>OY757142.1:1200000-1800000 GCA_963583835.1 Drosophila immigrans
TGGTGATGTTGCTGCTGCTGTTGCAAGTCGACGCAGGTTGCCACATCGACTCCGACCCCGACTCCGACGCCGACGCCCACGCCGATGCCAATGCCCATATCGGGCGCTGTGACAAAGTCGAAGAAGTCCGTCTTCGAGAGATCCTCGGCACGAAAGGATTCACTTATATCCATGCCAGTCGATGTGGACATCTCCTCGGTGCCGATCATTTGATGTCCGTGAATTTCCAGTGCGAATAAAATGCTTTGACTTCTCGGCAGTATTGCAATTTGAATTTTCCTTAATTATCTGTAATTATACAAGCGATAAAGAGCGTTGAGAATGCGAATTGCAATTTGTTGGAATACATACAAGTTCTTAAATGGTATTCAAATGATTGACAGAAAAGGAGAAGAACACTAATCTTAAGATGAATCCAATTTAGAAGGCAAGCAAAAAGTACTATTAGTAGAAAATATTATAAAATCAATAATAACAATTAGGTAATAAGTCTTGAATCAAGCTCAAACCATTTAAAAATTCCAGAACATAAATAAATAATAGTATTCTTAAATCATTTATTATTTAGTAGTTCATATATTGTTTCTCAAATTCAAGACTTTTCTCGTAAGTTTTCTCTCTCTGCAACCAAAGTTATGCAAGAGATTCAAGAAATTGCGTAAGTAGTAAAAGTTGAAGTCGTAGCATTTGTGGAAGTGCTAATAAAATTAGTGGGATGAAATTATCTGATAAGACAGTTATTACAACAGCTGATAGCTGTGGCTAGAAACAAGAATAAACAAAGTTGCAGAAGCAATTTGAAAAGCAGTCACAACTGAAGTGGGAATTGAATCAATCTCTGTTGAGCGGAGTGCAATGATTTCAAGCACCATCCACGCCTCGGATCGGACGAATAGCGAATAGCTAAAAGCGAATAGTGAATAACGAATACTCGACTACTCGAATACTCGAGCACACATTCACATTCACATTAATTTATTTAAGCCACTTGTCAGCTGGCTGCATAAGTCAATCACTCATTCATTCGCCCATTTCTTGCACTTCGCCTGGCTCGTTGGTCGCTGCCTCGCCTCGCCTCGCCTCGCTTCTGTTGCCTTTTGTGTGTGTTTCAGAGCTGTGCATTCCAGCAATACTTGCATTTTAATTTGGCCAGCTACTTTTAGCCTTCTCAGCTTTTTGCTGGCTATCTGCAAATAAATAAATCAAACTGACAGAAGGGTGACAAAGTGTAAACACATTTGGCGTGCTCGGCTCGTAAATCTCTCGAAGCCGCACTTGGACTTTGGCTATAGCTAAACCTGACGTTGTTTCTGTTTCAGTTTCTGTTACTGTTTCTGTTTTTTTGTACATTTATTTTTGTTTCATTTGCATAGATTTGGCGAGTCACCGATCGCAGATCACAAGTCGCCAATCGAACAGAACAAGCCGGGCATTTAGAACAGTCTAGTGCTTGAGGGGGAGTCGAGTGCTGGTCAGTCTGATATAGTCTCTATATAGTAATCGCAATCGACATCAACAACGAAACGAAACGAAATCGAATTGACAGCTTGCGTGCAGCTGAAGTTGAAGTTGCAGTTGCAGTTGTGATTTTGAGTGCTTGCAATCGTGTGGCAAGAACCACGAGCAACTGTTCAAATTGTCAATTGATTTGCGCGTTTCGCTTCCATTTGGCAACCAGGAAAATGGCCTCTGGTGGCAGCGTGAGAACCTCAAATACAAATGACTTAACAAATTTGCATACAACACACTTAGCAGCGAAAGAGGCGCAAGTATTCTCTCTAGCATAGTTTAGATAAGGGCAACCAAAATGCCATGGTATAAATATTTCAGATGCTGTGTTGCCAGCAACATTTAAGCGCAATCTACGCAGAAATCAACAGCAATGTAGAGTCCGAGTTGCAGTTGCAGTTGCAACGGCAGCAGCATCAACACCTGATCTCCAAATGCATTAAAATGCGGCAACTGCAACTTGAACGGCAACGACACGACCCATTAGAGCCAACAACAATAATCTCTCTCGTGGCCACAACAAGTGCAGGCCATTTGGCCAGTCTGCAGTGAGCTCGTTTTCAGTGTTCATGGCCTCAGCTTCAGCTTCGGCTTCGGCTTATCGCTCATCCATCTGGCCGGGCCAAAGAAGGCAACAAGGCCTCTGCAATTTCACCGAAAACTTTTTGCGGCTTTTGCTCAAATGCGTAATCATTTGTAGCCATTTGCCTGGACTCTACGTCTGGCGCGGCAGTTTCGTTAATCATGATGTTTAAATTCAAAAATTACTTTATACATATTTTGGGCTACAATTGGAATTCATAAAAAGCATTAAATAAAATAATCATCAGCTTTTGTTCGAAGCGTTTTGGGGCGCAAATATTGTCTAATTTAACTACGATTATTGTGATTTGTAAAAGAAAGTTTTGCCACAGCATCCGAAGCAGCAGAAGTGGCAGCAACGACAGCCGCGTGGCCGGAACGTGCAACATCGTCGTTGCTGGCGGCCAATCATGTACGTGCATGTGCCCAGCACATGCATCATGTGGCAAGATGAAGATGCATGTGGCAGCAGCAACCGCGACTCCAACTGCAACCTGCGATTGCGATTGCAGTTTATTTCTTTATGCTGCATTGCAATTGCAATCCTAATCGCTGAAATTGTTAGCGCATTTTGGCCAATACAAACAGCCTGCAGCGGCATCATTTAAAAAACATGATAGCATGCTAGATGAATACACTACACAAGCAGGGGAATATGCACTCCTTCAGTGCGGATAACATCAAATTAAACTGTGAATAAATTGCCTCGAATTGACATCATATGCCCAAAGTAGCTGAGCTTATTAAATATTGAATCTAATAAGCGAATTAAAATACGATAATCAAGCAAGCAACATTAGCATAGCTTTGAAATTCATTTCAACCAATTTACGAAGATGCCCATTGCAGATAAAGATATCACACTCCGTGAAATGAAATAATTTCGGAAACGATGGCAGAGTATTAATTATTCGACACTTTTAATGCGACTCGAGGCAAACAACTTGTTTCGCGATGCTTTCGATTTTGTTAGCTTTACAGCGAGGGGGAGGAGTTGCTGCTTTTCGATTATGGGCCATAAATAAAAATGCGCCAATAATTTTTTTAATTAAACGATTTTGTGGCACATTTTTTACACATAAGTCACTTGGTCAGCTGGTTTTTGTGTTTTTGATTGTGCTTGGCATGCAAATTGCAGATGGAAAAAAATTGCAGGCAGGAAAATTTATGGAAGTATGCAAAGCGTACGCGAGAGGCAACAGGGAAATTATGAAATTTTCGGCACAATTTCTTTGGTGTGCTTCGGGTCGAGCATGATTAGCATCCCTCGCTCTCTCTCACTCTGCTGCCTGCCACCATTGGTGGCAACATCTTGCGGGGCGTCAAATACAAAGAAGAAACAAATCAAATGCGGTAGTCAAAAGCCACCGCCATCGTCACAGCCATTGACGTCGTCGAGATTAGTTTATGTGCAGGAATTTTTATATTGTGGTTACACAATTTTCTCCAGCATTGTCTCCCGCCTCTGCCCCTTTTCACACGCTTTGGCTCTTCTGCTGTGCTTCTGTTTCGGCCGTTTGCTTTGGCCGCATTTTCTTGTCAAATGTTGTTTGATTTTTTCACGATTTTCCACGCATTTTTAACCCAAATTCCGTGCTAAATGATTTTTTTAATGTCTTCACTAACAAGTTTCAATTACCAATGCGTGCATTTTCGCATTTTCGCTGCCATTTGCAGACATAATCGAACGAAAACCTGTCCTCGATACGCCGATACTGCGATACTCGATACCCATCCCCATCTCTCTGGCTTTATCTCTATCGTGCAATCAATTAAAATAATTCAACAATTGTGGCGAAATTGCCAAAGACATAAAGTAAGAAAGAAGACAATGCGTGGCAAGGCGAGCAAACCTGTTGATCCAGGCGAAAAGGAGGCAAGAATTGGAATTGGTAACAAGCAACAAGTTGACTCACGTAGCCCAGCCAAATTGCACTTCGATTGGCTCAAATGGAGCCATCTATTTGTCGATAATACCACGACTGCAATATTTATTGATACATTCGATTTAGATAAACCAACAGCGCATTAAAGTTGTGTCGAGGCAAGAATTATGGTCTGCCATTTAGTTAAATCAATTGAAAGTGGCACAATCACTTTAATAATTTCACTAATGCAAGATTTTATCTGAGGATGTTTTTAATGGGCATTAAATAGAGCAGTAATTTGATTTACCTGTATTCTTTTTTTGTCATAACAAAACATATCATACATGGATGATTAAGTTAAATCAATTGAAAGTTTATAATATTTTCACTAATGCGAGGTTTTATCTGTGGATAGTTTTGGCCGCTTTTTTATGGACATTAAAAAAATAATAATAATTATTTTTATTATTGTGTGGAATCTTTTTAACTTTAACTGAGGGAAATAAACAATTTGTTTTATATTTTTACCAACTTTTTATGTAATAATACACATCATAAATTTATGATATTTTCTGCCATTTTTTTTTAATATTTTCACTCATTTCCTTTGAAGATGATTTTAAACCTTTTTTAATAGGCATACAAAAGAAATTGTACAAGTTTTACAACTGGCTTTTTTAGCAAGTAATAAAACTTATTATAAATGGATGGCCATTAATAAGTATATGTAAATATGAATATCTGATCTTTGGCCTTTTTTTAATAGGCACTACAAAGTGAAATTTATCTTATTTTTATTTACATAAAATTAATTTGAACGAAGTTTATTTTTGAGCAGAAAATGTGATGTTGTTAATGATTATAATTAACATGGAGAAATTGTTTTTATAATCGAAGTTGTGCGCATCGCTGTGACATTCTTTTTTGCCACCTCTGCGGCGCAATAAAACGCATCAAAAATGGATCCAACGAACGGAATAATGATGGGGGGTATCGACCAAGTGCAGCTGCAAACTATTTAGGCTTTTATTGATTTATTTTGTTCGAGCACATGTGCAATGCAAATGTGCATCGTTAGCAAAGTGAGGCTGCTCTGAGTCTCTGTGAGTCTCTGTGGCCAGCCAGAGCCAGTCGATCATTTTTCAAGCAGATAATTATCGCCCAAGCAGCCAAGCAGCTAGCTGGCAGTTAACAGAAAGCTGGCCGAAAAGGCTACTGGCCTAACCGGCTGAAAGCGCGTAACGGCAACAGTTGTGTTGGCTGTTGGCTGCTGACTGCTGACTGTTGGCCAATTGACCAATTGACCAATAGCTGGAGAGGATGCCGCTCGGGATTGCAGCTGTTCTCTGTTATGTTTCAATTGCATGCAAATGCATAATTGAATCAAATGTTTGTCGTCTCCGCTCTTTCCCTGCCTGTGGCAACAACTTTCGCAGCAGGCCTAATGAAGTAATCAACGGACATCATCTGGAAAAAGACTCCCGGACTCTGTCGCTGGCATTGTCAATCAAAAGCAACGTTTTTATTGGCCTGCGTTACAAACGAAATCGCATCAAGATGTATTAATCATTTCGAGCACTGTTCAGCTCTTGGCATTGGCTTTAACTTTGGCTTTATCAGTGCTCGCAGATCTCTTGGCATAACGCAAACGCGACGCAAGAAGAAACGTAAAAAGCCAAATAACTTGGGGCGAGACAAGCATGATTAAAATGCGCAAAAATGGCAAACTCCAAATGGGCGCTACATGTTGGTAGCAGCAACAGCAACAGCAACATAAGCAGCAACAGCAACAGCAACATCAGCAACAACATTGTCGTGTGATGTACACGCGGCGCATTTCAATTCGATTTGATTAATGACAAAGCCTTAAAAGCAACTCCAACTCCAGCGAAGATGTTGCTGATTGGCTCGTTGTCCGTTTGCCGCTGTCAACCCGCCAATTGCAATTGTTGCTGCTGCTGCTGTTGTAGGTGCAACATCTTAGTTGCCGTTGCTTTTTATGACAGACTGTAAAAATAATTTGTTCAGTGCGCTGTTCAGTGCGAGGAGAACGCTAACGCTCATAAAGCAATCAAAAATACTATTCAAACAGTTTCCTTTTCGACTTGATTAAATGCAAATCGCCATCGTCGTCCGTCTCTCCATCAGAGTCTTGCCAATTGGCAAGTAGAAAGTGTCGCTTTGTGGCCACCCACACACACTTGTGTGCCACAGAAATCTGCATAAAGACTTGCCGGCCAAATAAGGCCAACCAGACTCACATTGCTGGTGGGTGCTGCTGCTGCTGCTGTTGTTGCTGGGAGTGATGTTGCTGGCGTGCAGCAGTGCAGCATAATAAATTTCGAATTTGCTAGGAAACTTGTATCAGAACATGTCCATCTCCCACACTGGAATCTCTCTGCGATCCAGGTGAAAATGGTTGCTGCTGTTGCTTTCACGGCAGCAACACCCGCAGCAACAGCAACAGCAACAAGTACGACAGCGATGGCAACAGCGCGCTGTGATTAATGTGTTAATTAAAGCCAGTTAGCTGGAACTTTTCAATACCCAGCCCCAAATTCGTGGCCTTTTCAAATCGCCAGACATTAATCAAAATCAATAAGGCTGTCTGAAAGACTCCGTCCGATTTGGACTCAATGCCAACCCGGCAATGAGTTTGGCAAAAGGCGAAAAGCCGAGCAAACCCCCAAGTCACAAATTTGCATTTTAACAAGTTAATTTTTGTTGTTGTTGTTGCTGTTATCGCTGCTGCTGTTGTCCTTCTTGCTGTTCTAAGCCCAATTGCAAAACGGTAGCGCACGAATTTGGCTAAATCTCTGTAGCTGTTGTTGCTGTTGCTGTTGCTGTGGTTGCTGCTAATGTTGTTAATGCTGTTTTTACTTTCAATTGCTTTTGACTGGCGACATAATAATGAGAAACCAAACGAAAAACTGCATTCATTGCCCAAACGTGACATGTTAATTGAGTTTGAGTTTGTGTTTTTTTTAGTTTTGGCTGGTCTCTTAGGTTGGGTGGGCGTTAACCCCAAAAGCCGAGCCACAATTTTGACAGCTGTCTATGTCGATCTAACTTAATTTGCTGCTTTCAAAATGCAGCAACAAATAACATATATTCATAATAACTTAAACGATTTAGACGCGAGACTCTGCCGCTCAGAAGTGGAGACAGAGCGACGGGGCATGATAACTATATTGATTTTTGGCAAACGAGCTGAAAAGACATTGAAACCGAGGGAATCGTGAGTCTGGGCAAAACAATCAAAAGCAAATAGTAACAATAAAGGCAAGCTCTGTGTCTGTGACGTGATCGCTGCAGGCGCCACTTGGCAGCCAAACAAAAGAGCAGGTCAGAGCCACAGCACGCCAGGAATTCTGGCTAATCAGCACAAGCTAAAGCTCCAACTCCAACTCTAACTCCAACTCCAAACCTCGACTCCATCTAAAAAACAAAAGGGTGGGCGCTAAGAGTTGGAGTCGACGATCCCATGTATTCAGTTTTGAAGGCTGCCATTCATTAAAGCCATTTAACTGTTCGGCTTTGTGCGCTGCGATTTTGTCTAGCAATTTGTTTGCTGTCATGTCAAAGTGCAATGAAAATATTTTCACTTGCCCATCAAATGGCACAACACACAGCACACAACATACACAACACTTGACATGCGGCAGGCAAACGTCAAACATTCCGCAATGCCACCCAAACAGCATCTTCATAAATTTCGTTGCTGTTGCTGATGGCAACAACTGCAACAGCAGCAGCAGCAACTGAAGACTGTGCAACACTCCCACATACCCGAAACGGAGTCTAGGCAAATATCGTGTGTTGTCTGTGGGCTCCTTGAGGCCGCAACTTCATCTTCATCTTCCTCGACGTCGTCGCCGTCGTCGTCGTCGTCTTGTGGGTCGATCAAAATTTTTGTGGCGTCGTTTTCATCATCATCATTAAATTCGTCAAGATGCAAATTTCTTGGCGTCTTCCTTTGTTGCCGTTGCAGTTGCCGTTGCAGTTGCAGCTGTCGTGCGCATCTTCCTGGAAGGGGCACAGATTGATTCCAGTTGCCAGTTGCCAGTTGCCAGTTGCGAGTTGCCAGTCGCCGACTGAGAGCTGTGGGCGTCTTGTGGCACGTCTACCTATATGGGCATCTATAACGCTTTGAAGTATTGTAACTCATGCTTAGAGCAACTACATAAATTGCTCGTGACTGCAATTAGACAATTGTCGCTGTCGTCAAACCCATAGCCAAAGCCATGGCTCTGAAGCTAATGAATTTTTATTTGTACTCGCATATGTCTTACAAGACAACAGCAGAGCAACGGCAACAACAAAGTCTTCATTGTGTTGGTGTTGTGTTGTGGTGGTTGTTGTGGGCATTGCTTGGTTGTGGCTGCTGCTGCTGCTGCTGCTGCCGTTGCTGCTTGTATAAATTACCATAATAACAAATTACGGATCATTAAGATTGTCAGCTACTTCGTTTCAATTAATTAACCATTAATTACAAAGCGCCTGAATGGCAGAATGTGGCAACAACAGTGCCTGCTAACGACAAATGCTGTCTGTGTACATGAGCCTAAAGCCCAAAAAAACCTAACAGCAAACAGCAACAGCAAACGGGCCAAAGAAACGGCTTCCAGGCAGCCATATAAGCCATGACGACAAAGACGACAAGAAGCCAAAATTAATGCAAAAGAAGACAACAACAGCAACAGCAACAGCAACAAGTACAACAATTGCAGCAGCAAGTGAAGAAAAGCACAAAAAAGCAGCTGTGCACAAAAATGCAAATTTTAACAGAGACAGCAGCAACAACAACGACAACAACAAATATGCTAAGAGACTTCACTTTCAATATAGTAAAGGATGCGATTTGTTGTTGCTGCTGTTTGTCGCGTTTGCAACTTGCACAAATTGCATTTTGCCATATAAAACACAATTTCAACTTAAAGACAAAAGCAACAAAAGAAACAAAAGAAAACACCACTGCAGACAAAGGCTGCAGAGTAAATGTGACAAAAGCCCAAAACGCGCAAACTGAAAGTGAAACTTCGAGAGAACCGAAAATGGCAAGCTAGAAATTTGCATAGAAATGAATTTGCAAGCGCTACTCTACGACTCTGTGTCTGCCTATAAGTACTATATATCTACTACTATAGCATGCCTATAAGTAGTAAATCTACTGCCAGCCGACAGTTGCAGATGTTGCAGGCAACTGTTTATTTATCACTCACGAAACCCAAAGGAATGTCGAAGCTCACAAATTAGAATTCTTTCGCATTTTCCCAAAATTAGAATTCAAGTTTTTTGAGAATTAAAATACTAAATAAAATAGTGAATCTATTGTAATTTTGTTGGAAAGTGAGCTTTCTCAAATTTTGTTGTGTTATTTATTTAAAAGTAAATGTATTTTAACAAGCTTATAATTCTTTAATTTTATGTATGCACCGAAGTGAATCTTATGTGTGCTGTAAATGTTTATAGTAATTTAATTAGTTACAAGAAAGTTAAAAAAATACAAAAGTAAATGTATTGTATTTATTTTGTAATAATTTAATTTACACATCGTATTTTGTGGAATAGAAAAACCGTTTAGAATTACTTGTAAAACAATTTGCTTTTAATTTGTAAGCGTCAACCGTAGTTGGTTTAAAAATCTGCAATTAGTTCGCATATTATTCTCGGCAGCCATAAATGTCTAGTTAATATTACAACAAGCAGTGCTCATGTTTTTAAAACATAGTTAAACTAATCACAAATCTATAAAAAAGAGCTAAACTATATGGCTGGGTTTGGTTTGCGGTTGTGCAACCACGAACCGATAATTATGGAACTTCAGGTGGTTCTTATTACGTAGTAATTGCATGCGACTGGTCGATTAAAGAATTCCACCTTCGATTTCATTGCTAGGCGAGCCCTGCAACAACAGAAACAACAACTGCAACTACAACAGCAACTAGCCTGCGGCTGTGGCTTTATGACAGGCCGATGACTGAGCGAGTTCGTTGCCTAAGTCTTTCGTATGTTGTTGGTGTTGTGGGGGAAATGCACATGCAAATATTTGCATATATTTAGCGCAGTGTTTACAGTTTGAGCCGAGCCGAACTCGGCAACACACCCACCAGCCAGATCAGGCCTTAGCAACAGCAACAGACAAAACAACACAAAGGCCTCTTTTATGGAGATACGTGTCCGATACTGTGCGATGAAGCTGAGGCCGAAGCTCTAAATATATTACACTCTAATGTCTTTTAAACCGCAACTATAAATTTCTTATCGCGCACATCGAAAATCAAGCTCAGGCCAAAACCGAACGTGGCCAACGGCAGTCGGAGTCGCAGTCTTGGACACACACCCTAGTTGGCCATGCCGTGCCATGGATATGACCAAAGATCGAGAGGAGTTCGCTCACTGCGCGCTCTCGTGCGTCATATTCAAATGTGCAGACTCGCGTAGATTGCGTTCGGCAGATAAGACAGCGCCACTGTTTTCTTTTTGGCAGTCGGCCACTCGCGAGTCTTGCGCATTCTTTCAAAGGCCGTTTCTGGTGGCTAACGGACTGAGCGTGCAACCAGGAACCACAGAGCCGTATTTGGGTGCCAGGCTTGTGCATAACATGGCGGGTAAGTGCCTTAAAAAGCCAAATGTGTGGATAATAATTTTGATTTATTGCCAGCGAGTCGCCATGCTCAATGCTCAGCCTCAGCCTCAGCCTCAGCCTGTGCTAGATAACTCAATTCAACAGCCTCCGTCTGCTGTTCCCCATTATCAGTCGCTGGCCACAGCCGAATATCTCTCTGCCAGCTCGGCCTACTGGGAGGCGTGTGCTGCGGAGGGGCGTGTGCCTAACATGCTAATGAGCCAACATTCGGTGGACCAATCGCTGCGCAGCTTGACTAATATTCAAAACAACATCAGCAACAACAATGCCCACGAGTTTTGAGTGTGTGTGGTTTTTTTTTTTTTTTTTTTGGTTTTTGCGTCGTCGTTTTTAGCTTGCATAATATTTTCCAGCCTCGCGTGCATTTTAATTATGAAACTGGGAAATCGATGTATGAGTTTATTTTGCATAAAGATGCGCAGCGGACTGTGCGAACTCGTCGCCATCTATCAGCTGGCCAATGGGATTGATTTATAAGCCTGTTAAGGAATGCTATTATCTCTTGGGGATGCCGTTGACAGGCGCCAAAAAGAAAAGAAAGTCGCTCGCATTACTTTCTACCTCAGTGCAGTTTTTTATCAACTGCAGGCAACGCGAGAGTCATTCATCTTGCAGTCGAGGCAGTAAAGCAGATTAAGCTGTAAATAAAGCTGCTGCTCTGTCAATCTGTCAGCCTCATCTTCGTCCTCCTCTTCCCCGCCCCACTTCGATGCTCTTTTAATTGCCAACACAACAGCAACATTTATGCGCGCTCCATTTCGCAGATTTGTAAGATTTTGTTGGACTTACAGAAGATCTTCGTTGGCCAATCGGCCAATTGAATTGCCTGTTGCCCCGACTAATTGCTGGGGAATGCGAAAAGCTCTCTAACGGTTGCTGCAATTGAGATGTTGCCGATGTTGCTGCCGTCTGCTGCAGTTGTACGCACAATTAATGCCTGACAGCAGTTGGTTCGGGACAACACTCAATGGCAATTAGGGTTGCGAAATAACGCGACAAGTCTGCTCGTTGCTGGCCATGCAAATTGTAATTTATGTGACAAATTTTTATGTACCACATGTGGAAATTTATTGAACGCTTGCGACGAGCCCCATTGGGGCATGAGTTCAACGCTTGCTAACAGGTGTCGTATCGTGTATCTTGTATCTGTGTGAATGTGTATCTGGGTGTCTGTGTGTAAGCTCAGTGATTAGTTGTGTTTCGTTTTCATTCATCGACTGACGGAAGCAGCTCGTCGAGTGTTGACTCTTAACTGATGTACGCACAGCGTAATCCGAGTCATATTCAAAAGCCATTTATCATTTAAGCGGCTTAAGCCATATCATTCCAAATGCCTTTGTCTAACAATTTGTCAATGATGTTCGTCCAAGAATAAAGCCGAAGACTCGTCCATTAATATCCGTCTGAGCACATGGAATATTGGGCAAAGAAACTAGTTTCTTTCGCTTTTAAATATTATTTTTGGCAGAGCGCGCTGCAGCGCGTCATCGAAATAGAAATCAATAAAAAAACACAAGAAGAAAACATTTAAAAGCACACGCATTAGACTAATTAAAATATACGAGTTTGTAGCGTGAGCTTGTGCGATTTGCATTTAAAATCGATTCAAACATGCTTATCTCTGCGTGGCTAACTAAAAATACCCAAGACACCCCCACACGCAGGTCAACCAGTTTATGGAGCAGCCTCATCTATCATTCTGATAGCGTGAACTCCAAGCCGGAATTCGATCGAGTTTGGATTTGGAAACGTATAGTAATTGATGTCGCCAAAGATGAACTTACATTTTATTGCTACTCTTTGGGTTGTTGTTGAGCAGAGCTTAAGACATGTTGCATAGGATTCGCACTGAAAACAAGACAGACACAGAGAGCGGGAGAGAGAAGCGTTTGTGATTAGGCAGACAGCAGTCAGCAGGCAGAACACACACATAAAATAAATAATTAAAAAGATTAAGAACAACAAACCAAAGGGTAGAAACAATAATAAACAAAAGGTCAAATCACAAATAAAAAAACCGGTTTGACAATTTAGCAAAATTCAAAATTAACTCTTTTTCTGCTCGCTGCGCGCTGCTCTCCTCTCTTCTCTTCTCTTCTGTTCTCGGCTGTCGACGTCATTAAAAACGAATAAATATTTTAATAAAATTAATTTCATTTCAGCTGCACACATTTCCCCATATCCCCAACCGAACAAAAACAACTTGCGGTTGACCCAATTTTCCATAACAAATTATTGCAAGGGGGAACTGTGCGTTGTAATTTATTGCATGTTTTGCTCATTAAATTGATTTTTCTTCCATTGATTTTGAGTGCGAGTGTCATTGTCGGGACAAACAAGGAACACAGAAGCACACGAATCTTTTCGGCACGCTCGAGTTTCATAAAAAATGCCAATTAAGCGTGAATATAAGTGCCAGATAATTTTTCAGACAGCAGCCAATGTAACCCAAATTGCCAAAAGGCCAAGAGACATCACCAAAAAAGAGTTGCAACGAGTTTTATGCTCTGCCCGAATGAGAGAGAGAGACTCCTTTGTGTGGCAGGACTTGTAACATAACAATGGCCAGCTCCGACCTGTAATAATTATGATTATTGAAATCGATTTCAGGTGCTTCAAGTCAAGACCACCCCAGACATGACGTCCTCTTGAGCAACTCGAGAGTGAAATCTTCTTCAAAGCTGCCGTCGTCATCGATCGATCGAGTCGAATCGAGTCGAGTCGAGTAATAAGCCTTGCTTATCATTCAAATGGTATTTAGAGGGCATTTGATATTCGTTTCAACTTTAGCGCCTGACACACAATAAGGCAGCTTTAAAAAATATTTACAACACTCAAGTGCAGTTCAAGTGCTGGGCCAAGTCAGCGATATGCTTGGACATCGACTTCGATTCCATCGGTGTCAGGCAGGCAGGCAAAAAAAAGAAAAAAGAAGAACGATGCAGAGTGCTTCTTCTGTACATTTTATTTTGACTTTACTTTGATTTCATTTTCGAGCATTTTTCATTTAAAAGCGACAGCCAACTGAAGTCGATTGCCAGCAGACATTGAAGACAACACTTGGCTGACCGAGATCCGCATGTTTTGTGGCTCTGCCGTGTTTTTGTGTTAACTGAATTTCGTCTTAATTTCAATTTCAGTTTCAGTTTCAATTACAATTTCAATTTTAACTAGCCAGGTTAATAAGGTAATAAAAACAAGGCAACGCAGCAACGATCATAATAACTATAGTAAGTACGAGACGAGTACATTTCATTGCTGTCTGTGTTCGAAATGTCAACAGTGCGGGGTCACAGCATCCCGAGGCAATTCGTTTTTGTTGGATCTCAGTTTTGGCTTGGGAGATGCTCGTTTATTGCCTTTGCGATGCGGCTTTGATTTTGATAAATGTTTAATTAATTTTGTGCCTCAGTCAAACATTAAACTTGGCCATTTTCGGACTTAATGAACAAAAATTAACAACACACTGAGAGCGAGAGAAACCAAGCGGAAGATCTTCAAAGTGAGTCTTTGAATCATTTCATTTCAGTATTTTTTTGTTTTGTTTTGTTTTTTCTCATTTTTTTCGGGGTTTCTTGGTTTCTCGGCGTTTACATTATGCTGGCTTTGGTTCAGCTTCGCTTCGGTTGTGTGTGGTTTAATATTATGAATGAATGTTTACATATGTGAAAAATGTTGTAATTAGTTTTTCTTCTTCTTCGGTGCTTTTACTGTCCGCGCAGCGCCCTCTCAGTGATTTACAACAACGGGGGCTTCGAAACAACTGCAAATTACAAGTTATTATTAATGTTAACAAGCGAAATCGCCGTGTACTCGTACTCTGTGTGAAAACTCATTTGGCAGGGGGTCTTCAATGATTTATTTATCTATATACGCTCGTTCAAATAACACATATATTCGAGCATCTGCTGTGCATTAGTGTCTGTTCTTGATTTATGTGTGCATGGCTTGATTCGTTACATAAGCCGCAGCACAAACACAGAGCAAGTGGGTCAACTGTCCCTTGGGTTCGTTGATGAAAACTGGCAACTTAACGCTATTTGTGAGGCTTCAGCTACCGCTGAAGAATTCAAATCAAAACGTTCCACAGTAATTATGCAAAAAGATTTTCGACTAAAGCTCATTGCACAAGCTGAAGCTGAAGCTGAAGCCTCGCTTTGGGCCCATCAACTACAACGAATGCAACAACGACAACAACACGAGCTCGTAAAATATGCAAAATGTGTGCCAGGCCGTGCAGCCGACAACCGACAGTCGACAACCAACAACCGACAACCGACAACTGAGAGTCGAGTCCGTTAACGACTTGTGTCAATAAAAATCAAGCATTGCTTTCATGGATGTACTCGGCATATTCTGCAGGTTGAAGCTGCCTCCGTTGCACTTGTTCTACTCATCGTTCGTGTCTTCTGTTGTGTTGTGTTGTGTTGTGCTGTGGTGTTGATGTTGTTGCAGCTGGCAGGAAAAATCGAAGAATGTCTAGACAGCAGACAGCCAAAGTCACTTCACATTGCACATTGCTTCCTGACTGCCTGACTGCGGCCTGCCCGCAATGATTGTGAAGATGTGGATGTGGCTGTGGCTGTGGCTTTTTGTAGCTTTGTGTTTTGTCGGTGCAACAGTTGCAAGAGCAAAACAAAAAAAAAGTATTAGTTGCGCGCACATACTCGTAAATATTATTATTGCCAAGCCGAAGAGCCAAGGATAGCGAGTGAGCTGCAGCTAAACCGAAATGCGATAAATTCTTTTATATATCGGAATACAAATCGTTTAAAGCGCGCCCATTGTCTGCAGAATATTAAAGTAAAAACGTAACGATTTGATATTCATGAGAAAAAACAAAAGACTTAGGCAACGAACTTGTCAATCAACAAAACTACGAGTGTGTGTGTGTGTCGGTGTGTGTGTGTGTTTAATGGCATGCAGGAAGTTTATGTGTACAGCAACAATTGCACTTAAAGCATCAACAATAGAAAATGAAGTAAATAAATAAATGAAACGAAAATCAAAAACGCGGGCAAAAGTTCTCAGCGTCAGAGTAACAATTTATGACACATGATGTTGTTGTTGCTGTTGTTGGTGTTGTTGGTGTTGCTGTGTGCCAGCAACAAGCTACTCCACGACAACGACGACGACTGCGACGACGACGACGACGACTGAAGTGTAACTTCCCACTGACCCAATTTACAAGCACTTAATGCCAAAAAGGAGAAGTTGTAGAAGAAATAAACAAAGACGAAAGCCAAGCTGGTAATGCATATCAAATAAAATTAAAGTAACAACAGCAACAAGCAGTACACCAGCAACAACAACAACAACAACACGAGCAGCGGAGCAGCAACAATGCGTGCCAACAAGACGACAAAAAATTATGACCAAAATAGACAAATAAAAAATTTAAATTAAAATCCAAAAACTCCCACACATAAAAGTCGAGAAAGAGACTTGAGCACAAAAAACAAGGAGAGGAAAAAAAGGTCTGTCAAAATTAAATCATTTCGGTGGCACACAACATAAACCGATGGTTAAAAGTTGATAATGATGATGCTTGGATAACGCTCGTTATTACTTTGCCTCAAGTTGTTGTCGTTGCTGTGGTTGTTGTTGTTGTTGTTGTTTGGGTTGTTGTTGTCCAGTGCGTTGGTGTCTGGCACTGGCAGCGTAACAAATGCTATTTTGACAAAGTGTCTGACATGAGGAGCGTGGAAAAACACACACAATCTTGCTGTACTCGCCTGAGTTGGAGTTGGAATCTGAGTCTGGGGCGATTAACATGCGAAAGTGAGAAAATCCGAGTGCAAAATGTGTTTCGTGCGTTGTAAGTAAGTATCTGAATATTAAAATTTCTATTGCTATTGTTGCTTGCCACTCTGGGCAGCTGATAAACTCTGGCCAACACATTTAGTCCATTCCACTTGACGAGCGCGCTTCCGGTTTCATTTGAGTGAAATTTTGCGCCTGCGGCAAATTTATGTGAGAAAACAACAACAAGAACAACAACAGCTACGACAAACAACGGCAGCAACATTTTTCATAGAAAATTATGAACGAAACCGAACAAACATCCAGCATGCATGTGTGTGTGTGGATAAATTTGCATATTCGCCGCCTTTAGCGCTTTAACACATACTACGTCCACTCATTAATAGCGTATTTGTTGTTATACAGAAAAGCACGGGACAACCACAAGCCATAAACCATAAACCATCGCTCATCGGGCATTGGGGCACCATGCATTAATTATTAATATTAAATATTAGAAAAATCCATAATAGGCAAATTAATCAGTTTGATTTCATAAGATTAACAACTTTTGATTATCAATTGATTGGCCAAATGCAGGCTATAATTTGAGAAAATTCATTCTATTTTATGTGCCCAACAGATAATTAAGATGACAATCTAAAATTGATGTGATTAGCCCCAGCACTGATTAGGCCCAACAGCAAATAGAAATCGTGAAAGCTGCCCAAATAATCGTGAAGAAAACTATTTGGCATTTGTCTTAATTTTTTAAAATGTTTATTGCACATCTGAGGATTGATTTAAATGCATACTATATCGCTTTGGCTACTCCCCGTTTTAATTGAATTTAAATAATTGAGTCTGCTTAGTATTCATTGATTGCTAATTTATTAGAGTCGCATTAAGCAGCTGCTGTCGCTGTGTTAAATCTTTACAAGTTGATTTACTTGTCATATAAATAAAGCTTATAAACAACGCCGGAGAGCGAGTAGATTGGCATTTGCCCCTATCAATACCTGATCCATCACATACTCGTACATACATAACATAAATAAATACAAATTCTTGTGCTAGCAATCATTCTAGTAAGTGTCTTATCTCATCGTGCACGCTGCCAACACAATGATAAATTAAGCGACTCCTGCGAGAATTTGACATCGAAATTTTCAATTATGAAGCCATTAATATTTACAGAAACTCCAAAGCGAACAAATTTGATTAATTGATTTTTTTGTTGTGTGTTGTATGTTGTTGTCGTTGTTGTTGTTGGGGTTTAGTCATGCCCGAGCTCTTTTCTATTTTCGCAAACATTTTTGCACACACAGAAGGTGTAGCCGGAAGATTTTTGGGTTTTCGGTTTTGGGTTTCGCTGCGCAGTTCTAATTAGCTAATTATACGCTAAATTAGTGTATAATTATTGCGAGCTAGGCCCGTGATCATGGCGAGTGACTAATTTTTTGGCAAAATCTATCTATAGATGCCTAACTGAAGTGCGCTCGCAAGAAAAACACTTGCAGATTTCTCTTCTCTTTTTCGGTTCACTCGTGTATTCATAAATCTCTCTCTAACGAGATTCGCTGGACAATGGGCAGAAACAAATAAGCATTGAACAGTAAACTCATAACTGAAACAAAGGAAGCGCATTTAAAATTAATGAAACATGCTAAACACACTGTCCAGCAGCTCAATAGATTCCCAGATCTATCCAAAGATTTTCAGTCTGTTACATACAAAACGATAAAGATAAAATCCAAATTTATGCCCAGGCAGGCGATAAGACGCCTGAGTTGCTTTGTATTTGCTTTTTCCTTTTCATTGCTTATTTATATCAAAATAATTTGATTATATGGATCCATAGAAAAGATTTTATTTATTTTTGGCATGGTGTGCTCGGTGTTTTTTTTTTCTTTTCGCTGACGTCAAACAAAAGACTTGGGCAACGAACTTGCACTCACCAGTTTAAAGTTGTAGGAAATTGTATCCAATTTGAATAGCTTAATAAATCCATATAAAGGTGATCGCGGCTGGCTTATTTTTATTCGTTTCTTCTCTCTCTCTCTCTCGCTTGCTTGCTCGGTTACTCTCTTAATGTATATAAATATAGATGTTGAAATTGATAACGTAGACAATTCTGTTGTCGGTGGTTCACACTTTTGACTTTTGCATTAGTTTCTCACATGGCTCAACTCAACCCATTATGGGCATTATTTATCGCTCTCAATTGTTGGGCTCACTCACACACAAATCATAGGTCGAGCAGTATTATCAACTTATCATACAATGCCTGACACAATTCTTGCACTTTTCATTTCCCTTTTAGCTCATTAAAAATTCTGGAAATTTAATTTAATTGCTGCGCGTTGTCGTCGAGCCTCGTTAATTCAAAATATTGGCGGACAGGCGAACTGTCGGTCGTTATCGCTTCCGTTTTGCGGTCACGGCTTCCGTTGCGTTGCGTTCCGTTCCGTTTTGCGCGACAGGAGCTGCCGAGACGCCCACGACGACGACGACGACGACAGCGATCGGGATCACGATCGCGATCGATAGTTTTGGCGGTCGGTTGTCGGCCGACGGCAAATGGATCGGTATACGGAAGTCGGTGAGCAACGAACACAACGATCACAACGAACGAACGATGACAACGACAACGAAAACGCTATTAAAGTCTCCGCTCTCCGCTTCGCTGGCGCACGCAACGCACAAACACTTGAAACTGAACTAAATCTCGCCGGGCTCGGACCCGGGCCAGCAAGTCCAAGAAGTTGCTGGCCCGCAGCAGCAGCAACAGCAGCAGCAGCTGAGCAGAGCAGCGATCGTCGTCTAAGCTGAGAGCATGACGGCAACACTGGAAGAGCGAGACATGTGTCTGTGTGTGTGTTTGTGTCGAGGGGGTTTTATTGTTGTTGTGTGGACAAGCGGTAAATGATAATAAAAGCTGCCTAGGTTTTATTTTCGGTGGACGTCGCAGTCGCGGTCTCAGTCGACGTCGCTGCCAGCGAAAAATCAATGAAAACGTTTCGATCTTTGTTGTTTTTGTATTTAAGAGTTAGCTGTGCGCTCTTCGCGCTCTATTAGCTATTCTGATTTATATATGTATAATATATTTGTCAATTATTTTTATGTTTGTTCGTTGCCTAAGTCTTTTGTTTGGCCCCAAATCATTTTCGGCTGTAGCATTTCTCATTGTGCGCCTTCTTTTTCTTTGATTTGTAGTGGGTTTTGTTATTATTGTTCAGTTTAAAGTATGGTTTATTTTTAGAGCGAGCATTGTAACAATTTTTGTGGGGGGATTTGCATAGATCGGGCCGCAGTATACATATATAGATTTATAAAACTGTCAACATTTGTTGCGTTGTTGCGCCCCATAAACTGGCCAATTTATGATTGGGTTTTGGGCTTTTGATCGTTTTTTATTTTTGATTTTTTTTGTGAATGGGCCTCTTGGTCTTGAAAAGGGGCAGGGGCAGGGGGAAGGAAGGCTGTGCAAATTTCGGGGTTCGCCAAAAATCCCAAACGCAGCAAAAGAAATACCTTTTGACCTCTAGAATTTGGAAAGGCCTCCATTATGGACACGCCCTGCTCTCTAAACTTTCCAATATGCACGATATTTTCTCACACAATTATGCTGCCCCATTGATAGTTTTTTTTTCCTATTTCTTATTTCTTATACAATTTAACGTTCATTGATGTAGTCGCAGTCGCTCTCTCTCGCTCTCTCCTGCCCAACTGGTTGTCTCTTTCGTATAATTTATCAAAAAGCTTTTAGTCAATGATTTCGAATTTACGATTTCGACTGGTCGACTGGAGTTGTGACGAGTCGCTCAATGGCCCATTGATCTGGATCCATCGTCTACCGGGCACTGGGGGATTTGTTAAAAGCCTTTGAGACATTGGTTCAACAGTTCTTTGAGTGCCGCAAACGTCGCGACCCCCATAAGCGTTCACTAATTCATTTCACTTCCACTTATTAGCTACAACATCTCAAGACAACAACAACAACAACATCAACGCTAACCACTTGCACCTGGCTTAGAGTTTTGCTCCATTTAAAACATTTCAACGTCAATCAATATGCATTTTGAGCTCAATCTTCCGTTTCGATTTTCGTTTCGTTTCGTTTTTGGCCATATCGTTTTTTATTTTTATTTTTATTTTGTATTTTGTATTTTTTATGGCTTAATGCCGTTTGCTGGGCTTTTGAACACTTAACGCTACATTTACGGGGGCTCCATTGTGTTGTGGCTGCTGGTTGTTGCTCTGCCATTACCCTGCTTATTAGTTTATCATATCTTCGGCTATCGCCGCCGATCATCTGGGTCTGCTCTCTAGCCATTTACCGGGCTCATTTGCATCTCACAGATACGCAGATACTCAGATACGGAGATACACAGATTTTACGGCAGCGCATTTAACTGCGACATCAACTGCGACTTTTTCTCACATTTCTCTGCAGCGCGCGATGTGTTTTCAATTTTGAGCATTTTTATGAATTCTTAATAATATGTTTTATGTTTGATTTGACACCTTGCTGGTGACCAGACGCGACGAGCGTTTCCAATATTAACGGTTTTTTAATTACCTCTGCGCCCCATCGGTTCTGCTCCCCTCGTTTGCTGTCGCTTTGTCTTGACGATATGTCGAAAAGTGAAATTGAAATTGAAAATAGAAACGAGTCCAGCAGTAATAATAAGAATAACAATGGAGGCAGCTCATTAACTTGCCGCTTTCGTCAACCGAAATATGCCAAATAGCGCCACGTCATGGACACGGCCCTGCAACTTCAACACTGCTCTGCTACCTGGAAAACACTTGCCACTTGCCGCTTGCCGCAAGTCCATTGCCGTGGCATGCAGCGCCCACTCAACTTGCTTCTCTATTTCGAATAGTCTTTTTGGGCTGGTCTGCCGCCCCGCTTGACCCATTTTATCCGACTGCTCTCTGCTCTCCAATCTGCTGTGGCTCATTGTTAAGTGTAACTATTAGTTCGGCCGCTCTGTGTGCTACGTTTCCCGTTTCCAGGTCAACGGGGCAATCAATCATATTACAGTGTAAGAAATTTGTATACCTCAGCTCCAATGCCCGACCGTCCGACCGCCCGACTGCACGACATGCCGCCGCACAACAAATGCCGAAGCAAAAATGTATCAATAAACAACCGAGAGTTCTGAGCACTGCGACTGCTCGACTGCAGTGTACCCTGTAACGATCGAATATAATTTTGCACAAGCAGAGACCTTAAAGAGGCTTCTATTCAAATTAAAATTCAATTAAACATTAAATTCATTAATCATTTTAAATTATTGCGATAGTCACAATTCAATAATTCAATTAAACATTAAATTCATTAATCCACAGTAAATACATTCTAAATTATCTTATATACTTTTTATTCAAGCTAAACGTTTTATATTTAAAGAGGATGTTTTCATTTGTAATACAGCTTGCAGTGAAGGACTTTAGGCAAATTTAATTATTAAAATAATAAACATGATTAGTAGAATCTGGAACAATATGGCATTTAAATGCTCAGTGAATAGCTTCATAATTTTGCTAAAATATATTTTATAGTATACAAAGTCTAAATTAATTCTTCTTTAAATTTTATTTTAGGTTTTAATTTTTATACAGTTTGCAGTTAAAATTGAGAATACTTCTCTTCTGTCATTAAATGTTTATTGCTCTAAAAATTCCTTTATAATATTATTTGATTGGTCTAGTTTTTTTCGCTTCATACTTCTTCGCAGCGGAATCCCAATTCAAATTGCGCATTGTTAACAAACTGCTTAAGGCCGTTTTCCGTTCTGGAAATATTTCTACAATTCAAGGCATTACAGTTTGTTATTTTCTCAGCATATCTGCGAGGTACTTGGATGGGAGGGAGGTTGAACATAGAAATCAGCGCAGGAAGCGCATACCACAAAAAGCTGCACATTCATTACGCTGACCGACGTCGACCGTGTGGCGTGTTGAGTATGAAAATGAGTTTATTTTCGTTTATTTACTTTGAAAATGAACTTTTTCCCCATGCTCTGATCTCAGGCTCTCTGGTTGCGGTTTGTCGTTGTTGCTGTTGCTGTTGTTGTTGTTACCGCTGTGTGCTGGGCGGATGTCGAGTGTTTAGCGGAAAGTGAAAAGTACTGCTTAAAATAGCTTAGTTTGCAGTTTGGTTTCGCCTTGCGGAAGTTGCCGCTAACAACGCCAACGAAGCCAACGACGCTAACAAGTCCAAGTTGTCTATCATAGAAAAGCAATTTCCATGCCAATGATTTATGAGCCGCTTAAGCGGCCCATTACTATCTTATCTCTGGGCTATTATGTACACCATTTGAGCTGACAAAATATATTGTGCTCGAATCTAAAGCTGGCCGCGTTTGCTTGCCACTGTGGCAGTGTCTCAGTGGCTGCCTCGTTGTGACGCTGACATGTCGCGCTTATCGCCGCAAAACTATCAACGAGACACACGGCAAAGACAAACAAAGCGAACCAGACAAAAAACAAAGCCACAAAGACTTACAGTGCTCACTGTACACTGTACACTCTACAGTACAGTGTTTCTCAATTGTTAGCCACCACGCACGCGCGCATTTACCTCAAAAACACACAGAAAAAAAGACATATTCCAGCTCGAGTTTCAGCCAAGTCTAAACATGTTGCCCACATTATCCAGCTGGAGTGCAACAAAGTCTCTCAGACTGTGTGTGTGTGTGTGTGTGTGGGGGTCTATGCAAATGCGAATGCAACTCTTTGAATGACCCTCGTTAGGCCTACTGCGTGAGTCCGTCTCGCGGTCTCTGTTCGCTGCACGTCAGTCACGCTTTGTTTGGGCTGTCAAGATGACAAGTGTTTGCTTTGGACGCAGCTTGTTGCATGCCCCAGCTTTGCAGCTTGCAGCTGGCGCTACAGCCGGCTAAACTTGACATTTGATTGTATTTTAATTAAAAAGTAGTCGAACATTCAGCCAACTAAATTTATTGCGTTGCGTTGCGCTGCGTTACGTTGCGTGGTCTGCACTCCAGTTCGGTTCGATTCAATGCTGAAAATTGGCTCGCTCATAGCTCAAAAATTAATTCACGCAGCGTTATTATACGCCAGCGGGGGGCGCGTTGTGCGGTGTCTTGTGCGGTGGTCGAGGGGCCATTTGAACACCGTCCCTGACCGTGTGCCAGACCAACAATGACGACGGCGACGACGACGACGACGACGACGCCTAGCGAAATGAGGTCGAAATTATTTGCAATTTATTGAACGCAATCATAATGCTCATGAGCCGCAGTTTGCCTTATTCGCTTACGAGTTTCTGTCTCTTGTCTGTCTGTCGGTCTGTCTGTCTGTCTGTTGTGGTCGGTTGGTGGTTTCCAACCTGCCCGTGTCCGTGGCGTCGAAGTTTATTAGTTCTTCGGCTGCTTGCCATTGAGCCATGAAATTCCGTTTTCTAAACTTCATTTTTACGGACACTCTTCTGGCCCAAGAATGTGCATTAGATGCGGCAAAGGCAATGCTACAATAATGCGATTTATGCACTCACATAAAATACTGCCACTAGCTGCGAATTGCTCTGCAATTTGATAAATTATAATTGACCCACAAATTAATTTTGCTTGCCAAACAAACACTTGATTTACAGCAGCTGCATGTAACCTATAATTTTACACTCACATGAAATTCGCACCTTTGAAAATTCAATAAATATAAAATTGTTTGTTACGAATGTTTTTACTATCAACGTGCAGCTCAAATTTATTCTCAGTCTAACCATCTTAAATCACGCATTGAAATTAGTATGAAAAACGGAATAAATTTACCAAAAACACTGGAATATATATTCATAAGGAATATATTCCATAATTATTTTCGTCTGTATTTTATATTATTTTTAAAGAGCATCAAGTTGTCGCCCTGTCACACAGCTCAGTCTGCTCTTTCCTCTCAGCTATTCGACTATTTCCATTTCCATTTCCATTTTGCCGCTTTGTCTTGTGGGTAGCGGGTGGTTGATTATAGCGGAAATGTTGAATGCCACAAGCCGCATTCAGCGTTTGCGTAGTCTCGAGTGTCAAAACTATTTGCCTGCATTAGCAAATACAAGCGAGTATTCGAGTATTTGAGTATTCGAAGCTCGCTCTCAGACTTGTCACAGCAAAAGTGTCATTAGGCAATGGCAACTGTCTTAAGGTCTTAAGTCCCAAGACTTGAAGTCGGAACGTAAGCGGTTGCCCATTAATTACATCATATTTATTTTGGCAATCGGTTGAACTGTATTTTATGTTGACTGCCAAACTTGGCTGCAAGTCGTAAATATCAATGCAACGCTGCAGATGCAGATGCAGATTCAGATGCCACGGCAGTCTGCGGTTTCTCAGGCCCACAACGGGCCGCAGCTGCTCTGACTTGGCGTTGTCAATTCTGGCAGGAGATTTGAATATGGCATGAGCTCTAGAAGACGTCGTCGTTGTTGTGTCTTTGTCGACGTCTTTCATGCTTTTCATGTTCAGCGTGATCATTCAATGGCAACATAGACCATCTCCATCTCCATCTCCATCTCCAACTCCAACTCCAGCCCGACTTCATCTTCATTTTGAGCGCAGGTGTTGGATAAATATCAAAATAGTGCAAAATCGTGCATACGAAATTTGTACGTGATGCCATGTTGTAGGTGTCGGTTTTGGGTTTCAGATTCAGATTCAGTTTCAGTTGCTGTTTCGGTCTCTTTTTTTGGGTCTCGCTCGACTCTGAAGAACTGTCGAAACAAAGGCAAATGCAAAGGGGCATGTAACTAAGCTCACAGTTGTTGATCGTCATTGACGGGGGTACATGAAATGCGTGGCTCATTCAAATTGCTCAAGTCAGAGACACACACACAGACAGACAGAGAGAGACACAAACACTCGCACACCTCGCGCGATGTCATTAAAAAACGTTTAAAATAAATTTTTGCGCTTTTATTAACTCTGACATTTGAACAAAGGCTTTTGTCAGCTTTGCTGCCTGTTGTCTATCTATTATTATGATTAAAATATCTCAGATAAAAAAAGAGAAGTTTATTTAACCCGATGCCGCTATATTTTTCATTATGCCAGCTCGCTGTTTGTTTAAGTAGCCAACAGCCAACAGCCACAGCCAACGGACAAGTTGGAAAAAAAAATAAATTTATTGTTGGTGGGTTTTTTTCTTCTTTGGGCCGCGCGCTTGTTATTTCATTGTTTTGTTTTCTTTACTGGGCTTTTCAAATCAAACTGCTCCACATTCAATATTGAACGCATTCAATGCTACATACAACACATGGCTCGGCTCTCTTGTTTATTTTCATAATGTCTGCCTGGGACACACCTCAAAAAAGCAGCAACAACAGCGGCAACGACTGCCACTGATAGCCACCGTTCGACTCCCGAGTTTCTCAAATCTCAATTCGACACCAAACATCGACATCGACACCGACTCCAGCTCCGATTTGGATTCCGATTCCGAATCTGAATTCAAATCCGACATCGACAGCGACAACGACTCCGACGCGTCGGCTTCTTTTGGCGCTAGCCGAAACTATGCGGCATTTAAACATTTACGATTTGTTTTAAATAAAAGCAATCGCCTTGCCGCCAAAAGTATTAACAGCATTGCAGCTCAGCACACATAATCACAAAGGCGCAGCAATTTCTGTCTCGCTCTCGAGTATTGGCTTGACATTAAAATCTGTAAATAATTCGCGCCATTAACCGTGCGACGATCTGTTCGACCCAGGTCCCAAACCCTCAGCTTCCCCCGCACCTCCTCATCCCAACGCAACTCAACTCAACTCAACTCAACTCCATTAGCCCCTCTGGACTTGCCCAAAATGCGATCTCAAGTTGTTTGATTATTTATTTAGTGCTGTTGTCCGGCGCTGTTGTTGTTAATAATTTAAAATATTTGTCTCGCTTATTTATGGCGCAATTTGCCTGATAATTTGCTGTTCCAAATGTCGACGAAGTGCCGACGACATTTAAATACAACATAAATAAATATAAATTAAATAAAAGCGAGACATACTCTATATGTAAATAAATAAACTACTGGAAATTTATTGGCATGTTTACAAGCCGAACTATTCCACTCAGATACCCTGTAAGCGAGACAGCTCAATAAATGAGGGAGCTTAATAAATTGAGTTTGTGATATCCTTGATCGATCTCTTATTATTGAAATGATTGAAATAAGTGTATAAATGATCATCGATATTCCCACATTTGATGTACAGGGTATCTCCTATTATTTAGTGCTAATTTGCTTGGGAACTCATCTTTTAACTTTCGCTTATCTTATCAGCGGAAAAGCAGATGCGGTTTAAGTGGTGAGGCGTTTTGAAGGTTGAATCCATAAATTATGCAATGGGATGAGTTACATTCGAGCAGCGGAATGTTATCTCAAAGTTACAACCAATTAGTCGATCGATTTGGATTTGCGCTGAGTGCAAAACATTTATCAAATTTTACATGAATGAGAATGGAGCAGTATTTAAATGAAGCAATTAACATAAATGAAAACAAACGTGGAGAAAAAATAAATTATATGAAATCTTTAAGGGTCGTTAATTTAATTAACATTAGCATTTTTAGCATACATATTCATGCTCAATCAAAAATGATGCGAGTCTCAGATTCTCAACTTATTTGGTATGCACCGCCATTAAGCCAAGTCGTCTCTCTGTTGTGTGTTGGCCATGTCGGAAATTGGGCTGCAGGCTATTAAAAATGCTCAAATTTAAAATCAATTAAGCCAAATTTATGCTGACATGAGACAAATCTGAGGCAACATTCGACAATTTTGCGTAGGCGGTCATAAAACCGAGCTCGTCTCCAAAATGAAACGAACTACAAGTTGAGGCGATGGAGCGATGGCTGGTAGCCCATTACCGAGGCATAAACAAATCATTAGACGCTTGTTTTCTTCCATTTGATTTTTATTATTTTATTATATAGTATTTGATGTGATTGGATTTGGGGCCAACAGCCGCGCGGCTACTGATTTATGCGACAACTACACGCGATCTAGAACTAGTTTTTGTTTCTGTCCAGCCAGGAGGAGGACTCTATCGATTGTTCGATTGCCGGGCCACCTACGGCGTGATGAATAGCAATTAGTGGCATAAATCAATGACAACGATCGACGATCGACGAGTGGCACAAATAAGAAACGCACACAGCCAATGGCTATCCGTCTAAGCTCACTTGACTTGGCTCTAATTGCTGCGCGTCAATGTTTGCCGAGCTGTGGGTGTTCCGCACGCATCTTGCCTTGTTGACCGCTATCCGAGTATTGGATTTTCGAATTTTCGGCATTTCTGTTTGCTTATTCTAATGAAGGGTCTCTCTCGGTCTCTCTGCAAGTCAGTGGAATGCGCTGTGCAAGTAACACATGATCTCATGTAACTCAATTCACATGATTCATGCGGCTGGCCAGCGTCGACTGTGAGAAAAATGATTGAATTAAAAGATAGCGGAAAACGGTTGCAGGGAGCAATGTGTAACTGTGCAGGCGTTCGATTTTAATCGCTTCATTTAAAATGCCGCTCGATACGCATCAGGTAGCCAGCATCTCACAGCCAGCAGCCAGCAGCCAAATGTTTCTCTTGCTGCACTCGTTTGTTGCAGTTGCACATTGCGTGCCACTTGCTGCGATCTCGTTTTGACCAAAAAAACAACAAGACACAAGCAACAGCACAAAAACGCTGCTGGCCAAGCGAAAAGCAATTGTAGCAGCCACAGCTCAGCGTTGATTTGATTTTATGTATTTATTTAATGGCAATGTCGAAATTGTTTAATTAAATTGTTTGGCTTGCAGCGCCGAATGCTGCGAATACTTCGAGTCGCCAATCGCCAATTGCCATTTGCATTCACAGCTAATCGAATCGAAAGACGTTCTTCGACATTAATAACAATAAAATTGATGATTGCTTGTGTAATTTTATTTGGTTGAAGTAAATTTTAGTTTTACGAAACATGTTGCACTATAATTCTTATCAATAACTTAGTAAATGTAATAGTATATAAAATATATTTTCATATATAAAGTAAACAGTTTCACAATTAATGACTAAATTCGATTGGCTCAAATTCATTCAAGTACAAATTTGCTCTCTTAAGCGAACTTATTATCTTTTGAAATGTTTCGATAAACCCAAAGCAAATCGCTCTAAATGCTTGCGAACATATGGATCTCTGTAATTAACATTGTTGTCAACAGTTGTACATTGTAAATGCCCATAATCCATTCGGATGGCGATTTAGCGATGTCTAAGTGCAGTCCATCAGCGTCACATCCAGGCGAATCGGAACACGTGTCTTTTGGCTGGGCTTTGGCTGTAAATCAAATTGGCTAATGATGCATTTAGCGCTTGAAATATGCCAATGCAGCCACGCCGGGTCACTAACTGTGGATAATTTACAGCACCGATGGCGATGGCGATGCCGGTGTCGAGTCTAGCCGGCAATGGGCAATAGACTAAAACTGCGACTGCGACTGCGAGATCGAGACAGAGACAGAGACAGAGTCTGGTCGGTGTGCATGTGGCGGCATTATGGCATTATGGCCTATCAAAGTCAAGGTGGATATTAAACGTTGAGAAATATGTGAGCTCTCAGCTGCTAATACTACGTCGCATCGCCTGCCTGCACTCGTATGTGCATTCGTAATTCTCGGAGCCGCACTGAAATCAACACCAACACCAACACACATCATACTAATGATGCAAAATAACTTTAACGGCTTTTTTGCTTTGGCCAACACAACAGCAACAGCAACAAGGCCGACAATGACAGCCACAACAGGTTCTCTCTCTCTCGTTGTCTCTGTCTCTCTTTCTGGCTGTGTTTTTGCAATTGCGATTTCAATTGCAGACATCGGCGCAGCGAGCTCTGTATTTGAAATAAAGGTCGTAAGACAAGCAGCGACAAAAACAGCAACCAAAACATTTCGTGGAAAATCAAGTGTTTTTTCCTGGCTGACGTGACCAAATAAAAAGCGGCAGAGATTTATTGTTCAACTGCTTTTGGTGCTGGCGAGATGAGCAGTTGCTCCAGTTACTAATCTTGCAGCCATCATCAATAAATGATATTTAAGTCGCAGGCCGCTCGGGTCTCCCGATTAATTATGCATCGAGAGCCATCGAACTTTGTCCAAATATATTTATCTATATCTATGGAAATGGATATACCTTTATCGTTATTTTTTTTATTGATTGGCATACTTATCATCATCATGAGATGCGAGATGCCGATGCCGAAGCTGAGATCAAGTTGCCTCCGCTGGCGCCGTAAATAATCTGAGGCAAAAGAAAGCTGAAGCCAGCTGAGAAGCTGAACCGAAATGTCTTCTTGCTTTATTTATTTCCGCCTGCTTGCTCTCAGTGAGCTGGAGATTGGACAACACATGCCATTGCCATAGCCATAGCCATTGCTCCTCTGCTCCAATTTGTTATGCTTCGGGTTTCTGCGCTTCGCTCACAATAAACGCTAAGAAAGCGGTCTTAAATCAAATCGCTTAACAACGGAAGCTTTTGGCACACACACAAACACACACACACACACCCGGTGTATAAGCGAAAAAACAGACAAAAAATTAATCAAAAGCAGCAATAAAGAAATCTTAAAGCAAATAAAAAGTTTGCCACGCCGGGAGACAGCATGAAATTGGGTCTAGATGCTGCAGATCGAACCGAACGCGCGGCTTTTGCCCCCCGGGCTAATTTGCAAATTTGAAGAGTGACCAAAGAGTGATGCTCTCTCTCTTTCTCTCTCTTACTAGCTATCTCCCTCTCTTGCTAGCAAGGGCGTCAACTGTTTTGCTGCGTAATCGTATGGCAATTTGAGCCAGCGACGATGACTTCGACACGCTTCACAGGCGAATCAAAAGTGGCTGGAAAGTAGAACAGTTTGCGCCCCCCTCGGCGCCTCTTCCCCGCCCCCCCCCTCACGGCAGCAACAATTGACCGAAAAAAAAGAGAGCACAAGAAATGTATATTGAGCTATGAAAAGGCCAATTAATATGAATAACTCGTTTTAATGGAATGTCGAGGCTTATTACAGTTTTGCAGCTTCGCTGCCCGCTAAACCAAAACATTACTCATACGCACCGTCTGCTCTCCGCATGTGTGTGTGCGTTTGTGTGTCTGCACGGGTTAAAGACTTAACGCGGCGCTGTCATGTCCGCTCTGTGGCTAATATTTATGTTGACTTTTGTGGCTTTGGGGCAGCAGCAACGGCAACGGCAACAGCAGCCGAAGCAGGTAGCGATGCCTCCGTTGCGACACGTTACGCATACGCCGCGTTGGCCCGTTGAAATGCTAGGAGGAGAGACGATAGGATAGTTTGTCGTGGCCATGATTGATATGCGCTCGCATAATATGATCGATCTCTTTTGCCATCATCAATTACACTCTGAATGGCTTTTGGCCAGCTTCGAGCTTATGCCGCATTGTTTTTTGCCCGACTGCCGTTAGCTTCGATAGTCTTTTCTTCTCCGCTGCCTCGACTGCTGTTGCTGTTGTTGTTTCGAAAAAATGTTAATAATAGCGCACGTCGCTTTTGCACTGGCATTTGTGGGTTAACTGCATATTAGTTACTGTTTGCTTTGGCCCGAGCCTGAGCATGGGCACGGGCCACACACACGCCAAGCATCGGAGCTGTAATGAGTTTGGACTCGCTTCAGACGTGAGTCATTAACAGAGTTTTGGGCAACTGTTTTGGCCAAGTTAACGCCTGCATTGGGCGAGTTCTGTGCTTCAACTGATTATGCAAATACGCTTCCCAACATTTGTGTTTTGAAGTGCCTTAATCAAACGCAGCTCAAGACTGACAAACTGGTAACGGACGGACGGCGAATTTGCATAAATGATTTCTTTATCGACACAGCCCAATCGTCTAGAGTTTAAGCGCTGCCTACCAGCCAGCCAGGGGGCGTGGCGAGACTAGCGAGCGGCGAACGTGCGTGTCTCAACGTGTTCGCCATCTCACTCTCTGCCTTACTCCACTTTGGGCCAAGATTGACATGTCACTCGCTCGCAAAATGGATTGCCATATTTCGATGCCGTGTCGTGTCGTGCGTGGGGCGTGGCGTAAATTCAAATTCAACGCAATTTCAATCAATTTTCAAAGTATTCCAAATATGCTGTTGAAGTATGTATTTCATCTTAAATTGCAATTTATAATTACAGGTTACCGCATAACTCTTATTTTTTTATATTCCATTAATAAACTATTGAGTAAATATTCAATTTCAATTTTTATTTAAAGTTTAGACCATAACTCTTATTTTTTGAATTTTCAAAATATAAATCAATTTATACGATTATATGTGTGATAAATTAACTCATTCATGATACACCAATTTTTAAAAATATTATGTTTTAATTTATCTCACAGTTTTCAAAGAATTAAAAATTGAAATGAGTTTTATGATAAACCTGCAACTTTTAAGTACAAATTTTATTTATATAAATTCAATTATTTAAATCCGTCAATCCTGGCCTGCTTGTGGAACTCCCCCATTTTTTTTTTCTAATAAAAATTATATTCGTATCAGTCGCTGGTTAAGTCTATTGGGTGCAAAGTGATTTTCCCCCAACCATATGGAAAGTCAAATGGCAATAGTTTGAGTCGATTTCGTGCACTTTCGGTGCAGTTAGCCATACGAAGTGGCAAGTATTGGGTTTTGGTGTCCGACCATTACGATACGCTGCTTGTTGCTCTCAGTGCTTAACACACACTTCAACCCCTCCTCCTCCCCCACTGCATTTCCCCTCTCGCCTGCTGGTTCCTTATCTGACTGGCTGACTGGCTGACTAGCTGACTAGCTGACTGGCCACGCCATTTGCATGCGCCGCTGACAGCGCAACATTTTGTTGCCCGGCTACCAATTCCGCAGTTGCAGTTGCAGACAGTCTCTCTGTACGGGTGTGTGTGTGTGTGTGTGTTGCACTTAGTTCGGCTGCAGCCTGGCATTAGTTGCAGCTCGTTTGGCTGCAGGTTGTTCTTGTTGCCTGGTTGTAGTCGGTCGCTTGTTGGTTGTCATGTACGAAAATTGTAGCGCGCATTGCTGCAGGAAATAGTTCAAACATATCAATTTTATTTTTATTTATGCTAATAAACCGTTACGCCGCCTGACTGAATTATTGCCCATACACACAGTCGTAGTCGACGACCCGTCGTAGCCAAAAACTTGAGGCGAGACACAGATCGAGTTGGAGAGGCTGCAACACTGACGATATTGATGGCCAGGTGAAATCGCTGCCCGCTCTTTGATTAATCAAATCAAATCAACGCCAATATTCCCACACAAATCAATGCAATTTGCGGTCGATCCTCCTCTACAGACCCAATTGCCCATTGCCGATTGGCGGCTCCGCTGGCGAAAGTGTTGAATTCAACACCCACCCAAAATGGCAGCCGTGCCCCTGCTTGGCCCACATCGAACGAGGGCGATGGCGAATGCAAAGTGCAAGTGCAACATAGACCCAAAGCCGAAGTCGAAGCCGAAGCCGAACAAAGCAAACAAACCGAGCAAGAAAATCAATCTAGTTGCAGTTACAGTCGCTGTCGCAGTTGCTGTTGCTGTCGCTGTCTCTGTTTCAGGCTGCGACTCAGATTCAGATTCAGATTCGGTTACAGCCTGTTAAAGGCAACTGACAAACTGCCACAACAGCAACAAGCTAGACGAGTTGCTCGACAGCAAGTTACCCTGGAAGACAAGTGAAGTTTCCGAAATTGGGAGAATCGTAAGAGTGAAGAATTCCAAATACTTTTAGTTCGCTTTCAGCTACCCATTTGGAGCGCTTACAGGGTGTGTGGAACTGGAATCGAGCGATTGCCTGTTCCATTTTTGGGCAACCCCTGACGTCGTCATTATTTTTTGGACACATAATTAAAATTGACTGCTGCATTGTCGCGCCCAGTTGGTCGTCTTGGGTTCTCGACTTGAGTCCACTTCCACTGCGACTGCATAAGTTACGACTGTTGCTGCTGCTATAGTTGTTACTGTTAGTGCCACAAATCACTGTCGCATTGTAAAATAAATGTTTATTGTTTTGTAAGTGCCGCGGCCCAGGCAAACAAACAACAAACAACAAAAAAGCGTCGCATTTAATGCACGGCTATTGGCAATTTACGGCCGCCATTTTCGGCCATTTTTGACTGAAAGTTCCCGCAATGGGCGTTAACTGATTGTCAAAAGGCATGTGTACACTACACTCTCCGACTCTACGACTCTTTGTGTGTGTGTTGCAAACAGCCAAATTGTATTTTCGCCTACTAATTTACAACTTTCTTAAGCAATGGCCAAAACAGCAACTGGGCAACAATTTAAGCCGGCCCAAAATGGCAGAGAGTAGCCAAAAGTTGCCTGCTTTTTATCTATACTTCGTTAGCAGTTTCTTTTATTTTTATTATTTCGCTTTGTTGTCAGCGTTTTGCATAATTTCCTTATTGGAATGACGCGCGCCACGGCAGTAAACACACACACACACAAACACACAGAGAAAAAAGTGAAAACCTCGACTACTGAAATTCTGGCAACACAAAATCATTTTAGACAACAATTTACATTACTACTCAATAAGCAGGTGCTGTTGCCGTCTTGTTGCCAGCTGCTGCTGCTGTTGGCCGTTGCCCGTTAACTGTTTACTTTCTGCGCAATTAGCAAAGCAATAGCCACGAGAGGCTAACGGTGACCAAGTACAAAATCTCCCACTTGCCACTCGTTAGTTAGTGCCCAGCATGTCTCAATCGGCACATGTGTGTAAATGTCTGGCTCCATGTCTGTCTGTCTGTCGGTGTGTGTTTGTGTGTGTGGTCGAAACGGTGGCCATATTTGCACAACGCATTAAACCGTTCGAATCAACAAACCGAGCTCAGCCAGTTAGGGCATAAACTGACCCTACTCACTGTATCGTCACTTTTGACAGGCCACAAAATATCAGAGACTGCAAATCAATTGTATAGTATAGCTAAGACTTAATATCCAAGAATCTAATCGGCAGATGAGAGCTCGAATTCAATAACTGATTATGAAATATGCAAATAACAATGCTAATAAATAATAAATTAGTTCTGCTTTTCTTCAAAATTATTAAGTCACTATTTTGTTCTCTTCAATTCTGTATTCTAAATAATCATCGAAGCAACAGTTTGTTAATTTTAATTATAGATATGTTAACTAAATTTAATATTACCTTTCAAAAATACAAATTATATTCATCAATTAAATTTTATTATTATTTATTTTTATGTTTATGTTTATTTAATTTAATATATGTTTAATTCTAATTGTTGTTCAGTGTTTCTAGTCGACTTTTGATTAATACAAGTATGTAAGGCAGCGCATTTGGCTCGTCGGTGTTGAGGGCGCATCGTCAGCTGTTGTTGGGTTTCAGTTTCGGGCCTAAGCTGTGGCTGTGGCCACAGATCAGAGTGTTTGCTCAATGGCAACGTGGCATTTAAAACTAATAGGAGCGACGTTTGCTCTGCCCGCATGTTACAGCTAGTTGCCACCAATATGGTATTGAAAACAGTCAACAGTCAGCAGTCAATAGTCAACAGTCAACAGCCAATAGGCAATAGTCAATAGTGGTGAGCAGGCTGCAGACTGCTTGGCGGCACAGAGCCAAAGCCGAAGCCAGACGCTGTGGAGTCTCGGTGTCACTCGATCGAACGGCAGCAGCAGCGTTGACCAGCGTTGTTTGTTTGCTCGGTGCAAACAGACAATTGACTCGGAAGCGAGGAGAAACAATCCAAAAATTCCTACACGTGTCGCGAGGGGAGTCTTTGTTGGATGCTCATATTTCTGTTGCTTTGGCTGGGCAACTGAGATGAAGTTGGCGGATGCGATGCCTGCCACAAACTCGGTCAGCGCTGTCCACTGATGTGATCCACTTGCCAGGCCACTGCAGGCGACTGCACTCCTATGGCTTTTCCTAACTGTTTATCTGCCTGAGTGCGCGCCTCGCCATTTTCCATGATGAGTTTGGTTTTCCCATTCTGTGTAGGCTCACCTGTCTGTCAGTCTTCATCTCCAACTGCAACTCTCTTTTCATTTTGCTTCATTGCAGTTGCATGCAAAGTGAAAATCTGCAGCTCAGGTTATCGTCAGCGAGTAAAATGACATTTTCATTCATTCAGTTCGCTCTGAAACTGGTTCTGATAGGAGCGAGATAACTGGCGATCATAACACAGGTAGTTGCATCGCCTGTCGTCGGACCGTTTAGCCTGGCACTAATGAGCGATCTGTTCGGCCGTTGCAATAAGAATGAAAACTTATCGAAAACACACAGCTGCATAATTATGTGCAAGTATTTAATGGCTGCATTCTAACGATTTCCTCTCAACCACTAAGTGAAAGCCGCTAAAGGAGCTGAGCTTGGCTTAATTTACAACATGCAAAATGCGGCAGAGCCACAAAATGAAATAGAATCGCCGCTGCCTCCGCTACATGTTGCTGTTGCACGTTGCTGTGGCCTGAGTGAAGGACTCACGCTGTGCCGAGGCAATTTATTGTGTGTTTGTTTTGGGCTCTCGCATGTATGTAACATACTATACGTGCTCTCACATGTGCTCCCATGTCGTATCTAACTGCAACTCGCTGCAAATGTGAGAAAAACACAATTAGCTTTTGGCGGCGCTGCAACAGTGCGGCCACCTGCTGCTCCACTCGCCTGGCTATCAAATCAGAAAAAACAGAAACAGAAACACAAACGAAACGAAACGAACTTTCAACACACGACGCGAAACCCACTAAATAACGACGAGTTGGTGGCGTGTGCCCAGCTGCCAAATACCCTAACTAACTTTTATTGTAGAAGCCCAGGCAATGGGATTGAGAGAGCTGCCTTCGCGGCCAATGATCGGTAATTGCTTAGTTAGCTTTTATGTTTGCTTAATGATCGTCATGAAAACTGTTTAAGGACACATAAAGAGCCTAATGAATTGTGTATAAATTTAATTTCATCATTACATCTTAAACCATTTCCTCATTTGCAATTTTCTGCCGAATGCCAAATTTATTTTGTTGCACTTTACAGCCTGTAATTATCGATTAGAAACTTTATACATGCAATCGCTGAAATACCTTTTCCAAAAGCGAAAAAGCATAGAACAGAATGAGTAAGAGAGACATACTTTATATAGTAAAAACTAATTGCACATTGAAGCTGACCGCTGCATTTATTTATTTATTTTGATTTTCATTCTGAACTCGCTATTTGCCCATAACAAAAGCCGCACGGCAAGTTTAAGGTCAGCAAAAAAAACTCCATGTAATTGCACGGCAATGCTGAGGTTGAGGTTGAGACTGCGGACTGGAGACTAGAGACTCGAGTATCTACGAGTAAATATAAATAAAATATATAGATAGCCACGCGGCATAAATATGCAAAAATCCAAGACAATAAAATGCAAGAGGAAAAACAGACACAGAAAGACAATGAGAATATACGAGTAGATACGTCTAGCTCGGGTCGTATCAATAATAGCAACAAATTGAAACTAATCGAGTTTTGGCCAAAGGCAGCTAATAAAACAGAACAAACCAACACACGGCAGACAGCGGATTGTAATAAAAATCACTTTGAGTATCGAACGAATAGGTGTGGTCCTAATTACCGATATTAAAGCGGATCTATTTCATCTGACTGCGAGTCTAAGTCCGACTCTGGTTGCTGGCTGCTTGGACAATTCGATACGATTCGATTCGATTCGATTCGATCTGCCACGCGCTGTGACCACCGCACAGACGGTTGCCGCTTCCTAGACTTGGTGCAACGCGAGATTTGTGTTAATGGCATCAAATATCAGTAATTTCACTTGGCAATTCAATACAACAAATGCGCCCCACGGGCCAAAAAGGAGCGACCTCAGTCTTGTCGCAGCTGCAGCGCAAAAAGCTTTTCAGCCTATCGTTCTTATCAAGGCCAAGACAAGCCTTTGTTTTAATTAGACGGCGGCGTACAAACACAAAACACAATACACTTAAACTGCACACAAAGCAGGAAGTTCGGCTTTGGGTTTGCCAACTTTCGTTCGTTGTATCAATTTCACTTGGCCTAATGCTCCGTCGTCCCCCATCAGTGTCAGTCTGTCAGTCAGTCAGTCAATCTATCAGTCGATCTCTTGGCCGTCTGTCAAAACGCACGCCCATTCATAAGTTGGAGTTCGTTTTTTTTTGTACATTTAACGCTCAATTATTGTGTACACTTAATGAACTCATCACATGACAGCGCATCAAACAATAACTGCAAACTGTCAAAACATTTTTGGTCAGCTTCAGTCTTCGGTCTTGAGTCTGATTGAAATGCTTGCCACAAATCAAATTGGAGCAATGTTGTCTATGGAGTGTGCGTGGGAGAGAGAGCTGCTGCCTCGTCATACAATCAGCAGTCAGCAGTCTGACTGTAAAAGAAAGCAATTAACAATTACAATTACAAGTTGATCGCAGAGCAACCATTAGCTAAGACGACGTTAATCCCCCGCTTTTCAAACTGTTGCTATTAGCGAAAAAGCCTGCAACAATGGCCAGCACATTAACTGGGCAACTGTTGCTGGTTCGCAATTGGCCCAGTTAAAATGTAACAAGCCAAAGACAACGACAGGACGTCTTCTATATTATTTATATAACAAAATCAATAAAATCAGCTAGTTAACATCACACAATAAGAAGGAGTAGTAGGAGGAGAAGGAGGAATTTAATAAACTTTAAAAGAGTCATTAGATTTTAATTAAACGACTGAACTAACTTCATATATTGTTCTATATTTAACCATTCATATGATCAACGTTGATATGAGTTGAAATTTAATATGCATTTACAAGAAAAATATATACTGTGGTAATTTTTTATTTGAATTTAATATTTTTTTTTTATAAAAAAAGAGTTATGGTCAAACTTTCGATGTAAAATAAATAGCTGTTTCATAATTTTTACTTAGAGTTTGTAAGAGTCCAAAATGATTTCCAGTACAGATGTTTAACAATGCCTGGTAGCAATACAACATGTTTCTTTATCGACTATCGAAGCCTGCTGTTCCTGACCAAAATCACGGCAGTCGATGGTCGACAAGATCAAGCTCAAGCTCAGGCGGAGCACGAGCGCACCTTTCTCTTCGATCCTGAGTCATGTGAAACCTCTGAAATATCGTAGTGTGTTAGTTACTTATTACCGTTTGTTATTTTCATTTCAGGGGTCTAATTGATTGTTGTAGTTGCTGGCCGCCACCTACTGACCTTCACATTGAGCAGCCGCAGTAGCGCACTATGGACAGTGTATCCGCAAAGCGATCGATCCGGTAGACAAAAATCTGGTCGTCTGGTTCGTGCTTGGGAGATAGACATGTAGTAGATGTCGATGTGGATGTGGCTGCGGCTGCGAGCTGAACCTGGCTACGACCACACAATGGGCGCGCGTTAGATTGCTAATCGATTTGCTGCTCATTCGATTTTTATTACGTATTCAAATTGGAGCAATTACCACTTGAAACTTGTATGGCATAAAAGTGGGTGTGCCCCAAGCAGCGCAGCAACAATAGCAATAAATGCACGTAATCAAAACCTACTACTAGCAGCATTTTTTGCGAATTGCCATTGCTGATAATTATAAATGTTGCCACAAGTGGACCGACCGACCGACCGACCGACAACCGCGTTTAGTCAGCGAGTTATGTGTGCACTGTAATTTCTCCCTGCAGTGCTTAAATTACCTGCCTGCCGGATTTAAAGTGCAAGACAATGGGGCAGCCAGAAGAAGCGGTAACTCGATAGCTTCTTTCACAAGAGAGCAGCAGCAAGAAAAAATGATTTTTCATTCAGTTATTGCCATGCCACAAGCATGGCTTGGTATGCAGATATTTGTAACCACAACAGAGCAACCACAGTGGGCAACACTTGCTGCCTGGTTGGCTACCAACTCCGTTTCAGCTGCTGCTCCCCTCCCCGCCTCTTCCTTGGCTCTGACTTGTTGCCAATCACTCAATCAAAACGTCACTTGGCGTGGCAGTTTTGCGTGGCGTTTGTTGGAAAATTGAAATAGAAACGTCAGAATTTCTGCTCTAATTATAAGGCGGTATGTTTTTTACGTACTCAGCCAGAGTTTCTTGACTTCTCTATCTCTATCCGTCCGTCCGTCCGTCCGTCTGTGTGTCAGTCACAGAGTCTCAGTCTGGCTGTGTTTTTTCTTCAATGAATTGTTACAGTCTGCGCCCGACGTCGTCTCTGTTGCAAGAAAATTATGCTTTGATGCACTCACGTTAAGCTCACTTTACAGTTACAATTATTGTTTAATATCTTGACTCTCGACTCTTAACAAATACGAGAGTGCAGCAAAAACAAAACAGAAAACTGAAAACACAAAACACAAAACAGACAACAGGCAACAAAAAAACCGCATCGCGACTTGCAACTTTGCAACACTTGCCTTGCCGCATTTTGTGTAGTTTTTTTTTGAGCCTGTTGCAATTTGAGTCGCGCTGGTTTTAATTTGCAATTATTATACATTAATTGTGGGTGGGATGTCTCGGATGTCGCCCAGCTCGGGTTCGCTCTCGGCGCTGCCCAGCAGCAGCAGCAGCAGCAGCAGCCAATTGCAACACCAACATCCAACTGCAGCCAATTGGCTGTTGTTGTTGCCGAAAAACGAAACGCAAATTGTTTTAGATCGGGCCTCAGTTGTTGCCGTGGCAAATTACAAGCAGTGTGTTGCCACGTTTTGTGTCGCTGCTGATTATATAAATCGCGGCGGCAATTGGCCACAAAACAGCAAGCAGCCCGAAGCATTTTCGGCTGCAACTGCAGCACGTGATTATTGTCAGCGGTAAGTGGAATTAAATAAATTAAATACTGTAAGTGCTTAATTATTGCCTGCACTCAAGTGGCATAAATGGCAATAAATTTCCATTAGATAAATCAATGTTTCATCCACAATTTCTCTGCTGCTTTCGTAGTGTATTCGACATTCTGTTAACTGAAATTCGCTGCTCGTTGCATTTAATTTGCTGTTTGCATTTCTGATTAGCCATGCACCGAACACAACACATAACATGCTAAACGCTGCCGACAGCAAAGCTGCAACAGCAACTGCAACTGCAACTGCAACGTCGCCATTTGCCGCTGGTTAAAAAATTTTGCGCGCTTTGCGAGCGTGTCAAAAAATTGGTCATTGTTCGTAATTATGAAAATTGCTTAATTGTTGCTTAACAGCAGCAGCAGCAGCAGCAGCAACATTGTTGTTGTTGGTGTTGCAGTTGCAACGCGGCAGTCAGGATTACAGTTACAGATGCAGACAACAATTGGTGAATTGCTGCTTTGGCATCTGCTTAAGTGCTACGGTTTCGGCCAAACTCCTATTGCCAAATTATTAATCGCAATAATATTTTTGTGTGTGCGCCGCACAGCCGTGGGCCAAATAGCTGCGCCCATTTCACGGCGCGTTTATTGCCGCTTGACTAAGCAAATTTTTGCAGCCAACTCCGTGTGTGATTATAGCCCAGTTTCTTGTTGTTTTATTGTGCACGGGCACTTGGCTCCGAAATTGGTTTTTAATTATTATTATTGTTATTATTACAGCTGCCATTTTCGGACCGCGTAATGAGCAATTTCAGCTACACAAAATTCTTTCTTGTTAAGTTGCTGCTGCTGCTGTTGCTGCTGCAATTAAATGTTACTCATACGACCCTGTGGCCGCCCGCAAATTAAGTCAAATTGAGGCGACGTGGCTTATTAAGGCAGCAGCAGCAGCAGCAGAAATGGCTCAGTGAGCTAAAAAAGTAAAAAGCAAAATGCAAACCGATAATTAAACGCCTGGCGAACAGTTTGTCATATGATTTTTAATAAGTTTTGCATAGATTTATTGGCTTCGAGCGTAGCAGGAAATGCCGAGCGAACTGCAAACTGTAAACGGCAAAACGCTTAAACGTTATAATTAACACAACACATACACAAACAGACAGACAGCAGCTTCTGGGTATGCGAGGCATGCGGCGCTATTTTAATTAGACATAAATACGCACAGCAGCAACATCGATGATGATCATGATCGGGGAGCTCTGCAAGTGTTTAGCTGGCAATTACATAAAATAAGGAGCAGCAAGTGGCAGCATGTAACGGCAGCAGCTCGATCGCCTTGTTTCTCGCTCTTTATGCAACGCAATGCGACGCACTGCGAATTAACATGTTCAGCAGCAAAAAGCCTCGCCGAGGCAACTGCCTCAGAGCCTCAGATGCTGTCATCGGACTTAGCCACAAGACACACAGACGCACGCAGCCTTGCCTTGCTCTGATTTCAGACAGCGACAACACCAGCCACAACAACAGCAACAACAGCAACAACAACCTCTTTGACTGTGGCAACAGGTGCCTGGCGACGCCCATTGCGTGCGGCCAAAGGCGGCGGCTAGAAAAAACGTTGACGATAAGTTGCAAGCCGCGTCGAAGGCAACCGCTGAGACCCGAAGCCGAAGCTGAAGCTGCGGCGCATGCAAAAGGCTGACTGCTGACTGTGCGTGAGAAGTGGCAAGCTACGAGACAGAGGCGTCCGACGAGAGGGATCTATGCGGCATTTGGGGCAGCTTGGAAAGTAAACATTTTAGTTATTCTAATTTAAAGGCCACATTACTTTTCACACATTTTTTAGAAATTTCGATTTATAAATTTGTAATGACTGCAAATATGAATAAATAAAAATGAATTATAAGCTAAATTGGATTGAGTTCAGGAATAATCATACTATTTACACTAAAGTATATATTACTCGAAAAAAAAAATTATTTGAGTATATTATTTTTCTCAATACAAAACTCTTCCTTTGCAGTGTGTGAATTGTTAAACAACTATTATTACAACTTCTTGTAGAGCGCATTCCAACAAACAAGTAATGATTTTTTGTGTTCCAAAAATGATTATAAAAATCTACTCTTTTTTGTATTTAAATTCTTTGTCAACTGCAACTTCTAGCTGATCCCTCGCTGCACTGCACTGCCCTGGCAGCGCAGCTATTGTCTCTGCCTCTGTCTTTCTAGGCCTGTCCGCCTCAGTTGCAACTACGAGTTGGCAACTGCAACTAGGCAACTTGGCAAGCTGGAAACTTGGCAATGCGAGGAAGATGCGTTGTGCTCTGTAGCCGGCGCTAAACGCTTTTGCCATATAAATGTCTTCATTGCGTATGAGTGATGAGGCAAGGCTGCGTGCGTCGTTGTGCGTCGCATGTGCGTATGCCACATCGAGTGGCAGAGACTGAGACTGTTGACTATCCGGCCTGGACACTTGGGTGTTAATTTTTTATTTATGCGCTTTTAATGTGCGAGAAAACATGCATTTAAAGTGCATTTATTATGAATGAAAATCGAATTTTAATTAACAGCGTGCTGTGAGCCGAGCCGAGTTGAGAAGCAAAAGGCGCGCCTCGATTCGTTTTAAGTCGATTTTTGGGTCCAATCAACAGAGTGTAGGGTGGGGCAATTATTTTGGGCCGTTTGCGGCACGAAAATTTGTCGTCGAGGGGATTGCACAATACTTGCCCCACTGCCCACATCCTGGCACTCACATCCGCGCCCCGCTCGCGGGGCATGCAACGCTGTCGTCGCACGCATGCGCGGCATTTTAATGTGCAAAGTGCAGCAGCAGCAGCAGCGGCGACGGCGACAGCGACAGCGACAACATCAACATCAAGAGCAGCACGCCCACTTTTTTTTTTATAGCCGGGGACAGACACTCTTTTCAGATTTATTATATTGTATAATAGGCCGTACGCGGCTTTATTTATTGCGACGCATGCCACAAGCAGCGAGCGGCAAGCAGCACCGCAGACCAAAATCAATTGAAAAGCTATAAAAACACTCGTTTATTTATTGTTGCGTTTGTTTTCTGCATTTGCTGCATGTATTTTGTAAAGTATTTCAACATTTTTGTTGCTCGCATTGCACCAAATTGCCAAAATGGCCAAATGGCAAAATGGCAAAATCGTTTCTGCTTCGTATTTCGCGTTTTTGCCAACGCTTTTCGGGTTGGTCTCCAACACCACCGCCGGCTTAACTTAGTTGGCGATTTTAGCAGCTCCAGCTACAAATCGAAATGCGAAAAAGTGTGATTCGAAAAAGTAACAGCTCGAAATTTATCAGCTTGTTGCATTTTATTGTTAATAAAATGTAATGCATTAAAAGCAATCTTTAAAGGTGTAACTCGCAGCAATAAATGGGAAGCTATCTAAACGTTGGCAATTTAATTGAAGCACTTGCTCAACCAACATTGCCACTTGGATAATTCAAATCAGGCAACAAATTGATGCCCCAAAGACACAACAAATTAATAATTGCAACACATACTCAATGAATTGCCAGAATAGTCGATAGATTTAACCGAATTATAATTATACTTGCAACATATACTTAATGAATTACCACAATAATCGATATGAGACACATCATTAGCTGGGGAATTTGTAATTAATTTTCTGCATAAATTCGTTTTGGTTTTGATGCGTCAAAGATACGGATAAATTGATCGATGGATTTTAATTAATATGTATAATTTATTACTTACAGCACATACTTAATGTAATGAATAGAATCATCGATAAAAGGAGAATTTTCTATTCATTTTGTGGCCAACAAATGTATGCCTTAGAGATACAAATTGATCGATATATTTAAAATGTAATTAATCAATTAATACTTATATAATTTAATTACAACACATGCTTAATGTAATAAATAGAATCATCGATATAAGGCACATCGCTAGCGGGAGAATTCGTAATTAATTTTCTGCATAACTTGGCTTTGGTTTTGTGGCCAACAAGTTCATGGACGATTTCACTTTGGCAACAGCAACTTTTGCGCCTCATTCATTGCGAATCGATTCTGCCGAAGTACAATGGAATCGCGCGATTTAGATACAACTAGAGGGCCCCATTAAATACTTAAGCTTGCAACAATGCCCCCAGCTAGTTGGCAGCTCCTTTGTGAGGGGCTTAGTGGCGACTGAACAGAGTCTGAACGAGGCTAACACATCGTTTTATGTTCCTTTCAAGCGAGCGGAAATGACACACCCCAGATCTGTGTGTGTGTGAGTGTGTGTGTGTGTGTTAGCAGGTTCTGCTGTTGCCATTAGAGGTTTACGATCGTTTATTGATATGCTGTTGTCGGGGCTTATACAAAACTGAGACTCAAAAAGTGTCAACACTTTTTCTAAACTGATGGTAAATGCGTGTAGGCCATAAAATCAAAGTCACAAGGCGTAAGCGTTGCGATAGGCCAACTCATAAACCACCCAAAATAAGATATGGGCAGCCAAAGTGTTAAGGCCATAATTGCTGGCTGGCTGGCTGGCTGGGAGACGGATTATGAATACTGGCCGTAAGTACAGCATAAAACCCATTCACTTTTTGTTACGACTCCAATGATGATGATGATTTCATAAAGCCAAACACTCAATGCTCATAAATATATGCAGGGAAGATCCATCCATCCATCCATCCATCTATCCATCTTTCGAGCAGTGTGTATACAAATGTATTTAACGCATCTTCGGAAATAGCCATTGTCCGCATCGACGCATTAGGCGTAATGCAAAGCCAACAACTCGCTGTTGGCTCATAAATATTGGCCAACTGTCAGTCAGCGTTGATTGGCATCGTCAAGTGTGCTTTAATTTATGCTAATGCCACTTGCAGTCGAGTGGCTGCTGCATTTAAGTGCGCACAAAGTGAGCCAAAATCTGTCTGTATAACTGCCTTGCTTTGCTCTGCATAACAATAAGCCCCCAGCCACCAACTGGCTAAGATGCCCAGAGGCCTTTTGCATTTGAATGCCTCATAAGAATCTCACGGCCCGACGCGGGCAATTAGAGCTCTATGAATATGAACGCCTTCTGCCTCTGCCTCCAACTCTGACTTTAACTCTGACTCTGATGCTGACTCTGACTAAACGTCTGACTGCGTCTCTGACTCTGAGTTGGCTTTGTGCTCGAGCGTTGCATATTTGCATAAACGATCCGAGCAGCGACACCTCTGAATGGGCCACTGGGACCACGCATGAATGGAAACGCCATAAGTAACTCACTAGCATGGGCAGCCCAGCCAGAAGTGTGGGGTGCTCTCAGTCTCAGTCTGAATCTCAGTCTCAGTTTGAGTCTGAGTCTGAGTCTGAGTGTGGGGTCTCTCTATCTCCCTCGAAGTGTGTGATTTATGCCTGGGAGCCTGGCATATCGAATTTATTAAAGTGGGAAATGGAAAACGCACACAAACTGAGCTGCGATGGGAACTAACGAACTCAAGGGAAACCTAATGTATATACGAATATCTGTATCTATTTATTTAGCATTTTAATGAGTGTAAATGAATATTTTAAGGTGTCTGAATCATTGTTATTATGAACTGATTATTATTGCTATTGTCTCGCATTTAAATGACATTTGTGTAGGTCGTACACAGAGAGAAAAACGACGTTCTACGATCAAGAATACAAAATATATAAACATGTTATATACAAATTTTAAAAAATGTTGGAAACGGTATTAAAAATAATTACAAATTAACTGTCTCAAAAAGATTTCAATCTTTAAAGAAGATTTAAAAGATCTTAAAATGCTTAAATTAATATAAAGATTATAATCTTATTCAAATCATTTTTTGAAGATCAAACATAATTAGTTCTTGAAACAAGATTTAAATCTTTATAGATTTTTTAATTAATCAATTTTATTTTATTTAAATATTACGACTCTTGTGTACTTAGAATATTTCGCATCTCTATAGGAACTGAGAAAACAGTCTTCTTCTAATAGTGGCTAATTTTTAACTATTCTCGTAATCAGTATTCACGTTCTAAGAATGTTTTTTTCTCTGTGTACTCTGCTATTTCCTGTATGTAAACAAAAGGGAAATCTTGATCGCTCTTCTGACAAATCAATCATTTAGCTAGTGCCAATTGGTCGGGTGAGTCATCGACGCATGTGACATTCAAGCACGAGCTGATTCAGTTATTTTGGCGCTGAGCTGGGGACTAGATGCGGAAGCCTTTGCTTGCCACATTGCGCACTAACTTGCCCAAGGACGTTGGCCAAATTAACGCTTAATAAAGCAATCAATGGCCCGGCCTGGCCTGCAAATCAAATTGGTAGCCGAGTCGCAGCAGCACCAAAATTAAACAAAATGCGCTAAATTAACAAACTATTTTTTTTAGTTATTTTCGAGCAACGGCAAAAACAAAAGGAAAAATACAGCCAAGCCATGAGTGGGAAAATAAATGTACTGTGCTAACAATGGAACTCTGACTTGGACTCTGAGTCTGAGTCTGAGTCTGAGTTGGTGCTGGACTGAGGCTTGGCTTAGTTTTTGGCCCGATCTGCAATTGGCCAAGTGCGAGTGCGCTGCAGTGGCAACTTTGTGGGCGCAGCCGCTGTCCGTGTATGCCATAACTATTTATGAACAGTTAGTTAACTCAAATGCTAGGTGGCAATTAAATGGGCGTGGTCGCTTTGCCACATAATCACAGTCGCAGTCGCCGTCGCAGTCAGAGATCTCTCAGCTTCAGCTCAGGCGCAACAATGTTAAAGAAGTGCCGGCTACGGATTCTGAAATCATAACCTTGCCCTGAGAGAGGCAGAGAGAGTCGCAGTTAAACATATAATTAGCATTCGCTTGGACTGGCGTCTGCGAGGGGAACTCGCCCAGGTCCACACCCCGAAAATTGGCCAAGTCAATTTGTGGTGTTCTTTGTTTCGGCATCTCTGGCAAATAATGGCCACCGCTAATTTGGCCCGCCACATGCCTCAATTAAACGGGCAACTCTCTAATTGATAAATCCAACATAGAATTCAATTAGAGCGAGCCTCTCAGCTGCTCGCATAGGTGCAAAGTTGTTAACACAAACATTGAACTTCAATCCAGCTGCGGCTTCGACTGCGGTTCGGTTCGATGAATCCATTAATTTACGCCTGCGCCCCCAAACGGTAATAACATTAACTGAGACGACGAGAAACTGCAATTGAAGTGCAAAGTTGAACAGCAATGGGGCTGAAGTCGGTCCGCTGCTTTGCTTTGCTTTTCCTAAGCCCATTGCGACCTCGCCTCGGCTGTGGTGTCTGCCGCAGTCCTAGACCAATCTTGATCGCATTTTTTACGGCACATAAATATATGCCAAAACACTACAATGAAAATATTGTGGCAACAACAGCCCAGCACAGCACCGCACAGCACAACTATGGCAGAAATATGAAAACGTTTTCAATGAAAATTAATGGGCAACGCCGAAAATTTTGGGGTGCTCGCTGCGCGCATGCGCAAAAATGTTAAAATCGTGACCACAGCCAGAGAGTTGAGGCTGAGGCTGAAGCTGGATCACAATGTTGCTTGCTGCATGGGTATTGTCTTGTGGCAAGTCTGTGGAGCGCGTGTGATTTAGCAAATATTTAGACCGTATATGGAGCACCCGCTGCCGCTGCCGCTGCCTCTGTTGCTGTTGCCAACTTGGCCATTGGCCATTGGTCAAGCCAACAATTTCCTGCGTTGCGCAAAGCCAGGCAAACGGTTCACATTCTGTGGCAGTTGCACGTTGCAATGCGGCGCGATGTCACCAGGGCGGCAACAGCGGCTCCATATTGATAATTCATAACGCGACCATTTTTGGCTAACCATTTGAAATTAACGCGCCAACAAGCCCAGTCAGGCCAAAAGCAACAGCAAAAGCAACTTGAAGCTGCCTGTTGAAATGTCAGCTTCAATTTGCCGCAACATCGTGTTGCCGCTCTTTGATAATAATAAAAAGCAGTCGAAAAACGTTGCCAATCTTCGCTGCAATACATGTTGAGGCAATTAAAAATGCGCATACGCCGCGTGTTGTCAGCCTCAGCCTCAGCCTCACTTGGCGGCAAAGTTGAAAGCCAACGTTTGACAACGCGGAAACCAAAAAAAAAAAAAAAATATTTAAGAAATATATAAAGATAGGCTTCAACTGGCAATAACAACTCATTTCCATTTTGATTTTCGATTCCCCCTCGCGGGGGTGATTTTAATAATTTGCTGACGAGAGAAAGCGCAAAGAGAGCTGAAGGACACAAGAAGCATTTAAATCTATCGTTCACTTTAAAATAAATTATGATAAAATCAGACAAAGAGAACCAGAACTTTTACTACAACGAAAACATTTTAAGAGTTATGTCTATACAATTAATATATTTTAAAAATAATTTATAGCATAAAAAAAACATTTAAAACATTTGGCGACAAGCGGCCAAACTCGAAGAACTTGTTTTTCGCTAAAATAATAAAATAGGCAAGGAATTTATTTGATTTATTTAATGTTGAAACGGTCGCTAGTAACGCGAACACAATATTTACAATTAAGTTATAATAAATGAAATAATTAAGAGTGCATATAATGCAGAAACGGTTTCTAGTAACGCGAAAACAATATTTACAATTAAGTAATAATAAGTGAAATAATCAAGAAATAACTTTGCATGCAACTCTCTGGCAAAAAGAAATCAGAAAAGCAAACTTTAAGTACGATTATTCATTGGAAGTCACGCGAATCTATCAGTGCACTCATTAGACTAATAAATCGTATATACATACAAACATTCGTTGTATTCGTCGTCGTAATCACATGTGTGGAGCGCAATGAATTCATTATTCAATTCACGTTTCGTTTATTACGCCCCGCTGGAACATATCACGCACTTTATAAAGCCATTATATAAATAAAAAAATATTTTTATTAGCAAATGCTTTGCTTTTAATTAGCTTATGAGTTGTTCCCTCCTCCCCTCCCTTCTCCCTCTCTCTCAGTCCATGCAAATGTTGTTCATTGACAAAAAAACACTTTGTTTTGGTTTTCGTTTGAATTCAAATTCAGATTCGACTTCGAATCCAAATTGAGTTGAGTTTGCGTGCCAACTGTGACTAACTTTGTGTACATAGTATATTTTTGGTTAATTAGAGTTGCAGTTAATTTGAATGTTCATTAATGTTTTTTGGCCAGGTGTGAACAGGCACAAAGCGTTGGTTTTAGCATTAGCTCTGGCTCTGGCTCTGGCCGGGCTCCACAATCAATCAGCGTCATTTGTTGTTGCCAAAATATTGCAATCGTTTTGAGCATTCCCACACACGCCCATGTCCAGAGACCAGACCAGATCAGTCCGCTAAGGCGAAGCGAAACTCTGAATGGAGCCACCGCCGACGGAGCCTATGGCGTTAATAATGCCAATTGCAACTTTTATGTGCCACAACGACGCCAATAACAATAATAGACTGCATATTATTAAGCGCTTTAAACTATTTCCAACGTTGCGACGTTGCGACGTTGCCCGCTTTATAACTCAAAGGCCGACCGACCAAGTGACCAAACGACCGATCGACAGTTTGCCAAACATACAGAGCGATCGACTCTCTGACAGAACGAACGACCGCAAAGCCGGATCTGGGGCTGCGACTGCGACTGAGGCTGCGACTGCGACTGAGGCTGGACGACCTCTCGCGGGGGCACACACGCTGCCAGGCCAGACACGGCGACGTGGTCAGCCCCAGACCCGACATTGTTGTAATCTCGAACAAACTTATCAAATTGTCGACAAGCCAATACTCTTTTACAGCCACTTAGAGTATAGTCGGATTATCATGATTTTTTTACGTGGTAGAAAATACAATTTTATCTTTTCAGATTGGCGAAATTGACGATTCCACAAGGTGTAGTTTATATGTATATATAGATCAATTTATTTGAATATAATATGGAACTTACTCAAGTGAGTAAATAAGACTACAAGCCAATCAGACCTTTTCTACATAAACAGATTAAACTATTAAAATTAATAAATTTAATAACTAAACAATACATTTTTGGAGGATATTTTAAAATGTGAAAAGTAATTGTATATCAATAAAATGTTAATGTAATATTGTCAAAAAACTTGTTGTTAAACCTCTTGAAAAAGTATCGTTGTAAATTTATTAAAGCAACTATTATAAACAATCAAAATAATTTTCTCTATTTGTTGTAAGCGTATTGCAGCGTTGGCAACTCGCAGTCAAATATGTCTTCTAGTTTTTGCCTGTAGCAGTTGCAGTTTTTATGCCCGAGTCTATTGCAAAATAAATGCATTTGCTTTAGATTTCGTGCAGCATCACAGCAGAGGCAGAGAGAGGGAGAGGGACGGGGGCTTTGGTTCGGCTACTAATTGATTGATGGAACTGTTGGCACCTTCATGCTTAGCCCGGCTAATGCTAATCAATTGATGGCATCTGTGTGTGGTGTGGTGTGGAGTGTGTGGTGGCCAAAGCAGCGAACAAATAATATTGAGCGAGCGTCTGCAACAAATTAATTAGTCGCTTAATAGTGACACTAAGCCCAAGCCCAGGCAGAGTCCAAAGCGAACAAATTACCTGCGGGCATTAGCATAATAAAGCGATGCAACAACCCAACAACGATACTCTCATAAATTATGCATAGTTTTGGACAAAACGAAACCGTTTGCGATTGCGATGTGTGTGTGTCTCAGTGTGTGTGTGTGTGAGTGTGTAAGAAATTACAATAATAAAAAGAAGGCGAGACGATGAAACTGAAGCCGTTTGCTGATATCAGCGAGAGGCATCGTCGCCGTCTGTCTGCGCGTCCGTCTGTTTGGTGGCAGCTTTCGCATATATTTCATTAGTAGCGAAAAAGGCGATTGGCGAAAACTGCACGCTAGATGGCGCTGCAGTGCGGAGTGCACTCAAAACTGGTTCACATTCTGTGGCACGATTGAGGCAGGCAGCAAGACACTGCAGGCAGGATGATGCTGATGATGAAAATCGTTATTGACAACGGAAGACGACGATGGACTCCGAGTTGGAGTCGAGCTGAGCGATTTCCATGCAAATGGCCATGAAATGGAATCTGCTTGCCGTGTTGCAACGTTGCAGCGTTGCCTGCTCGAGTTATCTGTGCGACAAACGAAACGTACTTGAACCAGAAAACGAACGACACTTTAATGCAAGCCGACATTGAAACGTTGTCGCTGTTGCTGTTGTTGCCTGTCATGGCCAGGAAAGTGGCACACAGGCGAACAATGCGAATGCGTGTAAAGGAAAGAGAAAAGTGCCGGGCGAGTAGTAAAATTAATTGAAATGTCCCGAGGAATGCGTGGTGGGCATTTATCAATTTAGGAGTTTTCAATTTTTGGGCCGATTCGACGCTTTTCAATTAAACGCCAGCTAATTGCATTTGACAGCGGCGGCGGCGAGCAATTTATAGCGCGTTCGTTGCCTAAGTCTTTTGTTTGTGTTTGTGCTTGTGTGTGTCAATTTTCAACAAAATATAATAATCATAAAATGAAATAAAATAAAAAGCTGCCAACACAACGACGGGGCAGATAAAAAAGAAATCTTTTGTGATTTCGCAAGCGCAAAGCAAAGGCAAAGCCAAAAGCAAAAGCGTTGGGAAAAAGCAAAGCAACGCTGAAATCAAAGCAGCCAACCAGCCGCAAAGCTCCCCAGAGATTTTTATGACATTTTCACAGGCAGCCAGCCAGACTGCAGTGAGGTGCAAGTCGCGAGGGGGGGGGAGGTAAGGGGAGAAGAGGCGGCTGGTACATGGCAGCCGTCTGACAGACGCGTCACTACGTGAGCGACGTGTTTAAAAGTTTAATGAGCCGCAAAATAATTGCAAATGCGGCGCATGTCGCCAAAACGTAGCACAGCAGCCAAAGAAAAGACCAAACACAATCGGGCAGGCCAGCAGCCAACAGCCAACAGCAGAGCCGAGTGCAATCAGATGGCCAACACCCCCCTGATCTACCAGAGGCTGCACCTGCTGGAGGGCGGCCACAGTCGATGCGGTTGGTGTTGGTCTCGGTGTTGGTGTCGGTGTTGTTGGGGGCACTTAATTGCCAAAAGCGTGACTTACATTTAAAAAATCATAAAAGCCACGAGAGCTGCAAGAGATAGCGACCAGATAAGGCTAGACGGATGCTAAGCGTTTGTCAGTTTCGCAAATTAACGAAACGAAAAGTAAAAAACACAGCAATGCTTAGGACGAGATTGGTGGCCAATTAGGAGCACTTACCGCTGCCAGTTAACAGACAGCCTCAAGTGAGGAGCGGGCAGCGGGGAGCGGGGCAAGTGCGATTTGCGATGAGTCGACAACTGGTTGCTTTGGCTGAGTCTGACTGATTTGTAGTTTGTTGCCTTTTGCTTTATTGACTTTTAATTAGCGGCGCATTAAAAGCTTTGACACATTTCTTTCGGGAAATTCCGATTGCCAATATGTGATGCCAGTATGACAAATCCCAAAAAGACTTATAAACTGCCTCGGCTAGGTGGGCGTAATTGCCTCAACACATTGTTTCAAGTGCGGCCAGCGACTACGCACAGCACGTTAAATGCATGCCATGTATTAACGCGCCATTGACATTTATTTGTTTCTAGCGGACGCACAGCAGGTGTTGCCTCACTCTCGACGTTGTTACCGGGTCGGTTGCTAACGAAGCGGGCGGATTTGTAAGCCGAATCTCCTATAATCAAGTGTAGCTCGGCTCGGCGAGTCGGGGTTTGATTTATTTGCTGGCTATTTTAATGGCTGGACAAGAGACTATTCGTTGTTTCATTAAACAATCATTGACTTCTGGCCACAACTTGCTGGACGATCGGAGAGGAGGGCGATCGGAGGGAGGTAGCAACGTTTTATGACCATCATATAAACATGCATAAAAATTCATCAGCAGTTTGTGAGTTGATTTTAGTTATGTGCCCGTTTTCCGTTTTGGTTGCTTTTTATGGTCTTACAAATTCTGGAATTGTTGTTACTGTTGTTTCTGATTGTGTTGTTGCCGGGGAGTACAGCTATCGTTATCTGGTTCTTCTCTCGCTCTCACACTTGGTGTTCATTTTATTGGCCCAATTTGTAAATATAGCGCAAAAGTGTCGAGCATAACAATGAGTTCGTCGCTTAAGTCTTTCGTTCGTTCCCTCGTTCGTTGTCCGTTGTCCGTTGTTCATTGAATTGAATTCAATTTCAATGCGATTCGAATTCGATTCCAGGCATTTCGTGCTGCATGATTTGTTGTTTATTTGTCGTTGCTAATCAAAGACAAATCAAACACGCAACCAGTGTAGAAATGCATATAAATTACAATTCTAGAAATCAACATTTATGCATCGGCTCTTGGCTCTCTTAATTTTTGTGTTTGGTTTTCATAAACAAACAGCGCGCGCAGCAAAATGTACGCATTATTTATGATTGCAAGCCATGTAATTCGTATGCTAATTGATAAGTATCTCGAAATTTATTAACCAGCTAGACTGCAACTGCAACAAATGCGTGCGTGCCGTGCGGCGTCAATTTTCAAGTACACAAATGCAAAAATTGAAATCTTGATATATATAAGGCAGCTCGGCAGTTGTTGTTGCTGTTGCTGGTTCTCACGCACACAGCCCGTTGAGCGCAGCTGCATTCGGACAGTGTCAGTTTTATGGTTGACCCCGGCAAGCGACCCAGACCGCCCCCCAGCCTCCCCCCCTTGCCCCAGCCCCTTTGCCTGTTTGCCTGTTTGTTGTACCGCACACCAAAATCAAGTTCAACTATATAAAGTTGCTTTAGTTTTGCGCGCTGCGAGTTGCGACTTGCGATTTGCAAGGCAAATTCGCATAGTTTGCGCTGTTTTTGTCAATAGCACAAATATTTGTGTAACATAAAACCGCCAACAACAGCGAACTAACAACGGCCACAAGTGCAACCAACCAACACACAAAATACAAAATACAAAATACACAACGGCAACGGCATTTGTAACATGAAATCAAAGCAAATGCAACTGAGACCGAAACTGAAGCCGATTCCGAATTCGAATCCGACTTCGTATCAACAACAACATTAATTATAACACAGCCAAGCGAGCCACCAACACCATTAACAAGAAAACTAACAACTAACAACAACACGAGCCAAACAAACACGCCAAAAAAGTGCGTTTTATTTTCCGAAATTGAAATTAATAAATAACAATTACACTGCGCAAAACAAGCAGGTGATATGAGTAGACGCAGCTGTTAAATTAATGAAATATTATTATCGTTTAAGACACAGAAAAGCCATCCAATAAACATTATTTGCCAACAGGTACATTTTGAATTGGAAATGGAAAATACATTTAGACATAAATAAGTCAACTACTGTCACAAGCATTATTTTATGGGAATTAAATAAGGAAATAAATATTAGTTATAATAAGCAACTTTTTTGCTACATCCAATCACTTTAAATTATTTTCTAGTAATGAGCACGATATTTAATACAACTTATTTAAGATTTATAGTCATATTGCTTTAATTTACAGCTATAAGATAATATGATTACATAAACGTTGACATAACATTAAATTTAATTGGACTAAAGGAACGTGTCAACTGTTAACATGTCATGAATAAAAAATAAATTAACTAAATACAGACTTCCAAAAAATATATTAATTTATTTCAGAAATAAATAATAGGCATGCTAAGCATTATTTTAGGAGAATAATATATTAGAAGCAAATAAGCATTATTGAATTATTATTATTTTTTATAGATTATGTTATGTTTATGTTAAGATGTAATTTTCGAAGTAAATAAAATAATATTAATAAATTTAAGATATAAATGTATTAAGAATTATTTTATGGGAGTTAATTTTAGAAATAAATAACACTACTAATGTAATAATAATAAATGAAAAATACTGCGGATAAATGTTGTAAGATGAAGTTATTATTTATTACAAGTAATCAATTAAATTTTTTTTTGTAGTAGTGTGTTGATGAGTTCTCGAGATTTGCTGGCCATTAACTAGCGACTGATGTAATACAGAAACAATGACGTCATGGATGGATTCGTGGAACAGATCGTGTAGCGTAAATAAATCAAAATGTGTAGTTGGAAAGGGGTCGCCGGGCACACGCTACAAAATTGTATTGTACTCGTATAGTTATAGTATGTGCAACCGGAGGACAGCAAAATGTCGTAAATGCGTGTCGATCAATAACAACAACAACGGCAATTGCGTGTGTGCGTGTGTGTGTGTGCGACATTTTTGTACATTTTCGCCTTGATCTAGAATTTTTTCCTATTAATTGATCTCATAATGACAGACACTTCAAAAGCGACATCACGACATTTATTAATTAATGCACGCAGCGCGAACTCAACGCAAACTCAAACGCAAACTCAAACGCGAACGTGAACACGAAAATCAAATGGTTGCGGCTAAGGTGCGTATACGTAACACAACACAAGTTTTGCATGCGTTAATAACAACAGCAGCAACAGCAACAGCAACAACACAAGTATTGCCGGCAGCTTAATTAGCATTTTAGATTACTTTGTAGCAAGTGCGTAGCAAGAACCGAGCTTGGGGCTTATGAGGTTACAGCCAAGGTTGCAAAAGCAACTAAAGTGCATTTAAATAAATATCGATATATATTTATTAATAAGCGTCTGGCTTCTGATTGAACTATGCTAATTACAGTATACTTATCTGTCGAAACATTTCCCGTTTGTCAAACGCTCCCCACATTATTATCTATCGCAAACTCAACACATTACCCAAATGCCACGGACTCAGACTCAGACTCAGAGTTAAGCGGCATCTCTTGCGCATTAATTAAAGAGGCGTTATCAATTAGCCAACTCAAAGCGAAGACTTTGCTGCTTCCCATGGCCTGGTGCTATCTGCAAATCATTGCGCAAATGCACGCAGCTCATGTTGAAACTCAATTGCAATTAAAAGTCGGGGAAAAAAGCGAGTCAATTGGATGCTGAGATGCTTGCTCGTTAGCAACTTTAAATGCTTTGATAGAAATGGCCAAAAGCCTACGCTTCCTGCGTTGGCCAAATTGCATTTTCATTGGCCCATAAACCGAATGGTATTCTTTTATTTACAATTAAAACATCTTGGATTTCAACACAGTATTTCATGAATGCCGTAAAAGAAATTAGCCGCGGCTCAAATAATTGGGTTTTGTTTTGTACACATTTTTCGCTGATTGGGTTTCCTTTTGTTTTCTGCTCGATTTATGCAAATCTTTTGGCAAATTTGTCAAATTACGTGTAGGCGATTCAAGTCGAGCTGCGAGCTCTGGGAAGTGTCGCTGTCGTTGCTGTCTCCTCATCAAGCGACGCCCCCAACAGATCGAGACCCGCGCCAACAACAGCAACAAGTTCATTGAACCACCTACGTGAAATATGCAAATCAAGAGTTGCAAAAAAACACAGCAACAGCAACAGCGGCAAAAACAATGAACGAAACGAAAAGAAAACTAAGTTTTGATTTAATTTTCATAGCTTTTGTCTATCGCAGCTGAAATTTGAAATTTGTATGCATGGATTTTGCAAAGAGCCTCGCATTTTAATACCCTGCACACATTAAAAAATGCCAATAAAACAAGCCAGCGAGAGACATAAACTTTGTTATTGCGCTGCCTGATTTCCACTTAAAACGCAAACTAAATTCGTGGCTTAGTAGAGGGTATCTGGAAGTCTGCTCGTCACAACTGGTTGCTGCAGCAAACACATCAAAGCTAAATTAATTGATGTCACCAATAATATGCCGAGGAATTTTTGTTGCTGCTTCTGGCTGCTGACATGAAGATTTATGTCGCGTTGTCGTCGACTGTCGCGTTGTCGCGTTGTTTCCCAACAGCATTCGAAAACAACTGCCAGCGAATTATGCATATAGCCTAGACTATCAGCCAACTATCGATAGCGATAAGTTTATCAAAATCCATCTATATGTTAAGCATGCGTGTATAAATAATTTATAACTAAATTAAAAATTGCGGCGCTGCAAATTATGAATGCAAAGCAATTTGCGTTCAACATAAAATAAAATGCCAAATATACATATGTATATATATTTCTTGTCTGCTAATGAACATAAAGAAGCCGCATTTGCACGTATTTTTCACGGCTGACAATTAAGAGCTGTCGCAGGCAAATATCCGCCGACTGCAGTAAATTAATGTCGACTGATGCTTGCCAATTATCTATTAATCATTCAGCAGTTGAATTCGCATCTTATCATTTATCGATAATTATAGTGTGTCCATAAACTTGTCTAATTCTCTGATTCATTCGAGCGAACTGCGTTGGGAAAGCCTGCGACCTCCTTTCGAATCCCATGGCGGTGGCATCATCATTACACACGATTATTATTATGATTATGATTTGGATTTGGATTTCGATTTGGATTTGGCTCTTAATAAAAAATACTACGCCCATTTTCTGGCTTGTAGGCTAAATTAAAAGGGCTAGAAAAATTCATTAGGCCACCAAATTTCTCACTTGATTACCAAGGCCCCCCAAAAAAACAGTTGCCCTTTTTTGTGTTTTTCTATTTCGATTTTCGATTTGTCGATCTGTCGATTTGCTGTTCAAGGGTCGTCGAGTCCGCCACATGCGGTGTAATTAAATTTTCTTTGTTGTGTTGGGAATTCGCTACGATTTTAATTGTCGATCGGTGCTAAAGCTGTAGCTGAAGCGGCCTCTAATTTTCGGGGCACAGTCGCAGGGTTGGGCCCTTCCGCAGTCTGCTGTCTGCTGTCTGCCCAATGCCACAATTAGCAATTTCATGCGTTGTTTGTGTGAAATTGATTATGATTGGCAATCGGAGCCTATAAACGGCGAGAGCTTTTCTCACTCAATATTTCCATCATGGGAAACTGTTGCAAGTGCCTTAATTGGTGTAAAAGTCCAACTTGCGGCCGAGCAGCGTTCTCTTTGAAGTGCTTTTTATCAAAATCTCCGACTCGGACTGCGACAACTTGAAGGCATCATAACACATTCAAATGACACTAACGGTTCTGTCGCTCAGTCTCTCAGTCTGTCCGTCCGTTTGTCTGTAATCATGTTTTAACGACACAGACACACACTCAGACACTCGTGTGCAGACTGAGAGGCGCGTCATCTGCGAGTTCATATAGAAATCTTGTAATCTGATAGGCATGACAAGAAATATTTTGCTTGTCATTAAATTTACTTTTATTTATGCAGCAACGTTGATTGTTTGCTGTTTGTTGCCGTTTGCCGTTTGTTGTTATTGTTCGCGTGTTTTGTTTCGCAGCAACTCGAAATTAGTGAAAACTCTTCACATTTGTGGCATGAAGTTGGCTTAGAGGAGCGCAAGACCAAAGTCTATGCATACGAGTATTGTTTGCTGTTGTTGGCGCCTGCAAACAGCCGACAACAGCTGCTCATCGATGCTCAGGGGTTGCATAATAGACGAAATATTTGCGCATGCCTCATTACAGTTGGTTTGGTTGTCGTAATCGAAGTATTCCGGGAATTCCGCTGCATGGCGAAACAAAAGACTTAGGCAGCGAACTTGCCAGCTCGCTTAGAATCGTGCAGTGCCGATGCAATGCTTGTGCGTGACATTTAAAGTGCTGTCAACTGATGACGGCGATGACATCAGAAGCTGGCAACAAATGTCAGCCAAAGTGCGTCATTGATTGTACTCATAAGCAAAAAGGGCAACATCGTTTAGCTGGAAATCAGAAGCGCTTTACTGCTAAACGGCTGGCTGAATGACTGAATGACGGACGTGCAAACGATCAGCGAATGACAGACAGACAGACAGAGAGACAGACAGACAGACTGTCTGTGTGCCGCCTAGACAACATGTGTAATGACGCGAACGACGACAACGAAACAAAAAATAAATACGGCGGGCATAATGAGCACAATTACAGGCAAAGCAAATCAAATGCAACGCGTTACTTTTGAATCAGTCACAATAATTGCACACAGCCAGCAGCGAGCAGCAAATGAGTAAAAAAGTAAATAAATTATGGCAGCGACAGCAAAAAAAGTATTAATTAAAAAAAGGCAGTGCGGGAAAAACTTGACAACGGTAACAACAGAGCAGCAACAGAAACAGAAACAACAACAAAAACAAAAACAGCAACAAAATGCAGCCAGGCGGCTATTAAGAAAATTTTCTTGTTGACTCATCCATCCAGCCAAGTCAGCCAAGTCAGCCAAGTCGGCTTAGTCCAGGCCGGCCCACAATTAACAACTACCAAGAAAACTGAGATTTCTTGTTGAGCTCATTTGCGGCGCGGCGCTCGGCAATTTCTTTGTCAGCAGTTGCAATTAAACAATTGCCGACATTTGTTGTTGCTGCTGTTCTTACGGTTATTGATGCTGCCTGTTATTGTTGCTGCTGCTGCTGCTGACAATAAATTTAATTTAATTCGCTTTATGTACGAGTACACGCCCAATTGGATCTGGAATCTCGTGACTTGCGTTTCGCAATTGTGAGAATTAAATAATTCTTTGCATATTTATTTGCAATTTTGCCTGTTTTGTTTTTTTGTATTTTTATGTAATTTCCTTAATGTTGATTAACTTTTTGCCTTTGCTTTAATTAGTGCATTTTAATTAACGAAGTAGCGAATGAAAAAAAAAGTTAACAGAATGCAAAGTACTCAAGGTAATTGATTACGAGAAATATCACACATAACTTCCGCTTAACCAATTTCCAAATGAAAGCTGAATTCTATAATAATAATTGTATTTACGAATGCAATTGAAAATAAGTCATGCTGTGCGTGTAAATATTGAAATGTAATTTCAATTAAGCATGGCAATAAAACGTTTTTCCAATAAATTGCATCACAGCCAACACGGTTAACAACTGGGAGACTGAGAGACTGAGAGACCTGATGTTGCTGTTGCTGCTGGCGACGTTGATTCGTCTATTGTTAAAGTGTTGAAGTGTTTTTATTTAAATTGCTCAACTGAACTTGTAATTATGGCGCACTCCCAATCTTGTTGTTGTTAAAGCTGTTGGACACAGCGGCTGCTCTTTGGATTTGTTTTACATAAAGCAAGGAAATAAGTCGGCAGCCAAAGTGCCCCGTTTTGTAGTTGCTCTCCCTGTCTCCCTGTCTCTCTGTCTCTCGCTGCAATTAATGGCTGGGGTAAACTTTTAACTAACGGTTTTATAGCCGAACGCACCAATAACAACAACAAACTGAGTTTGAGGCAGCTGTTTTGTCTGTTAATTGTAATTGAAATTGTTGCGTCTGCTGTTATTTGATGAATCTGCGAACTTTGTCAGACGCTGTTTGGGAGTCGCGTCTTAATGACTGTTTTACAGCAGCAACAATTCGAAATCCACTCTAAATCTGACTGCTGCACATAAAGTGCAATTAAAGGCGCATAAAACTAAATAATAACTATGAACGAATTGAGAAAACAATTACCAAACTACACTTACCGCATTCGAATCGACGGCAATTAACGCACTGCGAACTCAAACTTCTTCCTATTTTCGCCTCCTTTTCTCGATCTCTTCAAGTATTATTTGATCTTTATAACTTTATAGATATTCTGTGACACGAGACACTTGCACTTAGAACACACACAACAGTCTTTTGGAGACGCGGATGTCGATGTTTTGTGACCGACGTGAAATATTTATGCAAATTTATTTCGTTTTCGCTATTTTTTGTGGCAAGACATTAAGAGGCACACTTGCAATTGTCGTTCGCTCGTTCGTTCGGCAGTGATTTGATTAAAGCTGCCGTTGACGACGACGACGACGACGAGTTGTCCGCTCGATTGTTTTTTACTTTTCTCTACGTTTCGTTTCGTTTCGATTTGTTTTGTTTTTGTTTTGGTTTTTCCTTGTGTGATGCCAGCTGGCAGGATTTGACTTGTCAATTAGTTTGTTGCTTGTTGCATTTTGTTGTTGTTGTTATCAACCGAACCGAAGCCCCGTTATCTCAAACACACACACACACACGAGCGAGCGAGCGAGAGAGAGAGCTCTGCAAACGGCAGCCAGTTCGTTGCCTAAGTCTTTTGTTTTGAGCGTTGCGTTGTGTTATCGCTTCTGTTGTTTGTGGCATTTGTTGTCGTTGTCGTTGTTATTTTTATTTTTAAATCGTAAACTTTTTTATCGCATCATGTTTTTTCTATATACAATATAATTAATTTGCTGATATTTTTCTTTTAACTGCACGCTTTTTATGTGATCTTTTGGCGGCAATTAAAATTAATTTAATTTAATTTGTTTTATATTTGTTACTGCGCGCTGCCGTTGTCGACGTCGTTGATTCAAACAAGTTTGTCTGTTTTGATTATACTACTATACATTTTATTTATATATCGCTATATATAGTGTGCATGTATTTGGTGGCTTAACGAAGGGCATATTCCATGTACATACATATTTAATTACATACATATCATTTTGGATTTTATGGCAGCTTTGAATTGCTTTTTACTGTTGCTCCGTTTTTACGAGTGATTTGGCTTAGAGTCACACAGCAATCACAGCAGCAGCAGCAGCAGCTGCAGTCAAAAGATTATTTTGCCACAAATTGGTCGCAATCAAAACGCACACAAATCGCATGTAAAACGCGCGCACGCGACTCCGCTGAAAATCGCGGAGAAAACAACAAAAAAAATCAAGCTGATTTTCTGAGTTTTGCAACGCGCGCAACCCGCAAAAAGTTTAAACAGTCCCGCAAGAAAGTCGCACAGAAACTGCAAGAGGATGAAAATTGCAGGCAGCTCAAGCTCAAGCTCCAGCTCGAGTTGAAGTCGCAATCGCAGCAGCAGCGGCAGCAGCTGAGGCAGCAGCAGCAGCAACAGTTGAGTGCAATTGCCGTTGCCGTTGCCTTTGCCGGTGCAGCAGCAGCAGCAACAGCAACAGCAACAGCAACAACAACAAGTTGCAAAACACCAACGAAGCGCAGCGAGCGCAAAAAAAGTGGCTAAAATAGCAACAACCTCTCAAAGACCGACTGACCGAGTAATACAGTCCAGCAACAACAACAGCAACAGCAACAACAGCAACTGCAAAACAGGCAACAGGCAACGATTGACGATTGAGCTGCCGAGCTGAGCAACAACAACAACAACAACAACACAAAAAGCCGCTAAAACGCAAAAAACCTGTTGAGCTGGCTGTCGAGCGTCGTCTCTCTGCCAGCGTCGTTCGTTGCTTCGTTTATCGCCGATCGCCCATCGACGCTCAGCGCTTTTGGCGCTCTCTCGCAGCCGCTCTCTCGGCTGGCGTTGTTGAGTTTCGTTGGTGTTTTTTCCAGTCTGACCTAGCGGTTAATTTCCAGCACACAGCTGCGCTATCAGTTGCCGATCAGCTTTTGACCAATAAAAAGAGGTTTCGGCGACGCCGCTGGAACGCTGCGCAGCGACTGCGACGCCACAGAGAGAGCGAGAGCGACGACCCGAAGAGCAGCTGTTAAGAGAGCGGGAGCGAAGCAGCCTCGTGGCCATTTGGCTGATAAGAAATTGAATAAAATTATATGAATTTTATTAGCCGAAAAACGCGTCAAGTTTAAACACTTTTCACATTCGACTTGTTTTTGTGCTGCTTTATGGCATAATTTCGCAGGCAACGCCGCAAACGCCGCAACGCCTCTCGCCCTATCAAGGCTCATTTATCAGCCAAAAGAAACAAAGCAGAAAAAGGCGAAAAAATTGCCAATTTTCTGAGCAGCCGAGCAGCTGAGAGAGAACGAAATAAAGTTGATTAAAATCATAATTGAAAAGCGCTGCACATGCCACAACACACAGCAGCGTGGAGCGTGCAACGTGCAACACTGACACTTGCCACGCGTCAATGTCAAAGGCCTGCGCTTGACAATTTAATTGTCACACGCCCGCCGCATTTGGTCAGCGGCACGAACTGCGCCAACTGCGATCGAACTGCGACTCGAACTGCGACTCGAACTCTATTAACGATGCCAATTGACGGACACTTGAATGCCGCGGCGCTGTCAGCGTTGTGGCAAGCAGAGAGTCGCGAACTCGGCATTAACATAACAGACTTTTTGGGGCAGCAAGGGAAACAGCAACAGCAACATCTCCGAACATTGTCATAAATAACGCGCCAATGACAACTTGTTTGGGATGGGTTTGGGATGGGGATCGAGGATCGAGGATCGGCGATGGCGAATGGAACTGCGACTGTCGTCTAATGCTGCAATTGACGTGCGGCGTTTGCACCTACCGGGTTCTGTTCCCCAGGCGCAGGCCACATAAAAGTGGCGCGGCAATTGCCAACTTTGGTCAATGCCGGCGACAAGTGTAAAACGACTGTCGACCGTCGACTGTCGACTGTCGCATGGCGGATGGCGGATGGCGGCAACTGTTCCCTGTGTGTTTGTGTGTGTGCTTATGGCAGCTGCCGTTTGATACTCATTCAAGTGCCGCCGAACATGATTTTGGTGTCATCTGCTTTTCAGCTTCAATATCGCGGGTTTAATGTGACATTTTTCTGCTGCTGCATTATTTATGAGGCGTGTTCTTCTGCATCTAACATTTCCCATCTTAAATGTTTTTTAATTTAGTGATGATTGATGTCTTGTCTGTGGCAACTGTGGCAACTGTGGCAAGTGCCTGTGGGGATACGCGCAACAGATTCAACAGATGCAACTGCAACTGCGACTGCCGCATACAAAAGTCAATTACGCGGCGATTTAAATGCAGCCAGGGTCAATGTCTAGAAAGCAACGAGAGGCAGCCAGATTTGGCCTAATGGTCTACGTGCTGCCCATTGTGCCCCATTTGACCTGATTTTATTTGCAGTATTTTACTTTTATTGCTCACTGTGCACTGTGCACCGTGCAGTGCTCGCTACCTTTGCCAATGATGCGGAACTGAATTCGAAATGCGAAATTGCAACCACAAATTGCTGCCCATCGACAATTTCATTTTTCTCGACGGGTTCAAAAGGTTTGGCCAAATTATAAATTAAAAGTAAATCGAATCGAATGCGCGACCATTTGTCTCTGAACTTGAAAGTCGCCCAGTCCTAATCTCCGGCTGTGAAAGTCGCCGCTGTGCCGCGTCCAGTGGGGTCAGAGACCCGCTTCAAGCAGGTGCATGCCAAATCCGTTTGTCAGCGCTGTCAGCAACCGGGTGCTGTTGTTGTTGCTGTTGTTGTGGCTGTGTTTTTCTCGGCGCAGCTTGTTCTAATTTGCATGCAAACGGAACAGAAGCCGGACCAAACTTGCCACATGCCATGACGAATCACTTGACACCGGACAACCTGGATACGACAAGTTGGCAACGTCCAGCGACGTGTGGGCGTCCAAAGCGATTGCGTCGATTCCCATTTCGCAATTCATAATGATTGTGGGTATCATTAGCAGGTGAGCAACGTCTGAGAACGGCAGCTACAATTCCTCTATTGCTAATTGCAATTGGCGACTTTAACGAGTCCTCGTTCTCGACTGATTTATGCCCACGCATTGCTGCAGGATGCCTCTTTGCTACTTCTATTGCCATTGCCATGGCCATCATCGTCGTCATCGTCGTCGTCGTCATCGTCGTCGTTGCCATCGGCTGTTGGCTGTCAGCTTTTAGTGCGTACATCACTCATTGTTACAGTTAGAGAGTTGGCGTCTCTAATTTAATTTAAATGAAACTCTATGTGGCAAAAACACCCGCGCATGCTGCATGCTGCATGCCGCATGCCGCACATTTATCTGCCCGCGGCGTCGACTCCAACTGCGACCACAAGCGGATCTTGCTCTACATCCACTTGGCTGCCGCTGCAACTGCAACTTGCAACCCGATGTTGCATGCAGCGCTCGCTCAACTAGGTGAAACTTTGAGCTGTCGTGGGCGTTGCAATATTTTCGTTTTTATGGCCCGTCGATGCAAACTGGGCAACTGCCATTAAACCCATTCAGCGACATCAAGCTGCGTTGACCATCATTTTCTTTCAGCCTTCTTATCACACACAACTGCAACGGCAACGAGTAATTGATCTCAGATTTGAGACCTGTGATCCGTGATCTGCGATATATTGATTAATGGTTCTGCTGGTTTGTAATCAGCAATTAATTAGAGAAAACTAATGAATCAACCTGTTGTCGGCGAGAATCAGCAATTGTCATCGTCAGTCTCATTGCTGTTAATTCATTTGGCTTGCGCTTATCAACAGCGCCATCAGCGCAAAAGCGAACATTTGTTAAACACTAAATGCACTTATTTGTTTTCTGGCAGTGCCACTGCCAGTGGCATCCACATCCGCAGTCGCAGTTGCCGCTGTTGCAACCACCGAAGAATGCAATCAACGGCGGCCACACAACAGCGACGTCGACTGACAGACTGACACTCGTTACACTAACAGAAACTGGAGAACATTTAAATATATTTGGCAGTAATAATTAATTATTACTATCGGAAATGTTAGGAAGAACTTTTCACTTCACTTCGTAAAATCGTTCTCAAATATACTATATTACTATGTATAAACAGATAGATGTAAATAAATTATGTATTTCTATTGCATTTCAAATTAATTTTAAGTAAATTGAATAATTCTTTTAATTATTTTGTTTATCAGAAATGTTAAATTTCTAAAATTTATTTTTTATATATATAATTTTTATTTCTATTTGATTGCCAAATAACTTCTACACTTCATTAAATCAGCTTTTAATTACTATTGAAAATAAATATACAAATTACAAAATGTTTGGTTTCCATTTTATTACAAAATACCTGCTTTCTTTCATCAAATCAGCATTAAATTATACTTCAAAGTAAACGCATAAAAGCGATTGTAAAATACTAATGGTCAAAGAGCCACAAAATATGGTATTTCTATTTAATTAAAAAGTACTTTCTTCCTGTCATTAAATTAGCCTTTTAAAACATTTTCAAATGTACAAATGCTTTAAAACAAACAGACAAATATCGAAATTCCATATTAATTTGTATTTCAAAACAAATAACTAATAACAAAAATATGCAGGGGATTATAACATAATAATGCGCATAATGCAACAAAATATTTTATTCCCATTTAATAAACAAAATACCTTCTTTTATTTCGCTCTTTCATTAAAACACATTTTTATTACAATGCAAAATACACACATTAATATAAAAATTATAGGTATTTCCTCTTCATTTATAAATAACAGCTTTTATTTGAAAATATTGAAGCGGTTGTAAAATAATGCTGCCCCAAAAGCGTAAAGGCATTATGTCGAATTTGTTGAAAATTCGAAAATGGAAATAAATGATTGGCTATTTAGATTTTATGATAATGCATTATTGTCGTAAACATGTCATTCAATTTGTTGACTTTAAATTGCGATGCTCGCACCACAAATAAAGTGTAAATTGTGCTATTGAAGATGCGCCTCTTTGGGCAGTGTAGGCGCTCGAGCTGTGCTCAGGCGCAGTGGGGAAGCTACTAAAATGAGCAGCAAAGTCAAACTAAGCCCCATGGCGGCGGCATCAACTGCGACTCGGACTCCGTCTTCAACTCGACACTGACTTCGACTCCGACTGCGACTGCGACTCCCACGTTTGAGAGCAGGCGCATTGCACAAATTGCATTATTTGCACGCCGCGCAGTTGTCTGCCAGTTGAGAGAAGTTGCTGTTGCTGTTGCTGTTGTTGTTACTATTATCATCAACATTGTTCTTGTTTGGGCTTTGGTGCGCAAATTTTCTAACATTTTTTTGTGGCCCGATGCATGACGGCAGCGGTGGCAGCAGCGGCGGCAGCAGCGGCAGCGACTGCGGCACTTGACGCCACGAGAACATAAACATAAAAATGCTTTTCAGCACTCGCAGCACTCGAGAATGGATGACGATGCTGCGCGCGGTTGTTCAGCTAAACTACTCCAGTCAAAATAGCATTTTAATAGACGCAACAACTGCAACGTCAACAGCGGCAACAACAACAACACGACTTTATGACGCTGCAACATGTGAAAATGCTTGAGAAGAGGAAGAAATTACAAGCACACGCTTTTCTAATCTAAGAACCTTTTTTTCTGTTTTGCCTGCTGCTGCTGCAGCATGTCCAAAAACGAAACGAACTGAAACAGAAATGAAAATAAAAAAGCAAATAGAAATTTTGACAGTGGGTTGCGGGCGGTCAAATCTTTATTTTGTGTTTTATGTTTGCGCCCCGGCCGCGTCGGGTTGAAAATCCAGTTAGCTTCCTTGGCCCACAGCAAATAGCACTTGCAACGCCCGACTCCGACTCCAACTACGACTCCAACTACGACTACGACTGCGACTACGATGAATAAGTGCTGTCCGTGTTTGCTTTGCTGCTGAGTTGATGCTCATTTAGCTGAGCGTTTAGCGCTTAGTGCTCGGGTGCTTAGCCCATTTACTCTAGTCGCTTTTTGGGTGGGTGTTTTGTGTAATGAGCAACTGTTTATGGCTGTCTGAAGTTGGCAAGATTCAAGTGCTCATCATGACAGCTGTTGTTGAATTCGCCAAGGCGCTGCTGCGCTGATGATTTATAATTGTCGTAGACTTCCTGGTTTCTTGAAAAGCACTGCAAACTGCAGCCAGAGATAATCGCACACACATGGCAGATACATTTCAGCTTGACAGTCGCTCGCTTGGCATCATGACCTGGCCTTAAACAAATACAACACAACTCACCTCACCTCAAGTGAGCAGCATTTTTGTAACACTTAAAAAACACACACAAATAAAGTGCAAGCTGCGATTAATTAAAATAATGATATTCTAAGGCAACAGTCAAAAATGGAGTAACTGCTTGCAGCATTTATAATAAGTACAATAATATATGCATATCGAATTATCTGCAACAGCTCGAACAAAACGCAAATGGCGAAAATTATGCAACTTTGGCCTGACCAGAGGCAGTCAGCAGTCAGCAGTGAGTAGTTGGAGGCAATTAAATTAATTACAACTGCATGAAAACACACCACGCCCGGTAGTAAGTATTTTAATTAGCATCAAATGGGCTTCATTACAACAGCGTTGCACTCAGCGGAGCGTTGTTATTATATGTACTATAGTTATACCCGTTCCATAAAGATTGTAAAATGCGAAAATAGTTCAATTTAACGAGGGCCATTTGTAATTTTATTGACTGTCGATCGCCGTCTAGTTCTGGGGCGCAGTGTTGAAATTTCGATTTGAATTTCGAATTTTGAATTTGGCGCAGCAGAAGCGCCTCGAGCGATGGATATGTGCCAAGTTGTGGCTGCATTTTTCGACATTAGTTTGCAATTTGATGGCCCAAAGCTGTCACGCTGCACAGCTCCACCAAGAGTGGGTGAGAGGGAGAGAGAGAGAGAGCAAGAAATATGTAAAGCGGCAACATTCGGACTGACTTTTCCGCCAAGACTTTTCAGACAATGTTTGCTAAACAGGCACACGTCGCGTCGAGCCACCGAGCTGCAACTGTTGAGCCTCTGACATATTCCTTGTTGACGGCGCACGACTTGGCTAAGGACGGTCTCGCCGTCCGGACAGCCGCGGATTGAGGGCATCATTATGATGTGACGACTGTGACTCTGACTGCGACTGAGACGATGACGGCAACCTTTCGGGAGGGGCATACATAAACATTTTCATTTTCGTTTTCGGTTTCGTTTGGCATAGAAACGTCGCCGCTTGGCACATTTATCAAAAAATGCCTGACTGACATTTGCAAAGCCACTTGAACTGGGTTAGCAGTCTCAGTGTTTCTCAGTTTTTCCCCCATTTTTTCCATGTCTCTTGCCGTTGTCCATGTCGCGGTCTAAGCTCATTAATTTTGCTTGTTGCCAAGAAAGATTACAACGCTTTGCCTTGGGCGTCGCCACGTGGCGATTTCTCAATACGCAAACGCAATTTTATTACAGATCTCAGCGAGTATAACATCAAAGGGCGGCCCTGTAATGATATCAGCCTCCCCGAATCTGAGCATTAATAATGCTTTGTTTTAACGATTCGAACACTAAATCAATTAGCGCCTCGAGCCGCAAACTGGTCAAGATAACAAGGCTTAAAAAGCAACTGCCAAAAAGCAAATTATTTTGACATTTGCAACCGCAATACGCCTGCCTGGTTTGTCTCTGATGTAATCGGGCTGGCGCTGCCCAGAAATATGTTTTATCGCATTCATTATCAGCTGCACAATATCGTCTATAATTGAAAAACTGTTAACTAGATTAGCGGCCATTAGAGACGAACGCGTTTCGGGCCAACATTTCGGCTCAACAGCAGGCGGCGGGCGTAACATTTTCTTGGCCAGTTTAGTCGCAGTAACTAGTCTGTTGGCCAGTTGGTTTGTTGGCCAAAATGGCGAAGCCAAGACAAGCCAAAGCCAAAGCCAAATAAATCAAGCGAGACGGCCCGAAGGGACATGCTCTCCATTTTTTGTTTATTTAAGTGCATTCAAATAAGCCTTTTTACTTTTCCAATCTAATTAAGTTGTTTAAGTGGAATTTGTGGCCATAAAATTATGCAAATGCTTTTTGCCGCACTCGATTCATGCATTTTTGCATTCGTAATTTGCGCGTTGACGCCCTCGGGGCCCATTCGTGGTCTCGTAAATCACAAAACGGATAACTTGGCTTTATTGGCATAGTGTGGCAGCAACAGCATCGCATTTGCCACCACACGAGGGTGGCACCAACGCTTGACTAAACACACAATTTATAGGCCTGCTTTCCGGCTAAACTTTAATCATAATTAGTTACAGTTTTATGGCAATTAATCTTCTCAGAATTTCTATTCATTATCACTAAGTTCTACGAATTGCCTCTTCAATGTCATTCGAACTATCTGGAACATATTTAAAGAGAAGCTATACAGAGAGAAAAATTGTCGATCTTTTTGAATTGTTAAACAATAATTTTATATTTTTTTTTTTAATTTTAAGATTAAGACTTTTATTTGATATCCTAGAAATGATAAGGTTGATAAAAACAATTTTCCTCCTTTTTTTTAAATTTAAACTCTTGAATTCTTAGATTTATTCTAGAATTTTAGCATCGACTTGGAAATTATGGTTGTGTTTAATTTTATTCTTCAATAACCCTTTTTTTTCGCTCTCTGTACTCGGCTTTTATGTCTTTGTTTTGATCATTAAAATTGGCATACCACGCTTTTAATGAGTGCAAATATTCCTAGATTGATTTATTTCGAGCAGAGCTGAAATCGGTCTGCCAGACATAGACACTGGCCGACAAACACACCTGTTGCGGGTTACGGGCTTAATTGGGGTTATGCTCTTTAAAGTTAACAGTTTACAGGTTGCTCGTTACAGTTATCCAGCGTGCGTGAGTGTGTGTGTGAGTGTGTGGGTAAGTGTGGAGGTGCATGTTGTAAAATGTTCTCATGATCGTTAAAAAGTGCATCATGAATTTTTAATTGTCATGAGAGCTGGAGATGGAGCTGGAGTCGCGAGTCAACCCTAAATTGTACACGCATTTGTTTATTTGATTTTTATGATGGCTTCTTCGTGGTCAGCAGCTCAATGAGGACAGTAATGATAATGACGACGATGGTCGTAATGATCGTGGCTGTGATGCTGGGTTTGTTTGGTTGTTTAGTGCCCACACACGGACATAAAGATGTCAACGCTTAACTTATCAAGCAGAAGCAAGTGAAGCAACCAGCGACGACGACGATCAGCATACAATAAAAGCCACAATAATTTCTTGTTTCGAGTTTTATTTGCGTGTCGTTGCCGTTGCCGTTGCCGTTGCTGGACACACAAAATACAAGTAGCGCCCACCGCTGCCCGTTTATCAAACAACAATAAACTGTAATTTATGAAAAATGCTTGTAAAATGACGATAAAACAAGTGCCAGCCAAGCGGCCAAGCGGACGGACGACCATCGAGGCTGCAAACAAGCAACAACAATGATGATGATGACATGGACATGGACATTGCTGCCTGTGTTGTGCGGAGTCAAAGCTTAAGCCATGTGGGAGTCTCTTCCCCAGACTCTATGTGTCTCTGTCTGTGTGTCTGTGTGGGTCTGTGAAGACAAACAATTCATTGTATGCAAGTGTCTCGTGGTCGTGGCTTGCGCTCCCAGCTGCATCTTCACTCTGGCCCAAACATTTGACCATTGTCGACACGCTGCAAGTGGGCAGCCGGCAACAGCAACAGCAACATTTGTTTGGGGCAGTCTGGTGACAGGTCACAACACAACACAACACAACACAACAGCAATTGCCCAAGTCGTAAACTTTTGCTTTTCAGCGCTGCGCCTAATTGTTTAGCCACCACAAAGTTGCAAGTCAGTCCTTAAAAACGCTGATGCCACAGTTTAGTCCTTGTGGGAAAAGGGAAATTGGAGAAGGAAAAAAGGTCTGTGGGCAACTAGAACAATCACGTGTCGAATGCGCAATATTTTTAAGGGCTCAGCAATTTGTGTCAATTCACGCCGCGATAGCATCAATCAAGAACCTTTTCTTGTCGGTAATTTAGTCATGCTTGCTTGGGTTCAAAGTGTCACAAGTTGTATTTTAAATCCTGTCGAAGTTAGTCGCGTTTGTTTGTAAGTGCATAATTCACAAGCCATTCACGACTATTCGCAACTACTGCTTAACACCTTGGCACGCAGCAAAGTCGCAAACCAAATGCAAATCGCCTGCTGAAGCAGCACGACTCACTTTTAGCCATAGAAATGGCGAAGAAGCAGGCAACAAAATCACTACGAAATCAGGCGCATTATGTAAAACACTCGCGAACAAGTATCGGCTAACAAATTGTGACTCACTCCACATTGGGGGTGTGTTGAGTGTCGAGTTTAGTGATCCTGTTTAGCATAAAACGAAGAAGAACTGGCATTTAAGTTGTCAGCACGATTCAAGTATCGAGAATTCTGCCAGGTGCCATTTTTAAATCGCTGCCGAAGAATGGATCTTTATGCAAGAAATAATTTAAATGTGAAATTCCAAAGAATGTGTTTTTTAGTATGACAAGTTTAGCAACTAGAAATTATTCTTAAAGGGTACTCAGAAACAAATTTAGGAAAAACAATGTTTTTTTCTTTGTTTTTTGCATAGTGCTAAGTGTTCAGCTTTAAAATATAAAATTAAAAAGAATTTTTATAATTTGTATATTTTTAATAGTCTCTTTAGGATGAAGTTTAATTTTTAGCATTTTTTTCACAATGTAAAATGTTCAGCTTTAAAATATAAAATTTTAAATAATTCATTTTTATTCCAAAATAGTTGTATAATAAGAATTTAGTCTTGTAATCTCCTTAATCATTAAGTCACGCAATCAATCATATTTGTGCAATACCTATTTGAAAACTGCCAACTTAAAAATGTGTAATTCCAAGGAATGAATTTATACTACTATGTTAAATGATCATACAGTCTACAGGGTATATTAAATGCAATCATCGTGCAATCGAGTTTGACAGTTGAAAACAAATGTCTAAATGAGTCTAGCGAAATCATAATAGATTATATGTTGGGCTTGAGTATTTACTTTTTAGAAGCCGTATTTGCAAGCATTGAGACAATTGGCGCACAAGTTGGCGAAGATAAAAACAATTTATGGCGCCACGATCTGTTGACAAATTTCTCACAACACGATCCATAAATTATGTGGCCGTGACCGTGGCAGCCTCTGCAAAAGTTCCAGAACTCTCAGAGAGTTGGAGAGGCTGGAGCTGGATGGCTGCTGGATCGTCAGATCCAAGAGCCGAGAGCCGCACGACATGTGGAGACAATTTGGAATCGTAATCGTGCGCTTGGTGTCACTGGAACTGGGGGACTGCTGACACTATTTCTCAGGCCCGGGCCCGGCATCGTTTAGGCTCGTAATTTGCCGCAAATTATTTAAGAAAGAAGCACAAACTGTTTCCGACTCGAAGGTCGACACTCAGATTTCAGCGCAGACTTTGCATGCTGACCTCAAAATGGAGTTGGGAGCGGTTCAAGTAACTTTCTCTGGCAACGTTCGTTCATTACATTTTATTGGCCACATAAAGAACTCCGATATGAACTTTGACATGCATGAAAATTATTATTTGTTTCCAGCTTGCAACATGTGGTACAACGGCAATGAGCGCTTCGTCTCGGAGCTGTATCCGCTATACGCTCTGGTCCTTCAGGCCATCGGAGACGGCAGCATCTTCTACTACAATCCGTCGGGTCATGAGTGCAACTGGACCTGGTTTCAGCAGCACAACTTGACGCAACAGCCGCAGTGGGTGTGGCACAACCGTCAGCCCTATTTCGCACTGAGGCGACAGCTCAACAGCGAGGAGTTCCTGCTGCTCGCCTGCCTCACCGAGGAGCATCACTTCACCGAACTCGCGGCATTGTCGGACACCCTGGAACGCTTGAAGAAAGTGCGAGTGCTGATCGAACTGTCAGGCTTCAAGGACAAGAAGTTCGACGCCGTTGCCTTGCGTATTCTGAGATATTTTCGCCAGGCCAACATGCTGAACGTGGCACTGTATTTTCAGTACTCGACGCATCCCTCAATGCTCTACAGCTTCGAAGTGTTTCCGAAGTTTGCAATGTTGCAGCATCGCCTCACGTCTCTGCCGCAAGTTCTGTTTCCCAAGCAGGTGTCTAAGCTGAAGGGCTTTGAGCTGCAGGCCATGCACGATTACTCCGAGCCGAATACAATACACTACCTCGATGCGAGTGGCAGAATACACATGAAGGGCTTCTTGTGGCACTTCATTGAGGCCTTTGGCCACAGTCTGGGCGCCAACATGAGGCCGGTGCATCCGACTTGGCCGCCAGGACGTCTGCTCTCAGAGCCGCACATGCTGGAGTTCACACGCAACGGCAGCGTCGACTTTGGCCTGCTCACCGTGCAGGCCGCGAAGAACTTCTATGAACGGTAAGCGAATCGGTTCGAAGAATATTTGACACTCTTCCCACTTCAAGTAGGGGCCAACAATACTCGTATCCCATCTTCATGGGCAGCTGGTGCATCATGCTGCCCTTGGAGAGTCCCATCAAGAGAACAGCCATGTTCCAGCACATTCTGGAGACAAAGGCCTTGGCGCTGCTGCTCATCCTCTTTCTCTGCTCCTGCCTGGCAGTTGATTTTATTCCTCTGTGGCTTCGACTTCGCCTGGCTGTCAAGCTGCTGACTTTGTTCCTGATTTGTCTCTGCTTCGCTCAACTCTACCACCTGATGGTCACTCGTCCACATCACTTGCTCATCAACAGCTTCGACGACTTGATTGCCGCGGGAATGCACATCTTCGGCCTGCAAGCCGAGTTCGACATACTCGACAACGACTTTCGTGCCAGATACGCGGCTGCCTTTCGCCTGACCGGCAATCTGACTGAATTCTTCAGGATCCGATCTTCTTTCAACGCCAGCTGGGCCTACAGCATATCCTCCATCAAGTGGTATATCCTGGAAGAGCAACAGCGACACTTTCATCGTCCGCTCTTTCGCTACTCCGACCTGTGCCTCACTCCCAGCCATCCCGACAGTCTCCTGCTGGCCGAGGACTCCATCTACAAGGAGGCACTCAAGATCTACACAATGCGCACCCAGCAGTCGGGGCTGCTTCTGCGCTGGCTGCGACACAGTCTCTATGAGATGGTGGAGACGGGTCGCATGCAGCTCAAGGACTTCAGCACGCCGCTGCAGCTGCGATCCCTGGACGTGCAGGACTTTCGGCAGGTCTGGCGCTGCTGTGGCGCGGGCTTGGCTCTGGCCCTGATCGTGTTCGGCATCGAGCTGCTGTACTTCTATGTCAATGTGTGTCTGCATCACCTGTAGAGGTAAATGCAAATTGGCTGTGGGGCAGCCACACCGCAACATCACGACGAACTGCACGAAAACTCATTTCAGCCACGGAATTGAGGGGCAACCACAGGCAGAGAACAAAATTATGCTAAATCCAGACAACAAGCATCAGCGAATTAAGGCCCAACACCTGTACAAAATAACGCTGCCACATTCAATGGGAGAAATTCCATCAACAACAGCATATTTCTTGCAGAATTCACAGACAATATTTCACAAGGACCATTTACATTGTAAGCTACATATATTTAAAGTGCATATTTATATTATTACACTATTGATTTAATAAAAATCAAGCAAACATTAAATAATATATTTATCTTAATAAAAATAAATAAAATCTGCGGATATTTGTGTGTGGTTAATTATTTATTTCGAGCTAACTTAGAGAGGATACTTGTTGTTCTTGTAGCTCAATTCAAAGTCAGAAACTTTTTTATTACAAAAGCAATCAATATTTATTGTCACTGTTGTGAGAGAATTCCCACACAAATTTGAACGTCAATCATTTTTCAAGCCATGCCAATAAATTCTTAAAGACTCAAAGTAGTTAAAATTGGAATTGTAGAATTTCAGAAAGGATTTTGCAATGATTTCGTTGGTATTTTTCGAGCGAGCGCTGGCGGAGTGCATAATAATATGCAGGAATTTATTAAAGCTGTGCAATATGCAAAAGTCTTGCCCTTACCTTGGAACCAATCGCATGACTCACTGACAGATCGGTCTGGTGACCGCGTCAGCGTCATCGTCGTCGTTGTCGTCGTGCCATGGACCGCGTGGTCGTCCAGGTGTTCAATTAAACACTGACGTTGACCTTAATACTCGAGCGAGCCGCAAGAGCGAGTTGCAAGACTGCCAGAATTTTTGACAAATTGTCGCTGAATGTGCACAGAAATCAAGTTTATGGTCAATTTGCTCGAACAACTTTTAAAAAATACGCACACTGCGAGAATAGCGCATAATCCGTAAGAGCTCTATCAGAGTTGTTGCTGTTGCTGTTGCTGTTGCTGTTGTTGGGTAGAAAGTTGCCACAAGCAACTGCTGCAAGCTGGCATTAAAATACCAAAAATAGTCAACGCCAAGCGATGCCAATTCGAAGGTGTTAAAAACGTTAACGTATGCATTAAAATTGCTGATGAAGCGCGTCTTGTTGTCTGAGGATGAGGATTACCAAATATTTGCGATTGCTGCCAAAAGTCAAAAGAAATCAATCAAAATGCCACAATCAACAACAATAGCAGCAGCAGCAGCAGCAGCAACGCCAACTTGCAACAAAGCAACTGCAACTGCAACTGCTGCAACACACGCCAGCTAGCCGGCCAGACAGAAGCGACAGTCTGACGTGTGCCTAAGACGCTTAGTGGCTGCCTGCTGGCTGCCTGCCTGGCAAACCAACAGACAGACAGACAGACAGACGGACAGACAGACAGTCGGACAGACAGCGACTCTCGTCTCTAAGTGGACAACAAAACGCCTCCAACACTTTTGGGCGCGAAAATGTGTTGCCAATGCTCGTGGTTGCTGTTGCACTAAGTTTTCCCGCGCCAAGTGTTTGCCAAGTGCTCTGCCAGACTCCAGCAACAGTTGCTGTTGCCTGTGTTGCAGTTGCAGTTGCAGGGGCGTAACGGCTTTCGTAGTCAAGACTGAGAAACAGAGAGAGAGAGCGAGAATTACGACTCATGTGCTGCATATAAAATAAATAAGCCAACGTTGATCTTCATTTGTTGTTGTCAAGCAGTTGACATGACTCGCTGTCATTGCCATCGGCTCTTGACACATATATTTGCATACTCCTGCAGCCGAAAATGTTGACAAGTGTCAGTCAGGCAAACGATTCGGATTCGTATTCCTATTCGTACACAAAGAGAAAAGAATGTTCTGAAGTCTCTGAATCAATTATGAAATAGGACTGTTTTCAGTTCATGTAAGGAAATGAAACATTCTTAATTCCAAAATGCAAAAGCGTCAAAATTAAACACTGAATTCATAATCATTCAAATTACAAAATATGTAAAAAAGTGTTTTCAAACTGAAATTCAAATTCATGCCTGTATTAATTGAATAGTATTTTTATCACAACTACCTAAAGCTTAAAACGTGATATTTCTTAACTATATCTAATTATAATACACATATTAAATTAACTAATTTTATTTTAATGTTAACTTGTTTATATTTCTGTTTTTATTGTGTTCTAGTTCTGAGAACGTAATTTTTCTCTCTGTGTGCATTCATTTTGGCGTTCGTTCTCAGCTTACACCTTGTCGACAGAGACTTGGAAGCTGCGGCTGCGGTCGGTCGTGTTGTGTACGAAATTTGCATGTGGTCGCATCTCACGCTTTGGCCAAACAGATTTCGGAATATACATTTTGTGGTTTTGTGGGCCAGGTGAAATTTCATTGCGATCCATCGACATCGAGAGCGCACCTTTATGGTCTATTATACTAACGGGAATGCCCCGAGAGCAAACCGTCGATGTCGAGTCGATGTCGGCAATAATAATAAGTAAATTGATTGAAATGTGCGATATCATGTTAGCCGCAATTGAACGGAAATGGCCAGCGACCGATCGACCGACCGAGCGATCGACGACCGCCTCACACAATTTTTTTGTGGTAGCGCATTCAATGTCGATTTCATTTTGCACCCGAGGCGCAGATACGCAGCCAACAGACGGACCAACGGACGGACAGAGAGTGGGGTTGGGTCAGTTGCGACTGTGGCTGGGGTCGCTGCCAATGCCACAGCCAGCACGCAGGCAGCAGGCGGCAGGGTGCGGCCATGATAGCATGACGCCCACCCAGCTTGCCCAGCGGGCAATCAGTTAAGGTCGGGGCCGGGATCGGCTATCCACATGGCTTAAATAAATCATTAGCGCTTTGTTTATGGCTTCAAACGGTTGCCATCGCGTCGCGTTCTATGTTCGCCGACGCCATCGCCATCGCCGGCGAGTGAGTTACATAATCGCCAATTAATTCATTAGCTTGTGCACATTGATGTCTTATATAACATTTGATCCCATGCCGAGTATTGAGCAAGTTCGCTGCCTAAGTCTTTTGATGTGCGTGTGCGCGACACACAAAAAACAGCAACCATCTGAGATCTGCACCAATTTGCAGCAGCCGCTTGGCGACATGTTGCCGCCGTGTAATTAGCATGCTAACTGCCTGTCACACAGTCACACTGTCTGTCTGACTTCGCAGCGGCTACACCAAAGTCTGGGCGCACCTGCAACAGTTGCCGCTTCCGTTGCCGCCGTCGTCGTCGTCGTCGTCATTTCAAATGATCTCATAAAATGCTACTTAACACGTCTTTGTTGTTGGTGTTGCTGTTGCTGCCGTTGTCGATCGGCACCTTAAACTCAACCGCAATGATAACTCTTTGGCTCGTGCATGCGACTGCCTGCCGATTTTTATTGATTTTTCATTGATTGCCGACGCAAAGACGCAAAAAACCTTACAAAAAACATTCTTTTTAACGACGCCGGCTTTTTTGGCACATGCGTAATTAAAACACTGTTGAAATTCGTGAATTCACCGCTCTTGTCATTTTTTTGCTCAATTCCATACCCTGCACACAGACAATCGGAAGGGTTTTCACTTTTTAATTGACGTGTCGACACAAATCACGGAAAGTACAAATAAATATTTGCAACTTTGTTCAACAGAATATTTGTTTTATTATTATTTACTTTTTTTCAAACATATATTTAAGCCTTAATTTAAATGTATGTATTGTCTAATTTATGTGCTTGCTTCATTAGAATTTTATTAAATTATCAATTTTGCTTAGATATTATTATTTAACAATATAGAAAGACAGATTACAAAATAAAAGGAATAAGAAATCATAATGAAAATCGGTGTTAAATACAAGTAAATTATGCTCAATTCTCACCATCAAAGAATACATGGTAGATCGATACTTTTACTTCACTGCTTGTTGTGATTTATTTGACATTTTTTGCACCTTCCTTTGGAGCCAAAAGTCGAACTGATGCAATACATTTAACTGCTTTAATGCAGGCCTTTTTATGCACATGCAAATGTATGATTTCCTGTCAGCGCTGACAGCAATAGCCACAGATATTATAACTGCAGCAACAACAACAAAAACAACGATAGCAACCAAAAACAACTGTGGCCCATAAATAGGCAATTTTCGCTGTTGGCCGTTTAACGCCAACACCGAAATTGACGCTTGGAACACAGCCCCGAACATTTGGAGCTGGTTTGCAACGAATCGAATCGATTATCGTGCACTTAACACCAAGCAACTCTTTAACCTGTGCACTGCATTCGGCCCCAAGTTGCTGGAGCCTGGACGGAGGGGGGGGGGGGGGGGGGGAGGCATGTTACCCTTTAAGGTTGCTTTCTGTAACAATTTTCCAAAATATTTTCAATCAAAAACTAGGCGGTAACTGCAGCAGCATGTACCGAGCGTTGATTGCGCTCGGAACATGATTGAAACACAGCCTCAGCCAGCCACAAGAGGCACAATCAAGGCCAGCGCAGTGCAACGCTGCCATCATTATCAGTTTCAGCGTCAGCATCGGCATTGACTTCGTGCTGATTATCAGCATGTGCACTGGCTGCTGCTGCTGCTGCTGCTGCTGCCCGACGGACCGACCAACCGACAACAAGTCAGTGACGACGACGATGGCGATGGCAAAGTCGCTGCATGTGCTTTTGCCCTCGATCCATAGATCAAGATCATAAATAGCAATAAGCCCCGGCCAGACAATGTCTGCTAACTGTTTCAGGCAATCAATCAATCCATCTAGCCGATGTGCTGCCGCTCAGTCGACGTCAACTGCAGCTGCTCAGCTGACGCCGACAGCACTTCGCGAGCTGAGCTGCGTCGCACCGCGCGCTGCCCATTTGGAAAGTTCATTCAGTTGCGCTTCAGTTTTTTTCTGCTTGCTTCTCTCAAGCCAAGTCGGCTGCTGCATTATAAAACGTGATCGATTGATTTGTGAGATCGTAGCGGGAACTGCGGCAGTGGCAGCGGCAGCGGCAGCAGCGAGTACAGCTAGAGTTGCAGCCAGAGCTACAGCTGGAGCGCCGCTTGCAAGTTCAACAAGCCGATTGACTGACTGACTGCTGACTAGATAATTGTGGCGTTCTGCTGCCGCTGACGCTACTTTTTTCTTCTCTTTTTTTTCGCTAAACAGCTGAGGCTGCTGCTGCTGCTGCTGAGGCATGCAGCATGCAGCACATTCCACTTGGCCTGGCCAAGCATCGACTGCAACTCCTTCTCCGGTTTCCTGCTCTCGCTGAAAGCGGCCAATCTGTCAGCCTGACAGTTGGCCCAGTCACAGAATTTAGCCGGCCGCCTGTCGGCATTGCATTTGATGATTGATGATTGTTGAAACGCGAACAAAATTATGATTAAATAAGTAATTGTAGTTAAACAAAACGGCGATAGCGATAGCGATGACGCTGCCGACGAGCTGCACGATTGAGCCAAGTGGTCAGTGACAGTCGCATTAAAACAGGATGGCAGCGAACATAGCCTTTATAATGCCACAAATAAGATACTCTGCAAAAGCACATTTTATACTTATCTGTATGTGAATTCATGTACTGTAATTTTATTTCTTATTACTTCGAGCGAGAGTATATAACAAATGTTTATTTTATTATTTTGCTTTTTCTTATTTATTGATACAAGCATAGCTGGTAATTTTTATTCACTTTGACCATTTTAATTAAATATTTTTATTTTATTTACCGATTTATTGATTGCCTTTCCCACAATACAAAATAAAAATTTCAAATATTTTATAGATTCACAGTTAGTGTGAAATTGCTAAGCAACAGCAATGCCTTTAATTCAACAGTTGCAGCGACGACACTGCTGAATACGGAATTAGAAGACAACGCTGTTGCTGTTGTGAATGCAGCTGATGGTCTTGCAGCGACATAAAATTAACCAACCGCCGATCAAGATATCGCCGTACACAGTTTTTTTTTGGTCACATTGTCGAGGTCTAGGTCAGAGCAGACATACTATTGCGTGGTTGTGGCTGACAGAGCTTAGGTGGTCTGGTAAACACAAATGTAAGGTCAAAAGCCACTTTAAACACACCAAACACACTCACGAATATTCATGTATTCATATTCATACACAATCACACACACACACACACACGTGCACAGCGCTAAATAGCACGAAATATGAAAATAGTAAAATAACTTAGCACTTATAATAAATTCAAAATGCTCGGCAATTAAATCGTAAATTTTTACAACTACAAATTTACAGTTATTAAAAGCATAATTTGTTGTTGTTCTTGCCGGCTGCTATTATTAATTACTACAACAGTTTGGTGTCACGCTGCAAAATACAACAAAAACAAAAACAAAAAGGAAAAAAACAACAACAGGCGACGGTCGCGTCGTTTGCTGCATTCGTTGAATAAGTAGTCGAACGAAAGACTTAGGCAACGAACTTGAGTTCAATCAACAATTTTCAATTTAAAAGCATTTGTTGTTGCAGTGCTGCGCAAGTCATTGCTGCACTGGCACGTTTTTGTTATGTGTGTGCTGTGCTGCAGCCGTTGCGAGGGCTGTACAAAACGTTCTGAGACACAAAGGTGGGAAAACATATCCCACATATTGAAACTCCTTATTGTTAAAAAGACAGATAGCAATTGCTCATTAAATTTGTCGTGCAAATATTATTGCCAGTACTAATAGAAACATGAAAATTTATTTGTTACTTATTTTCGATATCCATGTAAATGTCACATTAATGAATTATTCTGCTTTACGAGTAAATATTTGTCCTTAAATGCACCTATTACCCATAAGATATATTGGAAATCAAATACATAAAAAATAGATTGGAAAATATCCACTTTTTTAGTTTAATGCATTTTTCGTGCAATTATTATTCCCAGTACATATATTGAAATACATTGTATTTTAATTGTTGTGGCACACTATGGCGCACGTGTTCCCCCAACAGACCCCATTGCTAATCGTCCATAGTTGCCAATGTCGTTTGTAAGCGTCGCCCGCGTTTTACTTTTTTGTTTGGCTGCAGTTTTGTCCGCTCGATGCTTATCGGCAAATGTGTTGAATGCTTGGCGAGTGCGCACAGTTGTTGTTCAAAAAATTAATTAGAACAAAATACAAAACGCGCAAATATTTGCAATAATGGGCGTGCCGTGTTTTTCAAAGATTTTGTGTATTTGTTTAGCGCAAACAATTGGCAACAATTTGTGGCAACAACTGCCAGTCAGAGTTGCAGTCAAAGTCACAATGCCCAGACACAACAGGCATGACGATGTGGCAGCAGCCGTGGCGCTATCGCGATTTATGTTTCTATGAATTATTTGTTAAATTGGCTGCCCGCACATGTGCCCCCAACTATTGACGAAAGGTTTTGCAGGCCAATCAAATCAAAAAGGCTCAGCTGGCTGGCTGCCTACTCCATCCATCCAGCTCTAGTAACACATTTATGGTACGTTGAATGTAGGTACTATACATTTTGTGTTCGTTGCAGTTCGGCTGAAACTGGTTTGATGCAAAATTTCCAACTAATTAGGCGTGGTGGCTTTTAATCAAAACGATTAAAATGCTTTCCGACAATATTTTTCCACGCCTAATCAAAGACTTTATGCCATTTTTTGCATTGCGCTCATGACAGCTGCAATAACCAACTGAGCAAAAACCTGAAGCTGACCGCTCGTCGAACTGAACCTGAAGCTCAAAACTGAAACTGAAGCTGAAGCCGGAGCTGAAGCTGAAGCCGGGGGCCGGGCATGGCGTGGTTTGGCGTGGCGTTGCCATATCAAATTGTGCTACAATTTATTAAAAACGAAATATGTGCGACTCGACTCGGAAGAGGGGGCAGCAGGGGGACGGGGAGGCGGGGAGACGACGACGATAACAAGTTGTCGAACCAGATGTCAAAGCGATTTGCAAATATTTGACAAGCGCAAAACACCGACACCGAAAAGCGAAATGCGGCAGGACAACAAGTTGCAACAATAAACGATCATTACATGCGACTGCATGTCGCACTAAAATAGATGCTGCAGAAAGCCGATGAGAGAAGAAAGATGATACCAATACATGGATCTAATTGATATGGATAGAACGCAAGATAATAAATAGCAATTAAATTAAATAACTACGAATCAAATCTAATTGAATACAGTAGAAACTCTTGGAATAAGAATTTTTGTATTGCCTTGGAAATTATTTATTTATATGAAGACAAAAAAATTAATTAAAAATATAAATTTGTATTTGAATACAGTAGAAGTTCTCAAATAAGATTTATTTGTTTGAACTGCAGTTTATCTGATTGTATTTAATAAAATAAATAAAATATTACATTCTTTTTAGGTAAGGCTTGCACATTAAATTTATCGAGTAAAACCATTTGACGAATAAGTAGTAATCTACTGAACTTATCAACATTACGGCCTAATTGAATTGTTAAATTTCGCTCATGTCCGGCAAAATTGTGCACATTATTTAAAGTACTTTTCGGGGCAACTATCAGGCCGATCTTTTTGGAGGCATCGTCAGCGCGGCGTCAACATAATAATAACATAAAAATTTATTTTATTTTTATTTTCAATTTAATTTTATTGAAAATCATCAGATCATGTTCGCAAAGAGCAGCAAAGAAATAAACCAAAATATAATACAAAAATAAAGTCGCGTGGCGAGCGGCGGGAGACGAAAATGTTGTTGGTCATTTTGCGCCAGCTGCAAAGGGAAAACCAAATTTAATACAACACGCGGCAGTGGCGCACGCATTAAAACCGCAATCGAGTCCAGGACGGTATTGAGATCCCCACCGTCCACTGTCCACTGTCCCCTCCCCTGGTGGCTGTTAACCTTCGCGGTTGTTGCCACCGGGGCTGGAGTCGGGACTTGGGCCTGGCCACTTTTCGGCCATTGTCAGCTAAAGCAAAAATCTGATAAGTCGCATTATAAGAACATAAAAACACCCAGACCAGAAAACGTAAACGAAACATACACGAGGGAGAGAAAATAATTTCGGCCTGTCTTCTCTGCCCCTGATGCCGTGTCGGCCAGAAACCGAAATATGCAACATGCATGTTGTTGTTGATACTTGTGTGTTGTGGTCGCCAAAGCAAAGCCGAAACGATGCAAAAATATTTGGGGCCATGCCACGAAATGAAGTTGCAACAAGATACTGTACTTTACTTAAGGGCAAGTAGATGCACAACTGATACACGAACATGGGGGACTTGATTTCGCCTTTATGGGTATTTCAGTTCAGTTCGTTGCGAGCTTTAATTTCTTGTGCAAACTTCGGGCCACTTGATGGGGCGTGTTAACGTCTCACGTCTCTTGCGTTGCAACTCTTCGCAACTGCAACAGGAACGGCAACGTCAGCGATTGCCCTCATTAAGTTCGACAAGGATGCCATTGTTTTCCTTTGCCTCATTGCCTCATTGTAAATCTGCATTACGTGCGCATCATTTCGAGGTGTGCAACTTGAACCTGGTCACACTTAATGATCGTGTGGCAACTAATTACGCTTCGCAGTTTGCTGCCAATATATTCCAAACTCATCAAAGCAGAAAAAGTACCAGACAACAAAAAAAAGACTCTTATTCAATTATAAATACTCAAATTATTCACATTCTTTGGAACGAGGGTCGTTTGTGGCATTGTAGATCATTTGATCTCGCTGCTAGAAATTATGAACATCGCTTTTTGGATGATTGTTGACGGTTTTGTTTATTTTTAGCCACCTCCATATGGATTGGCCTCTTGGTGAAACTGTAAAACGCCTTTGGCCTCGCCGTACAGCAGCACCAAGCTCCATCTTCAGCTCCAACTCTGATTGATGGCGTCGACAACAACAAAGCCGTTTGGTTTGATTTATTTTTAGCTGTTATTTGCTTCGATTTGCTTTGATGAAGCGGCAGACAGACGCAAGATGATGAAGCATGTTGAAGTGCATTTTGAGAGAATCGTTTAACATTTCAAACATTTTGAATGTTAATCAATTAAGTCGCTTTGTTTGGCCCATGTTTGGCATTTAGGCCTAATAATCAGCTATGCGGAACTGCAAGTCTCTCCCAAAAATCTCTGTTTCGCCAGTAGACTAATTACTTTGGCACTCGACAGCACTCAGCTTCTAAACAAACTCGGCGCGCTTTCATCTCGCTGGCATCCAACCGTCGAATGCAGCCAAACTGCCACATCAATGAGGCATTTGTGGATGTCGATGGCGATGGCGATGTGGATGCGGTTGTGGATGTGGATGTGGTTGAGGCTGCTGCTGTGGCTGTGACTGTGGGTCAGCGTCAAAAATAGCGGCAAGCCACCCGGCTGGTCCAACCTACTTTGGCAGCACGCCACACGGAGTCAGCCACAAAAGGTGATGATGAGGTTGATTACTTCGACTGCGACTTGCAGCATTGGCGACTTTCCTTCTAATTTGAGCTGTACAAATAATCAAAATTTTTAGCGCTCGCTTTGTAGCATTTAATTTGATTTTCAGCACGTTTCGGACTTTAATTGAAAACGATTTTCGTAGGCCACTGAATGAGTACACTTCCAACTCCAAATGCGACTCCAACTGCACTCTTTGCCGGGTGTCAAAATAAGCGCACGTTTTTGGACCAAACTTTCACCCATTTCGTAGGCGTTGGCTAGGGCATAAATAAGTTCGCAGAGTTTTCGTTTTCTCAATTTCCTACTCATTATTTACCTTATTTCCATGGCCAATCCATGGCCAAGTTGGGAAAGGCTCTACAAAATATTATTTGTTTCGAATGTCAGTAAAGAGAAATTAAGAATGAATAATTTACAATTTACTAGCTATATATTGAAATATCGAACTAAATTTGTTACTCAACTAGATTAATTTCCTTTTTTTTTAAGTCAACTGCTCAAAGTCAAATCCAGTTAAAATAAATAAATAAATAGACCGAAATATTTGAAAATGAAATGAGTTAACAATACTATTTTAAATATTGAATATAAATGTTTTGGTTTATTAAATCAGTACTTAAATTTGAACTATAATTATTTCAATTTCTCAATGTGGAATGTTCATAGTTAACTTCAGTTTGAACATATTAATATATCAAGGTATTTATAATGTTATTAAATTTAAACTAATCTGAATGTTTCGGTTGGAGACTGTTCCCAGTTTACGCAGGTTAAATAAATAAATAAATAGTCAGAATTAATAAGAAAAGAAATCTAGAGGTGTTCAAAGCAACACAAATTCAGAAGAAGGGCGTTCGAAAAGTTGCACGCGCCACATGCCACATGCCACACGCCACGCGCAACATCGATATTGCTGTCAGCACTTGACCCATTGCCCAGACAATGGCTTTAATTTCTGGCTGTCCATTTGTAAAGTTTAGCTTTATTTTTGGGTAACGTCGCGGGTGTGGCGCATCTTTTTCTCCTATTTTGTGTTTTTTTTTTCTCATTTTTATTATTTATTGTTATTTTTTGTGTGTTTCGTATTCTGTTTTGTTTTGATCTTTGCGCGTCGGAAAACAATACGAAATAAAAAGAAAAAAAAATACCTTACAAGCAAATTGTCTGCCAGCCCCACGTCGATCGGAGCGAGCTGATGATGGCCTGGTCAAAATGCTTGATGCCCTTACAAATGGCGCTTTTTTGTTGATTTCGTTTTCGTTTTCATTTTGGCGTCGGCCCGACTTGGCAAGCCATGGGCATGGGCATGGGCATGGGTCACCGTTTCTGGGCGTCTTGACCTGGCTTAAATGAAAAACCATATTTCTCCTGATGGCCTGGCCCCAGTTTTTGACGTGCGATCGATTGCGCCTGTCTCGTGGACGACGCTGCAGCCGGCCAAATTTGTTGCTTGCCGTCTGCGGTCTCCGGCATCTTGGGCGTCTTTGGCGTCTTTGGCGTCTTTGGCCTAGCCTGGCCCGCGTTGACCTGATTTCGTTTTGCTGCTTTTGGTTTTTTGTAGTTTCTTTAGGTTGGGCAGCAAAAGTCATGCACTTGCCGAAACGGCAAAGAGCAAACTGAAATCGGACTGAAATGCGAGTTCGTTCGCTCGCATTCAATGGATGCTGGATGTCTATTCGAAATTGCCTTCTAATTAAGTGCATTTCATTTAATTAATTTAAACTAACTGTAAATTGGGCGCGGTGGCGTCGTTCGCCGACCAATGCGGCCAGCCAATGGCCAATCGCTTGGCAACGAAGCAACAAGCTCGTTAAGAGGACCAAATCGAGGGCCAAAGACGACGACGACGACGACGACGACGACCAAGTTTATTAGTTCGTGCCTTCATTTCGTAATTACTTCAATTGATTTTGTGCTGCTGATGGCTTTGCCACGGCCCAGTCTCAGTCGAAGTCTCAGTCTTAGTCAACGGGATCTAAGAAACGAATTGAACGGAACTAAACCGAAAACCGAACTCAACTGAAACTTCATTGCGACTCTTTGCGCGCTTCGTTGCCTTTGATTGTAAATCAGTTTACTTTGCCATTTAGAAGCATTTGTGTAGTTGTTGTTGCTGGCTGGTGTTTGCCAGTTGGCAGTTGGCAGTTCGCCTGCCTTGGCTTTGCCTTGTACACAAAGGTGAAATCACGATTTTCAAGTGCATCGCCATCGATATACAATGAGTACAAGCCAACCAGCCAGCCAGCCAGCCAGCAACTGCAACTGCAACCGCTGGCCTGCCCCGTTGCAAATTGTAACTCTAACTGTACAACAGGTTCAAAGTATCTCTTAACAGGTACGCCTGACAATGCGCCTATTCGTGGAGCCGACCAAGTGGACTGCCTCCAAGCAGAGCACAGCCAGCCGAATTGCTGTAGTTTGCCTTTAATTATCACCAAGCATTTCAACGATTTCCTCCAAACTAGGCAAATAAATTTCAAATACTTGTGGCCGCGTCTAACAACGAAAAAAGTTAATTAGTTTTTTGGCCAGTCGAGAAATCACTCAATTAGATCAACTTTTTGACCGGCGAAAGGCTGCCCAAAATGCGGCAATTACTTGCTTGCAACGCAAAGGCCAAGGCTCCAAATGCATATTATCAAGGGAATATGCAAAAAATACTGAACTTCAAATACTCTCCTACAATTCGAAATAATTAATATTTCATCTCAGAAGTGTCAAAATTAAACAAATTCAAAATCAACAGATTTGTCAAAAGTGTGCACTATAATAATTAATTTGTTTAGTATGCATATTACTAATTAAATGTAGCAGTTCGTTTAATCAATAAGCTGCAGGAAATAACTGAAAGCTACAAATAAAAACTCGTTCTAAACAGTCGTAAATGTTCACACTTTAAGACTCCTTTAGAACGCCTCAAATGTGTTGGCGAAATTGTTGTGCCTCCAGCAAGGGTATTTGAAAAATCAATGGCCATAAAGCCGAACAGCGTGTGAGGTCAGCGAGGCCTAAGCGACTCACGTGATAATCATGTGAAAATACTCGTACTTTGATTTAATAAAGTAGCAAACTTTGGCAGAACTGGCAGCCAACTATAACAATAATTTTGCAGCCTTAATCGCATCTAAACGTTCGGGGCTAAAGCGCAGCTGCAAAGCTCATTTCTGCCCCTTTTACCGCAACCCGGAGCCGGGTCAGAAGGCAGCCGGCAGAGTTCGCCGGCATCAACACCTTGGCTAAACTCGAAGAGATGCGAGATGGGGATGGGAGATGGGGCGATGGAGAGCTTGGCCTGGCGGGCTGCTGACCCATGGCTGGGCTAATTGACAGTATCGTGACTAAAATCAATTTGTTGTGTGCAGCAAAAGCAACAAATTTCCAGTTGTTGCTGCTGCTGCTGCTGCGGCTGCGGCTGCTGCTGATCCCTCTATGAATGATTTACGATGCGTCGTATGCTGCTTTGACCCCAAAGTTCGACGTTGTTGAAACATCAAACCAATCCTGGTTACAAGCAACAGGCAAGAGGCAACAACCAGGCTCCAAGCACTACTCATCGCAGTCACAGGTCCGACAAAGATTATGTGTTTGCCAGTGACGCCCGCCTCATAATCAGCAGCACATAAACAACAACAACCACCGCACAATGCAGCTGACCACCGCATTGATCAGCCGCAATGATGATGATGATAATGACGATGATTACGATGCTGCGAAAGATGGTCGACGGAGATTTTCACCCCAGAGAGCTCTATACAGACATTGCCCCAGACGAACATAATCAGCAGTGGGTGTCCAACAGTGAATGGGCATGGCTCTTTAACCATTTGGCGGCAATAACAACGAGCAACAACAACAACAACAACAACGGCAACAACTGTGAGTTTATCGACTGGGCCGCCTTGCTGCCTGTCTGCCTGCCAACCGAATCGGCACGATCATCAACATGATCATTAAGTTTGTTTATTGGCGAAAATTTAGAAATTTATTGCTCATTTGTTATTATGACTGAAAAGTCAAAGCAGTTCTCACACTTTTGCCAGTCTTTTGACAGCCACAAATAAAAAGCCCTAAGAGTGTCACGCCTCCCACCGCCCACCACCTCCCACCTCCCACTCCCAGCTGGGACGTATGTTAAATGTGCGTTAAGCAGACATTATAGCCAATCAGCAGGCGACGCTCGATCACAACACCATTATGGCAAATGAACGCAACACTTTTGCTCCGACAGTTGATTACGTTTATTGGAGGTTGTGTGTTAATTAGAATAACTGATTGAGTATCTCTTGTTGCTATTTATAAACCTCAATCCGGCTGATTTATGGGACTGGCCTCAATTTGCATTGATGGACAATAAATAAGCAGATGTGTAGTTTGGCAAATGTTCGTAAATAATTGAACACATTATATTATTCGAGGAAATAACAATTATTTTCGTTTATTTTTTTTATTTCAAATATTCACACACTTGCAATAGACACATTTGAATTACACAAAAATCAAATGAATTGGAACATGAATAATCAAAAAATCACATTTCATAAATGGTTAGATTTTAATTGAATTTTATATTGTTATTTTCTAATTATAATTTGATATGATATTTTATTTTTAAGTTTTGATTTGAAACTGCAATCTGAATTGCATTAGATTACTCCAAATTTATCAAGTTCAAAATCGAAATATAATCATGATAACCCTATAAAGATTATGTGAAATCCCTATATAAACCAATTCTTCTCTTCTCAGCGCATTTAATGAGTATAATTTGATAAAAGTCTTCAGCCATTTATTCTGTTAGATTTCGCCCATTCGTTTTGTAGACCATGCAGCTGTCATATTGGCCCAAGCCACCCATGAAATAACGTGATAAAGTCGCGTAATTAAAATATGAACAGCGTTCATCTGTTGCCCCAGCATTCGTCTCGGGCAGCATGCAGCATGCGGCATGCAGCATGCGGTGGCCGCTGCTCCATTGCCCGTGGTAAAAAAGAGAGAAGAGGAAGAAAAAAAAGCGTTGCTCTATTTTAAATAAATGTTTTGTGGCAAGCAGAGCAAAAAGTTATTCGTATTAGCTCAAGGATAGAAACCGGCAGCGGGCAACACTGCAACACGATGTGCAACTCTCACGGATGCGATGCAACTGCAACAACTGCAACAAACACAAGTCGAGCTGGGGCCAACACATGGTAGACTATAGTATAGTATATAGTCTAGATGCGCCGCCAACCCGCTCCTTGAGCTCAAACTGCCTGCCACAGCTGCGGGAGCTAATAAATTTTTGTAGTCAAGACTGTTTGTTGTCTGTTTGGCTGCCGCTATTGATCGTTAAGTAAATTGTCTGCAATTATGCCAAAAGGGAAAATAATAGAAATTATAACGAAAATGCTGTTGACTTTGTGCGCCAAGCGAATGAAATTGTGGGAAGCAGCTAAACGCCGCAGTCAAGAGTTGAGTTGAGTTCAGTTGCCATTTGTGCAGAAGAGAATTGACGCGTTAGTTGCGACTCTGGCTGCTTTTATCGCCTGTGCCGCAAATGCTGGTGCTCATAATTTTCTTTTAGGTGGCAAATTGCCGCCAGTTGCATGTGGGTCAAAATGCACACGAATATTCAGCAGATTTTGCATCTTGACATTCATATTTATAACTCGTGCAAATGCATTTAATTGTCTGCCGATAAGTGAAACTTACAACTGCCTAACTCACTCACCGACTGACAGACTGACTGACTGACTGATGTACTGATTGACAGCTGGCTGGACAACTGTCTGCTGTCTGCGGACTTTGGTTTATGTCTGAGGCGACTATCGACATGTTACATCCGCGCCGACTCGCAGTGTTCAATTAACATGGCCAACGACAAGACAACAAGAAAATCAATTAAGCATTTGCCATGCGATGCTAATAATAACTTGCCACGCCCCTTAGTCATCGCCCGGCTTTCAGAACCAGAGAGCCCGTCATTCAACATCGGATCCGACTCTGCGCCGCTTAGATATTTGCATTTGGCCTCTTGCGAGGGCCGCTCAATCAGCTGTAAACAGATTCATGCTGGCTTTAATCAAGCGCTGCCATAAACTTTATTGTGCTAGCAAGCTGCACTCAAAGCGGTGCGAAATAAAGTTGCATCTCAATCTGGGTTACAGCAAAAAGCAAATTAAAGCTACACAGAGAGAAAAATTAAGAAACAATCCAACAGCACCAAAATACAATAATATTTCTTGATTCATGAAATAAGATAGATAGTTTTAAGGTTATTTTAATTTTTATAGTTAATTTTACGAAGAAACAGAAGAAGAAAAATGACGTGTAAAAAATAAAAATAGGATTCCTAAATTTGACAATTATTTGATTTATTTCAATAGAATACTTTCATTGACGATTTTCATATAATGATTAAAATAAAATATTCAGATTAAAATCTTGTATTCAGCATAAATTCTGGAATTAAAGAATTTCATTGCCTGGCATTTTTGTAAGCATTATTTTTGGCTGTGTAGTAAATTTGTTGATCATCGTTGCAGAGAGTTTGCAGAGCCAACCTCGCTGCACAGAAATGTTGCATGCTGATGTTGGGCCAACAAAGTAGCGATCGTTTGGTTGACCGACTGACTGACTGACTGACTGACTGACTGACTGACTGTATGTTTATCCTGCAGACATTTGATTGATGCATGTTCGCCGCGCACACAGACAAAATGCTTAATTGGCGCATATTCATGACAAGCCCCGAGGCAGCGGCGCAGCGCAGCTCGGAAAATGCAGATTACATAAACGTCGTCGAGAGGTTGACAAATGTCTAGGCAGGACTTTGATCCTGTTTTCACACATTGTGCAACACGCCCCAGTTGGACAACAGTTGTTGCCCCGCCCGCGCATTGTCACTCTCTCAACTGCAATTGGAAATCGCAACGTGTAAAAATATTTGTGTAACTGAATTCGATTTGATTCGCAATGCTTTTTTGTTTGTAGTGTGCTTTTCGCTTTTTTCTGTTTCTGATTGCAGCAGTTGATGCATTTCAAATGAGTTGATTTATGGCAACATTTCGGCTGGCTTTTGAATGACTGTCGGACTGACTTTGCTAACTGGCTGGCTGGCTGGCTGGCAAGCAGTCTCGGCTTGAATGAAGGCTTGTTGATGTTGTGACAGCTCCAAAAACTGGCCAAAAGCTCAGGCCAACTTGCAGCCAAGAGACATGTTAAACTGCTTTAATTACTCAGCTAGCAAATGTACAGCAACAACTCTACAACTGAACACATGTATTTTTGCATTTGTAGGCCAAAAGATTTATGAGAATCGAGAATTTATGCCGCGCCCAATTCGCGGTCTGCAGTCAGCAGTTTGCTGTGGAGCAGCGGCCCTTTTCAGCCAAAAGGAAAGTTGTTGGACATGCGACGACGACTTATCTTAACTGACCTGCAGATACGTTTTGTTTGTTTGGTTTGTTGGTCTGTAACATTTGACTCCCACGCGACAACAGGCCGCGACACGAATTGAAACCCAAATGGCACACATGCTGCCTCCTCAAGGCGACTTTGATAAATTCCGCACAAACACACGAGCATTTGAATAATGAAGCGGGGGCCCAGCGCAGCAAGAGAGTCTCTGACTCTGACGCTGACTCTGAGTCAGTTGCGAGCCGGCTGTTTGGGGGCATCAATCTGTCAACGCCGTCGCGTTTGTTGCATGCGCGTGCGCACAGTTTGAGTTCGATGGGTTTTCTGCCACTGGCGGCCTGGCCAAAGGCAAAACTCAAGCTCAAGCTCAAACAACGACGACGACGACGACGACTCGAGCAGTTAAATCGCGTGCCGCGTGGCTGGCGCAGCTTTGTCGCCGGCGTGGGTCGTCTATCAATTAAACAAAGCGGCAGCAACGGCTGCTGTGGCTGTGGCTGTTGCTGTTGCAGATGCAAGGCCGGCCATGACGACGGCCACCCAAAACGCTGCTCCAGTTGCCTTTTGTGGCAAACGCTTGTCGCTTCCGCTCTGCAGCATGGCAGCGAGGCAGGCAACCAGTTTGGCTCTTGCGACGTCTTGTGGCAGGATTTGCGCGACATGGCGCATTATTTAACGACACAATTCGTGCAACTCCCACGCATGCCACAAACTGAAAGCGAAAAATGCGCTTTGCCGCTAAATGTTGTTTGGCTGTTGCTGTTGCTGTTGCTGCGGCTTAACTGATGGCCCAGCGACCGAAATTGGCGCAAAAATGTCACCAGGTTGCACTCCCTGGATATGCATCGATCATCGCAGCGAAAATGTCAAATTTGGCGGCGCGTTTATCGACCCACAAAAGCTGCTTTAATGTCAGTTAAGCAATTTGACAAATGACTCGCGATACCAGCGCACAACAAAATGTTGAAAGCTGCGTCGAGCACAACAGCAACCAACAAGCAAAAATCAAAAAATCAAAAAATAAAAATAAACCCACCCCAGAGTTTAAGTCGCAGCCGAGCTACCTGTGCAATGTTTTTGTTTTGGGGTTATCGACTGCGTCTAATCGGCGATAAAAATGTTTGCCTGCATGTAAGATCAGTCAGATGTGAGAGCCACGAAAAGATGCCAAGCGATCGATGCCATTGTCAGACATTCATAAATGCGTACAGCGAAATATTGCGAGCATATCGCGTTTCAACGAGTTGCTGCAACTGCCACAAATTACACGCAGGCCAGCGACAACAGGCATTAATAATTGGCAAACTAAGCGCGTTATCAATAAAAAAAAATACTGCCACGCCCTCGCACGCACCGCGTTTGGGGCCAGGATGGATGACAAATTGCGCAAATCCATGAGATAGTTTGTGTGCAGTGGACACTCGCATTCATTGCATTGCCAATTGCATAATGCATTGCAGCTTAGATTTGTATCTTTTGCATGCGGCAGGCAGGCAGGCAGGCAGGCAGCGCGACGTTGTTGCGGCCATGTTGTTGACTCAAAACGCTGTCAAAATGGCAAAAGCAAAAATGATTCGTGAGATAAAGTCTGAACTGAACCGAACGAAACAAATGAACACTCCAGAGCTGGGCTAGGCCACAACTTGGTCACTTTGGTCACTTCGCTCTCTTGGCCATGCGCATTTAATAAACAATTTTGCACCATTTTTGTTGCACTCACAAGGCAGGCGGCAACTGCAAATGTTGTTGCCGCAGTTGGCTGCCACTTCTGTTAATTGCCATCGTTAGCTGGTCATCTGCAAGCGAGTCTTATCAATTATCTGAACTGGCCACATCGATGGCAATTAGCCAGGCTAAGCGTCTAATTAAGTTGCCCCTGCACTTTGCAGTCTCCAGCTTGCAATTTGCGCACATACTCGTACTCGGTCCGAATTCTGATCGATGATCGTGTTAGTGGCGTGTTACCTGCTACTGCTAACGTGGCCAACACAGCAACAGCAACAACAACAACAATTTGCTTGCACAGATTAAGACGAGGACGAGGATGCAGATGGCCGACCGTCCAAGCTTATAACTTATGTATTTGAGTTTGCTAATAAAAATAACCAGCTTACAGCCTTATTTAATGCCTTATGGCTAACGGTTGCAATTTCAGCGCTTAGTTATGCCTCGCTCGGCCCATAACTAACTGACTAATCTCACTGTCATTTCGCTTCATTTCCCACCAATTTTCCGTCGGCTTTTCGCGAAAAACAGGTGGAACCATTAGCCAACCTTTCAAGCGGAATGCGTTTAAGGCCACATCGATATAACCTTGCGCATTTCCCAATCACGTGAAAGACATTTCCAAGCAACGATCAATGCATTTTTAAAAGACATAAAGGAGATACGTACACCGAGAGAAAATACAATACGATCTAAGGATTTGATATTACAAAATAAATGCCTTACAAATATTCACTTGCAACAAGATTTCAATAAAAAATCATTCAAAAATAGAAATCTTATTTAATGAATGGCCAATTTAGAATTGTTCTAGAATTTAAGACTTTAATTTAAATGGTTTGGGATTTAATTATTGATTTTATGATTCTTATTTCAAGAGTGCCTAATATAGAATTATTCTATAACTTTAGTCTTGATTTCAAAATATTCGAAATAGTTTGAATTTTACTCTATTCGTTTCCATTCTCGCTGTGCATCCTTTCCATTGCAGCTTTCATGCAAATCAGCTGACAACGAAAGTAGTTTAATGTGTTTTTCTTTTTCGAAACGATTTCCTCGCCGAGGTGTCGAAGCCGCCTCGTCAGCCATTTAATCACATACGCTTTTATATGCTATTTTATCGGTTTTATTACCATGTTTGTATTGGAATGTTAACAAAGTGATGAGAAACGCTTTATCATCAATCAGTGCGAATAGAATTTGTGTTTACGAGTCTCTTAAGTTAAAAAGTGTAAAATAAAGGAAGTATTAACAATAGAAATCAAACGAGAGATCTGTGCGGCTATTTGCCAATCATGCCCCTGACAAGCCACGGATCCACGGAATCCGTTGCGGATGTCTGGCTGTGATCCTCGTGGAGCACTTCTCCATACAGATTGGCAAAGAAACGTATTTCCTGTTCAGTCAGTGTTAGCACCAAAGTATCGTTGTTGTCCATGTCCAACCTGTCGAAGTCGAAGTCGATGTCGAAGAGATGGACAAACTGTTCTGCTTGAGGCGAGGCTGCTGCTGCTGCTGCTGCTGGGACAACACGATGATGCGGATCTGGATCTGTGTGGCTGTCATTGGATGCTTCAGCTGGTTGGCCAGCGCTCACCTGAAACTCGCGTCGGCACAGCGGACACCGCCGATCCCCTCTCACCAACAAATAGTGCTCTAAGCACTCGGCGCAGAACGAATGTGCACACGGCAACCAGCGCGGACGATGCTGCTCCTCTAAACAGAATATGCATGGGTCAAGGACAGTCTTCATGATATATTGTTTATAGAACCCACTCGAACCGATCGCTGCGAAACTACCAACTATATGCAATTAATTGAACTTTTAATTCCCAAACTCGATGCTATCAATCAATATTTTTAGCCCAACGCGTTCAACAAACAAGGAAAGAAAAGCCTGCTTGGTCAAACATTAAACAATTTGACAGATTTCTCAATTAAAAAGAGATGAGAAAATTACCACATAAAACATCAAAAGGGACCATATGAATTATACATACAATTATAAAAAGTGGACATAAAGTTCAAATTCCAAAATTGAATCCTTAATTCATTTAATTTTATCATTTTTGATATGCTAGGGAAATAAATTAATATATAAATAGCAAACAAATTATATATATATATATAAATATACTAAAATTCAAAATTCACTTGTTGCGAGTTTAAGAAAGCGATTAACTTAATATTATGATGCCACAGGTCACTTCACACAGCCTCTTTTGGTCGCATTTAACTGTGAACAGTTACTTTAATAATAATAATAAAGTTGGCCATTAAAAATGAATAACTTCTAACAGCTGTCTGCAGTAATAATAGACTTCTACAATAGGCAATTAAAAAAAAAAGAGTTAAGACAGTTTGATAAACTCATTTGACATTCAATTTCAATTGGAGATTTCAATGCCAAAGCGAAGCCGAGATTATAACGTTATTCTTCTGTGCAGCCAACATATATGACAGACTCTGGGAATATTCTGTTGCCTCGCATTGAATAATTTCATTTAATTTCGGCCCAAAGTTTATGGCAATTTTCAGTCTCTTGACGACGACGACGACGACGATACTGCACCCGTTGTTGTTATAACATGGCTGTTTGCTGTGGGCATTGTTGTAGTTGTTACTCCACTCATTCAAATTGTATTCAAATCAATTACATTCGAACTAAACATAATTCATGTGGCATGGGTTAATACAACAAATTACAACTGACATTTAAACAGAAACATGAAACGGACAATTTAACATGAGCCACACAGCCACAAATGGCCGAAAAAAACAAATCAAAATATATGTATGTATGTATATATAAAAGGCAGAAAAGAGGCAAAACAAAGGCTGCAAACGAAACCTGGCCGCTGCCAGGCATCATATGAGGCAAAACAGCAAAATGGAATAAGCCGAAAAGATACGAAAACGAAAATTTCAGCAAAAATAAAGGCGCACATAAAATCGGAGCCACTCAGGCCAAAAGTGACCTTCAGTGGCCACACTACAAAATAAAAAATCAAAAGGAAAAAACTAAACTGCAACACAACAATGAGTAAAGCCAAAAACAAAACAATAAAATTCTTTTCTCACGATTGTTGACTTTAACACTTACAGCGTCGTCGAAAAGTTACGAGCCATATTCACTGTCATTGCCCCGCCAGAAATTAAGCCTGACAGCGTGCACTCGCAATAACAACTGCGAAATACTTGAGCTACCGGGTATTGGCGACAGAGTTTCCAGATGCAGAAGCTCTACATAAACAGACTTGCGACAGGAAGAAGCGAGAGATGAATGTTCTGCGCAGCAAAAAATTTTTACTTAATTTTATGTGCTTTGCATATTTTGGTAGCTGTGCAAAATGCCATTAAAATTTTGTCAGCGTGTTGAACTCATTTATTTGCCGCTGCCATTGCTGTAGCTGTAGTTGCAGTTGCAGTTGTTGTTTTCCTTTATCGATTTAATGCATTTTGTAGCAAGTTGCCTGCTGTTTGTTTCTTTGCTTGGTTTCTTTGGCAATTAAGTGAAATTTATGTTACTGCAAGTTCGTCGCTTGAGTCTTTTGTCGTGGCACGTAAATTGCCCAAAAACCAAAGTATATATATAAAGTATATATATATATTTGCCACTTAGTTGTAGCTGCGTGGGTCGACACAGAGCACGGCACAAGCGACTTGGTCCTGGCTGCGGCTTCTCGGTAGCTTATTTTAATCCGCCGCGTTGGTGGCGTGCATACATAATACATAATTACCGGTTTCACTTTTGCCTGCCAGTGATTATCGTGGCATTTCTCGATGTCGTATATTTCCCCCATCCCAAATAAAGCAAGTATTGCGGTTTTTTATTACCCTTCTGTTGGCCGTTGCTGCTTGGTATCGTATGGTTTCTTAATTTTCAATTTTTATGATGTGTTAATGGATATTTTTGTGACATGACCTCCTGGCGTGCCGTTGTTATGGCCGCAGCAGAAACCCGCCTACAGGGCGGGCGGGACAGGAAGACGCTGCGACTCAGAGACTCAGAGACTCCGAGAGTGGAGATAGGGAAACGATCTGAGGTATTATGCAATGCAATGCAAAGCTATGCTATGCATGACGAGTTGAAGTGCGATATAATTGCAGCTATTTAAAGCCTGTAACTGGCAAGGACAAGTCAGGCACAAGGCTGTCCGTCTGTCTGTCTGTCGTCTGTCGTTCTGAGAGCCTGTCAATCAGCTTGAAGTGCAGCGCGAATTCTGCAGATGGCGCGATGCATATCTTAATAGCATTTGGCGGCGCTAGATGGCGCCCTAACATATTCGCCAGCTCATCAAACTTAAGTGAATCGCCGCCGCACATCAAATTTGTGACCCAGTTTGCTAGCGAGGCAGCAACAGAGTTGCACCAGGTTCGCTGCCAGTTGTCGCTCAAATTACACGCACAGTCTGCGGTGATCGGCCGAGAGCTGATTACAGGGCCACAAGCCATGCAATTTGCATCAATAAAAACTTGAAGTCCCGTCCCCGGCAACGTCAGCTGCTGTAGGTCAGTTAGTGATTCCTGTTCCTGTGTCTCTAGATACTTGGCCCTTAAATGCCGTTCATCTTGTTCGGCGTGGCGTTGATTTGTTGACTGCTTCTGCATTTGGCTGCGATCAAGTGACGATGGCCGCAAACGAGCCCAAGCACGGATTCCTGCGACCAGCCTAACGCACGCCCCATTTACTTTCATCTTTGATCCGTTGCCGATGTGGACCGATGTGGATGTGGACGTGTTATCCGCTCTTATCTCTGTTGATGGTGTCTGGCCACTTGAGCGGGCCAATAATTACTTTCTCTCTCCCATCCATCGCAGCCACATTGGGTGAGTGGGCAACGACTGTTATTGATTTCTGATTACGGCCATAATTTTATTATGCATCATTAAGCCGATAAAGTCGCTGATCGCACATAACAACGCAACATTTTCAGCCATTTGCCAATTGCTTATGGCCTTTGCAGAAGAACCCTGAAGAACGCAGCGGACGGACAACGACTCCCATGAAATCCGAGATCATTTTCATGATCATAAAACTTTCCAAAAATGATGTGTAAATGTGAAAGGTTCATGGCCTATGCGAGTCAACAAAACTGGAATTTTCAATCAGAAAACGCTCGTTTTTTCTTTTCTCAAAGGGGCGGCAAAGGGTTAAACTCATTTGCATGTGAAAAGCTGCTGTTATTATCATTTGCCGATTGTTTATTATTAAATGTTGACTAATGGTTTGCGAACTAATTGAGATGTTTAAAAGCCAGTGTAACAAAAGGGTAATAAATGTGAATACTGATTCAGATTGCACAACACACTCGAAATCTTCAAAGTTCTCCAATCAGTTGTCCATCACACTGTTGTTGGCCCATCAATCTTTGGCCCGATTAATGTCTGTGGCCATAAGCTTATCATGTGAAACAGCTTTTTGACTTTAAGACCCATCAAACGACCCTTTTGTTGTACTATATTTATATATATGGTATGTGTATCATTGTGCAATTTCTTTTGTGGCAGCTCAAGTTGGCTAAATTAACTTCACTTCACATCAAAAGCCGCCGAAAAAAGACTGAGAAACAGCAAAACTGCAGTTCCAAAAAATATGTAAATCAAAACAAATGCACGACTCGAAGATATCCTTTGCTCAATGAAAACACTCCACAGTAATTAAATTTTGAAATTATTTTATTTACTTACCGTATTTTCATTTTAGATTATTGAAGCAGCATTAACCAACAGCAACAGCTGATTCAAACAAGAAGATCCGTTAGTCTTATTGATATTCATAAAACTGTTTAACGTTAGAAAAGTGGCCGAGAGAGGGCGCCAGCTGGCTAGTCGATCAAGCGTCCAGCGGAGCCTCACATGAAACGTCACGCACGCACACACACGCACACACCCACGCACAGTTAGCCGTGCCAAAATTAGCATATTTTCTTGCACTTTTCGCTGCGTTCAGCAAATATACACAATTATAATAATACAATAGCATACATTAATGTTTGCACTAATTAAACACTTTAATTGAACACTAAACTTAACAAAAATAAGAAAAAAAAAGAGGACAACGAAAATTGGCGGCATCGCGGCAGAACAATTGCCTAAACTAGGCTTTAGTTTTTGTAGAGCATGCAGCCCTGGCACTCAACAGTTTGCAAGCTTGCAGCGACTTGCGCACACTAGTTAAAAATGTAGATATGCATCTTATTATAATTATAAGAGAATTTATGCCAAAGCAATTAATCAATTACAATAAAGTTAGTACATTGCCCGTTATTATCAATAATGATTAGCAATTAAGTTGAAGGACAAGTAGCGAGCATTTAACAGGGTTGACCTATTAAATTACAGAATGCACGCAATGCAGCTTTTGTCACTAAGCTTATCTAACAGCTGTGCTAGCTGACAAAAGTTAAATTGCACGCATTGCAGTTGCAAATTCAAAAGTTGTGCTTAATTTGGGGCATTCCCTGTTGACCCTTTTAATTAGTACAGGGTATTGCAGGGGCAGCTTCTCCGCATTGCTCAAGTGTGATTTCTGACAGCTGCGACGTGCACTCCAAAGTGAGATCTGTCATAAAAGCGACCTGTGCCGCTCTTGATTGTGATTTTGATTTTGATTTTTGGCGGGTTGGCGGTTGACGGGCTGACGCGGCTGTCCGTCCTCTGTCTTCGGTCTTCCGTCGGGCTGCCATTTCAGAAACGCAACTGCCCAAAAATGTATGCAGATTTTAAATTAAAGCGCGTTATCAACAACAACGATGACGACAACAAACCGGTTGGCGATAGCCAATTTGGTCTGGATCTCGGTTTCAGTTGATGGGCTTGCTGTTTTTTGTTTTATGTTTTTGGAGTGGCACTTCCTTAATTGGAGCAGGCATTGCAACAAGTGCAGCGCTAATTTATGATGTTATTTAATAAATATAATTAATGTGAATAAAACGACGGAGAGAACGAGATGATGTTGGCTACATCAAAATTACTTAATAATTTGCATCAAAACTAATTAATTTCAATATTATTCAGCCAAGCAGAAGCCGCCTCTGTGGCAAGGGCAACGACTGCGGCTGCGTCTGCGGCATGTTAAGCATATTGTCTTGCAACTTAACCCTTTTCTGCCGACTGCCGCATAAAATGTTTATTACTTGCAGCAGCAGCGGCAGCCAAAGGCGATTTACATTTATTATGTGTACACATATCTGCCTTTTCACTCTTTCACTCTTTTCTCGGTATTTCGGGGGTAACTTAAATCAATTGCTGCATATAGCGGCAAATGCGTCAACAGCCATAGTTGCCATAAAGTTGCAGCCTCGTCTTCAACTCCCAGTCCCAACTGCAAGCTGCAGCCCGTGGCTCGTTCGCTACGCTTGAGTAATTTCATTTTTGTCGGCTTTGTCCTTAGTGGCAAATGACTTGAATCTGCGGCCAGCTTCCTTGGCCAGCTTTTATGGCATTTATGCTACTTGCCTCTGCTGCGGCTGCTGCTGCTGCTGCTGCTGCTGCAGTGCGGCCAAAATGACCGTAATTAATCAATTTGAGCAAAGTGGCAGCTGAGAAGAGAGGGGAGAGGAGGGACGTGGGCAGGCAGGCAATGTCCGTGTAATAACAATGAAAACAGCGTGTGTTGTTGCTGCCACAAGACGCTGCAAGTCTCGGACATGTGTAGCTCTCGTTGTGCTACTCATGTATATCTGCACACCATAAATTATGTTCGCACAGGGTTAAGCGCATTATTTAAGCATTCATCACGAGCTCCGACCCAGTCTCAGTCCCCAGTCCCAGTCCCAGTTCCAGTCTCAGTCCCAGTTCGCAGTCTGTTGCCGTGTAATAATTTTTGAAATTTATGTAAACAGTGTTGATTATGGATGAGTTATGTTGCATGTTCTACCCTCTGCCCCGGATCTGCGACGCTGCCCAGCTGCCCGGTTTGCAGCTTGTTTTGGCTGCCAGGAACTCGAATTGGGGGAACTTGAGTCATCGGCCAATTGATGTCTTTATTAGGCTAACCACAGTCGAGCGCTAAATATCAAGCGTGCTCAGTATTTGCCGCAACAATAAAATGCCACCAGCTCCACTAGTGCAACAGCTCTAAAATGTGCTGACAGCTCTTGAATTTAAGGCGTGTTTGGGCCACTTAGCCGAACCATGGGAAGCCGAAAATGTCGATCACGGAGTCTTCTAAGGCCCCCAGACATGCTGCATATGGCCGAATTTGTATGTGGCATATTAAAATGACACGAACAATTACTTGCCACACAACGATCAATATGCATCTAAAGCCAGAGGTAACAAGCAAGCAACAATCGAGAGTGATCGACTGTAAGATACCCGCTATCCGTTCTGAGGGAGTGCAAATCAACTATCAACCAACCCAAATTATCAGAAGTCATTAATAATCAATATTTATTATCTAAAACAAACTTGATCTGCGAGCAACAATAATAAGTAGATAGAATTTGGTAGCTCTATCCTCTGAAATACATTTTCTATAATACCCTTGTACCCTTTGGCTAGCGGGTATAAAAACCGTTTGGGTGGCGCTTTTGTCTTTTATTTATATTTATGTTTTTTTTTTGGGGAAACGTGCCTGTGCTCGTGCCACATGCGGCGCGTTGCAGCCTGCCTGCAATAATATTTTAATTTTTATTTATTCTCTCTTTTTTTTGGTTTTGGCAATTTTCGTATTTATTTTGTTGGCTTAAACGGGCATGTCAGGCACGCTGGGGCACGTAGCCACCCCGGCTGTGGCAAGCACGTTTGGTGGCTACAATCACTCTATACTCGATAGCCGATAGACGATAGTCGATAGACGATATGTCACCTGAACTCTCGGCTCGGGCTAATGGCTTGGGCTTTCAGACTGCTGATAAGTATGACAAACGTTTAACAAGTAATTAAACAAACTCGTAAACTCTCCACTTCAATCCGCAGATAGGATAGGATAGGCGTGTTCGGGTATCCGATGTGGGTTAAGGACACATAACATAAAACTCAACGGTTGCCGCCCCTTTGCCGTTGGCAGCCAACCGTTCGTTCGGCTCAACACTGCCCAAAAACAATGGCAGTAAAACTTTTGATTATTTCTATTCCGTCAAGTACTTGCATTGATGTGGCCCTCGACATTTTATTAAATTGTGGGTGGACAGCAGTTTATTGTTGTTTAAGTACTTTGGCACCTCAACAATTGAAATTGCAAAATGCTTGACACTTTTTATAGCGTCATTTGACGAGAAATCTTTTTAAATTCCACTTAAAATTAAATGGCTTTATTTACTAATGATTTCATCACTCTTCTTGCTAAATAACGATTATTTTTTAATATTTCTGTATTAAACAAAACTAGTAATTTAGTGAGAACACAGTTAAAATGTTTTTCTTTACATTCTTTGAAGACATTTAAAAACATTAATTTAAAGTGAATTTATTGAAATCATCATTTCAGCCTGAAGTCATAAGTTGCCCTAGTCTTCTATATGTAGTATAATAATAAATAAATACGTTTGTATTGTTATAATATCACTGAAAATTAATGTTTAAAAAATCATAAATAAATCAATAAAATATATTTTTTATATTGGTTTATAATTATTAATATTTTTAAATTTGCAGCTCATTTTACTTTATCAATTTACTGCTTCCATTTATTTGCCAAGAACTAAGCTGCATTTTGTGGCCGCTTTTTTGTGGCAGTGTTGGCTGTGGTTTTTGGGATACTATTTGAAATAGAGTTGCTGCAAATTTGGCATTGTATTTATGGGCAACAGCACAGCACACAGATGTCTGACCCACACCCACATTTCATTAGAGCGCAGCATTCGGAGCACTCGATGGTCGCCCAGTCGCTGGCGGGGCGAGTGATAAATGTGATAATAAATATTCGAGTTGTTTGTGAGTGTTATAATTTAGTGTTGATTAGTTTGCGCAAATAAGAGTTATTGATTCAATTTCAATTAAAAGGATATGAATGTTTTCGTGTAAGCGCCGCGGCTCCTTGTCTCCCACTCTTTTGTCACACTGCACAAATCAAAAGACTCAAGCAACGAACTCGCTGCGAGTGTGTGTGAATTTTTTTGGCTGCACTCGCGATTATTAATGATGCCTAATGAGTGGGCTGGGCTGCAACTGAAACCGAAACTGGAACTGGAATTTGATGTGAACTGCAATCGCAATTGCAATTGTTGCGAGAGTGGCAATTATGTGTCATTTATATGAGGCGGCGCAACGTGTAATTTAATGTAAACTAAAAGCTCAAACATTTATTAACTTAATTTCGTAAGCAGTAAACAAGTACACAGCTACTTCAAACGCCGCGCTGCAAGGGCAGCGTCAGCTGCCAGCGCTGCCTGGAGCTGCTGGACTGCGTCGAAGTCGTCGAGGGATTGGGCGAGCAGCACAGCGTGGCGGCTGGAAGAGGAGGCTTTATATTATTACCAAGAGCGAGGATGATGGGACACAGACCAAACTCACTTGACAGGGGAATAACAAATCTAGAAACTAAATGTATAGCAACAAAATAGGAAGACAGCACGACACAAAAGCAGTTTATGAGGCCTGATCGGAATGATTGTTGGATGACAGCTGGCGCATGGTGAAGGTTGTCTCTGCATAGGACAAAAACCATTAGCTGATTAAAGAATATCTTTAGATAGTTCTACCTGGTGTGCGGAAGCCCTCCTGTATCTTGTAGATCTCGTTGAGCTCGCGGGCGCTGCAGAGGGGCGTGTCCACCTGTGTGGTCTCGTTGAAGCGCGCGTAGTCGATCTCGTAGGCCTGCAGATCCTTGTTGTAGAGCACCACAGGATCGAAGCGATGTCCCCACAGTATCTCGGTGTTGATGTAGCTCGATCTGGCCTGCGTCGACTGTCCCGTGGACTCCACAGTTCCTTCGAGTATGACGACAATCTCGAACTTGTCCTGCAGCATGTCGGTGGCATTCATGTTGTAGAGCGGCGAGTTCTCGTCGATTCTGTGCTCGATCACCATCGGCCAGATGAAGAACAGATCCGACCCCGACTCGTCTGTGCCAATCTGCAGCTCTGTGAAGTGCTGCGTCATCACCTCGCCCTCCTTCGTGCTGCGCGTCCTGATCAGCTGAGCCCGCACCCCGGCGCCAATGATGTGCGACTTGCGCATGTCGCCCACGCGGAACATCAGCGACAGGCATCCGTCCCGCTGGCAGATCACCGCGTGCTTGGAGAAGAGCAGCGTCTGGGCGCGCTGCTTGGCGCGCGTCATCTTGGCGAAGACGATGCCGGCCATGAAGGCGGACGACATGACGCCGAAGATCGACTGGAAGCACATCATGAAGATGGCCTCGGGACACTCGGGCGACGTGGTTCGCACGCCGTAGCCGATGGTGTGCTGCGTCTCGATGGAGAACAGGAAGCACGAGGTGAAGCCATCGATGGCCGACACGCAAGGCGCCCAGCCAGAGTCCTCTATAGTAATCGTACTGAAATTAATTAAATCATTCTTATTTTGATTTACCCACCTTGATTGTGGGGCAGATGCAGCTCCTCGAGGTCGCCGTGCGTGAACATGATGAGCCACCAGATGAGCGCGAAGAAGAGCCACGAGAGAATGAAGCTCAGGGCGAAGGCGAGCAGTGTCCAGCGCCACTGCCAGTCCACCATCGTCGTGTACATGTCCTGCAGGAAGCGCACGCGCCTCCGCTGCAGATGCTTCTGCACCACGTTGCAGTCGCCGTTCTTGAAGACGGCGCGCCGACGCACGCGTCGCATGCTGCCAGGCCGAAAGTTGCGGGATCTGAGAATGGGCAAATTAAAAAAGTAATTGTGTGAAAAATTATGAAGGAAATTAAAAGAAATTCCATTTATGGAACGATTTCCATGAGCTGCCTAAAAGTATGCTACACTTTTCAAACAATTGCCAAATCTTCTCATTGCAATTTCTATATTTTCTAATTACTTTCCAATATTTAAATAATATTATTTCAACACTTCCTAAATTTATCTGTATTTATCATTCACTAGTAAGGTACTATTCCCTTTCAATCTCTCACGTAAATTTTGTTAATGAAAATTACTATCATAATAAGTAGATGAATACTAACTAATAAAAGTTATTAAAGATAATATCCTTTTAAATATTAGTACAAATTAGAATATAAATACATAGATAAAAATACAATTGGTGAGCAGCATTACATGATAAATTAGCACAATAATTAAAATAATAAATAAAATAAAATAAAAAGTGTAAATTGTCAAATTGTTTTCTATGAATGCTCATAGGAAGATTCAAATTTCTAGTAGGTCTATGTAATATTTATGGGTCTTAATTATTGCACCCTTGACATCCAAAGCTTAAGCCGACTTTGATGTTTTAGAAGCCATAATTGCTGTAATATAATTTTCTTGACTATAAACTATGATAATTAATTTATAAGTCTCTCAAGTGTTGTCTCCCTTCTAGAGTAGCTGATAACTTTGATGATCAATTTTTTTGGAAAAATGTTGACAGCTCTACTCGGATTATGGAATAATACATTTAGCTTTGACCTCTGACATTGTCAGCGAGCAAGCGACATTTCTATGCAAATGAATAGATTCACTTGCATTCGGTGTGGACTTCAATGTCATGCAGTCTGTCTGCGATTGAATTGCCTGTCGAGACTGGCGACACTTCGTGCCTCTTTGCCTCCTTGTCTCTGTGGCTAATTGTCTAAATTAAGAGTGCAGCAAAGTGCAGCTAATTAACACGGCGTTGCATTTGGTCAATGTCACACTTCGGACACTATATATAGAGTGTTTAAATCAAATTGCAACTCTCGGCGGATAATTGCTGCAAAAGATTCGACTGCGAGTTCAGCCCACACATGCAGTTGGAATTGCGCCAATTTGCAGCCCCTTTGGGCGATTAATTGACATTGCGCTGGTTCCATAAATAAAAGTTAATCGAATTTAACGCACTAAGCGCCGAGTGATTCACAGTTGCTTTGAAGACGCCTGGAAAAGCCGCCACTCGGTTAATTGTTAATTAAAACAATGTTTATTTGCCCCGCCCACGCAGCGAGTTTTTAGCAGAAAGCAGAGAGCAGGCAGCAGGAAATGACTTCATAATGTGGGAAAAATGCGGGAGAAGTGATTGACAAGACGTGGAAGTGGCTGAAACAAATCGCTTAACGAGTGAGAAATAAATACGACGAAATAAATGTCAACCGACGGATGGCAGATGAATAATGCGCCGTGTGGACCCAATTTCAATAGTCAGGCTAATGAGTCGGGGCAGAGATAACTCAACTGAGAATGCAGCCAGCCGCAGAGCATCGCAGAACAGCGCAGAGCGTGGGCGGGTTGTATAAATTACAACCGCAAACAGCGCACGGAGCACTTAAAAGCAAACAAGCGTCGCTCTGCTAATCAGCAAAGCAAAAAAGCAAACGTAACTGGCTTTGATTGGGCAGCAGGTTCAAGTTGAATGTCGAGAAGCGAGACTTATGTAAAATACCCTTTGGCCAGCGAGTGGCTGGATCCCTTGAGGGCCTCGTAGTAGACGCCGGCCTGCGAGGGCGTGTGGGAGATGCCGCGCATGTATTGTCGCTTCCACTCCTTCATGTGCGTGAAGGTTTCGTCCTTGTCGCCGGCTGCCGCCTCGCCGTCGGCCGGATCCAGCACCTGGACATCGCTCAGAGGCACCTGCATCGCGATAACTTGCCGCGAACGCGCACAAAAATCAACTAACGATTGCGATCTGTGATCGGCATCAAGTTGGCCTAAGTTGTCAGTGTTTGGCTGGGGAATTAGAGCAGCTCTAACTAATAATCCGCTGTTGACTCTTCCACTTAGCCACTTGGACTGCCAAAACATGGGCAAATACCCGCCCGGCAAATTCCCCTGCGACTCACCTGCAGCTCGGCTGGCGCTGAAACGCCTTGCCATTTGTGGAGATGCCGTAGAAGCTGGCCGGCCGATTGGGCACAATGGTGATCGGGTACGACTGCGGATTGCTGATCACACTGTCCAGCGAATCGGGATCCTCCTCGATCGTCGCCGGCCTCTTCAGCGGCTGCGCCGACTTCTCCTTGCTGCTGTAGCCCGCCACTGACGTCGCTGCCGGCGTCGCCGTCGTCGTCACTGCCGCCGTGTGGCTCGTGAAATTGAACCGCATCTGTGGATGTCACATTGAAAAAGCCTCTTAAATGCCATTCTACTCCATCACTTCATCACTTTCGCAAACAGCAAAACAGACACTAAACGAGGCACTTGCGAGGTGCGAAAAGTGCATCGCGAATAATAGATTTTCAGTTGGTGTTTGCTAAGCCCGAACGTGCTCACAACACGGCTTTTATCAGTCCGGAATAGGGCCTCGGTGGGGTGTTGAATTCGTCACTCTTACAGCACTTTGTTTACGTTCCGATGATGCAAACAATTTCATCGCAACTGCCTATCTTGCTCCATATACAACTTTTCTAAATAAATCACTGATTAAATGCAGTAAATGGTAACAATGCAACTCTTCTTAACAAATTTTGATTTGAGTGCGAATTAAGTTGAATAATAAAACAACATTAATATTTTGTAAATATTTTTTCAATTGTTTAATATTTAAAATTTAGCTTTCAACTTTATTTTGAATAAATAAAAAAAGGGTCTAAAATTTAAGTTTGATTTGATTGTTTTAAATGGATTTGAATACTTAACAAATTACTTCCAACATCATTTATATTTAAAAACTCAAATATCATTTTTCCAATAAATGGCAAAATTAAATGGATGGATATTTCGTAAATTAAATTTGCCCAAGAAATTTCCCGTTTTTTGTCCGCGACTTCAAAATTTACTCAAAAGAGCATTTAATTATTTACGTTATTTCTAATAAATGTCAAAAGTAAATGAGCGCCGATTTAATCTGCAGCTGAAAAATGGGCAGTTAATTGTTGTCCAAATAAACCTTAACGACTACACAAAAAGTTATTCAACATTTTATGCTCAAAGCAATCACAACACGGCAGCAACATTGGTTTTGAGCAGCTGGCCTGGGAAGAAGGCTGAATGCGAGAATTCGCAGCAGCTTCCGTCTTTGTTTGTTCAATCCTATTGAGGCACTTAAGAATGTGTTAGGCCGGTTAAAAATACATAAAAAACTCGAATGCGAATGCAGACACACCTTTCAATTATTTTCTTTTCGTTTGGGATTAAATATTTTTAGCACCTTTTTACGAGCGGACTATTTTCAATTAATTGGCACCTTTAAAACGAGCATTAGGCGTGTTGTATTTTGTAGTTTTTTGTGATGCGCAACACTTTAACACATCTTTAACAATTTATGCTATTTATTTGCTGTATTTTTTTTGCATAAAAACCGCTAAAAGTTGAGCTTTGTTTGCGCTCGGAAACACGCGTCGGAGGAGATCACGACGACGATGCCACAGAAGCTCCAACGGATTAAATGACGAGCAGCTGCGACGGCGAGAGTGACAGTGAGCAAGAAAATATCAAAACTAAACAAAAGTTGTGAACAAAAGGCGACTCGGCTTGGCTCGGCTGTAAATGAGCTCAGTTCGCACTCGAGGCAGATTGATGCTCTCGTCACAGCCACAGATACAGATACAGATACAGCTGCGATAGAGATACAGATACAGATACAGACAGTAGTGTCGCTTTGATACGAGAAAAGTTCAATTGAAATGATTTTTAAATTGAAAATGAGGCGGAAGATAAGCGCGATACGAGCAAGTGCCTGGCTGCTTATCTGAGTTTTATGTTTGCAATGCACAAAAGAAATTAAAAGAGATAGCGAGAGAGAGAGTCAGATGGGACCTTGCAATTCAATGTGTTTGGCACAAGGGTGGCGTATACGCAATATCGAGTATACGCCAAGCAAACAGCCTTTACCTTGACAATATTCGTGAGGGGCAAACACTGATAACAGCTGATGCAACTCACAAGTGTGAGTGAAGTGGATGGGGTACGTAATATTTACGCACTGCTGGCTGCAAACCGGTCACGTGTCAGTTTGTTGCAAGCTGCACATAAATCTCGGCGCCACGCGGAAGCCGAAGAATGCCAGTTACGCGTCATAAATTTATTAGTATTTTCGGCAAATTAATTAAGAGTGAACGAACTAGGCGAGCAATAAAATACAATAATAATAACAGCAATATACAAATATATCTGCGAAATCAGAATGAAATTTGATCTTCAGCTGACAGTTTCTATGCGGCAGTCGCAGCTGGAAAGGGATTGAATCAGACAGACAGTGCAGAGCAAGGGGAAAATGATGGCAACAACTATAACTACGTGAATTACGAGCATTTCTGGGTAAATTGTGAATGGCAGTCGACAGTCGACAGCTGACAGTGTTGATGAAGAGCGCCCAGCAGCCAAGCAGCTGTGATAATTGAATAATCAGCTTTGTTACGCAGCTTGACAATGAGCGTGCCCCAAGATTCGACTGCACTGCCGCAAACTCGGAACCCGCAACACAGCAGACAGTGTATTAGTGTTGGCATGTGTGTGCATGCTTAACTTACCCCAGCCCATCCCCATCCACTGCTTTTGTCTCTCGTCAAGTGCGAATTTGTAGGCAATCATTGGGTCACTTGTAATCCCTGCTGCTAATTTGTTTTTAATGCACTGAATGGCGCCCAGTCGCATCTATTTTTAAATAGCCCCCTTCGCGCTGCTCATTTGTCTCTCCAATTAACGTATTTTTGAGATTTATGCATAATTTGTTTAATGATTATCCACCAGTCATAGGTATGCCAAGTATTTACATGGAGAGTATTTATATGGAGAGTATTTTTTTTTATTTAAGTTGAAAGTATTTGGATAGAGAAAACTATTTATTTCAATGTTAAACATTATCATTTAAATTAATTCATATTCATATTTCCTTGTTTGCTGACATTTCGCTTTAGCCATAAGCTCGAACACTAGCGCCCTCTATCGTAATAGCGTGAACTTTTAATCGTGCAGCCGCAAAGTATGCAACACTTTTATTGCCCAAAAGCAGTTGGTGTTTTAAAAATAAAGCATAAATTTATGAGTCGACAATGATTCGACAGCTTCACCAAAGAAATGATTTTACACTTTATTTAAACATACGTACTAATAGAATTTTGTTTTTACTTTGCTAAGAAAAGAATCCGTAATAGGATTATTTTGATTTCTTTCCCATCATTTACAATTTATTCAATATTTAGAAGTAGCTGCCATAATAAATCAATTAACCATACCCAATAAAAGAAGCTTGTAATTTATTTTACGTACGATACAAAAAACGTGTGTCATGGGCTTTGCCAGCATACACGTTGATAACTTTATTGTGGGTCGGGTCAGAATTGAGCCTGAACTCGAATTGAACATTGGACACTCTGAAGCTTTTTGACTATTTACACCTGATATTGTACATGAGAAGTAAGGAAAAGATTTGTTGGCTTTGGGTATGCTATAAGTACAATGCTTAGACTACGTGTGTGTGTATGTTGGTGTGTGTAATTGTGTATAAATGCTGCAACACTTATGTACAAGCTAAACACTAATTGAACTATCAAACTAATGGCTACGAACTACGATAATTTTACAATGATATTTGCATTAAATATTCTTCTGCTCACTCTCTAACAAAATGGCAAAATCGTGTGTGTGTGGTGTGATGGTGATAAATGCGTGTGGCATGTGGCAAGTTCACATGGCCGCACCATTGTAGTGCTGATACATCTCGTCCCAGAATCGCTGGCGCTCTGGCTCCGGATTCGTCTTCATGTTGATCTCATGCGAGATGTCCAAATAGTTGAGGCTGTTCATCACATTCGAGGCATCGATGGGCGTCCACTTGGTGCTCAGTATGGGATCGTCAATGTTCGGCGTTGGAGAGCTGAAAATTAATTTAATATTTAATCTGTTCGATAAATATCTGTTGAGAACTTACCCGTATTTGGCAAAGTTTGTCCACATGCGCACCATGCGATTCTTGACCTGCACCTCCATGGACTTGGGATCCAGGCTGAGATTGAAGAAGCCAAACTTGAACAAGTAGCCCATCTCGTCGCCATGGCAAACGCCCGGCCGAGGGATGCCCAGCATCCGCTTGTACAATCCCAGAGCGCCGTCGAAGGAGAAGCGATACATGTAAACCGGCGCATTGCCGAACTTGGCGTGATTGCGAGCTGTGCGTCGAATGCCTTGCAGGAACATGAGATCGGTGAGCAGCTAACCAGAGACGAGTTAATACGTAGTTTAAAAAGAATGGGAATATTTCTACTCACTGCTATCATCTCGTCCACGGACTCGAGGCCCACGTGCTTGTTGCCCAGGTAGAAGGAGCGAATCTCACGCGTGACTCTGTCGTGCACGTGCGTCACGTTCAGATCGTGGGGCACGAGGCGTCCAAAGTCGTTCTCAATAATGCCCAGCAGCTGCGGATTCTTGCGTAATCCTGCAAGCAATAAAGTTAACATTATTATTAACAATTTGTTTATTTAATTATTCTACTCACTTCGAATGAAGAGCATCGCCTCGTGCGTGTTGTAGCCCGTCATGTAGGGCACGTCGCTGTTGAAGTTGTGCTCCTCGTACATGTCGCTGGGATGCTGGGTGAGGAACGGCTGCTCCAGATAGTTCTCCTCCTGCGAGTCCTGGTTCCAATAGCCCTCGACCACCGGCACAAACGGCAGCCCGATGTTGTTGCGCTGATCCTCAGCCGTGAGCGTTGTGGGCGCCGCTTCGACCAGTTTCATGGCCGGCACACGACGCAAAAAGTCCAAGATCTCCTCAGTGTTGTTGGCGCCCACATAACCCAGATTGGCAGCCAAGCGAGCTGCTCTCTGACTTGAACTGGCCGCCATGGACCAGGGATTCAAGGCGGAGCCGCTCTGCGAGATGGCGCGCTGAAAGAGACCCTTGGCCAGCGGGGAGAGCAGCAGGAACTGCACCGAAGAGGCGCCAGCAGACTCGCCGAAGATGGTCACCTGCTCGGGATCGCCGCCAAAGGCCTCAATGTTATCCCTGACCCACTTGAGCGCCAGTATCTGATCCTTCAGTCCCTGATTGCCAGGCGCATCGGGTCCGGCAGTGAGGAAGCCCAGCGGGCCAAGTCTGTAGTTGAACGTGACCAGAACAATGTCCTCGGCCACCAGATAGTCGGGACCATACAAGAAGGAGTTGCCGGAGCCGAAGGAGAAGCCGCCTCCATGCAGCCACACCATCACAGGCAGCTTGACTTGCGACCTAAATGGCAGATTAATATTAATATAGTCTGATTTCCTTCTCTATTATTAAGAATTAAATATTCATTAAACAAAAGTAAGAAATTGTTTGTTTCTTATCACTATTCTTATTGCTCATTATTAATCAGTGAGAGTTGGAATTAAATTATTTAATATTAACTCAATCGATTTCATCTAAATTAAACATTTATTTGAGTTAAAAACTGGGGCAATAAACTTGTTATAAATTTATTTTTAATGGTAATGATTAATATCTTAAATGTTCACTGTATTTATTTTATACCTAGTTAGTTAGTGGGTAGTGGTCTTAAATATTTTGTTCTGCTAATAAAAATGTAATATAAAATGAAAATAAATGAAATTCGCTTCTTACTCATCCTCCTTGGGCATGCGTGTGGTGAACACGTTCAGGAACAAACAATCCTCGTCTCCCTTGAAGGTGTCCAGAATCATGTTCTTGTGCGGACAACTTTGACCCTCCCTCGAGGCGTCTCTCACACCAGACCAAGGTCTCTCCGGCTCCGCAGCGCGGAATCTGCGAAAGAATTGCATTCCAGTTACTCGGACTCCAGCAAATGGCGTTGAACCCACCTTCTGGCTCCGATGGGGGCTGCCCCGTAGCGCATGCCCTTGAAGCTGTAGTAGCCGCCTCGTTCCCCTGAGCGGTACTTCAGGTATCTGCCGCGCACCTTGCCCAGTGTTGTGGTCGCCACAATTTCGCGCTCCTTCTGCAAAAACGAGCAACGAAATGACGAATGACGAATAACGTATTTAACCGCAAGCAATTCAACCAAAAGTCGAGCGTGCGAACTTCTCTAAATTACGAGTTTGTAAAACAGAATCAATAAATGGCCATTGGTGACGATATAATGCTCTTACAAAAACTAACTTTCAAAATATTGAATATTCCTTTAAACTATTTAGTGTTTTATTAAAAAGCCATAAATGAAATATGTTCACATCCAATTTAAATATTTTATAAAAAAAAATTATGAATTCGGTTAATCTTTTATTAAAGAACTAGCTAAGAAAAATATATATTTCTAATTCAAACTAATTCTAGTTGATGATCTCATTGGCAGATAAAAATCTAATAGTAAATATGAGCAAACAATTATTTGTAATTGTAAAAATAAATTTTCTTTAATTCCACGAACGAAATAATTTAAATCAATTTAAAATACCAAAATTGTTCAATTATTGTTTATTAGTATCTAACTTAAATTGTATTAAGATGTCTTGAATATACTTTAGAAGACTCTATTGTATAAATACAAAAAAAATATTTTTATTTTATTTAACTATTTCAATTACAAAGAGTTTGATAATCAAAGTGTCTGACAGGCCTCTCTTTCTGAGGTGTAACACATCAGGTGTTAAATATGAGATACTTTGTTAAAAAGAGTATTCGCACAATTTGTGCTGGCGAGTGAAGTGCTACTAATTTTTGCACCGTGCCAAGTATCCATGAGATAGCATTTGTAGCAGTTAGTGCGCAAGTGTTGGTGTGATATTTTAGTGTAAATGCGATGTGTCAATGTGTGTGTGTTGAGATTGCGCAAGAGCCGCAAGAATTCGCAAGAATTAATCTTGAGCGGCGTTTGAGCGTTGGAGTCTAGGCAGAAGGAGGCCATGGTGCAAGCGTTGCGCAATCGTGTTTGGCCACTGGCCAAAACAAGACTGACAACCAGCTCTGAGAGTAGTTAGAATTAAATAGCCAAATTAACGTGCAACAACTCTTTCTTTGTTCTTGAAGCCAGTTGGCCATATGTCTTGACCCGCTTCGAACTGCAGCTGTTTGGCCAACGGAATTCATTGCGTCTCCGATTGAACAGTTTTGGCATTTGCCACAAGGTCGTCTGGTCGGTGGTTTCGAGTACTTACCCGCAGCGATCGCACCACCTCCTGCACCACTCGCATGGCCCGCGAGGGCAGCAATTGCACCAGCGAATTGGGATGCGAGGTCAATGTTTTCCAGGCCGTCGTCTCCTGCAATTGCGAATTATTGTTGTATAGTATTATGTTGTTGTTAATGTTAATGTTAATGGAATCAAGCGCAATTCGACAATTCGCAAGCATGTCAGCTCGCGAGCGCCTTGTGCAAACGCAACACTCAAACCCTCAAGTTCACCACGAGCATATTCACTACTCATTACTCACAACTCACAACTCGGTGTTCGGTATTCGGATATTCGCTTGTTGCAGTAATGGTTGACAATTTCATTATTGTTATTGTTTTTTCTTTCTCTTTTGGTCTCTGTCTCTGTCTCTGTCGCCGCTGGGGCTGCCCAGTTTTAATGATGTTAACGGGCAACCTTGCCGCCAAGCAAATTTCGTTTAATTGAAATGCCATTTACATCATACCACAACAAAGTAAATTAAAACAAAACATACGTCCATCAAGGTGCTGCAGAAGTCTGAATACTCTAGCACTGGACATTAATTTTGGGTAATTTAGGTTACATTTAAAATGCAGTAAAACAAGTCGTAGTTTAGCTGCTCTAATTCAGTCAGATTAATCATTTGGCATACTTGCATTTAGTTTAACAATAAATTGAGGTAGGTTCGGCTAAAATTTAATGCAATAATTATTCGCTATGCTGCTCTAATTTGGCTCAATTAAATAATTAAATTATTTGCTTCAAATACTTCGTTTTAGCAGTAAAATATTTCGTTGACAATATTGAGTTTAATTTTCAAAGCTGCTTCAGAAAGATTAATTATTTTGCGTATTTGGTTTTAATAATCAAGCAGTTTTCCATTTAGTTGGTAATTTAATATACAAATAAATTCAATTAGTCCAACTTTAATTATCCGCTAGGCAGCTGTAAAAAATATTAAATAATTCAAATTACACTTAAATGCAGTCATAGCTTAAGTATTTTCTTAGCTGCACTAATTTAGTCCCATTTAAGATTTGAAGTGTCTGTTTTGAATACTAAAACGTTGACTTAGCCGTTAGGTTAATAGTTGACAATAATTTTAGGTTATTTGGGTTAAATTTAAATGCAATAAAAAAATCATAGCTAAAACATTTGCTAAGTTGCTCTAACAAGTATACTTTGAATTCTGTCTGAGACATTCAAATGCAGTACAGATGAAATCATAGTTAAATTATATAAAAAGTCATAATTTAAGTAATTACTTAGCTGTAATTTATTCATATTTTCCAAATTAACTTTACTTAAAGCGGATTAGAATTCATTTAACAACAAATTGAGGTAATTAAATTTGATTTAAATGCAATTGAAAAAGTGTTTTGCTGCTCTCATTCAGTCAAATCGCATCAGCTTTAAGTATTTGAGATATTTGCTTTGACGAGCCCCCTTGAGTGCGTTGCCAAGTTCGTGACGGAGTTGCAAGACCCCTCGGCTAGTGTATGGAAAGATACACATAAAGAAAATGAAAACACTTTGCCAGAGGCGGCAACGAGCGAGTGGCAACAACAATGGCCAGAGTCACGTGCAGCCAACGCTTAAAGTCCGTAGTTAGATCTGCCCAAAGACACATTGTCCGTCCGTCTCTCAGTCTGTCTCTCAGTCCGCCTGTCAGCTGTCACATTAGCCGGCTCGGCGTGTGCCCCACAGCTGAAATGTATCTGTATCTCTCTCGCCGAGTTGAAGTGAATCATGACACAGTTGGACGGTCGGACAGTGGGACAGTTGGGCAGTTAAACATTTAACCAGTCGGGGCACTAGAGCACAGAGTTGAACAGTTAAAGACTCGCCTTTGACGCACCAAATTCGAGTAGACGTCGCTTGTGGCCAGTTTCAAGTTCACATTTTATAACACTTTATGCTAATTTCATCCACTTCTTTTATTCATCATTATACTTTTTGTGTTCGCAGCCCAAACTCTTGACCCGCTATGTGAATATGCGTGGTCTCCATCCGTCTCTATCTTCATCTGTGGCATTATGCTAATGTGGGTGTAGCCGGTTATAAAACAGTTTTGGTCTAAGCTGCGATTATTGTTTATAACTGTTACTCGATCGCGTTCAGTTTAATTAAATTACCCACATCTCAAGCCACTCACAAGTAGGTCAGAAATTCATTTGAGTACTCTCATGGAAATAACCCAATTTCCCTTTCAATTGAATCCAATGCAAGCCTAGATTAGTTTCTGCTCTTGAACTCAAAATGAGATTCATAAATTTGGAAATGCATTGTGAACTGAAACTGGTTTTCTTCACTTTAACTGGATAAATAAATAATGCTGCAATAAAACTATTCCGCAGTGAAGGATTTATTCAATGAATATATTATTTGAGCTACTAGTTTATTGAATAAATAATATTCTTTCTACTCACTCGTTATTATTGTTGGGAAATTGACTATTTCAGACCATAATTTAAATGCATATTAAAAATTAATAAATAATAAAAGTAGTTTCATTAGGATTAAATTTGAAATGAGTTGTTAAATATGTGGTTGCTAAATATCATGGCATAAAATTAATGTAAATATATACAAAATTACTCAATTTAACATACAACAAAAATAATGAAAATTAAATTTAAAATATATTTGCCACATAACTACTCAAATTAATATTAGTTCAAAATAAGTGACATGCAAATATTAGCAAAATGCAGATGCATAAAGTTAGTTAAAAATAAATAATACCACTTAAATAATAATAAAAAGGGGAGGCAACATCAATTAATGCATTACCTAATTTATTTTAAAATACATTTGCCACACAATGAAACTGCATATTAAATAAATAACACCCTTTGTTGGTGTGTTGGATGGGCGTTGAATCTGCCTTCTTCAGGCTGCAACTGGCAATTTGCGGCATTTAAACGCTGCATATACAAATGATGCCATTTATAATGCACACATTATGCAACAGCAGCAACAATAACAATAATAACAACATCAGCAACAACAATGCGGACAGATGGACGCTTTCACGCTACGCTCGAAATATGAAAATAAATACGAAAAAAGAGGAAAATAAATGCAGTCCGGCAGATCGCCAACTGCAACTGCCACTGCAACATGCAACAAAAGTAGAAAGTTGCAGCAACAACAACAAAAAAAACAGCCACTAGTTGGCAATAGAAAAAGCATTGCGTAAATGTGTCCAAGTCAAAGGCAAACAAACCTCGGCTGGGGGCGGGATTCCGGTTGACCCGGAAGCCAATTCGGTTGTGGCAGGTGCTGCGGTTGCGGTTGTCGAAGCGGTGGCAGCTGGGGATGTGCGGAACAGAGATCGAGCGAAGGCGTAAAACACTTTGTTATCCTGCAACTGTGGCACGCTCTCTTCGGTGGGCAACACGGCGTCGATCTCTGCGTAATCCCAGTTCCATTGCGGCTCCTCGACTCTCTGCATCTTCAGCTGGTTTTGGGGCACGGGGCGACGCTCCATGAAGATGGCAAAGAGGATGAGGCCGAGGGACAGCAGCATGGCCACACTGGCCAGCACGTAGGGCATGAAGGGGCGGCAGGCCATGCCGACAGTGGGCGTGGTCGTGTCGCAAACTCCAATAATTGTCGACAGTTAAAATTAGCTGCTGTTGCAGTTGCAATTGCAGCTGAAGTTGCAGCAATCGCAGCGTGGCACGCGTCACAATGCGAGACACTAAAACGTTTGAGTTATTTGAATACTTTGGTTTATTATTTGCAGCACTTTGCTTTCACAGTGGGCCTGCACAGTGGGCCACAACACACACAAACACAGCCACAAATTCCCCTCTCTCTTTTCACTCTTGCTGTTGAAGGTATTTCTGTCTGCATCCGTTAATGTTGCACTCGCGACCGCAGCCAAGCGACTTTTGAGCCACAGCCGAAAAAAAACAAACGTTTTCAATTAAATTGAAGTTTTCGCTTCTCGCGTTTCGCTTTTATTTCAGCTGCACTTGAGTTATCGCTCCAAACAGTTGCGATTTGACGTGTAAGTGCGAGTATTTGTTTTATTTTACTCCAATTTTTGTTAGCGCTCGTTTGAATACCCATCAGTCTGGCAAACAGCCCCCAGAGGGTAGTATGAATAAACCAAAGAATATATATTTACTATTCCAGACTCCTTTGTAGTCTAATAAAATACATAATTTAACTGCTTTAATTACGAAGAATTTCAAGGAATGTGAATTGAATATATTTATTGAATCGTATAGACAATATTGCCAAAGAAGCTTTAATTTATTCAGTCTAGACTTCAGTAATAGTAATGACTAAGTCAAATTTCATTTTTATTTTGCAATTATGCTCAAATCAAGGTTTTTTGTCCCACATGTTTTTCTTGTTAATTATATTTTTGTAAATAAACATAAGTAAACTCATTAATAGAAATGAATGTAATTTTGCAAGGTGAAATTAAGCAGATAAATAATTTTGAAATAATATATCTGGAGAGCGAAAAGTTCGAGCAAGAATTAATAATTTAGTTAAGTAGAGACAATTTTTCGACAAACATTCTTTACTTGCGTACAGCGTAACTACAAGTCGAGCACGCTCTGTTAACGCCTTCTACAACATGCAATACCCACGAGGCAGACGATGTCATTAATGTTGTTGTCGATGTAGTTGTTCTTGTTGTTGTGTTTGCTGTTGGTTTATTTACCAAGTTGTGGATGTTAATTAATCTTTCAATGTTATCTGAGAAGCCAACGGAAATGTTCGATTGTAATTTAGTTGTTTATATAATTGCACAAATTTTAATTGCCTTAGCCACATAATTCGTTAATCAATTGTCGTTTGGTGTTAGCTGTGTTAAACATTAAGTCGGCTAATCTACGATTTACAACGTTGACATTAGTTACACAATAAACACACATAAAGGGAGGACACACGGAGTTCCAGCTCACCTGATGCCAATCTTCAATTATCATATATAATATTTGCTGCAGAGTTGACATACTATATTGCCCTCTAACCAAATGATATACCTACAATAATCAGCGGAATTGGTACAATATTAAAATGAGAATTATTTGATTAGAAAAACGTGTTGGGCGAAAGTCAAATCGTGTATTAAATATTCTATTCAAAGCGATGCGAATCGAAATTTCACCGATTTCTAAGGGATAAAGTTCAGCGTCTGTGAAATTTACCATATTAAACAACCAGTCAAATTATTAACATGCTTTTTATAATTATATATTTTTATTTATTTAATTACATATATTAATATTGCATACTCATTTTATATCTTAGAAATAAATCAACATTTAAATCGATTAAATTTGTTGCACCTTTACAATGAAGTATTTGACAAATTATTTATTAAATATTTGCATGCATTTTATTATATATAAGTTCAAATTTTAATAATAAATGATGATCTTTCTATTTTAAATTAAAATTCGCAAATTGAAAGAAAATAATACACAGTAAACTAAATTGAATAATATTCAGTTAAGTGATATGCATGCATAACATATTATTTCGATTTGACTACAACTATTTTGTAAATACCTTAATTGAGCTGCAATAAAATATTCATAGCTGATAGGAAATAAACTGTTTTCCTGCCAAGATCTCTGTCTAAATAAATCAACTGCTAAAAGCTGAGAGTTGTGCAATTATACAACTGCAAGTTAATGGCCCATGGAATTCTACAGATTGTTTACGAACTGAGAGAATAAATCAGAGGCGGGCAATAAAAGCATATACTGAAGTGGAAGTTAAACGCTTTATGTGCACGCCAAAGTGCAGCTCAAATCGCATGAATTGTGGAGGGAGGGGTGATCAGGGGGGGAAAAACATAATGTGAGTTGGCATTGGCAATGCGATGTAAATAAATCGTACAAGATTCAAGATCGGTTGGCAAATAGTCTCGTACTCGAATCGCACTCAACGTATTTGGTGAGCAGTTGTCATTCACGCGCATTGGGCACAGATTCTTTAAAGCCATGGCCAAAACTCGATTGAATAGCACCGAAAATATTTGTGTTTTGGCTTTTTGGCCAAAGCTGTCTGTGGCTGTGGCTCATAAAGCACAGCCGAGTCGCATAACGAGAACGGCTCTGGGGCATCTGTCTGTGGACAGAGGCCGACTCGAATAGCGTATGCATATGGCCATAAAATCCATTAACAGCCACCTGCAAATGCAGTCTGCAGTCTCTCAATTATTCGCACAAAGGCGGCAACTCATTCGCAGTCTCAGTCGAAGTCGCAGTCGCAGTCTCAGTCTCAGTCGCAGTTTTAGTTGGAGTCGCATTTGAAGCGTTTAAGCCAAATTGCCGCTTAAGACAATGGCTGGAGCTTCATTCCAGACATTTGCTTGGATTACTTTTCGAAATAGCAACAACACATTTGCGACATGCCAACGACAACGACGGCGACAGCGAAAGAGACGGCAATATCAAGCACCTGTAGCAAGAGCGAAAGAGACGGAAGACGTGTCGTTGTGGCTTTGATTTAAAGTCAAACAGCGTTGTAAGCAAATTTTTAGCTCCGGCACGCTTCGAGTGTTGTCAATTGTGGCTGCTTCTTTGTTTAAATACGGCATGTACATAAATATATGTACATTAACATTGGGTTTCCCGGCATTGCTCGCGCATTAATGGGCACTCAATTTAGTGCAATATCTCGCATATATTTTAAAATATATTTATTGAAGAAAGGTCGCAAAAAATCTCACTATAAGATAACACTTTTAAAGCAAGTTACAGCTAGAAATAAATTAACTATTTCATATCTGATAAATTAATATTAAAACACAATCTGAAGATCAGTTAACTTGATATAAACCATTTATTTTCGTTTGGAAAAATACCTAACTTTTGAAAAGGAAGCGCTAATTGTTATACCAACATTCGAGTACTTTGCCAAAATAAATGCTAAAGATCATCAGAAAATTATTCACAAATCTCTCGAAGTCACTGAACTTTAAAAATAGGCCTTAGCTTGAAAAAATCAACTATTTCGTTTCAGTTCAAAATGTACCTAAAATGTTATTTCATTTTAAAACGACTTGCTAATTGACAGTATAACATTTAGAGTATTTGCTGAAGTAGTTGTGAAAGACAAGCAGCAAAACAGTTAAAAATCTCACGACAAGAAACAGTTTAAAAATAGGTTTCTCCTTAAAATGATTCAACTACATATTTCTATTCATTTGAAAATAACAAATAACTTAACTTTTTATTTAACTTTAAGCGCTAATTAAAAGAACAACATTTGGCGTATTTGCCAAAATAATTGCTGAAAACAAACTCTCAAAAATACGTTTTTGCTTGAAATGAATTTAGTATTTTTGTGCAAATGCAAGAATAAGCATTTTATTTTGCTAATTGATAGAACAACATTTCGTGGATTTGCTAATATCATTATTAATGATAATCAGTTGAAAATTGCACCATAAGCGAAGAGTATTCTGAATCAATTAGGAATAGCTATTTCAATTATATTTAATTTATATAATTATTTTTTTTAAAAAGTGCATTTAATTTAAGCACTAGGCTTTCTCAAATATTTTCACCGATTTATTGTGACGAATTTGTTGCGGTTTCAGCCACGCGCTGATTACCAATAATTTATTGAGTCAACACAAACAGCTACAAAAAGGCCGAGAGAGCATCTCTCTCGCTCTCTCACTATCTCACTCTCTCTCACTGTTTGTTTAGCGATTGTTTTCTTTGAAGCTTAAACTCACCTTTAGCTGGTTCGAAATCTTGCCAGCGCGGGCGATCGCGGTGCCGAAGGTGGAGGGCGCGATGGCAATGGAGGCGGACTCATTGCAGAGCAGCAGCGCGAGCAGGACGGAGAGCAGCAGGGTGAGCGGGGGCAGCAGCAGCGCCGGACACGAGAGTCTCTTCCATATCATGTTGACGGGCGACTAAGCAAATAGAAGCGGATAATGCATTAGTCTTTAACCGATAATGAGTTTGCCAACGCACAACACACACACACACACACACACACACTACGACACACACACTCTGCGAACCGAACTGCGACGCTTCTCAGACTACTTCTTGGTCAGGGCCGCGCAATGCGAATGTCAACAGCAGCAGCAGCAGCAGCTGCAGAAGACAAAGTTTAAGCTGAGCCAAGCTCAACTCAACCCAAGTCAACTGAGTTGAACTGAGCTTGAGCTTGAGTTTTTCCGGCGCGAGTCTTTTACATTTAATTGGCAGAGATTATTTTCGAATTTGTCGAGTTGTCGTCGCTAGTTAGTTGTAGTAGTTGTTCTCCGTCTCTGTCCGAGCTAATACAGACATTATTCGATTCGATTTTGAGGTCAATGTGCGCACCAAATATTTGCATGCTCACAGGGCGTATGATTAATTAGCTATGCAGAAGGTGTCGTTTTTTATCGTATCTGGTTTCCATTTAAGCGCCAGTATTGTTAACAGCCGCCGCTGACTGACAGACGAGGTTAATTAAGCGCGCTGAAAGAAGGTTATAAACTTGCTCCACTTCAAACAGAGATGTTCTAATTAAACTGTTCTTCAATTGATTTTTTTTGCCCAGAATAAAGTGGCAAAATGTGAGCAGAAACATTCGTGCAAATTAACAAGTTTTTCGATTTAATAGCAGGCTGCCACGCCCACCATTTTAAGCGAGGCAGCGCCACAATGCATAACGTGCAAAACTGGCGAGCAGCAGGTGGAAGGAGAGGCAGAGCGGGAGAGAGAGAAGGAGAGAGAGAGACGGAGCTTAAACCAGTAACCCACTTCCTACTTGAGGCTCGCAGCAGCGACGGCCTCAAGAGCGACGACATTGTCGTCATTGTTGTTGCCTCAGCTGTTGGGCATAATTATGACGATGATGACGATGATGACGATGAATGAAAAGGAAACACTTGCACTTTCGTGGAAAGTTGTTTGGCCAGTCGCAGAAAGAGAGTGGGAGAGAGAGAGAGAGAGCGCAGTGAAGAGAGTCAAGTCAGCTGTGCTCTGGCTAAATATGGAAATTAGCTGAGGCAATGCAATGTGAAAGAGCGACGGATGAAGAGAGCGCAGGAGATGGAGCCGAAGATGGAGACACAAGTCAACTGGGAACATGTCCAGTGATAAAAGTCGGTCAGGCTGCTCCACGAATACCGCTATGCAATGCATTACGTAAGCGCCGATCAAAACAAAAAAGGTAAATATTGAAGAAACAGAAAAACCAAAAAAAAAAATGAAGATAAATAAATAAGTCAAACATGTCGAAGAGCTGAAGGCGGCCCAAAAACGAAACAGAAAAAACTACTGGCAAAGAGAAAGAGCGATTAGGAGAGAGCTGGGGCGAGAAGAGAGCGAGCGCAGCTGGAATTTAATGTTGATAACGTGACGCTAACAAAAAATTAGTCTTGTCTTTAAATTATGCATGCTTTGTTCACGCCAAATTTCGCTGCTGACCCGCGCTTATATAAGCCGGCTGGCAAACGGAACTAATATGCCTAAATCGTAGAGTATGCGTGTGTGTGTGTGAACAAACATTGTCGCAATGCGATTTCAATCACAATTAACCGTTTATTATTTAATCGATTGCCCGTTTAACCGGTTGCCGTTAACCGTTTAGCGTTTAGCGTTCACCGTTAGCCGTTAGCCGTTACCGTTTGACAGGCTGCACTTTCGTATGCAAGTTCAAGTTTGCAAGTTTGTCGCCTAAGTCTTTCCTCTTCTCTGCTTCTGCTTCTTCTACTACTACGATTGTAACTGCGACCCGAAATGCGCTTCACGTGCTTCACGTTTGACTGTCGCCGTCGAACTGAGTCTGCGGCTGGCCCGCGCTGCGCTTAAGCCTCAAATTGCTCTTCGCCGCCGAGTGGGGAGTGGAGAGTGGCGACCGAAGAGAGGAGTGCAGAGCGAAGGCAGGGGTGGGGGGGCGGCCGAGGTGTGAGCAGCATCCTAAGCCTGCCTTTTTCTCTCTCTTTTGCGGCTGGTGAAAAACGCAAAAAACTAATTTCGAACAACCGTTGACAACAAGTCACGCATAAATTATGCAAAAATCTGTGTTTATATTTTTTATTTTTGGCCATTCGTATGTATAACAACCACTGCTTTAGAGATCGTATTCTTGACCAAGATTAGCCTGTTTTTTTTCGTTTGTTTGTTTTGCTTTATTGTGTGTGGCTCGTTAATCTATGGACACGTGCAATTAGTTGGCGATGTCGCCAACTTCAACCTCAACATCAACTCCAGCCCAAAAGTCAAGTGCCGAGCGTCGACTGCGGAGTGTCGGAAAAGCGGTTGGCAATGAACCACACACGAAACACACGCATCTGGAATCTTTCGGCACTCCTCATTTGAGATCAAGGATAAAGCGTTATTTGTTTACCACACACACACACACAGACTCAACAAGAGATAAAGTTCCCCCAGAATGATGATGGGCTGTAAATGCGAATTACGAGTCTGTTTTAGGCTGCCAACTCGAATATTAATTAATGCGCTGTGGTCGTTAAGTTTGTTGCACTAATCACCGCAAAGATCGTTGCGCAAGCGTTTTCTTAATTAACTGCGAATTAATTCACATTTCCCAGACGACCTTTGGAGGGCTACAGATAAGTACATACTTATCTCTATATCTTTAGAATAGTTAAAATATAAAATATATTACATATTTACCATTTAATTTAGTATTCTATCAATTATGAACGACATTCAAATATTAACGTAGTTTGTAATTAAATCTTAATTAATCTTAAGATCGTATTGAATTTAAAAATGAATTAATGCAATCAAAAGTATTTATTTAAATTAAATCATAAACTAATTAAAGTCATAAATGTTAAACTTTAAATTGTAAATTGTCAGCTGAAGCTTGTAAATTATACTATAAAATATGGCAAATGCTGGATAAATATTATCCAGCTATAGAAAGTATTAACAACCCAATATTATATGCCTTTAGCTTAAGGCTTCTGTTGAGACAATTTTTCAAATTAAATGATTATATTTATATTTATATACTTTTTCCCTAATTATGATATTATATGATGTTGCTTAAATTTATTTCTCTTTAATATGTTTACGAAGAAAGGGTTTTATTGGCCTATACTCTTACAGTATACTAATTAACATCCAGTTTAAAAATATCCAATTTATTAAAATGAAATATTATTCATAGAATAAATATTAAATTTATCCTTTCAATAATAAATATATATGTATATATAGGTACATGTGTATATACCAATAATAGTATTTGCCACACGCGTCCAAACTATTTCATATTCCATATTCATAAATAAATAAATAAATAAACAGGTAATTAACTTTGTAATTTCAGTATGTCATTTCAGCAATAAATATATAAATTAAAATAAATAATAGTACTAACTGTCACACGCTTCCAAAATATTCATATCTGGTATTCATGACTCGAGGCTGTCGAGTTCGAGTTTTGTGCATGCAGCGCAGCAAAAGCTAAAGCAGAAGCAGAAGCAGAGGCAAAACCAAATTTTGTTTGTTTGCTCTTCTCGAGTGGAAAGTGTGTCACATATTGTTCTATACAAATGCTGTTTGCACTCGCGTTCGCCGTGAATTACAACCAACTATAGTATAATGCGAGTATAATGCGAGTGCCGCCCCAGAGCGACAACGCATCAACATCAACGCTTGGCCAAACAAGAATTTCGCTTTCGAAAGCCGCCAGTTGAGTTGTCACCACAAAACAACTCGCTTCACATTTAATTCGCAGATTAACTCAGATTGACACGGCAGCTGCTGGAATGGAAGGAGGAAATGCGTTGTCCCGTTGCAAGCGGTTTTCAGGGTCAACTCCAGAGTCAATAAACCCAACTGACGTCATTTACAACAAAACTCTTTAATTGCCAGTTCACTTCGCATCTAAATTTTTCACTGCAGCGGTCATTAAAGTACGTATGCTGCATTACAGTTTTACAACTTTAGCCCACATAATCTAGCATTGAGTCTTTATTCTTTGTGCTTATTAAATGTCCACTTAAATACTGCATTTTATGTCTTTTTAATTGAACGCCAACAGCTCATCAAGATAATCATTACCCGCTTCGTTAAATTTCAAATGCGCCAAACTTCACTTGTAGATGGCGCCAGCACTGCGGTTAATGTCTTTGCTGACTCGCGTGAAGTTAGCTGCGCGCAATTTTCGCTCTCACGTGAAGTTAGCTGCGCGCAAGTTTCGCTCTCACTTGAAGTTGGCTGCGTGCAAGCTTTAGTCTCGCGCAAAATTTTCACCAACGCGGTACCGAAAGTGCATTTGAGCAATTAAAAAATGTTGTTCAATTTACATATCGTACATTCTATTAATTGCTAAAGGAGATTGCGTTTCTTAACAGGCATAATGAGTGGCTATGAACAGACATATCAGAATGGTAGTGAGCTATCACATAAAGTGCGCGTCTAACGGTTCGCTCTTCCTCTTCTCACACGGTGGTGTAAAACACCGAAGGCGCTTCAGCGACGCGTCGAAACTCTCTTAGAAAGAAATTCACCACGACGAAAGAGGCGACGATAATGACGATGGCAGAGAGCGCAATGCGACCGCAGAGTATGGAGAATATGTTGAGTTTGTAGTACGGCACAAAGGCGACGTCCTGCTCCGCCATGCGCATGTGCGGAGCGCCCTTGTGCCGCAGTACGTACTCCGTCCACCAGATGGCGCGCTCCAACGGACTCGTCGGCTGATCGCGAAAGCGTCGCGACAACTCTTTAGCCTTCAGCGCGTAGCTGGGATTCTGCAGCAGCTCCTTGATGTTGTACAACAACTGATCGACGGTCAGCGTGTTGACGTCCAGCTGACGCGCTGCGCCCACTTTGCTCATGCGATCCACGTTGTCGAACTGATCGAAGTAGATGGGCAGGCCGAGCATCGGGACTCCCGAGTAGGCGGCCTCGATGATGCTCAGCAGACCGCCGTGGGTGATGAACAGCTTGAGGTTGGGATGCTCCAGCAGCTGTCGCTGCGACGCCATCGCACTGAAGTAAATGTTGTCGGACTTGTTGAGCGGCGAGTGCATCTCGTGCTTCCAGATGACCCTTTGGGGCAGCTGGGCAAACGTCTGCAGCATCTTCTGCTCCATGTTCTTGGGCAGCCACTTGTTCAGGATCTCCATGCCCATCGAGAAGTAAATCACTCCGTGCTCCGCTCCGTTCACGAACTCCAGCAGCTCTGGCTCCAGCGGAATGCTCGGCACATCCATGTGCATCCCGGCCACCTCAATAATATTCGGGACGTTGGACCTCACTCGGCCCAGGCTGAAGTGCTGGTTGATCATCATCAGCGAGTAGGTTGTGCGACGCTCCAGCAGACGCGACGCTGGCCTCTTGAAGTACCGCGTGAACAGCTGCTGCTGACCCGGCAAGATCACCAGTCTGTCGATCATCCACTCCTCGGCTATGTAGATCCAGTTGTTCCACTTGTCCAGCAGCGAGTCCCCATGGGAGTAGCCCATGGGCTGAATGGGTCTATAAATACTCGGAGCCGAGTTGCCAGCCAGATGATCCGTCAACCACGACGATCCAAATGTCGATAAGCCGACTAACGAGGCATTAAAGTGCTCCGCGAAGCCAATCAGTGCATCCGAATGCGTTGGCTCCAGGACGACCATGTCAAAGTGCTCGGACCGATCTTCTAGAAGAGATTGCACGCCCGAGTCGCTCAGCAGGCCTTGCGATATGTTGTAGTGGAAGCTGGAGGACACCAGCGCCTCCTTCCACTTGTTGTTCAAACAGTCCGAATAGTCGAAATTCATGACATCTGCAAAGTGAGTAAATTATGTTAACATATCTGATCAATATCCAATTTAATTTATCTTTATTGAACCCTACTTGTCGATAATTGCACAATCATCGTTTAGCTGCAAATTTAATACTTCACTTGAACTTATTAATTGTCAATTAGAAAATAAATAGAATGCAATGTCTTTAAAAATCGTGATGAATTTGAAAGTAATTTCTGAATTTTGCGTATAAAGAAAAATACAAATGCATAATCTTTATTAACGACCCCATCATAAATCATTATTGAATTTTAGATATATAATCGATACTGTATTTCTATTCGTTCAATTTGAAGTGGGATATATTTATAATACACATTGCACATTTAGCGTTTAGCTGCAATTTATTGCACTATACTATTTATTTAAATAATCATTATTTACGTTCCCATCATCAATCATTGTTTAATCAATACACTGTATTTCTAGTCGTTTAACCAACAGAACTGGACGTATTCTAAAACTGAACTTATCGGTTTTATATGTTCAGCAGTTTCGAAACTAATTTTAGCTTTCTATCGCAATAAATTGCGCCTCTAAAACACTCGAGCAACGCCGGGTACACCGAATATTTCCAATATCATTGGAAATATCAACATTGATAAGAAGAGTTTTGTAGTCGTATCGCTGATACGAAGTTTACTAGCCAATAGCTTCAATAAACACGCGCTGGGTTGTTGTGGCTAAGAATAACCTTCCCCGCAATTGGGGACATCTTTTAGACGCCAGACACACTTGAGGTACTTACGTTCTATGATCTGATCTATGCTTGCAACACGAATGTGCCGCACGTCCTTGATGTCGGGCAGAAAGCCCAGCGAGGAGATCACCGTCACGTTGTGGCCATTGTGGATCAGGGCTTTAATATACGGAATAGCCACAGAGTAGGGCGTGCTGAAAGTGTACGCAAAGAGGGCCAGAATATTTTCAGATTGCGCAGGACGCGTGCTCAGGAAAAGCGCTAACAAAGCAACGACGACTCGTGCTGTCTTCATGTCTCTCTTCGCCCGTTCATCCGACGGTCAACTAACGCTCCACCTACGCTGCACGCTAAGCGTAATAACTATCTTATCAGCTATCAGCCAGCTGCATTCTGATAACACTCTCGCTCTCTCTTCGAGCGTGTTCGCGATATCTGTCCGTAAAGTGTCGTCTGACACATGAGCAATCATTTCGAACTGTTTAAAAACACTTTTCGCCTTATCTTTGTTTATGGGATTTCGACTTATCAACCGCAAACCTTTTTTATAATTTATGTGCGCATTAATTCGCATTACTTTTCATTGTTTTGTTGTGACGCCGCAGGTTAGTCAACTTTCAACAATTTATTCAAGTTCTGCAGTTGAATATTTTGAATGCTAGCGCTTCATTCACAATTCCCTCTCTTTCATTAGTACATTTGCTGTCTCCTTCTACACAATTTCGTAGTATATTTGTTTCACTTGCTTTGTCTCGCTCACTTTTCCAAGATATGCGCAAGTGCGAAATTCGCCCTCTGTTATGAATCCTTGAATTCATTTGAAAAACTCGCAGGATACAAATTGAAATAGTGGCGCCCTCTAGGCTGCTGACAAAGTACTTTACTTCCGGGTATTTTTAACAGAATGTAGTAAATAAATAAATATCCCAATATGTGGAAATTAAAAAGGTCTAGGTTTGAGTATCTGCTTATCAATTTTGTTGCAATAATTTAATTTTTGTAAAATTGGTTCTGATACCAAATTTAAACTAAAATTGATAATGGAGTAATAATTGTAGGAGATATATTTTTAGATAATATTATTTTTGAATTTTTTAATTCATATCAGGTTACATAATTTCTGTGGAATCGTTTAGAATGTGTTCACGAAATGTGTTAAGTTATTATTATTTGATATTTTGATTCTTCCCACAGCTACTAATTAGTTAAACTATTTGTTATTAGTTATATAGTTTATATTTCGTCTCTAACGTCAGCAGAAGATAACCTTCAAATAATTACTAGTGAAATATAAGAATGCCAATAAAAGTTTTCTTTTCATTCTGCACTAGTGAAATTGAAGATGGTCGAAAGTTTTGTTCTTATCCTACACTAATTAATTTATTAATACAAATAAATGTGAGTGAGGAGAGTAGAAAGCAATGTTTATGCTAATTGCTGAGAGTTTTGCAAGTGCAATTAGCTTTACAGCAGAGGGGAGACCGGGGGGGCAGGGAAAGGCCATCTATTTTGATTCACCTCAGATGCATGCACTATAAATGAAACTGTGCGTTTTATATTTTGACTATAACTCAAAGTGCAGTTTGGGTGGCAGAGTTGCCTGCAACCTTTTTAGGTGTACAGAGTGTTTTTTTATTCTGTTTTTTTTTTTTTTTTTTGGGGAATGTGAGTGCACGAAGTTGACTCTCAAACATGCATGCGCCACATGAACAGCATGCCGAAAATGTGAAGCAGCAGTTGAAGTTGGGGTTGCTGCAATGGGAGATGCTTCCTCCCCTTCTCCCCTGCTCCCCTTCTGGCCTCCTGGCAGCCCAAATTAACTTAACACTCATAAATCAGCGTTAAGGGCGACCGCAAAAGCGTTGCATAAAAAATAGTTATGACGCTTATTTTTTCGCAGCTTCTTTACATTTTTTTTTTGTGCACCGTAACCCGAACCAAAAACTGAAACTGAAACTGGCAACTGGCAACTGGTAACAACAGGGCAGAGAAACATGGTAACTGGCAATGGGTAACTGGTAACTGAAATGCAGTTCGTCAGAGTTGCATGCCAAATAAACGATACTCATAAAATGCCTGCGTTGCATGGCCAACTTGATGAGTATCTTCTTGCCCCTGCCTCCTGCCTCCTCTCTGCCTCCGCCTTGTTGCTGTCAATAAAATGGCTGGGCAATTTCGTTGCTGGACCAAATGGCGGCTGTCATTGTTGGTAATCAAATTGTAGTGCGCAATTTGGTTACTTTTCTCACATCTTTTTTGCTGTGCATAGATGATGGCCATCATTTTTTATTCAACGATTTGCTCTAGCGATGAGTAATGCGGATAATTGAGTAAATCGCGTAATCGCTCACTAAATGAAAACAGTTAACCGAACCGTTTAAAATGTCACTGTCAGCATTCGCATCGCATCGCATCGCATTCGCATTCGCATTCAGTTTGCAGCTCAAATCTCTGCAATATTTAAAAAGTTAATTAATTGAATACTTGCAGTGCCTTCAATCATACTCCAATTGCCAAGCGATTGATGTCCTTTTAATGAACGCATCAAATTAAAGCCCACCTCAAATAAATGACAATTGTGTCCGGTTTAACGACCCAATACTTATTATTAAATCCCATGCAACAGCTGGTTGTGTATTTATAAATACTAAACGGCTGACCGAGATTTCCCATTTAAAGCTTGGCTGGAATCAAGCAAAATAATGAAGTCGCATTAATTACTAATTTAATATTTGCCATCAATAGTCGGTTAAATATAGACCAGTAAAGTTGGGAACTCGACTGACGATTGAATTAAATGAAACAGTTTTAATTCCTTTCCTATAATATTGCATTAAAAAGTCTTTGGCTTAATACGAATTATTTATTATTGTTATTACTTTTTTTAATGCTGAAAAAATACTTTTCAGTTGCAAATGAATTACATGTTAATTTGTTTATTACTTACTTATTTATGACCTGAAGATTGGCATACAAAATAGTCTCCAGATTAATGAGAATACTTTATTTTAATTATTGTGAGAAAATAGTTTTCAGTTTATTGTGAATAACTCATTATTATGAATACTCATTAATTACTTACCTACATATTGGCTGGATTAATTACTTATTTTAATATTGCCAATACTTATTATTTTTATTACCTATTATTTATATTATTTATGATTAATAGAATTTTCCCAAGAATCTAAACGAATTTATTAAGCAAAATAATGAAAACGTTGAAATTACTTTTTTTAGTATTGTTTAGTAGATAGTCTTTGGTTTAATGTAAAGCACAGATTCCAACTGAATATATAGTGAAGTTATTAAATGAAGGCAGCTTCAACTGGGAGCAGCTGCTCTCTGTCCAAATACTCAGCGACATTCGGTTAATAAAGCCAAAAGAGAGGAGAGGAGGGGAGAGGAGAAGCGAACAGTTTGCCAGATCTAAATATAATTTGCATTTTCATTAAGTAACCTTTTCCAAGCGGGCGTTTTCCCGTTTAGCAGCGGCGCCAGTTGAGGATGCTTTTAATTATCTTAATGCGGCAGCTGAGCGTATGTGCCACACATTGACTTTGAACACTGTGTAAATCAGGCAGACAGCATCGAAGGTGTGTGTGTGTGAGTGAGTAGGTGAGTGTCTGTGTGTGTGTGAGAGAGAGAGAGAGATGTGTTGTCGCATTGCATTAAAGGCGAAACATTAAAATGCTTGCCAACTTACGCCGGCAGGTGTCGCCACCGTGATAATGTCAACAGAGGAAACAATAAAAGCCGCAGTTGTCTTTTACTTTTGCTGCGGGATACGTGGCACGTCAGGATGCACGCCACGCTGCCATTTGTTGAGTGTGCGACTGTGCGATTGTGTGTGTGCGTGTGTGTGTGTGAGTGGAGGAAGCGAAAAGCAGAAGGATGCTCCATAGAAACGTTAACAGTATCAGTCGCATTCATTCACATATGTTACGTGATGGTCTTCTTTATTGACTGCAGCGTGGAATCTATACAATTTTTTAATTTACATTCTAAATGAGCAGGCATTCGAGGCGCATAATAAATTTGATTATTCAAGAGTTTCTTTCAGTCGATACAGTGGAAACTCATAAACTCTCTACCAGAATTTGAAGTGAACTAATTGAAGTGAAGCTTCAGATAGTCACAAAATTCAATTTAAATGATGGAGAATTGTGAACCCTTTAGAAATGAGAATTACCTCCACCAAAAAATATATGAAATAAAGTTCAAAAATACATTACATTTATTTCATATTATATATTTATTTAAATTGTGTTTATTTTCCTGCAATTTAAATATTTTAGAAATTACCCTAAAACCGAAGTGGTTCTAAGCGAGCGACCACTGTAATTGAATAGCGAAAACAATCTATTATATTTGTGAGTTTAATCAGTTTAATCAGCAAAGCTTTCACATTAATTTGGAATATCCAAATGTGTCTTTATCGCGAAGAGGACTGTCTTCGCCATGCTTCTCCTGCTCCTTGCTCCTGCTCGCTTTTGGGCTGTCTGCCATCAATTTGAGGAGCTGGCGCTTTACGCCAAGCCACTGACAGGTGTCAGACTTAATAAATTACATTGCAATTTGGCGCCTGCCCGTCTTTGTCTTCATAAATTGGCCAGTCGTCTGGCAGCATCGTTGGCTGGCCTTGAGCCGTAGCCGTAGTCGCGTCTAGTATTTTTCATCGTTTTGTGGCTACTTTAATATAATAGGACGAAACAGCTGTGTTGCGTGGGTGGCCGCAAAATTCCACTCTGGGGGCAATGAAAATTTATGTGTCAAGCAGAGAGTCGAGAGTCGAGTGCAGAGAGCAAAGTTGCAGAACAACTCCTGCGGCTTCAGGTTATTTCACATTGGGCACAATAATACTATGAGAGCAATAACAATATTATCCACAGCAGCAACAGCAACGACGACAACAGCAACAACGACAACGACGACGCACAACTGGCACAAGGCTAATGCAAACTAATGCAAAATTCACCACAGAGAAGCTGAACTCTGCCAGATGGCTTAGAGTCAGCATAGGAAACATGGAATCAGAGTCAGACTGAGAATGAGAATCAGAATCAGAATCAAAATTCGTATAACGAAAACTAGCTGTGGCTGCCGTCGTCGGTCGCTCTGTCTCTCTCTCTGTCGTTGTGGTTCCTGCTCCCAGTGGTGCACTTTGTTGTTGTTATTAGGTATGCTCCACAAATGCAAATGTGATCTGCAAAACGGGTTAAATGTGTCAGCTGCGGTTGCGCCGCGTGCCTGTTTGGGCTGCCAACTTTTTAATTGTCCCAAACAAGTCGAAATTAGCTGCACAGCATCTTCAGAGTGCCATAACACGAATGCACATTGTGCAGAAAGACAAAGAGAGAGAGCGCCATAAATAAGCTCAATATGAGGTTATCGTTGTCGCTTTGTTAAGTAGCTGCTGGCGTTGCAGCTGCCAAATGGTGCAGCTTCAGCTTCAGTTTCAGCTCCTGATCCCGTCCAGCTTTTAAGCGTTTAAATATTTATAAAGCGAAAAACGTTATGTTTACACGCTGTGGGTCGTTTGGAGCGGAGTTAAGTGCTGCAAATGAGAGTAAATGCAAAGTAAAAGTGCTCGAGTGGCTAAAATGTGTTAATGCTGATCTGGCTATCTGTCGCTCTGTCGCTTTGTCGCTTTGTCGCACTGTCGCCAAGTTATCAATGTCTAAAAGCGTTGTGGCTTTTAGAGGACGACGGGAAGATGATTTTAAGTCTGCGTTACGATGCAGTTACACATCATCTGCTGCTGGAGACGGGAGATTTTAATTAAAACCATCATTAAATATACGACTTGGTGCAAAAAGACTAAGCTACAAAGGCGGCAAACAAAGGCAGCGAGCATTACAAATATTGCGTATGCGTCGCGTTGTCATTAACGCAACGCAGCGACGTTGCGTTGCACTATTTGGCTTTGTAACAAACTGTCTGCGAGTGTAGACAGTGACAGCATTGCGGTATTAAGACCTCAGCTGAAATGATTACATGCCTGTTTAGATTTGTCAGTCGACAGCAACCGAGACAGAGACAGAGACAGAGACGGAGACGGAGACGGAGACTGGCGTTGGCTTCTCTTTTGATTTACTGCCGTGGCTGAGACGAAGCGTCGAGGCAGCTCATGCATTTTACACTTGATAAATGATCAAATTAGGCAAGGAAAGCGGCAACTTGCATATGTATACACACACAGTCTTGTCGATGTTGCAGCTTGAGGCTGCCTGCAACTTCTGCAGCATTGTTGCGACGCAGCGCTGGGGCAGCCACGGACTATGAATAAGTAAGAGTGCGCTGCTTTATATGCGTTGCATGTCTTGCACTTTTGCAGCTGCCTTGGCTCTGGCTCTGCTTTTGCTTTTGCGGCTACTTGCTGTGCTGCTTAGGTTGTGGCATCTTCGCTGGCTCGGCTCTAAACTATTTGGGAAACATCATGCACGTTTTCATTTAGCTGAGTGCATGCAACTCGAATCCTTGTGTGTGGCCCAAGCCAAAAGCAGATGCCGCAACTCACTTGCCTCGTCGCCACAGGCAAATACAGAATCATGTTGCCAGTTGCCAAGTTGCTCAAACACGGCTTAAATGTTGCCATCGACTATTTGCTATTTGCGCTTAGGCCATAATTTTCAATACATAAATAACGATTTTAATGCCAGTCAACATGCTCCGGCAATTAAGTTCATAGTGCTGATTTAAGCAGATGTTAATTTCGCCTTTCAATATTTCATTTTCAATTGCTCAAAACTGTTGTCTGTGCCGGCCCAGTAATTTCCTAACTAATTGCACTAATAATAACCGAAATTATTCGAGCATTTCTGTAAACTGACCTCACAATTACAGCCAGCCAGCAAAGCTCTCTCCAGGCAACAACCTGGCAACTGCATCCACAGATACCCAGTTAATTGCATTTACAAGACTCTTAAGCAAACAACAACAACAACAACAGCTGCAGTAACTGCAACTAATATTCATGGTAAAATCAATTATTAAATTCTGAAATTGCCGGCAGATTTCTTGAACGTTCAGTTGCTCTTAAGTGCTCGCTATGAAAAATCTGTTAGCTAGTAAATTTCTTATAAGTATCCTTTTTTGAGAGGCTTCAAACAGGGCTTCAAAAATGTGCAAGACTCTTAAGTAAACAATAAGCTTAAATCAATTATTAAATTCTGCAATTGTTCTATAGAGCTGAATAAAAATCTGAAAGCAAATGCATTTCAAAGAAGTATTCTTTTTTATGAAAATACTTAGATAAACAATGAGGCTGACAACAGTAGCTGCAACTGCAACTAATATTCATCTGTTATTAAATCTTTGTAACCTTCAGTTGTTCTTAAGGGCTGAATAAAAAATTCTGCAAGCAAGTGATTTCTTTTAAATAGGAATAATTCTGTTGAAGGGCTTCAAACGAGGCTACAGAAATGTGGGTTGTTTTTCTATTGTTTTGCAAAGACTTTCTGAAGGGCCCTCGTGATGAATGCCAGTTGCCAGACGGACCGAGAGTTCAGTGACCATATTAGCATATAAGCTGTCCCTACATAAGTTTCAGTCCCCGAAATATATATGTACTATATGAGTTAAATGGCTGCTGTTGAATTTATTTGCGGTTGACGAAAAGCCGTTTGGGGTGGAATTTTTATTGCCGTTGACAGGCGTGTTGCAGTTGCATTGGCAGTGGCAGCAGTTGAAATTTATGCCGCTTCAACACAAAGCATAAATTAAATTTAGAAGCGAAAATCATTCCGTTTGGTTTTTTCATTTATCTCTTTTTTCGCGCACTATTAGTCAGCGTTGAGAGCGGCAAAGTTGCGCATTATAAAAACAATTTTGGCAAGTTTTTGCGCCAAGTTTCGAAATGATTCAATTTGGCGAACCGAAAGTTTGCCAGGTACCAGCTGCAGCAGCTGCTTTTCATGCTGCTGCTGTTGATGCTCCTGTTGCTCGCCAAGGACTTCGAACGAGCGAATCCTTAATTGCTCGCGGCAGGCCACAAACAGACCCCGGCTGGCAATTAGTTGCTGCTGCACAGGAAGCCGCGAGTTGCTTTAAATATTTAATACTTTTACTGTTCGCCACACTTGTGTGTTTGTTAGTGAGCGTAAAAGGCTCTCTTCATCTCGTTGCATTAACGATTTCCATATGATTATATGCTATTTAATTACGTATGAGTGTCATATATAATGATTGTGTTATTTATGCAAAAATTAAAATGGCGAAAATGAAACATGGCTTCCAATTTCTCTGTGTGTGCATGTGTGTGTGCAAATTATGTGCAAACTGCTCAACAACAACAATTGTGCTTTAATAGAAGGGTTATTCCGCATATTTGCTTTTTTTTTGTTTTGTTTTTGTTTGCTGTTTTTGTTTGCTGTTTATGCTTTAACTGGCAATTGTTGTGCACATCATAAACACGTTTAACCGCAGCCTGACATCTGCAAACAATACAAAAACACTCGCGCACACGCATCTCCCCCTCCCCGCGTCGCAACTCTGCTGCTCAGGTGGCAAATATTTAAAGCTCGCTCCAAGTTATGCATGTCAATGGCTTTGACTGTCTGCGGTCTATGTCGCTGTCGCTGTCGTCTCTCCCCCTCCCTCTCTCTGTCACTCTGTCGCCCACATTTCGCGCCAAGTCATTGGCGAGGCGGCAGGAATGCCGCTGTGAATTCCGCTTAGAGCCTCAAATAGCTGATCAGCCACAGTCACAGGGGGCGTATGTGTAATGTGACGAGCGTGTCTCTATTTATACATAGTATAACATACTCTTTTAAACGCAGCTAATTGCAGCGTCGCTTTCAGCTATGCTTATGATTAGTGAGTGCTATAAACTAAAATATGGAGTGTTAATAACAATGCTTTTGTCAGCTAATAAATATCAAAGCCAGCTGAGATTTATGCACCAACATAATTAATTAAATCCCGAGAGCTAATCTAATATTTATTTGGGCAGTCGAATATTTATAGTCGGCATTCAATAAATGTATGTAGTTAAAATTTAATTCACTAATAAATAATTTTGAATTATAGACTGTTAATTGTACAAATTATGGGGGTACAAAAACGATTTTTATCTATTTCGGCAGGGAAAAACTTATCAGCTCAGAGAATACTTTAATAATTATATGTTGAATATTATTATTATTTATTTAGCTAAAAGAAATGCGCTGTAGGGGTATTTGCAATCATTAATCGTACTTAGAAGACAACTTTATAATACCCTCTCATACGCACTTGATGGGTGTTAGGTATATTGCGAAACAAGCAGGAACATTACACACACTCGCACACACGTGTTCACACTCACGCACTCTCATATAATTTATGGAGTATGCTGTGCTACTTAGTCGCAGCTCCGAAGAGACGATGGATGCACATAAAAGTGTATTGTGTGTGTTGTGTGTGTGTGTCTCTGCGTACTTGAGAGTGTGTCGCAGGCGAGTCGAGTTGGGCTGAGCCGAGTTGAGTGAGTCGAGTTGAGCAGTGTCACTCACTTGAGTGCGCCCCGGCAGAGCTAGACCATCAGTCATCCAGAACAGAACAGAGCAGAACAGAGCAGAGCGGAGGGTTGCTTTTCAAGCATTACATATGACAGGCAGCGTGCCGCCTGCTGGCGTCTTCTAAGCACATTAAATGTGATTATTACTCGCATATTCTGCACTTAACAACTCTCAATTTAAGTAGCCAATTTTGTTGGATGATTCTTTTTTGCAAAGTGATGCGTTTTCCTTGTCTTACTTCATTTCGAAACTATAAAATCAAGCTGCTTGTCGAGCTGTCGCTGATGCAGTGCAATAGCTTTGGCACTTGTCCTGACATCCCCACAAGCTAATAAAAGTAACCACAAGTCCCATGGGCGAATCGAATGAATGCGTTGAGCACTCGTGGCTGAGTTAAGCTTGTATTACCACGCCAAATATTATACTTTTCACAATTTCCAAATTCGTTTTTCGAGTGGCGCACGGAATATGAAAAATAGAAAAGTTCGACACAAAATCAATAAAAGCAATTGGTACTTTACCCACGGGGGACGACGTCGTCCCCTCCAAGACAAACCACACAAATTGAATGACTGACAAATGCACTTATATTGGTCTTAGCATTGCATAAACTACGACGACTAGAAGCTGGCCAAAACTCATGGGATTTGCATACGCAACGCAAGCTGAAGCTGATGCTGAAGCTGAGGCCACAACAAAAGCTAAAATAAAACACAAGACGAACCGAAGCATTCCTGAAAGCTATCCAATATTTGCACAACACACACATGCACATACTCACATATGTATATTACACATATTTGTGCGCTTAAAAGCATGCTACGATAAAGTATATTCGTCTGTATGTATGTGCGTGTTTATTGTTGGGTGTGTGTGTGTGTGTGTGTGTGTCAAATAGCTATTCCATTGATTACACTAGTTTACACAGATTTCGCTCACTCCACGACCAGCTGCAAATTGGAAGAATTTCATAATTCCCATTAATACTAATTTTATTCTGCGAGGTATTTTGTTCATTTATTTTATAATTCAATTTGCATCTATTTATTTTACTGTTGATTTGATTTGAATATCAATATCATATTTCTACATTTAACTTTATTGTTGTATATATTAATTTGTTACTTACTGTTGTTACGTACAATTTCAATTAAACATAACAACCAAGTTTAAGGACTACTACCATTATTTAATGTAGAAATTATACAATTAGTTCGGTAGTATGCATAAAGGCCGTAAGTAAAAATACTTTCGTAGAAATATGTGCGAGCATGCTCAATATTTTTATGAATTTTCTGGTTGTACGAAGTAATTACTTATTAAAAGCGGGCTTGGCCCTCCGGCTCTGGGCCAATCAGAACAAAGCGTAAGGCGAAAGAGACCCGCAAGCCGCAATGTGAAATATTTATTGTAAATGCTGTGTGCGTGTGTGTGTGCAAGTGGATCTGAGTGTTTGTATGGGAAAGATAATAACAAACATTTTGAAAAGAAGTTTTGCACATAATAAATAACTACAAAATAAAAGCAATGCAGCATAAGGACACAGTGAAAAGGGCATAGAAAGCGTGGGCAGTGGATGACGCTGAGAATGAGGTTGAGAGTGAGGAGGGGAAAGCAGCTCGTATTTTTAATAAAAGCAAATAAACAGCAAAGTGACCATAAAAGCTTTGAGGACGCTTGGGCTCTGCACAGCGTTTGCAATATTAAAGCAGAGCAGAGCAGTGCAGAGAAGAGCAGAGAAATCAAGCCGAGACCGAGAAGTAAATAACGCTGGCTAAGACGACGCGATGCCAGCGGGCAAAAAGCAGCAGGCAGCAAGCAGCAAGCAGGCAGCGAGAGCAGCAGGCCAAGAAAAATGAGGAAAAAATACAATAAAATAAAAATTACTGAACCGAATGCATCATAATGTTTACGTCAGAAGTGGACAACATGAAATAGCTGCTCCTAGACGAGCCTGAATACAGCTGGCCCCGTCCAGGCAGCCAGCCAACCAGCCAAGGCAACGAGGCGGCTAAGATGCAGTCCCCAGGCTGCTAGCGTGTTGTTCTCTTTGTTCCAAGCAGCAGCAGCAGCAGCAGCAGCAGCAACTGCAGGCATCAGCCTGTGCGATATTGTTGGCCCAAACGGGACGGGGGAGAAGGGGAAATGTGCAGCGTACACACACTTCACATAATTGTAAAGGCTGCTGCTGTTGTTGTGGCTTTGGCTTTGGCCATTTCTGCTGCTTTTACTGCTCTCGATGTTGTGGCTGTTGTGCTGTTGGTATTGCGGTGGTTTGCGAATCATCTAAATTGATTATGAGCAGCCAGGACGGAGCATCAAAAGTCAGCCACTTGACCGTCAGTCTGTTCGCCGTGGCGTATACTTAATATTATTGAGCCAGCTCTAAAATGTAATATGTTTTAAAACGATATGTAGCTGAGTACTTGATATGGCGACGCTATTTACTAAAGATCAGCAGGAGAATTCAAAGTGAAAGTCTATTTTAAAAGCTGGTGATGGCTTCGTATAAAAGAAAAAGTTTTTTCAAGAGTAATTTAATTTAATAAATTAATTTTTGAATAAATCATACATCATTTATTATTCAATAAATAATTCTTATATCGAGCAAAAAAATACAATTCAATATCAAAATAATAATTATGGAGTATTAAATGTGTTATAACGATTATGGTCCGTGATTCAAAGCTTTGTTCACCTGCAGACAGAAGCATTTTGACACTGGTATTTATAGCTGTTTAGGCCAATTGTCTGGCCTGCCTTTCATGTAGTTTGACAGCGACATGAAGACAGAGAGATATTGGAGGGGAGTTCGTTTTCATAGGTAAACAAAAGTTTGAGAAGAATAACATAAAGAAAATCCGAGCAGAAGGCTTTTAATGTCACCGCTCGCTCGTTGAGTGGCTTTCAGCAAGAGCTCTCTCTCCCTTCCTCTCTCTCTCTCTCTCTCTCTTTCTACATACAGATTGTTCGTGTATATATATATAGTATAAGCTATAGTATTTTGAGAGGAAGCCAAGTTGGTTGAGGTTGGGCAAAGTTTTAAATGCGCTAAAGCCTAAGCATTTGTGAAGCGCCACAACGAACGAGCGACGGTGCCACTTGAAGTTTCGCAGCTGCGGCTTTAGTGCTTGCCTTGAAAATTTGTTGCATGCAACTGCACTTGACTGCCAGCGACAAGTGGCACAAACAACAACAGCATCGAGACTTTTACCATTTAGCTGCTAAAAATAGCATAACATAATTATGAGTTGCCATTAGGCGGCACTGGCTGGCAATGGCAACTGTAACTGTAACTGCAACTGCAACTGCAAGTGCGGCAACGACAAGTGTGGCATGCCTCCAACCGTCGCTGCCCCTGTCGACGACACCAGCAGACGTCGACCATCACATGGTCGCCACAAAGTGTCACAGTGAAATGTAAAAACATTTCGAGTGACATTCGTGTATTTTTTTTTTTTTTGTTTTGTATTTCTTTCCCTTTTTTTGCGTACTCGTTTTTTTGTGTCAACTCCAAAATGCCGCAAAACGCCCAAGTGCTCACTTCATTCACACTCTATGCGTTGCGATAAGGGGGCTGAGGAGCAGATGAAAGTGTTGCCTTGCTGGCAAACAGGTAAAACCGACTACTGTTTTATGGCAAAATATTTACGATTCGGTATGTAAAGTGGCGTTTCTTGTGCGCTTTTCCGGCGCCTTCTCTCTCTGTACCACCGTTTAGTTGTACGTTTTAAAAGCCTCCAGGGCTTTTGTTTGCACTCTCACACACACACACACAGACAGAGACACTCACTCTTTGAGTTGGCAAGCCTTTTTCCATGTCCTGTCAAGTGTTTGGCTTTGTCAGGCTTCCTCCTCGTTGCCTCGTTGCCTCGAGTTTAATGCCCGATGATTCGTTACCTATAAGTCTGTTAAAAATTTTGTTATTGTCGTTGCTGTTGCTGTTGCTGTTGCTTTTGCCATTTATTTGATTGAACAGATTCATTGTTTGCCTACCAATCCTATTTATATCGACTCTGCACATTCCACCAACTCATTCCAGCTTGTTAAGCGCTGCCTTCTCTCTGCTATCTGCTATCTGCTATCTGTTTTCTTTTTGTTATTTCTCCAGCGATTTGATGCCTGCGCTCGGCTGTCAATTTGTCTTTTCATTTTTCCACTTATTTCCTGTCTCTGACGTTGAATGCATTTTTAATTGGCTTCAAATTTCCGGCTTTGGCATTGCATAAGCATCACTACAGCCAGGAATTTCAATTTTGTTATTAAACGCGCAACTTCACTGAAGTCTATTCAAGTACCAGAGACTCAAGTCAAGACAGTCTGAAAATATCTAAGTCCGCGATAAAAAATGTTATTAAATCCTTATTACTATTCGTGAGAGCGCAACTAAATATTTGATGGCACATAATCACAAAATTATGCATTATAAAGAATCGAACTTGCACTTTCCCGTAGAACTTCTTGAGCAAGTGGCAGCTTGTAAAACACCAAAGTCGTAAAAAGTCCACTCCACTTATTGATTTGATGTTAATGATATGCCCGAGCAGCTGGAATGTCAATGAATATCGAGACATTTTCTGGCCAATTTGCGGCTGCTCGAGATGTGTAATAAAGCTGGACACTTGGTTGGTATGTAGTATATTTAATTAAATCGAAATGCTGGCACACAAATCGCACTTAATCCATCTGCAGTTTTGTGGTGCTGCTCAGCTCCATGGGGCAATAAATTCAATGCCAACTGTGTTCACTCTTCAAACAAACTACTTCTAACCAACACTTGAGCATTTGCCCACAAATACTCGCACAATGACAACGCCTGCAGCTGATCTTCTCCCCTCCTCCTCGGTGTCAGCTGCTCCAACTCGGCTTTCTGGCTGTGCTCCACATTTTTGTTACGAAGATTTTAACTGTCAGCAAGTTGGGCGACTTAATTTGAATTTACGGCGCCACGAGGAGCGACTCCAGAGTCCTGCTGCTGCAGCTGCCACGAGTCCTACTCGGGCTATTATTTCGCACAAACACCATTAAATACTGAGTGCCGCATCTAATGTGTTTATTGTTGTTGCTGTCCAGGACCTAAGCTGCACAGCGAGCTCGTCGTGTGTGTGCGCGACAATAATATTCAAATGTTGGCTCGACTCTGTTGCACTTTTTTACTACTCTTTTTTTCCTGCAGCTCTCTGTGTGTGTGTGTGTGTGAGTGGGCGTGGCTCAACGCCTTTTCAGTCAGCACTCAGCGCGCCTAGGTGCTCACAGTTGCTGCCCCCCTCGAGCTGCATTTTCATATTTATGTGTCTCCAGATAGCGCCGCTGCTCCAGTCAAAAGTTCTTCCTTCACACTTGCAGCCACGTGAGTGTCTCTCTCTCCCTCTTCCCCCTCTCCCTCCCCCCCTGGTGCTCTGCATGTTTATATGCTAATATTTCAGCACTCATGCCGAGCACTATTATCGCGGCTGCCACTTGGGCGTCGAACTTCCGTTTCGCCAGCAGTTGTTGGATCTCAAGGCAAATCCTGCAGCGCTGCAATTTTGGTTTGACTCTGTCTCAGTCTCCGTGGCCATGAGTGTAAAATGAATTTTACTTCATTTTGATATGTTTTCCCAGCTGGTTTTTACTGCTCGCTGACTGCATGTTTGTTTGTTTGTTTGTCGCTCTGTAGCTCTGTTTGCTTTGCACTATCGCAATGATAATAAATTTTATTAATCTTGCCACCCACACATGCCCCACACCATACTCTCCAAAACGAATGTCTGACGCGCAGCTCGCAGCTCGCCCAGTCGCTGATCAAGTGCTCAACTAAGTACTCAAATATGTAAACGTGGCCCAAACCATCCAGAGCTGCGCCATTAGCGACGAGCACCACCGAAAACCCAGCACGCGACCAACTCGCAATTTATTTTCATTTGTGGATGCAACAAGAGACGCTGTGAGCAGCGGGCTGCTGGCAATATTTATTGTGTAATTATTATAGTTCATTCTAATTGCGTGACTTATTTATTTGCAATGCAACAAACTTGCACAAAACTGCTTGCAAACCCGTTGCAAATGTGACACGTTTTATGTTCACTTGCACTACATATCTGGGTTAGCCACGATTTATTCACTTCCCAATGATTCGACATTTTTCCTTGTTGCAGCGGAATCAATTTCCCAGCTCGGCTGGTAGCGTCAATTTCCTTTCTGATCCAAGTAAAATTGAAGCAACTAATTTCTTTCCTTAACCCGCTATTCGTATTCAATTATTCTCATTTGAATAGAATCGATTTAATTTAAAGAAATTTAGTATTTTTATTGGTTGCTTAGCATTACGCAAATCAAATGTTCAAAAGTTGTTAAGAGTCTTTTATACATTAACGCTGCTTTTAATTTTGTACTCATATCCATTTTATTTTTTTAAACTTGAAATTGTGAAAATTTCACTTTATTAAAATTAATCTTCTATATAAATTCAGCATATTTATTTTCTAGACCAATATACAAATTAAATATATATTTTTTCACTCTGCACTCTTTATGAGTACTTATTTGACTTATTTTTAATTTCATTCCTTTTATAATTATTATTTTCTTTCATTATGAATGCCATTGCTTCTTAGAGGGTTAATCCTCGTGTACATCACAAAGAAAACTTTCTTAGCGCATCCTGCTCGATAAAATTCAGATTCTACTACATTAAATCCCAGCCAGGTCCTGCCAGCTGGTCCGCTGAGAGCCGCAGCCGCAGAAACATATACAAAATGAGCTAATCAAAAATTTATTTAATCTCTGGCCAACACTCAAAGGCCGACGAAGTGAAAGTGCATCCTGCACTGCTGGCCCCCAGCTGGGGGTCAAACAGAATTCCCGAGGAATGTGGCAGCAATTAAGCCCCCAGAGAAACGGATTTGCTGTCGCTGTCGCTGTTTCTGCTGCTGGCCTGTGGTTCGGTTGCTCTTCCTCCGCCTGCTCCGCCTTGTGTAATGTTAAGCAGCAAATTTGATGTGGCCTCTCTATGCTCTATGCTCCAGAGCATAAGCTGCTGTCTGCTCTGGTCGGTTATTGGTGTTGTTGCCGTTGCTGTTGCTGCAGGAAATGCAGTCTAAAACCAACAAACGCCGGAAATGCGCCGCTGTCGTCGCCGTTGCGATTAAACTTTCTGCATTAAAAATTCGGCTGCTTGGTTGCCAGGCTGCCTGTGGATGCAACACGCGGATGCTGCGGCCGCTTTTTACCAAATCTAATTGCAAATTTTATGTAACGCCGCCCACTCGACGCGGCTGCATGCGGCATGTGGCAGCCTGACAGCCGGGTAGCTGGGGCAACTGCTAATGGCGGCTGTGATGGGGGATTGTTTTGCCTGTTTCCTGTTTTTGGTTTGGTAGTAAATCACGGAATGTATTCGGCAGCATGCGAGAGGCAGAAAAAATGTCAAATAATTGCAAAAAGTTGTCGGGTTGTTTGAGTGACCGCTGCCACGCCTCCCCAAGGAGCGTCGGCATTAATTTAGATGTTGTTTATAATTTGGTTTTGTTGTTGGCCAAACTCATTGACAAAGCCTCAAAGAACACAGACGAGCGGCTCCGCAGAGAAATTTTGTTTGTGATTTCATTAAATCTAATTGAAACTTTTGTCTCTCTGCCTCTGTTGCTGCCGGCAGCTCAGTCGAGCAGCAGTCAATCTTGCAATTTGAGTCCCAACGAGCTGGACCCACAAATGATTTTTGCCCGGCCTCGACAGCAAGGACACCAACCACTTGGCTGACATTTTGGCAAATCTGGCAAAAACTTGATGGGGGCCCTTCTGGCCACCCGGAAGTGTGTCGAGAGCAGAGGGAGCCGAGGCTGCATTGCCTGCACAGCTGGGGAACGCACTTTAAATGCGAGCTCAAGGCAACCGAACAGTGTGGGGGGAAAAAGTTTAAAGCACTTTTTGCTACAATTATCCCCGCCACAGTTTGTGTCGCCTGCTCGCCACGGAAATATGCACTGAAAGTGCGACAATTGCGTGGCAGGTAAAGCGCAAGAAGCAATTAGGCATCCCAATTAAGCAACCCCGCAGGCCACAGGCAAACTTGGCTAAAGTGAACCGCCCCACGCACAGTTTATACAGCGCGCCACAAGTATTAATGAGAGAGAGAGTCGGTAGAGTTTCTAGTTGGTTCATGTCAATTTCTACATTTCAGAAGCTTTATTTTGCTGTTGAAGTTGAAACTTGCGGCATAAAGAATTCTGCGCAGCTTAAAGAAGAGACGCAATACTTAATTTATAATAGAAACTATTGCTGATAATATAATTCTAAAATATGTGCATCCATCAAAATTCGCCTATATTCGACGATCAGTTTTTGAGTTTCTTGAACAGTCTGCTGGATATCTTGAGGAATTTGCTTGGAATGCTTGCAGCTGAAACTTTGGCTGCAACATCGTCTGCAAGCGACGTGGTCGTTAGCTCATTGATGGTAGAATTATTGTGGCGAGAAGTCGCACATTTGTTAAATGTATCTAAGCTGTTTTGTGGGTCTCTGATTTTACTGAGCAGCAGTTCTCTGTTGTTCTTTCGCGCTTCCAGCCAGTTCGATGGCTTGTCGCTGAACAAGCAGGTCGACGTGTTGTTCTTGGTCAGCATCGGACGCGAGTTCTTGAGACGAGGCTGATTCATGGTGGCCGAGCGCACGAGTTGACGCTGCGGCGCCGCGTTGGACTTGTCGCCTATGGAGATGTCCGTGGCGCTGCCGAGGGGCGACTCGGCGAGGCAGCTGCTCTTGGAGCCGCTGAAGGGCGTTCTGGTCAGGCGATCCTCGCGGCGCACATCGAAGGTGCCCTGGCGCATGAATTTTGGTCGGTCGCAGTCCGAGTTGGACAGAAGACTGGGCGATTCCATTTGCTTGTTGCGCAGCTCCTCCAACTGCGAGCATATTTCCTTCAGCCTGGGCGTGTTGTGCAACAGATTCTCGGCACTAGCCGCATGGGCAATGGGCGTCACGGCGCCGTCGCGGCAAATGTTCTCGCCGGCCGTCAGCTCGCTGATGCAGAGCTGCTTCAGATCCTCGTCAAAGTCCCGCTCGGCCTTGGCGTCCTTCTCGGCTGATGTGGTGGGCTCTGCTCTCGTGGCCGGCTTCATGTACTTGAGCAGCGGCAGCGCAGAGCATTGCCGCTGAATCCTCTTCATGCGCCGCTTCTCGCACTTGGACAGCGCCAGGTGCAGCTGCTGGCGACTCTTCGTGCACATGCCATCGACCAGGATGAAGGGCATGCCGTCGTTGTCCAGCTGCGAGAGCTCCTCGAGTCCTGTCAGACGAGCGGCATTAGCTGTCGTTGATGCTCCCGCCAGATTGCTGCTCTTGGGCTTGCTCAAATGTCTCGGTTTCGCCTGGGAACGGGAGCGGGAACGCATGGGAGAAGCGGTTTGGGGGGAGACGAATCGCTGCTTGCGACTGCTCATGGTGAAGGCTGAGGACGGTAGAAGGGAATGTCAATCGTCATTTGATTTGCATTTTAATTGCTGGAGCTGCGGAAATGATGCGACACGTGTCTAGACGGCATCATCCGCCGAAATCGAAATGCCATTAAAAGGGTTCGCTCACCTGCTGCTGAAAGTACTCGGAATTGAAAGGGATTTAAAAGAAACTTCGAAATGAAGTTGTGGAAATTGCGCTTTAAGTCCTCGGGCGTCCTTTGGGCACTCGGCGCACTTGTGGCTTCTGCTTAGCTCCTCCAGTTGTTGTTCGCTTTTTTTTTCCTACGGATTCGCCAAAACTTTATTTTGTTCTGATAAAAACTTAAATGCTGCTGCTGCCGCCGCTGGCTGTCGGTTGTTGGTCGATGGTTGTTGGTTGTTGTTGGCTGCGAATCGTAAATGCTTGATATCCCCAAAAGGTTAACAATTTCAGCTGCTTTCGCTTTGGCTGTGTTTTGTTTTTGCTTCTGGTTTTTCGGTCTGGTTGGGCTGGATTGGATTGCGTTCGGGTTAAACTGAAGTGGGGCAGCGGGGCTCGGGGTTTCGCTTTGAGCAGCTCTCGCTCAGATCAGTTTAGAGTTTAGTTTAGTTAGCTTTTTTTGTTCGCTATAAGAATGAATTTTGCGCTTTGCCACATGCCAAATGAAACCACAACGTTAGAAACACACACACACACACACACTGCTGTCTGTCGTATACACACGCACACGCACACACACAGGCTGCGTCTCTTTGCGGTTCTTTGTGTGTGTTTTATATTCTTTTTATGTGCTGGCTGCTACATTAGGAAAAGCGTGCTTTGTTGAATTTAGCCAAGTAAAAAATCAAAAAGAATACCTATCACAACGAATATATAGTATGTATATATGTTTCCTGCTTTTGGCTGTGTCGCACTCCCAAGTCTATAAGTCGACGACTTTCAATTGACAACATTCTCAGTGTTGTCGTAAAGTAAACAAATCTCTAAACATTGCTCGCCACCAACATATCCTCTCTGATGGCCCAGCATTGAAAATAATTCTATTTGAAAGCATACTTTAAATTTCTTTATTTCTTTTCTAATATAATTTGCTATAAAAACACAGAGAAGAGTGGTTAATAAAATTTCTTTATTTGTTTGCTAATAATAAATACAACCAGAGAGGAATAGCTAAAATTGTGACGACTTCTCTCAAGATAAATAACTCTGATGGTCGATAGTTGAAAATAAAATAATTGTTTTATTATAGCAATTTCTGTAGGAATAAAGAAATAGATGGTGAAGTGAACTATGCTTTTCAACCATTTTGAGTGCATGCTAACTTATAGTTGACAGTATTCTTATAGTGGTCGTAAAATAAACAAATCAGAAAATATTGCTGGCCAGCAAGATATGCTCTCTGACGCACGAACATTAGAATTACGACAATTTAAATTTCTATATTTGTTTTCTAATATAGATTGATGACTACTTTTGGCTTTTATTTGTATTTCCTCTCGACAATTTATGTTGAAAGCTGGACAACTTTTCAGCAAATGTGCAAACATTTCTGGAAGCCGTATATTTCAATAAAATCAATTCAAAGAGCATTTCAAATTTACTTATTTAATTTGAAAAAAAAATGCAAGGCTCTTCAATTTACTATAATTTGCTCTAATATAGATGATCATACTCATTTCTTGCTTGTGCCCGAAATACCCCTTGCGAGCATTTATATCGAGTGCAGGGCATGAAAATGGAGCACTTTGTTGCACACTTTGATCTAAGCTTACCCATATTCATACGGCACATCAGCTTTAAACCCTCGTATTGTGCTTCGTATTATTATTCGGGGAGCGCAGTGTGGCATAATGTTGACACAGTATTTCGCCTCAGTCCCGCAGAATCTGCAGTTTTCGCTGTCAAGACATTCCCCAGTGTCCTGTCATGACCTCTCGGCCCTTAGCGACTTCTTTGCCACAGGTATTGTTTACCCAAATCTCGTTTAAAGTCGCGCGCTCTTAACGCCATCTCTCTTAAATCCTTTACGATATTCGCATCGCTCACTGTGCTAAAAAAGCTCCTGTGTTGCCAAAGTCCTTAGACCCGAACTGCACAGCCGAGGACAAACGACGATGCTGCTTCCCGAGTGCCGTAAAACGGTTTCTGGCTCGGCAAATGCTGCCCATGCCAGGGCCCGTTCAGTTGAATTCGTTTGGGTCTGCGGCACGGACGTGACAGCGGCTGGCAAAAGACGCTTGGAGTGACAGTGACTGTGACAGTGACAGTGACAGCGAACAAGCAGCGAACGGAGTAAATGCTGAACGTGCGAGTGAATAAATAATATTCACAAACGAATCGAGTGGGTGCAACTTGTCCGTCTAACTGCTTGATGAGGCCGAGGTGTGAAAGTTATTAGTCTCAAATTGTTTTCAAAGTGCGCGGGCAATTAAAGTTTCAGACTCGCAGTGACGTGAAACAGAAACACATCCAGCGAACGATGGTTGATGGCTGCATGTTGCAAGTCGGAGCGTAAATTGCATGTCGCGGTTGTTGCACGACACGAGGCACGCACAGAGTGAGAGTGTGTGTGGAAACAGCGAAAAGAATGCCACAACCAACAGCTGACTGAGGAGGCAACTAACTACAATAACAATCAGCTCGCAACAAGAGGCAAGTAGTCGGAAGGCAACACAGGATTATAATTTGTGATATGACAAAATTAAATATACGCATGGCACAAGATATGCCATCATAAGTGGGGTTGTTCAGCGTTGGAGATATCATCGAAAGAACAATAGTTGAGAAAGGCAGAGCGAGAGAGAAAGCTCATTGCTGCCCCCAGGCAATTAACAAACATTGCCTGGCAGCTCCCTCAGCTATTGAGACAAACAATGCATGTTCTGGGAGGTGTAGTTGTAGTTTGTTAGGTACACAGGGTCGCTTTATCCCCCGTCCCGCCCTTGGGGCGCCCTAACAATAGCCGATAGCCGGCAGCAGAAAGCCAAACAGTTAAGCGCCTCGTCGTCATAAATTCAATTAAAATTCAATCGAAAATATATGCAAATTAAACAATGGCATAAATCATAGGGCTGTGCTCCCCATTAACTGTGTGTTTGTCTCTCTCGCTCTCTCTCTCTCTCTCTCTCTCGCTCGCTCTCTCTGTCTATAAACAACGGCGCGATGTCAGTCATATAAAATCGAGTACATATATTGAGCATTTATCGATTGTTACACTCCTGAACTCACACTTCGCACAGAGGCGCGGAAAATTACAACAAAGCTTCGTTACTCTTTGTTTGTTTGTTGTATTTGTGATTTTCCGTTTCGTTGATTATGTTGATTATTGTTATAAATATTTTAGGTTGCGCCGGCTTTGCCGCTGCTCATTCAATAAAGTTGACGTCACTTTACGCGAAACTTAAATATTTTTTCACACTTTATTTGCCATTTTATTTTGGTGCAAAACTTTTCAAATTATGTGTCGCCCTTTATGCCTGCAAAGGTCTCGCGTTTTATTTTTTACTCTCTCTTCATATACTATGTTTTTGTTGCTGCTGTCCTTTAGCTGCTGGCAAAAGTTTTTATCGTTGAAAATTATGCGGACATGCGGCTGCCTCATATGATTGGAGCCTCGCTCGAAACTTTTGCCGCAAAATTATTATCATAAGAAAAGACGGGGAGCGAAGCCTTATGAAGTGGCTTCGCTTGAGGTATTCGCCCAGGCCCAGTTAACCCTTTAGGCGCAACTCAATTTAAGCATGAAATGACAGAGCGAAAGGATAACGAAAAATACACTTTAAAGGAAGTGAGCAAAATAAATTGCGAAATAAAAAAAATGTAACCCATAGAAACAGGATGCAGTAAAAACTATTATTCCAGTTTAATAATTTTAAAATAGGTGCTGAAAATAAATAGAGAAATCAGAAACAGGAAATAAATAAAATTAATTGAAGACTCTACTTGTATCGTCAGTCAATGAACATTTTTAGTTATAACGTGATTTAAAATAAGTGCAGCGAATAAAAATAACTACTGGAAATAATTAAAATTAAGTGCAATATCTACATAGAGATATCAGTAATTAAATTTAATTAACTTTTATAATTTACCCATAACATGCTTGAAAATAAGTGCTAGAAACTCATAGGGAATAAAACTATTTGTAATAAAGGCAGGCAATAAACACGATGCAAGTTTTATTCCAGTCAGAACTACAACTCGAATTAGTTTATTCAAAGTGAGGACTGTACTTGAGCATAGATCTCATTAGCAGAACTTAATTAACTTTTGTAATTTGGCCATAATTACTTGTGCATTTGTCTATCGAATGTGTTAGTTGTTGAGTCAAACTCGTGTTTATTTATTCATTTATTCACTCGTCACACTCGCAGCGCAGCAGCAGCAGCATAATGCCATAAAAGAGTACTCGTACTTTTATATCCAGACACTCAGACTACACGTTATTTCGCTTAGTACATTAAGGGAAACTTCCTTTTGATTGTGCGCTTAATTTCCGGCTTAGAGAATTTGCCGTTGCCGCTGCCGCTGCCTCACAAAGGCGACAATTGTGTTTTCCATATCGGTCCCGTTGTGCTGTGTTTGGTTGTCTTACATTAAATATGAAATTGTCACGTCAGCTGGAATTTCCACCCCCCCTCGACCTCCTCGAGGAAGCCCAAGCCACAAGTGAAACGTGGCGCGTGGACGGATTGCTTTTAATTTAAGAAAACAAATGCGCCGTTTATGTGCGCTTAAGTTATATGCTTATGTGCTTATGCGAATTTACGTAAAAATAATAATATCATGGAAAATAATCGGCCATATTACTCACACGCAGTGTATGCGCTGTCAGTTTGTTTATTTCACAATTTCGTGTTGGTGTTTTTTATTTTTCATAAGCAACAAATCTTCTGAATAACAGTTAATTTTCTGGCTTCACGTGACACCCACGCTTCCCCCTTCAAACGCTTCCCCCTTCCCAATCTCGTTCCCTTTTCATGTTTCACGTTACCTTGGCTTTGGCTTTGGCTTTGACTCGGCTGTGTGCTAAAATATGCCTGCGGTTGTCATGGCACCCTGGCAGGATAAGGAGAATCCTGTGCCGCAGCCGCAAAATGTTGGCATTGCAATGCCGGAAGATGGATCCGAGTGTGCGTGTGTGTGTTGGAATTCGAGAGAGCGTGTGATGTGCAGAAAGCAACTATTTATAGACACGGCTATTATGTTTATTTTGAGCTCAAAGCTCTTCTAGCTTCATTGAAATTACAAAATATTATTTAAGGACGCAAGTATTGATAAGGAATTGATGTGTTTTCTTTTTGCCACTGTTAAATCTGATATCATTCGGGTGCCCAACTCAATGTCCCATTATCTGGGGCTCTCTGCGAATCTTATTTACCATAAGCAATGTGAGAAGTTACACGGCTGGTTGGCTAAATACGGCAGATTGCGACGCCTCTTTTCCATCGCAAACACTCACGCCCTGCCTCAATTGTGGCCAGACGGTGTGTGGCATTCAACGTGCCCCAAACATAACTTTGTTGAGTTGATGTTGATGTTGCTTTTTGCTGTTCCCGTTGTCGTTGTTGTCGTTGTCCTTCTGTCGCTTTTCTGCCGTGTGCTCATTTATTTTTTATGTGCCTTGCACCTGAGAAAACACCACAGAAACGCACAAAGGAAGCAAAAACTCATATGACGACGGTATTAAAAATTAAAGTTTTTTTTTTCTTGTCAATGAATGTCGTTTCCTTTTCGTTGTTATTGCTGCTGCTGCTGCCTTCTTAAGCATATATAGTATGCACCAGTAAAATATATTATGCTTGTGCCTGGTATTTTCATTTGGACGTTGATTTAATTTTCGTTTATGCACCTTTTTAAATTTTTAGTTGTTGGCTGTAAGTTTTTAGTTGTTGGCCAGCGAGCACTCAAACAAAATGAATAACCATTAAATTTTAAACAGGCAAACATGACAAACATGCCAGACAGGGAAGCAGGAAGCAGGGCTGTGTGCGTGCCTAAATGCCGGGTTATTAGCTCTCATCTAGGCGCAATCATAATATATTTATAATGGTTAGTTTAGGCTTAGCTAATTCTCTCTGTTGACGCACTATGAAAAAAGCCATAAACACTTTAGGCCCGCACACACATGTCTGGAGGGCTGTTCCGGTGTTCCTGTTTTATTTGATACTCCCATAAACTGGTTTTATTTTTCATGCGTGATATTTATCAACTGAAACGAAGAAAAATGCGTACACACATGCATGTTTATTTCCGCCCCTGCTGTGACACTCACATACTCACCCTCTGAGTGCTTGTATCTTTTATGAGTTTTGCCACTCTATTCAAAGGGCGTTAAGGTTCACAGCTCCAGTTGCAGGCGAACTATAAAATGAAATATTCGCCCAACAAAATATATGTATATTCTAACTCGCATATATTTGCACTGCCAATCACATTTCGATAGGCCATCGTATATTTGATACACTGCGGACAACAGCTGCTCGCCATTTGCCACATACGCAATCGAATGAATTTTTCATGAAAAACCTCTCTTGGAAAAATTCGAATATTAGCAAATGAATTCACAGAGCCTGCTCACTAATGGCCATTTCATTCGTTTATCTCCAGTCTAGCATCTGACTAATATTTGGCTATCCAACAGCATCGATTGTATCGTAATTAATTGCTTCCGAAATGCTCAATTGCATTGACCCTGTAAGGCAAGTAAGGGCAATAAATTAGTCGAGCCATCCTCGTTTCTATCACAAACTCTTTCCATTAATTATGCATTAAGAATTCAATGACCTTTCGAGGCACACTATTATAAATAGAACTATGTACATAATCGATTGACACATTTTGGAGCAAGCAAATATTGTGCATATGACCTTTAGGTAGCCCGCAAATTCTGGGAAATGCATTCAATATATTTGGCATTTATAATTTATTATTTATATAAAATAGTTTGTAAATAAAGCAAGTATCTGCTTGCTGTCTGCTGCTCGTAATTTGAGTCATTTAAATTTATGTTTGGCTGTCATATGCGTATACACAATAATCAGTAATTACGCATTTATGCAACAACCCGCTTCAATAGTGTAATATTTGGGGAGGGGGCGGTAATCTCTTTAATTGGGCTTTGAGTGCTAATGTAAAATTTATTTTTAAATTGGATTATGTGTCAAACATTTTGACTTGCGCCAACAGCAATTTGCCGTTTGCAGCGCGCTGAATTTTAATGTGGTTTTTGGACAATGTGCCACAGCCACAGCCGCAGGTGCAGGTGCAGGTGCAAGTGCAGGTGCAACGGCAGCACAAACACAACTCACGCTTCATTGCAGCCTATGCCATACGCACATCAGATGTGTGTCAATTTGTTAATTTTTATGTGGGTTCCCAGTCGTATGTCAAGCCGAAAATCAATATATTTACGCAAATAGGCAGCAGCTTGACATCTGGCCAGAGAGTAAATGGGATTTCGTGGGTCGTCGTCGCTCGCTGTGGGTATAAATTTAATTTATCAGCCCGATAGCTGTTTGTGCAGCAAAGTTATAAATAATTCATGCAAAGCCAACGCCAACGCCAACGCTGCGTATACTTGATCTGAGGCAAGTGCTGCGTATTAATTGGCATCTTCGGCAACGCCAGAGAGACAATTGCAGGGCCAAGTGTGCGGAGACTCTGAAAACACATGACCCCAAAAAGTTTGGACAACAATCTGAAAGATAAACAACTCGGAGTTGCAAGTGAACGGCAGGCCAAAGGGACAAGTTGATCGAGTTGCTGTTGCTGTTGCTGTTGTTGTTCCTCCTAGTTTTTGCTCTGTTTGTTTCACAATAATAAAGTGCGGCTGCAGCTTTAATAACTTTTTGCTGCTGCAGCGACAACCACAACAAAGTTGTTAATAGAGACAAAGAACGACATAGAGTTGTAAGCAATGCAGAGAGAGAGAGAGAGCGAGAGAGAGAGAGAGAGGAAACGCAAATATTGCCGCCGCAGTCGCAGTTGTTTGTGGCAATGGAACTGCATTCTAATATCATCGTCAGGCCCTGGCGACAGACAAAACTAGAAAAGTTTTGCCAGCAAAACGACAACGACAAAGACAAACGGCAACGAGGCAATCGCTCGTTTCCCAGTCTCTTGTTCAGCAGATAGAAATTTAGCAAACTTCAACTCCAACTCCAACTCCATTCGCAAAGACGAATTACATTTGTCGTGCCGATGTTTGCACATATTTAAACAACTTAAAAATTAGCCAAGTTTACGACAAAATGCAGCGGAAAAATGCTGCTTGCTGCATTAACGCAGATTTCCACTAACTCCCCCTTTCCCTATCTCTTCTTTTCATTTGTGTTTCTTTGCTTTGGCCCTTATGCATTCAGTCATGCCGTCAATTCACGAAACTTTCGTCGCGCCGCCAGTCGAGCAACGTAATTTGAGTTGCCCGCGCTTTGCAATGCAAAACGAAAGTTTTTGCTGCATAATCGCAGGCGCAGCGCTTTCAACTCGGCTCAGCTCAGCACAGATAGCAACAAAAACAACTGCGAATACCGTAGAAACGACGTAGAATAGAAGAAACTAAAGAATACCGAATACTCTTACCAAATTATTTATTAAATATGTTAATTTATGTCATTTGCTCTGCGACTCAGAGATCAGTTGAAAATTCACAGATCAGTTTAATAGTTTATCAACGTCGTTTGTTTACTGTACTAATTGAACAAATATCTACACATTCTTTAACATCCCAATTCCTAATCAACTCCTTGCAAAGTTTAAGTAAAATTGAATAAATAACTACCAAAAGGACTAATGTATTTAAAATTTTATAAATTAAAAAATATGCTGATCATATCAGTTGTAAATTAATTCTGGCAGTTCAATAGTTTATAGACCCTCTTCTGACTCTTTTACCATATCAACTCTAAACTACGTGAATAATTGTCTCCACTACACTGTTATTTAATGCTGATCAGATATTTTTCATATTATAATTTATTTATGCTGTTATTGTTTACAACTTGCGAAGTATTGTTGATCAGATCAGTTGTAAATTCTGTTTAGTTCAATATTAGATACTTGATGGCAAATTGGCAATACCCTGAGCTGAAGTGTATGAGCAAAGGACTCGGCAAAGTTTGCAGGAACTGCGCATAATGTCGCGCCGGGGCAGAAGCGAACAGAAACAGGCAAATTCATCTGCAACTGTGGACAAAAAGTATCAAAAAAGTTTCAGTTGCGAAATGCGAAAAGAATGGGGCACAGACGACGAGGCAAGGAGGCAAGTGGCAGCTGAGGCAGGCAGAACTTCGTTTGCCGGCGACATCGTCACAGTTTATTTGGCGTTTACATTTGCCGCCGCTACGCCACGGTTTGGTTTTTTATGATTACTTCGGATTCTGATTCGTATTTCATTAAAGGTCGCATAAAGCCGCCGCCAAATGTTTTTCCTGTTCCCTGTTTGCCGGATTTATGCACATTTCATGAGCTCTCGAGAGCGAGCGAACATACATATTTATATTTCGCTTGAATTTCTTGTTATTTCTTGTTATGTTCTAAGGCGATTTGCGACTTTGCTTTGATTTCGTTTAAAAGCGTTCAAGTTGCTGGCTGGCTGCATTGTGAAATATCACAGTTCAAATTCTGGTTTGCACACGTGGCAGCAACAGCAGCGACGCCGACGTCACTTGCCACTTGCCGCAGTTTGTTGCGTGTCTTGTGCCATTTGTTGGGCAAAGAAAATCCCACGCGCAGTCTGGGACATTTACCAGTTTATTTCCAGACAAATCGCCTTCAATCAACTGAATTTTGATTAAATCATGCACTCACACAAAATACATAACTGTCACGTAATTACACATCGTCTCTGGTCGCTGGTCACAGGAATGAATATTTTACTTGGGCTGTTCTAGTTGTCCAAAATGTCAGGCCAAAGTGTGTCTCGTGCTCGCTCTACAAGCTACAAGGAAGCAATTCCCCAAAGAGTCCTTGAACTGCTCATGAAAATCAATAACAGTTGTTCGTTTGCTTGGTGGCCAAAAAAAAAAAAGCAAAAGCAAAAGCAGAAAAAGAAAATCATTTGATTGTATTGTGAGACAGATGTGCTTTATGCTTCTTTAATGCTCTACTATATATAGAAATATGAGTAAGCTCGACGAAGTTTATTAATATTGTTGAAGACTCTCGGCTTTAAAAGTACAGAGCGCATTGAAGCGGAATTTCAATTGATTTCTCGAATAATAATTGTGCACATTTTTGTAAAGATTATTTTATGCATTTGCATAAATTACACAACTTTGAATTGTATTCAAATTCATTTGTTTTCGTTCTTTCTTTTCTTCTCTGCAGACTTCGACTCGCATTTAACAAGACAGATGCAGATGCCCACACATGGGACTTGGACTTCAACTCAATTCCCAAGCTCTCGACTAAGCCAATTGTAAACGGCAACAGGCCGAAATTTATGCGAAAACTTGTGCAATGTAATAAGCAGAATAAGAACAAACAACAGACAAAGTGAGAGAGAGAGAGAGAGGAAACCAACAAAAGTAAAGTAAACAACATTGCCAACAAAAGCCATAAACAAAAGGCACAAAAACTAAATCCGACGAACTATCAAAAGAAACGAAGAAGCAAAATCACTTAAATCGGCAGGAAAAACGAGAGAAAACAGCTTACAAAGAAAATCAGAGAAAACTTTAACTCGGAAGGAAATAATCCCGCACTTGCCACGCCCACAGCGAAGGCGAAGACATATCATTAGAGCAGCGTATGGGATTATTATGCCATAAATATGAAACACATAAACGATATATGCATTATTGTGCTCATTTGCTGTTTGCTACAAGGTGAGTGCGAAAAAATGCCTGGCGAGAGGAGGAAGGGAGGGAGAGACAGGACGACGGGAGTCGACACCTTGCGAGTCAATAAAAAGCAAATTGTAACTGCTGAACAAAGTCACTTGTGGCGTTTTAACACCTCAATACACACAGCAACACACACACACACATGGTTGTCTCTGCGTGCGTGCAGCCCATTGGCACCCCCCTTTTCACCCCCCACCGGCTGTACGCTCGCCCGAAAGTTTGCTCGTTTCGCTTATTTCGGTTATTTCTGCTGTGTATGCGACACGCAGCGCGCATACAAATAAGCCAGGACGGCAGCCAGGACAGCAGCCAGGACAGGTTGTTCGTTATCCCTCACCTGCCTCTCGCCGCCTCCATCGAGCTGTAGATTTTAAATAAAACATGATCGTTTTTAATAGAATTTTCGGCCGCCTGTTGAGCGAGCTGTCAGCTTGCGTTTCAAGTTGGCCCAATTGAAAGTCGATGCTTCTAAATTAACGGCGCACGCAACGCTTGTCCCTGACATCTGTGGCATGTGCTGTGAGCGTCCGTCCCCAAAGAAATCACTCGATATGTGGCACACACACACACATCGCACGCTCTGGGAGTGTGGCAGCTGCAGTTGCAATAAGTTCCATTCCATTCCATTTTGCAAATATGTAATCGTACTTAAAGTGCACGCAACACAAATCAGTCAAACAGCCAGCTGGGGGCGAGAGCGAGAGCGAGAGAACTGCCGATGACGAATTGCAGCAGGTGCAGCAACGATTCTCGCTTTGGCTAGTCAGCAAATTGTTTGTCGAACGTGCCACCGGGTGGGGCACGTTCCATTCAAGCGTCCAGTGTCCAGCTCAGTTTGTATTTTATTCCCATTCACTTGGCAGCTGGATGCTGCGCATTAGGGTATTATTTAATCCTAAACGGGCTTCAAATGCATCGCCTTAAAGTGCCACGAATGCACACACATAATATTACACATACGCCCCGTGGCACGAGCATATGTTTCTGCTGAGTTGCCACTGCTGCTTCTGTTATTGTTATTACTTTTTCAATTACGAGTCAGCTTAAAACAACAATGAAAGTTTTCTCCCCTCCGACTACATTTACGCAATTTCACCCTTTTGTTCGCGCAAATAATATTTCTGTTATTTCGCTTTTAATTTCGTCGCTCGTCAGTCGCGCTGTCATGCTTGCTATTTTTTATTCATAAATGTTTTTGCTAAAAGTCATGAGTACTTTTTCTCAGTGTTGCAACACACACACACACACACATGCTCGGTGGCGTAAGCGCCGCACTTGCAACGCTCGTCATGTCAGACTCGCTTAAAGTTGCATTGTCGCTGTCGCTTTTTGTTTGTGTGCGGATTTGCGCCAGATTTGTGTCAACTTGAATACATCAGAAGCGCTTGCACAGATTTGTTTCTTCTTGTTGCTGCTGTGGTGGCGCTAAACAAAAATGCACACGCAATCGCCCTGCAACGGGGCGTATGAGTATCGTCTGACTACCGAGTGTGTGTGTGTTCATCTGATATTGTGTGTGGGTTGCCTTTGAGCGCGCTACAAAACTGTTGCACACTTTTTGTTGTTGTTGTTGTTGCGGTGCGGCTGTTTCTCTATGGAATAGAAGCGCGGTCTCTGGCAACGCCCGCCTTTGTTGCTGCTCGCTTACTGCAAACTGCAAACTAACCCAAAGGCTTTTTCATTACAATTTTCTCTTTGCCTCGAACCTTGCTTGCTCGCGTTTATTTTTTTAATAGAATTGTTTGCTTATTAAGCACAAGGCCAGCGAGACGCATAATGAACTTCACTTTCAGTTTCAGTTAAGCGCAAAACTTTCGCAACTTTTTGCCCCCCAGAGAGCGAGAGAGACCGGCACTAATTGTTTTTTAAACACAAATTTAAAATGTCAATACCTCATAATTATGCATGGCTGGCTGGCGTGATAGATGTACATTTTAATGAAGTCTAGACACTTGAATTTCCCCAACAACATCAAGAACAACAACAGTCGCTTAATGAGCTGCGTCTCCAATTGCCTGACATTGTGTTTCCAACAGTTTGACAGTTTTCGGGCAAACTTTCGGGCCGATACGCTCTTTGTTGTACCCTCTTCGACTGCCGACACTGCCAGCAATTTTCACGTTAAGCGTTCAGCCAGATAGCAAAGTTTTTTTTCTCCCTGCTGTCCGCATAATTGCTGCAAAGACTGTGCAACTCATTAGCGGTGTAATGTTGAGCCCCTTTCAGGGTGTCCATGTCAGAGAATGATTTTGCACTGGGCGGGGGAATAGATTTTTAGGCCGGGTTTTTATCTTCTAATGATGTGCTTCATTATGCACTGTGCAGCCCAGATCCGCTAAAATGTTATACTGTTCTCGCCGCCGCCGCTGTTGTTGTTCGCTGGCTGGCTCGCCTCCGGTTTAACCTATTTCACGGGGCTGCTCGTAATCTGCTCTTCGCTGCTCGGTTTGCCTTTGTTTGCTTTTCTACTTTCCGCCTTCAAACTTTCCTACTGCCGTGTTCTCTCTCTCTCTCCACTTTGTTTGCCAATTTTATCGAATTATGCTAAACGTTCAATTTGAAGCGAGGCAGCTCGAACGGCAACGCGAACAACAAAGCCGGGCAGGTAGACCACGGTCCCTGGGGACTAGCTTGTTTAAATATGCGTTAATGAAAGAAATTATCATGCATACTTAATGATGTTACTTCATCCTGCAACAGCAACAGCTATAGCAGAAATTGCTCAGCTCTCACTCGCCACTGATGTTGCCACGTTGCCGCGCTGCTGTTTATGCATATTCAATTTACTAAAAGTACGTTGCGATTTCCATAAATATCTGAGTGGCAAAAAAGGGCAACAGAAACGAAAAAATTATCAATCGAGATGCAGCTGTGTGTTACGACGCTTCGGCAAAAAGCAGACATGCGATATGACCGAGCGATATATGTGGAGCACTTTTATGTCATAGTCACTCCTTGAGAAGCACTTTAGTGCACAGTGGGGCGAGAGACTCGCAAAATCAGCAGAGATGGGAAACAACCTTTCAGCCTGATTGAATTAATATTTCTATTAAGAATTATATTGGAATTATTAAAACTGTCTGATAATTTGCTGTTCTCAGTATTTTCAATGTCATGTTAGAAATTCTTATTCTTATAATGCTACAATATGGAGCGGTTACTCAAAATACCAATTCTAGCAGTCACAAACCAACAGCATGTACTTCAAGCAATGTTCAGCGTGGACACGAACCAGTTGTTAAACTGTTATACACATTTGTTAGCATTACATGCTTAATGCTAAGAATAGTAATTAATTAATAATGCAAATATGACATTAAAACGAATCTAGCAATAGTTTTGAATACTTTGCTTCAAAGTTATGTAAATTTTGTTAACCTTTGTGATATATTTCTGTTGTCTGTGTGATGCCCACGGTACTAACATATGTGTACCTCATGCTTATTGTCCTCGACGTTTTTGCTGGCATTGCTTTTGTTCGTCGCATTCGCTGTTGTTGTCGCTGTAACAATGTTGTTGTCGTTGCTGATGTTGATGTTGTTGGTTGCGTGCAAGCTTTGCTGCTTTTAATTAATATTAAGACACTTTGTAATGTAGCCAAAATGACATGTGTTTGCATTGTCAGCGCTGCTGCTTTGTCTTCTTTATACCGAGTACATGCTGAAGCGCAGACAAAGACAGCTGCTACTTGCCTTGTCTCCCATCTGCCCCATCTGCCCCATCTCCCCTCTCTCATTTTCAGTAACATCCTCAGTGCGAGCGGCGAGTATTGTGCTTGTTTTGTGTGGCACACGGACGAGCTGTATAATTTTATTAAAATTACGTAGGCGACTTTGAAGTCGCTGGAGGAGCGAAAGCGAAGCAGCTCGACGTTCAAATTATCAATTTAATTACATATTTGGCCGTAAAAGGAAGGCCTGCTAGCCTTTTCGCGCTTACATGCCAAATAATGTTAATTGTTGTCATAAAATATGCACGTGGCTTATTAATGTCCAATCTAATTAATCCAAATGAATTTCGCTGCTTACAGCAGCAATGTCTGATGATGGCCACGCTCCAAATTGCCCCAGTTTATGCCGATGAAATGAAGTTGGCTTTAACTTAATAGCCACCATTCCAGTCTGTATTACAGTCGCCAGTCTGCAGTCTGCAGTTTTGTGTGTGCTGGCTATTAAAATATTTATATTAAAGAGCAAAATGTTGAGCTGGTTTTCTAATTTAACGCTGTATGAGCACGTCCACGCAGAATGGGAGTAAGCCGCTGCCATAAAGGTTAGATGTGGGGCAGGGGGAATGGGAGCCAATATCCTGTAGGACACCCCTTCCCCTTCCCCTTCCTCTGTGCTGTGTTGCTGTCTGCGTAATTTGTGGCCAGGATGTGCGATGTGGCAACCGGCGTCATAATTTTACAAAGGATTAAGCCCGATTACGCACTCATTTATGAATATTTACGAGCTGCGCAGGCTATTGGATAATAAAACAGGGGAAGTCCGTTCGCCGATTTAAAAATGGCCAACGTATTTTTTGCCACATAAATTTGTTATTTGCCATTTGTGGAGCATCCTTGCCACACACACACACACATATGCTTATTGTGCTGCACAAACTTGCATTGCAATCGATCGATCTGATTGATTTTTTCGTGCAGCAAAGACTCTGGCTCAGATTAATATTAAAATAATAATATATTAATTAATTGCTGTTGTCTCCTCGCAGGTTTCGCTTTGGGCCTGCGCATGATCAAGGTCTCCATTCCCGCCTACAAGATGCGCGGCGAGTCTGCGTTTCTCGAGTGCCAATACGAGCTGAATCGCACCCACGGTCCACACATGACCGGCGAGGGGCATCGCGAGCGGGAGCGCGATCGGGACAGAGACAGGGAGAGGGCGAGGGACAGAGATCGATATCCGCACAACGGCGATGCGCATTACGTGGACATGGACGCGGATGTCGACCACAGGCAGCCGTATCGCCGCATGCATCAGAGCCAGAGCCAGAACCAGCGACTGCACCTGCAGCGCCGCCAGCAGCATCAGTCGCAGCCGCAGGCGATGAGGCAGTATCAGAGCCAGGCGGAGGCGCAGGGACACAGTCCGCCGCTGCCGCAGCAGTCGCCCTACGGCCACAGTGTGTATCGCGGCAGTGCGGCGTCCGGCTATTTGGGAGGCCGCGTTGGCGCCAGCATCCACAGTGGGGGGCAGCAGCAGCACTCGGGTGGCAGCGGTCCGCAGCAGGCCTATGTGCCGGAGTTTGAGCGCGACAGCGACAGATACGTGGAGAGCCGGGAGGAGGAGGCGGACAGGGAGGCGGACGAGGAGGAGGAGGACGAGGAGGAGCAGCCGCAGGAGGAGGGCGAGGCATTGTATGCCATCAAATGGTACAAGGACAACGAGGAGTTCTACCGCTATGTGCCAAAGACCCGGCCGCCCAAGACCAGCTATCGCGTGGATGGCGTGCGCGTGATTGTGAGTTCAGCCCCGCCCATCTCAGACAATCCTTTATCCTTCACCATTTCCCCATTTTGCAGGAGGAACTGTCCGACGCCAGTCGCGTGGTGCTGCGCGGCCTCACCCTCAACTCGACGGGTCTCTATCGCTGTGAAATCTCCGCCGAGGCGCCAAATTTCTCGTCAGTGCAGGGCGAGGGTCGCATGGATATTGTGTGTAAGTAAAACTCCCAGTCTCCGATCCATAAAACATCGCCTAACCAACTCGCTGACCAATATCCTTCAAATATTTGCACAAAAATTCCCACTGCAATTACTGACAAATATTGAATCGACAAACAAATACATACACATGTATTTGCATACAGCACATTTGTGTGTTGTTGCACAACAACAATTTATATATTTCGTGTGTGTTCTTTTCTTGTATCACATCGGTTAACCATGTTTATTTGTTTATGCTTTTTTCGCTCTGTGTTTCTCGTTTATGTTTACATTCTTCACATTCATTTCTAGTCGTTTTTTCTGGCATACGAGTATTGCTTAAATGAACTTTATACTTTATTTATCGTGCGAGTCTCCATTTAATTGTTATTAAAATATTTTGCACTTTTTTATCGGCATAATTAGCGTCTACTTTTTAAAAGGAATGTAATAAATATTTAAAGTGCATTTGAATAGCACGAAAAGTGCAAGTCTGCTCTATGAGAATATTTTTACCACTTCCATTCTTTAACTGAACAACGTGTTGGTTAAAATCAGAAATAAATAAATCAGGATTTACATATAATAGACATAGAACAAAACAACAAGGATGTAATATGAGTAATTTTATAAATGTTATTCAAAAATCATTACTTTTGTAAAATAATCATTAAAAAACAAATAATCATAATTGCTCATAAATATTGATTAAGTCTAAAATGTGTTTAACAATTGAAAACCAACAATTATCGTTCAATAGAATTACAAAAATTATCTAAGTGTAATCAATATCATGCATTTTAATGATACAAATTATGGTGACTACGAAATTGTAACGGACGGCTAAAAATGTCCATAACGTTAACAGTCAGATAAGAGTAACTCAATGTCGCGTAAACTTTTGTGAAAATGTCGCAGAAATGATAACGAAAACAAAACAGCCATTACAGCAAAAGTTAAGGGAAATTTCAGCGTTGTTTTTATGCCGCCTGCTGAGCTGTTTGTATTGCATTTGAAAGGCTTTTAAAAGGCCATTTATAAGCTCTGGTTCTCTAACATGGGGGCTTCACTGTAAGCTGTAAACTGTAAACTGTATACGTTATACGGTATACTGTGCTGTAATTCCACGTCTGTGTATTTTTATCGTTTATCGCTCTCAGTTTTTGCCCTCGTGCCTCGTTCCTCGTTCCTCGACATAGACACGTTTTCATGCATGCATGTTGTTAAAACCATTCCATTCCATGTACATCTGCAGTTACAAAGGGAATACGTAAATTTCAGCCCCGAACGGAGGTGGGAGTTGAATTTATTTTTTGGTCGGCAAAAGGGTTATGGCCATTGGTCCAAGCCGGCGATTTATAAGTTGAAATGCCATTTTAATGGATATTTCCGCAGCCAGGCCATGCACAGCATATTTTGTGTAGTATTAGTGTTATTTTTTATTTATACATATATTTTCGTTTTCGTTTTCATTTTGTGCACTCAGCTGTCAGCTGGTCGAAGGAGGGGAACGCTCAGGGGGAAGGGTGGAAATATTTCACTATTTGAGAGCCCCAAAAAATGAATATACATGTGCAATGCATGCAAAAGTGGACTCAATATTGAAAATGGAAGCGGGTCGACTGTATTTGCTTAACATGGCTTTACAAATACTTTTATCTGCTCGCTGCCAGCAGCACAGTAAATAGAAAACTAATTAATAGACCTCAATAGGATTACGCTTTATGTCAACACAACGCACATAATTTATGGTATTAATATTTCGATTATTTATTGATCTGTCTATTTGTGTCTAATCTTGCAGTTTTGCCCCGTGACGGACCCCATATCAGGGGACAGCAGTATCAGTATCAGATCGGAGAATTTCTCAGCTTGAACTGCACATCGGGCAAGTCACATCCAGCCTCACATCTGCAATGGTTCGTCAATGAGCAACCGGTAAGTCTGTTAGCACAATTTACCTTTTTTTTTTTACATACTTTTTGTGTGTGTTCATTTTATGCCTTTTTGCGCTCAAACGCGTCCATACTAATCAGAGGAGAGGGAGGGGGACGAGAAGTTGGCCCCAACAAAAAATGCTGAAATTATGCATACAGTAAATATTTAAGCTCCTAACAACGCAGCAAACAATGGACCGCGGCAGGTGGAGCGACAAGGCAGCCAAGAACAGAAAGGACGAAGGACGAGGCGGCAGCGAAGGGGGACAGAGGGAGGGCATGTCCGAATCCCTGGCACAGCTGCCAATGTAGGTGGTAGAAATTATTTCATGAGCAAAAATCATGTAACCGACCAGGCTTTTGGCTTCACAGACGTCCTCTTCTTGCCCCCGGTTGCCCCTGCTGCCACAGGCAAAGCCTTGGCATGGTTTATGGCATGTTGTTAGTTGTCTGTAGGTGTGTAGCTGGGCCATCCATCTGGCTGAAAGCTCGTTACACGTCTACTGTGTAGCCGGAACACGAAACGGCTGTCGATCTGGAGCAGGCCAGCAACGGCAACGAATGGGACGGGGCGAGGGGAGAGGAGAACTTTGGGACTGTGGTCCCTCACTGCATTTTATAGTCAACGACTACATGGTACTCAAATTGTGTGAATCGAGCCGTTAAGGTACAAGTTAGTTCACTCTACCATGCTCCAGCCTCCTGTCTCTGTTGCGTAGGCCTTGGATGTCTCTGTCCCTGCCCTGTCCCTGTCCTGTGGCCACTTTTGTATAAATACGAGCGGAGAAAAATCAATAAGTGCGATTAGGCACGTTTCCCGGCTTTATTTGCCTTACGACAATAGGGATTGATGCTATTCCCAACCCAACTCGTCCCGTCCCAACTCAGCTCATCTCGTCTTACTAAGAAAATAAAATAGAAAACAAAAAGCATTCGTCTGCCAGCTTTTCACTATCAAGTTTTGTATTTATTCGAGACTGCAGTTGAGAGCGGCAGAAGGAAGCTATTTGTGTTATTTATAATGAATGTCCATCAGGGTAAACGAATATTTAGAAATATATTTGGAGACTCAACAAAAAATAGCATATAATTTAAGCATTGCGCTCGTTGCTGCCCACAAAATGCCTTGGATACTTTTATTTAACATTCGTTCTCGATCTCTCATCCTTGGCATGCGATAGGCATTTTAAATGCCCTCCATTTGCAGGGCCTGTCTTGCTTCCTGCTCGGGCTTTGTGTCAGGAGCATGCAGGACAGCTCCTGGCATCTGCAGCATGTTTATTCTGTCAGCCAGAGAAAGAGAAGAAAGAGAATAAAAGCGAGGCAGGCAGCTCGTTTAATTTATGCCTTTAAACTTGCTTTCAACTTTGGAATTCAAGAGCTTTGTAATTTTTATGGACGCCATAAAGAATGGCGAACCAATCGCATAACAAATGGCAACAATTCCGCTGGCAAGTGGCAAGTAGCAAGTGGCAACTGGCAAAAATGGCAAACTGCTGCCGCCCCAATCCGCACTCAATTCAAATCCAATATAGCTGGCGAAAGAAGAAAAAAGTTCAAGCTATTTATTTGAGCATTTCACATTTTGTATCTGCTCACCGTATTTTTGTTATTTATTGCGCCGGGGTCTCGGCACAAATGACTTTATATTTCTTTTGCTGCAACACACGCCTCATAATGTTGCCCCGTCTGTCTGCCTGCTGCTGACAGCAGCAAAATTAAAAGGAAGGAATTATAAAGCGTGTCTGAGTGAACTGGTAATTGTAACCTTCACTGGAGACACATCCCCCAGGTCAGGAACCATTTGCAGCCCTGCAGCGTTCGCCAGACATGTCTGTGCGCCATCAGCTCAGCGGTGTTGTCGTGTGTGCTTAATAATAAAATGCACGCGGAACATCGTTTAGCTTTCAAGCAAATAAAAGAAGAATAGAGACTGGGGAAGAGAAGCGAACTGAACAATGTGCATGTCTGGGCTTCACTTGCAGATTCTGGATGAGCACTTCCTGCACAAATACAACGACATCGTGCACAAACACGGACTAATCACCTCGACGCTGGGTCTGCAGCTGGAGCTGGAGCCGCGCCACTTTCACGACGGCGACATGCGCGTCAAGTGCCTGGCCAGCATATCGCCGGTGCTGTGGAAGGGCGGCAAGGAGAGCGTCCTGCAGCGTCGCCCCGGCATCATCGACAATCGCGAGACCATGCTGCTGGGTATGTGTGTAAATTGAGAAGGAGTCGAGTTGAGCAGCGGAATTTCAGCATGTCTCTTTGTCTTTTGGCAGTGCGAAGTGCAGCCGGTCAAGCCGAGAGCAATCTGCTGCGATTGCTGACCATCACCATCATCCTGGCGCGCATCGGACAGTGGCTGCTCAGTCCGGAGCTCACCTAGGCGAGGAGGATCAGGAGGACTGCGGAGTAGCCCGAGTTCGAGTTAAATGATTTTCAATTCAATTCAATTGCAATTGCAGAGCATAAATGGTGATTTTGTATACTTTAAGTGTAATATCTTTAGTTCTAAGCGATAATCAATAGCGGATTAACTGGAGACTCCCACGGCAATCACTCAAGGCAGATGGCCCAAATGGTATGCGAAAGTGTAAATGGAAAGCCACAATGAAAAACTCCGAGACAGCAGCAAAGAAAAATGCGAATGAAAAGCCAGTTAGACAGTGTGGTAAATCTAGTGCAAACAATGTGTCGTCTCCCTCACACACTCACACACACACACACACACCAAGTACAGTGAAATGTCGATAATTGCAGCTACAATTGCACATTCAATATTGAAATTTATTCCTCTAAAGCAGCAACAGTTTTTTGCAGTTTGCAGAGGCATAACAGCTGTTAGATAGCGCCATCTATCGGATGAACAAGAGCTGTTAAGTTGCATCATTTATTGGCTCAGAAACAGGTATTTTATTTTAATTGCACATTGCACATAATTGCATTAAATTGGTGTGTGAAAGATGGGAGTGCATTTATCGACATTCTACTGTACAATCATATCTCTATCATTAACTGTTAACTTCTAGACAAGGACAGAGCGAGGCGAAGAGAAGGGTGAGAAGAGAGCAGATATACTAGGACTATTTAAATGTTTGCTTCATGTGCGACTGTGTGTGTGTGTGTGTGTGTGTGTGGAAACGAAAAACGAAATCCAATTAGCAACAATCCAACATGTTGCGTGACAAAAACATCATATCCCAATCCTACCTCTCCACCCGTCTCTCTCTTTCCCTCCATGCTGCATGCAAACAAACTACAGTTGAAGGATAGTTGAGCGTAGTTTCTGTGTAAATAATTCAACGAAAACCAAAGCATAGTGCAAATTTGAAACCTCAAATGTATCACACACACACACACATACACACACACATGTCATTTGAGTCAATTTCAATTTGATTATTTATATATAAATAAGTTGATTTAGTCAATTTAGGGTGTCGATGGGTTCACAAACAATTTGATATAAGAAATTTACTATTACCATTATTCAATTAAGATTCTCTTTAATTTTCTCTTTTTGTTATTTTTCAATGTTTAAATTGAATTACCACAAGAATAAATATAATGTGATGTTGATTACAATTCGATTTTGTGTTTGATTTTCTACATTATTTTTTTTTTCGGGTCTAGAATTAAGAGTATTATACGAATATGTTACGAGTAAAAATCATTGTAATTAGATTGTAAGTGATTTTGATTTCCAGTTGATTCGTTCGGTACACAAGAAAACATTTGACTTGTTTGTAGTGCTTAAGCTAAGCTATAGTATAATAATAACGATCCTACGTCACGCACACAAACACACAGATATACATACACACATACTGACTCGCCCTCTCTTCCTCTATCTTAAGTGTTTAAAATATATATATACATATATTGTATGAATATATATAAATGTGAAAACGAGCCGTGGTTTGCTTTTTATTCGCACAGCGGGTTTTGGGGTCGTGCATTTTAATTCGTATTTGCTTTTATCTACTGCAGACACGCAGCACGCACACTTGGGCTAAATAACAAACATTAACACCTGTAAAACCGCAGCAAAGTTGTTGCCCAGGTGTCGAGGAGAGCGACTGCGGCTGCTGCAGCTGCAGCTGCCACTGCAACAAAATAAAATAGAAGACGCAAAAAGCGAGCAGCGCGCAAATGTTTGTATGCAAACAAACCGCAGCTCGCGGCTCTCACACACACACACACACAGGCACACACACACGGATACACTCACAGGAAGAGGAAGCACGTAGAAACGAAACGAAATGAAAAAATTGCGTGCATACTTTTAGGCGCGCGCGTAAAAATAACAAAGGCAAAGAGGAAGCAAACTGAATTTCTGTTCGTTTTGATGGCGCAAACTGTAAACTTTATGCCGTGCACATAAATAGAAATGCAAAAGGAAGCTGAAGGAAGACACGCAAACGCTCCCCTGGAGACGGAGTTCGTGCGTTGGCCAAGTTAGTTGCCTTTGGGCCGCTTGTCCGCCAAAAGGGGCAGTCCACTCGTAATCTGTTCCTGCACCTCGGCTCGGCCAAGATTTATGTTTGCCATGCACTGCATAAGCGGCGCCATTTAAATGCCTCCATCCAGGAGTCGCACTCAATCGGCCTGCGCCTTTGCAAAGCTTTGGCCAGCAGGCCTCAGGAAGTGGGTGCAAATTTATTGCCAATGATTGCATAGCTGATAAATTCAGTTTGCACACTGACCACCTTCAACTGCTCACCTGGTAATTATGACGTGGAGCGCGCCGCAGTTCTGGTAAGTGTCTAGAGGAAGTGCCTGACTAAATTGCAGCACAGCAACAACAACTTTGATTTAAGCTGTATTAAATTAGTTTTTAACAGCGTTGATTAATGATCCGACACTGCACTTTAATTAATTAGCTTGCTCGTCTTGTGGAGTGTTCACTCGAAATGAAATTGCTATAAATTTAAAGTGCTTATCCGAATGCTTGCAGATTGCAGTTTCTTTCAAGAGCTGACCGTGCATTCACATGCATTATTTATGAGGCTGGCGTCGTGATTGTGATTCACTTGCCCTCCATCCATTAGTGGCACATCGAAATGCATTTGCATTGTACGCAGAAGCGAGCCAACATAATAATAATATGACAATTGAAAAAATGAAATGAAGCGCCACATGAGAACAGCAGAACGGCAGAGGACGGAAGCCATACATCAGCAAACAAAGAGTGTCCATTTACCTTCACTATTTGCATAAAGTACGAGCACGTAATGTCCTTCAACGCTTTTGGCATGCATCACACTGAGCTGAATTTAAGCCAATCTCGAATAACAATTGAAGCCAAAACTGTGCATTAGCCGTGAGTCGTGGCATCTTCTCATCTCCCATCGCCTATCGCTTTTGGTAATTAGAGGAATCGTGTGCAGCTAAACGATAAATGCAGAAATGGAAAACGTCAGTGAAACTGCATGGGAATGAGCGTGTGCCGCAACCGCGCCTCTGGCTGCATAATGATGTTGCCACAACTCAGCTGGGCTGCAACACTTGCCACCAAAAATAGCACGGAATAACATTCTGCATGCCTATCTGTCTGGCTGGCAATCGGAAAACCGTTCGAGGTCGCTTTTGGCCCCTGTTGTGTTGTGTCATTGCCATAATGAAATTGGTAAGGCTGCCACCGCTGTGGGCTGCATTTTGGCCGCATTTGCATAGCGCTGCTCTCGCTCGTTACGTTATGAATACCACTCTCGAGCACTCTGCTCGCCTGCCAAGCATAACACAGCAGCAGCAGCTGGCCAAATGATACATTTTGGCGGCATTTTCATGCGCGGATATTAAGTGGTTCAGTTTTGCTTTTGATTAGATGCCCCTTCCCCCCTCGAAGCCACCAAGTGGCGCTGTTGTGGCTGCTAAACCATGCAGCTTGCATTTCACTTAGTTGACCCACTTTGTAAATCAATTTCGGCAGCGAGGAGCTGCGTCTCGCAATTAGCAGGGCCAATTGCTGTTGCTGCTGCTGCTGCTGCTGCTGCTGCTGCTCTGGTTATCCGCCCCGTTGAACATAAAGCTGTTACAAGTATGCTGCAATTAGCATTTAACGAGTGCCACATGTTGACCAGCAGCCCAACGAAGCAGGGGCGAGAAACTGCAAAAGGGTAACACTTTAGACGCTAGACGTGCCCGGCATTGGAGTTGGGTTGCAACCCAATGCATACATGCCACACAGCCAACAACTGCAGCTTAAAAATGTCATCAACAAAATGTTGGCAGGAAAAGGAAACTCTTTGTGTCGTGTCCCAACCAGCCAGCCAGCCAGCAATTTTGAATGACTTTCTCATATGCATTGGGAGAGGTTATTTGGTTTGTTGCTTAGTTAAATATGGCAGCACAGGGCATTAACTTTATTGCCAGCAGGCAACTCATAACTGAATTGGCTTTCGAGTGCCGACTCCTGATTTCTCAGACTCTGAATTTAACCAAGCAATTTTCAACATTTTCCATTGAGTTTAGACGGAAGTAAACGGAATAAATCTCTGCGAAAGTTATCAATTAGCTTTTCTCGTCTTCAATTGCAAAAGTAATTCAGTCATGCTTTCAATTTGAATAAATTAAATTCATTTAAAATTATTGTTCTTATTTCGGAAAGACATGCTTTCATTATTGTTTCATTAATCCAAATTCATGAAAATCAATTAAATATTTATTATTTGATTTATCAATGCATTTAGAATTGGCTTAATTTTCCTTCTCAAAAATCACTGTATTTTCTTTTGATTTAAATCTTTTTACAAATGTAATTCCATAATAATTTAAATTCTAGTTTTAATTCGAAATCATTGTCACTGATATTTTTTGGTGGTTATTGAATTGGGTTTTTGTTGTTTCTAAATACTTCTTGTTTTATATACATATTTAATTTGCAGTCTTTTGAAATTATTATTTTTATGGAATAGTTTTCTCTGAAGAATTCTTGTATCTTAAATTATTTGTATTTTGATATTTTCAATTCATGTGTTTATTTAAAATGTTTGTACCTTCGGGGAAACTATCACTGTTATTTGTCAGTAGCTTTTGAATTGCTCGCTATCTAAACATCTTTTGTACTTTCTTTTAATAGTACCTTGACTGTTTAATCTCTGCTTGTATTTTATTTACCTCGAAGAGTTTTCAAAACTATTCCTGCTTAATTGTAGATGTGCTTTGCTAATGTTTGCAATTAATGCTGATCTCATTGCACAAATGTGTTTAAGCTTGAAGTCGCCTTAAATTCGGCAAACTTTGCCCCATTTTGGGCATTAACCTTTCGAGAGTTCGTGGACTGCGTGAGTTCAATTCGATTGCTCCAAAATGTGCCACTAAACCGATAAGTTTGTTTTTCGGCGAAAACTTCTGCATTTCTTTACAGGTCTCGTGGCATTGTTTTTAGCGTCTCGAGTAACTTTGAGCACACTCGTGTATTCCCTGCCACGGCGCAGTTCATTAGCATGCCCCTCCCCGCTGCTTGCCCCTTGCAGTGTACTCTATAGGTTATCCGAGGCAGGCATCTTTGGCATCGGCATCGGCATCGACAATAGCTGCGTTCTCCGCATTATCTGGCAGCTCTTATCTAGAATACATAAATTCCTGCCTAGACTTGTGTCGGCAAACTTTCTTGAGGTTCGCCTCGTGCAGCGGAAGGGGCACAGACAGGCGGGGCGGAGTGGGACGGGGGCATGTTACTTTTCGAGGCAGTGCGGGGGCGCTAATTAAGACACGCAAAAAGCGGCAGCAAGACAAATGTTTCTGTGGCACGTAAGCGGCGCGTCAATCCTCAGGTCGCGGTCTGTGAGCCTAGAAAACGCCCTCGAGCACAGACATTTTTCAAATCCTGCGGCGGGGGCAGCAAAAAGCATATTTTTCTCCTTTTTTGTTGGTTTTTAAATGTCTGAGATGCCGCAGCCGCAATTCGCCGCCTCATAAAAAATGTCAATGAAGTGATTTATACAAAATTTGTGGAATCAAACCGAAATATGCTAATGTGGCACGGTTAATCAGAGGGTGGCCACGTGATCAACTGGGCCGGCCAGCTTATTAGCCAGCCTGTTATTTGGTTCCCCACAAGCTGCCCAGCAATTTGTATTCAGCATTCCGATAATGTCTTCATACAGCCCCCCCCCTCGCATTGCTTTCGCATACTCTTGCTGAGGATATTTCTATTTTATAGTCAAGTGTGTGACGAGTCGACATATACTATATTTTACAGCCGTGATTAAATTGTACTATTAAAGTATATTCTCATCTGCAATTCAAAAAAAAATTTGTATTTCATTTAAAAAAAATTTAAATATTAGAGTTACAAATCATAAATTATAAGCTGTAAATTCTAGATCATCAATTTGCAGAGAAGTCCATAATTTTCATGATTATGTTTTATTCAATTATAAATTAATAAGTTCTCCCACATTGCCTTGACTTAAGGTAGACATTTATTAATTGGTATTAAGTAATACAGTGTATACAATATTCAGCTATTTAACTACGCTATTCCTGCTTGTCACTTTTTTGTTTTTGTTTTTTCTGTTGCGTGCGCAGAGTCGCACATTAAGTTTTAATGCCATATTTTATGCTAGCAAAATGTATATAAATTTACCCACTGGCCAGCCGACTTCGGCGAGCTGCTTTGCGGTCGCTTGTGGTCTAATCAAATCAAAAGTGGGCCCGAAAGAGAGAGGGAGAAAGGGGAGGGCAGCAAAAGAGCGAGCAGCAAAAGCAATCCATGAATTAGTAAGCAGACATGCAAAGTTTCTCGACCACCTCAGGAGTTAAAACTGAAGAAAAACTTAGACATCACACACATTACACAGAACACGTGTATGTGTGAGGACTTACATGTGTTTGTGCTCTGGGGCATAAAAATGCTCGACGGCAAACGGGGACAACAAGTTGCCCCAACGCCAAGGCGATGCAAGAGCGTAAACTTGCTGCTAAAATACAAACAACAACCGGGAATAGTTGAGAGTTGTTGTTTTTTTAGAGCAGCTCCCCCGAAAGGAAGTCGCTTCTAGGAAGGCGCATGTATAATTAGAGCTATGAAGCATGTCCGGCGAAGTTTGCCATTGAAATGCAACTACAACACAACAAGCCCAGCAACACACACACACACACTTTTACACACACATAGCATTCCAGTTGCAAGTTTGAATTGGGCAAAAAGTTGCGCCTGACTGCGATGCTATTGCCACAACTCTGCCCTATTCCCTTTGTTGCTGTTGTTGCTGTTGTTGGCCAGATATATTTTATAGTGCCAGGAGCATGCATCACAACAATTTCGCATATGAATTTATGTAGCTCGCATTGCATGCTAAGGTTATCCAGAGCCCGACAACGAGCTCGCAACGGCAACAAGAACAATGCCAACTGCAGCCTAGAAGGGGCGCCAGCCACAAACTTTATACATATATATATGCAGGTTTATCCCTTGATTTATACAATAATAAACATAAATGTGCATGAAACTTCTTTTCAACCTGGCCACCGAGCAATTGTTGGCTTTCCAGCAATACGATATCATGCCTATGCCCTGTGGCCATAAAAAACGAGCGGGCAGCTTGGAGATACATATGTTGTGGCAGGGTATCTGCAAGTCAAACACGAACTGCTGCAGTACATGATGTAGGTAGTGTTATTACTCGATTTATTTGTATACCTGAAAACGGTGGGGTTGAAGGGTATTATAACGTATAACAGGCAGCAGAAGTCATCTTCGCCGCATTAAGTAAATATGAGTAAGAACTGGAATTTACCAAATTATTATTATTACTAAACGTTTGCTACAAATGTTAGCAACTCCGCTTCTAAGATCGATAATAAATCGAATAACTAGTGTAATTTTAAAACTACATAATAAGTCAATTAATTCCTCAAAATTGCATTGCAATCGGAGTTATTCAAGAAACCATTTAAGAGGGGAAAAATCAGATGAAATTTAGTTGGCAATATATGTGGTATATTTTATATCCTACGGAATATTGTCAACATTTAAATTCCACTCTTACATATTTCTTGGTATCATTTTGAACATTATATTTTGCCATATTATTAATTATGTCATAAAAGTGTTTTGTATTTATTCCAAATGGGTATCGGGTATCGAGCAGTCAAGCACTCTCGTCTCCCTCTCTCCTGCTTTTATTAATATTATTTGAATTGAAGTAAATATTTTGATGGCTGGCAATTGCAATTGCAATTGCAATTTGCGAGTCCTGCCTGCTGCATTCATTGTGCGATTTCGCGAAGTGGGACAACAGCTTAAAGACCGCAGCGGCGCGGCGTCGAACTTTGTTTGGCTCGTAAGTCAGCAGCTGCACCCAGCTAGAATGTTCGACTCTAGTCCGATTACAACTCCCCCTCGCTCCGGTGTGGAAGTGAAGTGAAACACGCCAAGCCAAAGACACAAATGTTGCCGGCATTTATTTTTATTGAGGCTCTCTATGGCCGTGACTATTTGGCTGGCTGGTTGGACGCTTGGCTGCTTGGCTGCTTGGTGGCGCGGCTTATGGCCAGCCATTTTGGGTGCAGCTCGCAAATGGCGTCGAATGGCGAATGGCGAATGTGTTGTGCACATTACGGTTAACACCGCTTAAATGCGAGCTTTAAAGAGCAAGTTTATCGCGTCATGCAACGACTCTTATTCGCAGTCGCAGTCGCAGTCGCATTCGTATTCGCATCGGGAAGCGCGAGAATTGTAATATATGCGACTGGTCGCAGTTGCAGGCGTCGTGTAATAATGTTAAATGTCAGGTGCAATGCAGTTGCAGACGTCGCTGTTGCAATCGAAGTCGTTGCCGCAGCCAGCAGCTAATTAAGTTGCACCATCCCCCCATAAAATATGCGGCGCATTCGCGAGCCGAGCACTCGGCACTTGGCACTTGGCTTTAGAGGCAGCAACAGCCAGCAGACGTTTATGGCGAGCAGTTGCAATGTGGCACGTGGATTTAATGGCACTGTGGCAAGTACAAAGTCGATTCGAGTCATGAACTTTTCATTTGTTTTGCGCTTCAAATTTACACTCCACACGCAAAGGCAAACGCAGTTGCAAGTCCGCTTCACTTCACTCGCCTGATGAATGCGGGGGCGTCGGTCAAACGGACAGACGGACGGACGGACGGACGGAAGCTCAGCCTAGTATATTAATGTCTTACTTGGGTTGCAAGTGGCAGCTTTAAGCAGCTCGCACACACTCGCACTCAGAGTTCACAGCACTCGTTGTTGTGCATCGAAGCTTGAGATACATTCAAGTACATTAGCCAAAATGTGTTTGCATTTCCTGCTAACAACTTGTCTTCTTGTCTTGCCTCTGACACGGATACTGCTAAACAGCTTTAAGGCTCTGCAATTCTATCAGTTTAAAAGCTATTTTCTTCTGCTTCAACTTGCAAAGTAAGCGGGAATAACTTGGCAAATATTATATGTTGTGTGGCCTGTTATTTCTTTAATTAAACACAATCCCCTCGCCCACGTTCCTCCCTGCATTATTGCCCAATAACTTTGTAGGCATTAGCTCATCATCAATTTGTTGCTTTCTGAAATTGGCAGCAATCACGTTATGTTCATTCAGACACACCCACCACACACTCGCCACATATTCACAAACACTCGCACTCACTCACACACATACTATACTTGTGTATAATGTAGATTTGTGTAATTTTCAAAGTGAGTTTCGTTCGCATGACTTATTGGAGTACCTCGTCTGCGTCTCGCCTCCTTTTGCTTCTGCTGTTGCTTCTAACTCTCTGACTCATTTATATCCTTTCTCGTTGATTAAATACAAAAATTGTTTGACTTTATTTACGCGCATGCAATTAATTAAATTACAGCAGACAGCACCGACCAGACTTTATTTATCAGACGCAACTTCAGGCAGGCAAATCAAATTTTACTCGTACATAAAGAGCGCTGAAAGCACATAACAAACAGACAGAAAAGAAAAGGAACGACTTTTTTTGTGCTTCATTTTCGGATATTGAATTATCATTTGACGCGCCACTTAATGCAAATTTCAATTTATGCAGCGCCAAAATGGGAGTAGTTTGCCAACTAGTCCTTGGCAGATATCCACAGCCGAAGCCGACATCCCGCGCCGCGTTTAGTTCAAAGTTTACGACTTTATTTCATGACTTCTTGTCATTTGAGTGTAACACGCCAGTTTTGCCATAATGACGGAATTGCGTTTTAGTTTTCGGTTCGCCATCAAAAACGGCGGGGCCTATACATCATGCATTTTCTATAATATGAAACACATTAAGTCTGCCAGGTTGTGGCACGTGCCGCCAAATGGCGTTGCCAATAAAGTTAAAGCCCCCATATAAACGGCACAATGCTAAAGCGAAAGCCCATTAAACAGAGTAAATTTGCATTAAAACAAGCAACTCCCAAACATCTAAATACTCTCCCGTATTGTTCTATTAGTGCCAGGACTAAAGAGAGCGAGCGTTCTACTTTTAGATAGGGTATTTATAACGGACTTTTTTGCACACGTAATTTTGTTTAATTGGATGTGTCAGGCGTGTAAATTTATAATTAAATTACTTGAACTTTAACTACATCGAATGCAATCGTAATCGTACTTACATAATTGATTACAACAAATTAATTTAGTTAAAAAGTCCGCCCAAGTGCGTGCAGCCCCGTTGCTATTTATATAATTATGTTAATTAGCCTGAATAGCTATTAACTGTTTATAACACGCAATTACAGCACTGAAGCCCGTGCTAAATAATGCATTGTAAAATGAAAAAGTGAAAAAAATTATTTGTCAGAAGTGGGATTCGAACCCACGCCCTCAGAGAGGACCAGAACGCTCATCGACCTCTCTGCGAGAGGCAAGAATGTATCTTGAGTCTGGCGCCTTAGACCGCTCGGCCATCCTGACACGTTGAACCGACGCTGTCAAAGAGCGCAGTTGAATGAGTTATGCTTCGAATTATTTTCACAACGATAACCAATTCCACAAAGGGCGCAACAAAAAACACACGTTTTCACACCCCAGCGTCGCGACGCTTTGACGTCGACAGCAGCGTCAGCGTCGCATGTCTGCGGGCTATTTTTAGACTTGCGCTGCCCTCTCGCTCGCTCCAACGCGTTGAGCTGGTTTGCGTGTGCTCGTTAAAGTGCTGCATACTTTTAGGTGCATTCGTTTGTGAGCGCAGTCAGAACTTAAAGCATACTTTTGCTTAATGTATTCGGCGCAATTGCCCCATTTAATTTTGTAAAGAATTTAAAGTTTTAATCAAAGCGAAAGGCCTCTAAAAGTTTTGCCAAATGACGCTCATTCTCGCTGAATGGCACATTAATCGACATCCACATCTACATTTATAGCTCTGGATGCGACGACACTCGGTCGACCTTCATACAGTCAATTCAATTTCAATTTATCAAATGCTTCAGCAACTTCTCTAATTGAATTCCATCTCGGCATAATTCACAAAATATAACATTTCAATGCAAAGAGACAGAGACAGACAGAGAGAGAGAGAGCGGCACAAAAGGCATTTTGCTGCCTTCTTTGATACAGTTCAGTCAGCCAAAATGCGAGTACTCAAATCTATTATATGTTGCTCGATTTGCTCCACTGTTGTCCCCCCCTGTCTCCCTCTCTCTGTCTCGCCCATTCGGTGGCAATCACGTTGAGCAGATTCCTTGCCACATCAACGCGATAAGTTTGCTTATAAATCACAATCGCCCATCGGCAAAAGGAGGATAGCTCCGCTCGGCTCGGCTCGGCTCGTGCTTTTAAATCGATGAGCATCGCAAAATTGACAATGATTTTTTAAAAATAATTTTATTACTTCATTCAGTGGGGCATTCATGCAGACAGCGACAGCGACAGCGACAGCAACATCAGTCCATCAGGCCGCTCCTGGGGCTCGCTTGTCCTGTGATTGGATGCAGTCAAGCGCGAATGTAAACGCGCTGCTCCGATCCACTCAAGAAGCACTAATATAAATTATGCCAGTTTTGCTTTGCACTTTGGGGCTTTAATTAAATGCTCGACAACAACGGAAACAAAAACATAATCTTATAATTATGGCCAGCGTGCATCGTACTGCCTGATGACGTAGCTCAGCTTCTTGATGGCCAGTTCCAGCTGCTCGTCGTCCACCTGATGGTACAGAACCAGCCGCATAAATTCCCAATCTCTGGCGCTGGCCTTCAGCACAATGCCGGCTCCCTGCTTGTCGGTTACCCCGGCTGCGATCTCCTCGGGCTCCACGATGCCCAGACGCTTGGCGAACTCATCGGACGCCAGCTTGGGCTGCTTGATCTGCAGCAGCAGAATATTGGTCTGCACCGCGGCCATGTCGACGACAATGTTCGGACTCTGCAGCTTATCAACGGCTGTCAGAAATCGGGCTGATGAATAGATAAAACTGCGCTGCCCAGCGACTTACCTGCTGCAATGCGCTTAGTGCGCTCGTGGTCCTGCCCCAGCAGCGGCACCACCTGCTCCAGTGCCACGAGGCCAGCGGCGGCCAAAATGCCCGCCTGCCGCATGCCTCCTCCCAAAGCCTTGCGCAGACGATGAGCTCTACAGCAGACAGTAGACGACACAGACAGATGAAAAAGAAGCGCACCGTAGATTACTCACTCTGCTATGAAAGCCTTGGAGCCCACCAGCACGGATCCCACGGGCGCCGACAATCCCTTGCTGAGGCAGACGGACACGGAGTCAAAATCACGAGTGATGCGCTCGACGCTGACGCCCAAAGCTGCGGCCGCATTGAAAACCCTGGCGCCATCCATGTGCAGCGCAATGCGAGTGATGCCCACGCCGGGTCCACGGACCAGGGCGGCCAGCTCGTCGAGGAAGGCGAGCGGAATCACCTTGCCCCCGCAGATGTTGTGGGTGTTCTCCACGACGACGAGCGAGGTGACGGGCTCGTGGCAGTCCTTGTAGTTGCGTATCTTGTGGCGCAGCTCCTGCAGACTGAAAGTGCCGTCCGCCTGATTCCTAATCGTGGCTAATTGGACGCCGGCCAAATGGGCGGCACCACCTGCGAGTGAGAGAGAACTTTCAGAACTGGAATGGGAATTATTGTGAGGTGAGTGTGATTACCTTGCTCGTAGAGAAAGATGTGCGATAAATCGCCAACAATCGCCTCGGCGCCACGTCGGTGGCAATGAACCATAACTGCAAAGAAGAAAAGCCAGGCAGCGTGCAGTAAAGTACTCAGTGCATTTTCACTTTTCATAAAATGAAAATTCCATTAGAAATATTAATTTGAGCGATGCTCGCTGCACAATGGAGTCGAGCGTCGACATCGGCAGCACGTCCAATATTTAAGTACATAAAAATAAAAATTAATGTTATGTATATGGTCGCCCTTAACCTTTACGATTATGAGCCTGATGCATGATACTGCGAGACGTTCCTCGCTTTTCGTTTTCCGTCTTGCGTTTTGTTTTGGCAGCGGCAAGCCAATAAACATTAGCGAGATAGGCAGCCGAGGCCACAGTTTAAACTAAGTCCGAGGCGACTTGGGTCTTATTAAAGATTCAGGCTGTGTGGAGCAATGTTATTTATGTGCACTTACCCGCCAGCAGATTTCCCATGGTGCCGCTGGGCACAAAGAGGCCCGCCTCCTTGCCGAAAAGGGCCGCCGTCCGCGTCTCCAGCTCGGCGACAGTCGGATCCTCGCCGTAGACATCGTCACCCACTACAGCCTCAGCCATGCGTGCCCGCATCGCAGCCGACGGCTGGCTGACAGTGTCCGAGCGTAGGTCGACGACGGTCGTAGACATTCTGCGCACACTGTTGTGGGATTGCGGAAGTTAGCTCTCTGTTCTGTACTGGCAACCAATCGAGTTGGCTTCGAATTTGCATAAATGATAGATGCCCACTTGACTTGCAACTTGCGCCTTCTACGGCCAGCACACAATAAACAAGGGACCGCTGAATGCCGCATGCCAATTAAAGCACATTCATTTGCATTATCATTCATGAAATTGATAAGCCGCTGTCGAACTCAGCCTGACGTGGACGACCGACCACGTAAACATTTACACATAAATCCAGTCCGAGTGCCATTCACTTCAGTTATTTGATAGCAATTACAAAACCAAACAAAACATTTATCAGACAACCTTCCAGACGCCGACGCGTCCAACACGTATTTTTGTTATTGTTAACTATCAAATTTCGACTATCAACTGAGCGGTCGACTTTTCCACTTGCAATCTTGGCAACCATCGCAAAACACGTGCTTTTCAGTGAGTATATAAATAAATCTTCGGCACATTCCACCGCAATTTGCACTTGGCTTCAAACTAATTCAATACCATCTAATTCGTTTCAACTAAAAACAACTCACAGATTTGGATACTGATCGAAGAAGATGAAGAGAGCGTAAGCGGACACAACCTGCTGTGAGCGGCGGCAAACAATCACTGAACCGGACAGCCAACAGCCGATGAACAGCTGGCACTGGGAGAAGTTCCCGGTCGCGTCTCCAGCTGAGCACAAGAGAATCGATTGTTCTATCAGTTCGGCGCGAGAGCGGCGATCCGCTGACCGTGCACAGTGGGGCAATGCTATCAACAAAGCAAACATGTGAGCAAAGCGATACGGAAAATTATTATGTGTAGAATAATTATTTTTGATTTGAATTTTATTCCTAGCACTACCAGCTAAAGATTATAAATTACCGTGCTAGTCACTAATAACATTATTTGAATTTTTATGTCACAAGTTAACACAATTGTACTATAATATTTTAATATTCAGTATAATATAAATAACATTGCAGACAAATGTAGATAACATTCATCATTAAATACTAAGGAGATCTCATTTTGCATGAAGGCAATCGCGTGAAGTAAATCTAAAAAGTTTTCTTTGTATTAGAATAAAAAGACATAACATTGTTTAAATTATTTATGATACTATTAAGTCATTTGTAGGTTTACTGGTCACTGAAAGAACTATAATATGTAAAAAGGACGAACAAACATACCTTCAAATAAGCAAGCTATCGTAAGTTTTGTAAAATGTTTAATTTGTATAAAATATCTATATTCCTTAATGCACGTCAATAGTGTTAATTGTCCTGAATCCTGTAAAGTCAGTCTCGACAACCAACGTAAAGATATGCCAAAGTTATAAGCGAAATTAGTTGAAGGACACTCTTCGCACAGCTTTAGCTTCTTTGTATTCTTGCGATTATCGAAAGGACTCTTGTTTTTATACTCTCCGGAACTAGGAATATCGATCTGCATTCAAGGATTTCCCAAATTTTATAAAAAAATCCACCCACAATTTTTTACAGGGGGGAGCATGGCAAATTTCTCAAAAATCTTGAAAATCACCCGTAACTCAGCCAATTGAAGGACTACAACAATGTCCTTTTGCCAAAAGATAGCTATTAGCAATCAAAATCAAATGACGTCTTAAAAAGGACGAAAATCCTTACAGGAGCGGAAATAAAAGGACATTTTTAATTTTTTTAAATTGATTATATCTCGGCAATGTCCTTGCGTATCCTGTCGAGTGATACCTCAAACTACTCGTTTCAGCAAGGACTATCAACTGGCCAAAGGACATTTCGATAGTCCTTCAGGTTCGCGAGTTATCCAGGATTTTGTAGTTTTTACCACTTTCTTAGCAATCCGCGACTGAATTTTTCCAAGTGTTTGATCCTTAGATGACCCCATAATGTTTTGATGCAAATCGATGGAGTTTAATGTCCTGAAACCAGCAAAGTAAGTCCCGATGTTCTGCGCAAGGATTCACCGAAGTTATGAGCAAAACTCGTTAAAGGACATTCTTTTTGTAGCTCTAGTTCCTTTGCGTTATTGTGAATTTTGAAAGGACATATGTTTTTCTACTTACAGCAACCAGGATTATCAAACTGCATTCAAGGATTTTTTGAAACTTCAGCAAAAATTTGACGAATATTTTTTACAGGGGTAGGCATGGAAAATTTCGCGAAAACGTGGAAAATCACCTGTAACTCAGCCATTTGAAGGACTACGACAATGTCCTTTGGCCACCAGATAGCTATTAGCAATCAAAATCAAATGACGTCTTAAAAAGGACGAAAATCCTTACAGGAGCGGAGATAAAAGGACATTTTTAAATTTTTTAAATTGATTATATCTCGGCAATGTCCTTGCGTATCCTGTCAAGTGATACCTCAAACTACTCGTTTCAGCAAGGACTATCAACTGGCCAAAGGATATTCCGATAGTCCTTCGGGTTCGCGAGTTATCCCGAATTTTGTAGTTTTTACCAACTTCTTAGCAATTCGCAACTGAATTTTTCCAAGTGTTTGCTCCTTAGATGACCCCATAATGTTTTGATGCAATTTGATAGAGTTTAATGTCCTGAAACCAGCAAAGTAAGTCCCGATGTTCTGCGCAAGGATTCACCGAAGTTATGAGCAAAACTCGTTAAAGGACATTCTTTTTGTAGCTCTAGTTCCTTTGTGTCTCTGTTAATTTTGAAAGGACATATGTTTTTTTACACAGAACAACCAGGATAATCGAACTGCATTCAAGGATTTTTTGAAACTTCAGCAAAAATTAGACGAACATTTTTTACAGGGGTAGGCATGGAAAATTTCGCGAAAAAGTGGAAAATCACCTGTAACTCAGCCATTTGAAGGACTACGACAATGTCCTTTGGCCACCGGATAGCTATTAGCAATCAAAATCAAATGACGTCTTAAAAAGGACGAAAATCCTTACAGGAGCGGAAATAAAAGGACATTTTTAAATTTTTTAAATTGATTATATCTCGGCAATGTCCTTGCGTATCCTGTCGAGTGATACCTCAAACTACTCGCTTCAGCAAGGACTATCAACTGGCCAAAGGACATTTCGATAGTCCTTCAGGTTCGCGAGTTATCCAGGATTTTGTAGTTTTTACCACTTTCTTAGCAATCCGCGACTGAATTTTTCCAAGTGTTTGATCCTTAGATGACCCCATAATGTTTTGATGCAAATCGATGGAGTTCAATGTCCAGAAGCCAGCAACGTTAGTCCCGCAATCTTGCGCAAGGATATGTCAAAGTTACGAGCCAAATTCCAAAAGGAAATAAATAAAAAAAACTTGGTTGCATTTCTTTGGTATTTTTTATTCAATGTTTCTGAAATTTTCACTAAAATTGTTGCTACTTCTAACATTTTGCATTTTGTTATTGTTTTGTTTTGTTTTTGTTTTGTTTTGTTACTTAATGTTTTTTGTTTTGCTCTTGCGGATTGGCCAACAAACAAACTGCAATGCGTGGCATTGTGTCAGATTCAACTACATTAGGTACGATTCAGAAATGTACATTAATTGTAAAAACAAACGAAATTAACTATAGATATGGTCAATAATAATAGTGTGTAATAATAGTAATTAGTTGTAATCGTTAACAGTAGTTTGATAACTCTTGAAGTACATCTTTTTCACGCTGGAACTAATTCGACTAACTAATAAGACAAAGGTAAACACAACATGTAACTTTCCCGCGGGGGGGCGGGAAGGAAACATTCTGATAAAGCTACGTCTGATATCGATCGATATAGTTCAGTGTCTCTTACCAACTAAATTTGCAACAAATGTTTTTGTTTGGGGAGGGGGGGAAGTTGCAGTTCGCATTAAATGTACACATTATAAATATACATGTTTGTTGTTGTAAAATGTATGAAACAATTATAAATAAATATTTAGCAAATAGTTGTTTGTTATATAGTCTTTTGAAGAAGTTTCACTCGAGTGCAATGCATGACATTCAACATAGTTTTGTTAGTTTGGCACCCACTGTCGTGTGTGTGTGTGTGTGTGTGTGTAGTTGTTAAGTAGATTATTGTTCTAACTACACGATTTAGCTGCTCAGGAATATGTGTGTGAAGTGAACCAAGAAATGCACAACAACGATTTGTTTGGTTGTTTGTCTTGGATGTGATTCGGTTTCTCATCTGCCAATGTTGTTGTTCTGCTTCTCCTTGTTTTTTGGTATGTGCAGCGCGACCTTTTTCAAAGGTGCCTGTAACGATCTCAATGCTTACTTCTAGACAGTACACAAGACACACACAACTAATAGCTAACTTTAGACTCTAAACTCTGGGTTGCCTGCGGGCCTAGCGCTATGACGACAAGTCCGTCTCGGAGGCGTCGAGTTCGCCGGGCGGATTGCGCTTGATGCAGTCCCGTATGCTCTGCAGGATGATGCCGACCCGCCTGTCGAGCGCGTCCAGATGCGGCTGCCACAGCACGGGGCTGACGGGATCGTTGCTCAGCGACTCGCCCATCACCTGCGACAGCGTCTTGGCTCCATTGTGGAACCTGTCGAAACAATTCAATAGCAAACACACATCAAGGGGGGCGAAGGATTCGCTACTCACTCAAGGAGCTTGCTGAGCGTCGTCTTGCGAATCAGGCAGCACTGCAGCACGGGCGCCAGGATGGAGAGCTCGTCGTGGAAGGGACGCCCGAAGCCGCGTCCGTGGTCCAGGTGCAGGGGGAACGTCTCGTTGCCGTAGATTCTGCAAAGAGAGTGCTTGTCAAATTGCGTATACGACCCATATGATCAGGGCTGGCATAATTGCCAGCAAATGTGATTAAGGATTGGCTTTGGCTTCGTTTTCGTTTTCGTTGGCAAACGATGTCATCGTTCTGGCTTTGCATAGCAAACAATGTGGCAACTGTCTGTCTTCGACTCGTGAATATCTTTCCGAGGCATTGCATCCTTGCAGACTAGTCAAGCATGCAACGTGTGCAGGTGCAGAATGCCTGCCATCTGCCACATGTGGTAGGCATGAAGCCAACAACGCCATTTATGCGGAAATAAGCCAATCGCATTATGTGTCTGATGCCAGGAGCAGCAGCATTTATGAGAGGCAACTGGGTCAATACTCACTTGAAGGTCTCGTAATGATGACGATCCATGTTGCCGGTGAGAAAATCAAACACAGCCATGTCCATAAGGTCCAGCAGACGGCGACCCTCATCGTAGGGCGGAATATCGCGCACCTGGCCGAGGGAGAGACGAAAATGTGAAATTAAATTGCAGTAGGAAGTAAGGAGAGGAAAGGAAGGGACAGCAAAGGATGCTGGTGGAAAGAAATAAGGACTTAATTAAGTCAAAGGCACAATACAATCTGAAGCAGCAGCTTCAGCGGCAACTCGAGCAGAAGTAACAAATAAAAACATTTGCATTCCATTCCAGCTGAAATGCAAATTACAAGTAAGTAAAAGTAACCGCAGCAGAGGCAGCAGCATCACAGGATACGCTGCAGACAAAGCATGGCGAGGACAACCGGAAGTGGAAATGAAAATGGCACACAAAATTGGGGTAAACTTAAAAAGAGGGGAGGGAGGGGAGCGGGAGGATCTGAGCCACTCGTTTACTTACCAGAGCACAATAATTGGCATCTGTCTCCCATTGAGCCTTCTTGCGCTTGTGATAGGAGCGTCGCCAAGGATGCCGCCAGAGCTGAGGGATGCAGAGAAGAGAAACCAAAATCAATATCAATTTGAGCTGTTGAAGAATATAAAAATCCAAAGATGCTTCAGCTTCCTCCGTTGCTGCTGCTGCTGAGTGGCATTAATATGCCACACGAGTGCGGGCGGTCGGTGGATTGTGCAGCTAAAACATTTATTTCTCATCTCGCAATACGACAATATTATTTTTTATTCAGCAGTTCAGCAGCTCAGCAGCTCGGCAGTTTGCAGCAGCACTACAAGCGAAATTAATTTCGCTTAAATGAAATTATTTGCGGGGCTGCCAAGAGAAGCAATAAAACTTTCGGCTCCTTCCTACGTTCGCCTCTGCCCCTCCGCCCCGCCCCGCTCATAACTGGAACTTACCTTGCGCCCCTATGCATTTGGCAATGGGTTCGTTTTGTGGGTGGGATCGGCGAGGACAACAACAACAAGAACAGTTACCAAAAAAATATGTAGAAAAATTAAACAGAAAAAAACAGGTTGAGAACAAAAATCATAATAAAAGCGAGCGCCGCGCAGAGTCTGTGTAATGACCAGAATGCCGCACTTGCCACAAAATGCAGCAGTAGGCGCGCGCAAAGCAAATAGAAAGCGGCAAGCGAACAAAAAGCGAGCACACAAAAAATGAAACGAGAAACGAAAAAGCGATGTAAGGTAAGTCAACGGTTACACGGCGACTATGGCATAATGGAAAGAGATTGTTTGCATATAAAGCAGCGGCAGCCACGCCCCATAAACTGCATAAATCAAGCAAAATTAAATTCACGCTGCAAGACAAGCGCCCCGGAATGTGGCACACAACCACTACTAATACTATTACTACTATTGCTACTGTGGGGCAGGCGCTTTTTGTGGCGCGTTAAATGTCCGTGGAAAAAAACGAAAATCACATTAAAGATTATCAAATGCATTTAAAAGATGTAAAGCGGGTGCGGGGTGAGGAAAAAATGTGAGAGATTCCATTGTCGAGATGAAATTAAAAGTATGCCAAAGATTAAGCAAAGCATTGAGATTTATGGGATTTATTCTAGCGAATTGCACTTTGAATGCCAAGCAGCATTCACAGTGCGGCCTGAGTGCGATATTAGTTTGTGCCTCTCCCTTGATTAGCCATGAATGCATCAGACACACCTTAGATATTTCATAAAGGTCGAGAAATGAATGTTAGTTTAATGGTAGTCTCTTCATTCCCCCATAGAAATTAACAGGCGTGCAAATCAAATTCGCAACTTAATTAAAATTCCACACAGTTGCAGCATTGTTTGGCGTTTGCTTGCCCCCAAAGCAACTCTTGAAAGGATAATAGTAAAAGTGAATAAAAACCAAAACAACAACAGCAACAGCTACAGCAACAACACCTCGGCATTTTTCTCTAAAAACGGTACTAAAGAAAAATGATCTCCTGTGCATAATTTACAGTTTTGCCTTACGCTAAATCTCAAGTATACACTTAACCATTTTCTACTTGTTAACTGCAGGAGAGCGAGCCGAAAGCCTCGCAAAAACAAAGGAGTAACTGACAATGGGAAGTCGCTTACCAGATACCCTGTAAGCTGCGGCAAAATCAACAATTTAATGTTGCTAAATGTTGTTTTATCTTCACCTGTCCCACAGCCTTTCTGTTGTTGCAGCTTACAGGGTATGCGGCAGCAGCAAAAAAAAAAAACAAACTGAATTATTCCTTTGAGGCACAAGCCCGACAAACACAAAAAAAAAAGAAAGAAAGAAACTGGGAGAGAAAAATGTTTTAGCTGCGGCAAATCTGTCTGCAAAATGCTAGGGGACATGGTCAAAGGGATAAACCCTTTTCTCTAAGCCAGCCAACGAACACTGAGGTGGCTGAGTCGGCATGTTGCAAGTTGGGTTTTTGGTTTAAATTTTCAGTTATTTGCATTTAAAAGCCGTTGCCGTTGCCGTTGCCTTCGCTCATACTCCTGCTCTGTCCCCGTTTGATGGAGTGGACTCTAGAATTTATTAACGTCCGTCTGCCTGACCGTCCGGGATGGTTGCATTTATATTTCATTTTACGCTTTACGAGTTGCTGAAGAACTGATACAATATTTTTGTTTTTAATTCAAGCAGCAGGCGGCAAAATGAATGAAATGAAATGAAATTGCCGAGCGTCGAGATCTGTGAGCTGAGAGCTGAGTAAGTGTGCTGAGTCAAACAAAGGATACACAAAATAAAAAATTATGCAAATTAAAAGCGAGGCATGAAACATGAAGCGAGTAACTAGTTAAAATTTCCCTCTCTGCTCCGCAGTCCCAGGGGTCAGCTTATGGAGCTTATTTCCATCCACAGACTACGGAATACAGAATACAGAATACAGAATACCGAATACCTGTTGCCACTTGCCACATACGATACTCGCACTCTTGCCACACGCATGCATGCTAAGTAAATAATGTGATTTGTTATTTAGTTTGGCCAAGCGAACGAAATTAGTAATGAAAGCGAGGGCCGAGCGTATAAATTGTAATCTCGGAGCGTTGAAGAGAGTTTTGCCGTGCATTAATCAAATACCACTTAGCAGCAAGGACCCAGATCCTTTTCCCTTTTACACTACTACCAGATACGAGTGTCGAGTGTCGAGTGTTGACTGGTGAATGGTGAATGGTGAATAGTGAGAGTGAATAACATACCTTGCGATTCGAGGAGTCCAGGCTGGGCAGGAAGGCGGCAAATGAGCCCTCGAGCATGTCCGGGTTGCCGCAAATGGCATGCGAGGTGTCGCAATAGTACGAGCACTTGCCATGGAAGCATAAATTAAGTGATGGCGAGACAAAGAATGTCTTCAATAAATTTTCGTCGGCCTTTTGATATATTTCGGTCGTAATGTTCAGCGTCCGACCTGCCACAGGCATCGCGCGACGAAAGCCCAGAACTCTGCAACGACCAGAACAAAAACAATACAACACAACCGATGAGATCCAAGTGTGAAATAAGCGGTAAATAAAAGACCAACAGCAAAAACAATGCCAAACAGTTATGCCAACCGAGAGTCCTCGTACACACAGAGAGAAAAATAAAGAAATTAAATAAAACTAAAATACAACTCTTAAAAATGAGTACTACTTTTATCTTAAATAGAAATTCCTTCAACAAGATTTCTTTCATAAAAAAGTAAATTAAATTATATTTAAATTCAAATATTTTAATTTTAGATTTTATGCTCTGTGTTGAATTTTAACTCTCTCATATTATTTAATTAATATTATATTCCTCAAATGAGAATGCTTCTGATTTATTTATGAGCTATAAGCATTCTTATATGAAGAATGGTCAATCTTGAATTATTCTTGTTTAAAGATCTTAATTTGTTTTTCTCTCTGTGAAATGCGAAACTGGAATATTTTCTTTATTTATTCGCCATATATCATTGGCCAGAAATGTTTCTTTGCTCACTGGCTTTTTAAAACTTTATCATTTTGATTTAAAATTTGTCTTTAATTTCAGGCAACAGGTGAACAAACATGGCCCAACGAGAGAGACGGAAATCAAGGAGACGCTGTCTGTTGACCAAAAATTGTTTTAGCAACAATGAAAAATGTTGATTGCGTGTGCGACGAGTGTCGCCCGAGGTTATCAGTGAAATGCCATAATTTTATTTTGTCTCAGTTCAGTTCGGTTTCAGTTTTGGTTTCAGTTTTGCTCCTGTTTCTGTTTCTGTTTCTGTTTCTGCTTTTGTCCTGTCGCACTTTAGTTCATTGTTTTTTGTGCTGGGGTCAACAAGTTGGTCGCTTCTAGCAAATTGCGAACTTGAGCTGAGTTGCGTTGAGTTGATTTTGTATGTGCGTGTGTCGGACTTGGACATGGAATTGTAATTGTGTTGTCTGACAGCAACAATTACACAAGTTGTGATGTTAATCTAAACTCAAAAATGCCATACTCCGAGATGTGTGTGCGGTCTCGTCTGTTGTGCAGACAATTTGAATCTAAATTAGGGCTAAACATGTCAGAGACTGACTGAAGTTGGTCTACGCAGTGTGTACAAGTTAATTAGTCATTAAAAAGGTCGTTTCGCCCTTGGCCTTCAGCTCTCCTCTGGGTCATCTCATTATTCGGATGAGACTGCATTTATTTCCATAAGAGAATTATGCCCAACTATCACATGCTCAGTTCGTCGTAAATCATTTTATTGCCATGACCACCATAAATAATAAACATAAATTGATGGCACCTTTTCCCTGAGCTTCCCTCGAGGCTATTTGCGGATTACCACAAGCTGCCCAATCGCTCACAGCCAGAGAGAGAGCTGAGAGCTCGTAAAACTGGACAGAAGAGTGTGAAGCTTCGATTGGCATTAGCTAATTTGATTGCTCTAAAGCCGTAAATGGAACACGGATTTGGCAGGTGCAAAGCAGGTTGTAAATAACATTTCGTCTCGGTCTCTTTGTCTGTTTGCTTTCCAATTGAATAACGATATTTCATTTGCATAAATATTTGCATTCGTCGGCCGGCAATGTAATTAAAAATGAAATTTAAAATAAATATGCATTTATTTCCAGAGCGAACCAATGAATTTAATTGCATAAATTGCAGCCGCATTACGAGTGTCGCACAGTTCACTGAGCTACGAAGGACATTACCAAGGAAGGATGAAGGAGGGAACTCACCTGTCCAAATGGAAGGCTGCAATCTCGGCATTGTGACGCTCGTAGTCCGTGAAGTAGAAGTGATTGGGCAGCGTTTGCTGCTCCCTCGGGAACCTAAGAAACAGATGCGCACCAAATAAGAGTAAATGTAATGCGAAAAATTGAATTCAAATTGCGGGTGCCAATTGAATGCGTTCGCGTTCACAGCTAGTCGCCAGGTTGCAAGTTGCAAGTTGGCAGCTGGCAGCTTAATTACTTACACGACTGCGACACCGCAGCCCAATTCAAAAAACGTTTCATTTAAATTGCAAATGAAGAACATTAAATGGACACTTTACACTTTGCCAGCTGCTGCTGCTGCGGTTTCTCAGCTCTGGACTCGGACTCTGACTCGGACTCGGACTCTGACTCGTTGTTGGCCAAGCAGCGCGTTTAAATCTCATTAAAAAAGCGCGCGTATAAATAATTTAAATCGCGAGCTGCTTCAAGTGCCACATCGCGTTGCATTGCATTGCGATGCAGTACATCAACGGATTGTCCATTTGCGTGGCGCCACAGAAAGTCAGCATTGCCGTGAATAAATTATATTTACTCAACGCAAAGTGCTGAGTTTTATCAATTATTGCATTTCAGCCGCCAGCTGAATATTTATTTTAAACGCATCGCCATTAAACTTACCGCATTGGCTTCATTAGAGCCTTGACGTCATTCGGGTACTCGATGATCAGTTTCAGCTGCGTTCCGCCCTCCTTTTGCACTGCGACCAGAGAACACAATTAATTGAAATCGAGTTGCGTAAAAAGGAGCTCAAAATTCGCACTTGGCTGCACAAATATTTTCGGGGGGGGCGGGGCTGCACTGCAATCATTGAAATTGCATTGGGCGGAGCACACTTGACTAAGTTGCAATTAAAATGCAGTGCAAAAATATTGCGTATACGCAAAGAAAGCCCAGAATGCTGACCTCCTTTGTGCAGTCAACTGGGCATGGCCCAATAATAGACACATCAAAAGCATATTTCTGCCGGCCGTAAATGTAATTAAAAGCAAGTTTCTCTCGGCCATGCAACCACAACAAAATCCTGCTCAAATATCATTAGAATGCAAATGCTCGAACGTAAAAATAGAACAAAGCAAATACCCCTTTTAAGGACAGAGTATATGTTATGTGCTTGTAAGTTGCGCAAAGTTGCGACTTTAAAGTGTCATTGTTGTTAGACTTTGTCTTGCACAAAACTTTATTATTAATAAATTACGGGGCAGCGCAAAGTTTCTGCAATGAACATAGTTTCGGCTGCCTGCTCTCAATAATCCCGGCAACTTTTGTGCACCTCCTTTGCATAATTAAGTTAAATGTGCAGCCAGCCAAAGGGCGAGTAAGTTGAGCCTCTGCGTATTTATGGCGTCACAATTCCAGCTACATGCATCCAGATATATTCGCTACTTACCCACGTGCTCGATTGGCAGCTTGATCATGTCACGTAGCACCGCATCGACCAGAGTATCCTGCTCGCCGTAGAGCTCCTTCTTGGTAATGCGCAATTGGAAGCGCTCCAAATTGCTGGCGTTTGCTCTGCAAAGCGAAGAATAAAGCATCTTTAGCTGGCGGCCAAAATCAGGCAAGTAAAGGAAATATACTATATATATATTGTAAGCAGTGGGTATCAAGTTGCCTAATGATTGTCACATTGATTTGTCAAAGGCAGCAGCAATCGCTAGACGCCAGCTGGCATCGCAAATCTTTTGGCTCTTTGTGTTTTTTCAATGCCAATTTGGCTTTCAAATTCAGACTGCGACTGAGATTGAGAGAGAGAGCGAAAGCGACGCATTTTTTACGCTGTAATCTTTCAGGCTGCAGCTTCTTATGCGTCTGCGTTGGCCAGCAAAAAGTGCGGCATGCAGCATGTTGCATTGCTTTTTTGTCTTTCGAGTCGAGAGAGAGCGACTCAGTTTATTTAAGCACATTTTTGGCCAGTTTACTTTTAGTTTTGCTGTCAAAGCATTAAATCCGATTGGAAATTGCTGTTTAAATGCGCCGCAAACTGCTAAAGTGGCTTTGCCACAATGTTGCATACTTTTGGGGCAACCAATCGAACTGCACACAGAAATTGCTGACTGAATGCCCAGGGAAAATATGCGACTGACAAATTGAATTGTTGCAATTTGCTGTTTTGCTTTTAGTGTCGTCGTCGTCGTCGTTGTCCTTGATGCAGTTGCAGTTGCAGCTGCTGCCGGTCAGTCAAAATCTGGCCATGGACAAAAAGGGTTGACAGCCAACAGCAACGGCAACGGCAAATGTTTGCCGCATTGTGCGGCATGTTTATCACGAGATAATGTAGTCACCATTCGCCTAACTCTATCCAACGCTTGGCTGAGCTCACGTAACTCCCTTGGCCATATTCCGAGACTCGTCCTTGTCGTCGTCATCGTCGTCCTTTCCACCCGTTGTCATTGTCATTACTGCCACTACAATGATTGCTGTTCCTGACTTGGCTGCTCGGCTGCTCGACTGCTGTCCTGTCGCTGGAATCCTTTTCATAATTTGCTTGATGACGTCTCTGATACTTTACGCAGGCAATGCTTTAATGCTCCAACTCCGACTCCGACTCCAACTCCTAGACGAACTGCTGTTTGCCAACCTTTCAACCTTTTGTCGCCACTTCTCGCCCCCAACTCGACTCGACGCGACTCGGTCGGAAGGAAACAAATGTCTGAGAGCCAAGCCCCTTGTGCAGCGAGCAATGAGAAAATGACTTTCAATATTTTAACTTTTTATGGAAATGGCGACAACTTCCCGTCTACCTGGCCTGCCTTTTAATGACTCTCTCTCTCTCTATCGCTCTGGGAACTGCATGCGGCAGTTTAAATCTTTAAAGAGTCTCTGTGGCTGCAATTAAACATTAGTCGGCAATTGTCATGAGCTGGCCAAGAAATTGACAAGGGTTCGCTGGCTCCTTTTTTTGCTTTCGGGGGATTAGGAACGCAGCTGCTAAGTGCGGTCGACAAAAGGCAGCGAGCAGCAGGCAGCAGGCATCATCATGCTTCATTCGAGTGGCAAGTCCGAGTCCAATTTCTGCGCATGTTTCATTTGTCAAACGCCACAAGGGGGGGGGGGGGAGGGGGCAGGCAGAGGGCTGTGTAATTGATGAAGCAGCTCGCTCAGACATTGACTAAGCACCGACTACTGTCCAATATTGAGTTTGAGCTTGCGGTTGGCGGCTTCTTAAAACATTTCGCCAATGGTCTCGAGCTTTGTTACACAGCTGCTTTATGCCACACTAAATCAAACCCCAATTGCAGTCGACTCGATTGAGTTGCAACTACTCTTGCCACATGCTGTCCTTCAACAATACAGCAGCACACAAAAAGGGATCACAATTCCATCGAGATGCTTCCTTCCCTTCGTCAAAAGACACACTGTCAACCGATGTAAATTTGATTATGCAATCCGTTGACAAGTTTCTCGCAAATGACAGTCTCCAGAAATATCCAAAGAACTGACACAATTTGCTGGATAATTTATGAACAAAGTTCCGAGTAATTTCTGATGGAAATGAAAAGGAAATCAAAAATTTGAAACGCTTCTGAGGAAAGCCAACAAATTAAACTAATTGAAAAGGGATAAACAAAGGGACAAGTCAAGTTATTTTCAGCATAACATAAATAAGTTACACATTTTAATAACTGAGCAGATTAACATTGAATTCATATATTTTATGAGCCATGAAGTACTATTTCATTCTTTGAAATTAAATCACTAAATCATATTCATCATTCGATTAATCATAAATGCAAATTAATACATGACTACGATAATTATTAAATAATATTAAATCTCGTCAAGTCAAACAAAATGTCAGAAAATAAAAACTCTCAAAGAATGTATGGCTATTATGATTATTTATTTTATGCAATTCATTTAAAATATTTCGAAATTCAATTTATCAAAAATGCAACGAGAATTATTATACGTAATTGATTTAAAATATAATTGCATTTTTAAATATCCCGTCAAGCCTGTTCAATGTCTTCATCTGGTAAAAAAAACATTGTCAGGAAGAAGACAGTCAATAAATCAATTTATGGCTACAATAATTAATCATTCTGTGAATTTAATTCACAATATTAATACAAGATATAATTAAACTGTTTTAATATTTCGTCAAGTGTATTCAATTTATTTTGATGTCAAAATGTTGCCGGCGAAGAAAACTCTCAAATAAAATACGACTGCAATTATTATTTATTGTTATGTGCCTTTTGAAGTCTTGGCAATTTCTTTGTCTACGGTTAATCGATTTTTCCCATAGTGCAAATATGTTGCAAACCTTTAACTTTTAAACAAACATTTCGAACAACAAAATGTTGCCGGCGAACCAAACTTTCACTTGAAGTTTCTGCGCTTATCGTTTATATTTTTTCATCTCGCATATTTTTCTTTCTTGCGATTGCAAATGTTTTCTCTCTGTGGCCCTGCTAGATATATCTATATATATATATATGTATATATACTATATAATAACAGCTGTCAGTCGGCATGTCCCGGCTCTGTCGTAAGCCCTGTGCTCGCCGAGCGCCGCCCCATAATTGTTTCAGCATAAGAAAATGTCAGTAAACTTTGCCATCGCCGACTTCGCAGTGCAGCTGCTGCTCCACAGGGAGGAGGAGACTGAGAACGGGAGCCCAACCACAGGCCACCACTTCTGCTGGAGTCTCGAGACTCGAGCTACGCCGTGTGCTTAGAAAGTGAAAAACTTTGTGCGTGTGAAATTGTGGCAAGGCGGCGACCAGAGAATCGCCCCAAGAAGCTGGCAGCGTCGACAGCCAACTAGATTCAGGACTCAAGACTCGAGACTGGAGAGTGGCAAGCAAACCACGGGCGGACATTTTGAAGTGAGTTACAAGAATGAAATTAAACTTATATTGTTGCGTTCGCCGGTCTACAAGGATAAACTTCGCGAGCATTAAAACCACTGACAGCAGGAGGAGCTGAGCAGCTGCAACTCGCAGAATGTCAGCGCACTTTAGTTTTACACACTCGCCGACATTGAGCATGGTCTTTTATTAGGACGCGACTGTATAAACCGCAGTCGCTGTCGGTGTCGCAGCAGCAGCTGCTTAACTTGCAGTTCGGGCTTAATTCTGCTGTTGGTCGGCCACTGGGTTTGTAATTCGCTGGAAATAAGATTGCTGTCCCAGCTCAACGCGGTCGCAATTGCAGGCTAATTAAAAATTTGTCATACTAATTAAACGCACGCCAGCGCGTAGACGTGACGGGAGAACGACAACGACGTCGACGACGACGCTGACGACGAGGCCAAAGGACATCAGCAGACTGCGGCTTATGGTAAATCAGTGGCACTCGCTGGCTAACAAGCACAAATTTTTGTAATTATATTTCAGCTAATAGAGTAGCGAGCGACCCACTGTGCGCTCTGCTGCTTTATGCTCATATTTCACATTGTAATTTTAGGGGAAATTTGCATTTTTTATGCTGCAAGCAGTTGCACTTTTTGGCGAGATGAAGATAGCGGGAATCACCTGAGCGTGGTTGCATGCTGCAAAAGTGCTGACAAAGCTGCCACAGCCCCGCTCCCCTCCGCTTCCCTCCGCTCGCCTCCTCGGCCAACACAAAAGGCGGCCTAAACCACACGAGCTGTGAGCTTGCCTTGGCACGCGTCTGCCAAGCGTCGAGCAGCGAGTTGACAGAATTTTAATGAGATATCTGCGATGCTAGGATCCAATTTAGGCTATATCCTTCGCCTACGCCCATGCAGAAGGTACGCTCACATTGTTGCAAAGTTTGTCGCCAAGTTCTATTCCTTCGCCCATATGGCATAAATTTAAGCTGCATTTTGATGCGATTGTCTGCTTTTTAAGACTACTTAGTGGCGAGTAAGTGTATTTTGTTTTCCATACGAGGCTTCAGCTTTGTGCTGGCAATTTCGCTTGTTAATGAAATTTGCATTTGTGCTACGTGCAGCGCAAAAAACGTAGCGTTTGGCTCCGTTTCGGTGATGTGCGATAAATTAGAAAATCAAGCACTTTTATGCTAATGCCAAGCAAACAGCAAAGGCAACGCAAACGCCTAGAACAACATGCTTTCAGTTTGACAAGTTTCAGGCACTTTGCATTTTCCAGCGTTTTATTATCATTACAAGCAGCAAGTACCCAGAGTTGAAGTACGAGTATTTTCTATGCTGTCGAAATCACTCATACGCCACGTTTCCAATTCTGATATGGCAATGGAGGAGGGGAGAAGTTCGTAAGCTGATTACTGAGCGAGCAAATCAAATGAATTTCATGGCTGCACTGAAGCTGCTCGCCGTGGAACTCGCATTGATTTCTTTATTGCAGTTTTATTTGATTGCGCTCATATGAAATTACGTATACGGAATGTTGAGACAAGCACGCTAAACTCTCATCAGCGTTATCAGCCGAGTGGCATCGGGGAGACAGCCTCAGACGGAGCAAATATCTAAAACGTAAATGTGTCACGTAAATGGAGCGTAAATTTCAATAAAAATCATTTCAATTTCAGCAAAGCCAAAAGCAGCCGTAACTGCTTCAACTGCGCACACACACAGCACACGGCAGGTAAGAATGTTGGTATTAGGTTGTCTGTCTGTCTGCTGCCTCCCACAATTACAACGGTTACAACAGTTGCCGAGCGCGTGCCTGGCAAATCCAACCAAAGCAGAAAGCAAAGCGAAACCAAAGCCAAAGTCAGGAAGGTAAAACACTAAGCATTATGCCTTCCGCTCAAGGGAAATTGAATTTTTCGTCCAGCTTCCGTTCATCTGGCATTCACAATCCCAAATTCAACTCGAACTCAATCGCCAATCATCTTGGAAACTATTGAACTTACCCCAGTTGTCGGTGCAGCATCTCGCCCAGCGTTGGGTTGTTGATGGACACGTCGGGCGCGTTGTCCACAATCACATGCAGATACTCGTCGCTGAGCAGCAGCTTCTGCAGATCGATGTAGCGATCGTGCGGCGTCGGCTTCCGCGTCGTCAGCGTCGAGCCCGCGACGACGGCTTCCTGGCCGCTTGTGGTGCCTCCGTTCTGGCTGCCCGAGGCCTGGGCCTGCGTGGACGCCTCCTTGGAGCCAGAAGAGTTGCTGCAACGAGAGAAGACGTGGCGCATAATTAGTTTTGACGTTGAGGCACACACTTGACAATGGACCAGCCACTCACACTTAATTGCAACTCACAAGTGGCAGTTTATGCCAAGAACTGCACTGCAAAAAGCAAAGCAACCAAAAGACCGAACGGAGAAGGCCTAAAGCCAACAGACGAGCGTCGGGAGACGGGCGACGGGAGACGGGCGACGAGTGGCTCAAGTTGAGCATTTAAGGACATGCTCCACAAGGTAAGTTGAAACTTTGCCTCTTGGACCAGGACTTAGCTATCTAAAGCCCACACGCATTTACACGTACACCCACACACACCCACACACACACACACACTCACACACACGCAACTCGACTGAAATAAACCAAAATTACAAGCACTTTTGATGGAAAGTGCATTTCGTAAGTCGAGGCCGAACTTGTGCACTTTACAGCACAGTGGCATAAATGCCAATTAAGTTGAGCAAATACTACGGCACATCAGTAATATTAAAGTAACTATTAAAATGTATTAATAATTATAACGAATTTTAAGTAAATATTGAATTAATAATGAGTCTGGGACTTAAAACACATTTAATAATAATTCCACGTGTTATATATTTCAAATCAAAATTATAAATCTAAGTGACTAGCGCTACATTTAATGAATAATGACATTAAATAAATATAAAATGAATGAAAAATTAAATAAATATAAAGTGACTATAGTCTCAGCTAATCACAATATTTGTCTGAAACAAATGGTGAGAATCCATTAGCAAGCCATTAATTCTGCTAACTTCAAATGGTCATAAAATATATTTGATGGAATTTGCTCAATAATGAGTTGTTTACTCATGCCTGAATACTTTTAGTTAAGATGCATAGATTTTAATTACTTCAGCTTGCCACACGAATATCAATTTAAATAGTTGGATAATTAATGTGTTGACTTTTGGCCATTGTACTTGGCCGATAGCGTCATCGCAGCAGTTGAGCAGTGCTTAGAAGTGAGATAAAGTTGCTGCACTTTGTGCTCCCATAATATGATACTCAGCTGGCCGAAGAACTGTTTCATATTAAGGTTTAGTAACTTTTAGATTTCGCCTAAAGTTGCCACCAATTTTGTTGCTGTTGCTGTTGTTGCTGCTGTTGTTGTCAGAGTTACCTTAACCTTGGCCAAGTTGCAGCTCAGCTCGTTAGCACAATTTCAATTTCATTTCGAGGAGCCTCGTCTTTGGCTCTGGCTTCTATCGTAATTTGAGTGCTGGCCTCTTTGGCCATTAAAACGAATCCGAAATCTCAAATATGCCTATGCGACAACAAGTTGTGTTGCCAGCCAGGGAGCAAGGAGTGTTGCATCATTAAGCGAAGGGCTCACAGGATAAGTTGAGAGCCGAGTGCTGAGAGCTCGAATCAAGACGTGCAAATTGTTTTGCCTTAGCCGCAAAAACTTTGCACATTGTCGTTTAAATTTTTAATTGTTGCAGCAACAATTTGAGATGCGTGCGCTTCAATGGATTTATTCTCTCCCCAGCTCTCTCTCGTCTCACTCTCACTCCCACTCCCAGTGGCCTCCAGCCAGGTGAGGATGTCTCTGTTATGCGCCTGTCTCTGGCTGTCACTCAAAAAGTGGCATGCCACATGTGCAGGCAGGTAAAGTGCGAAACTTTTTCAATTAACAGTTACCAGCAAGCTTTAAACTTTACAGCCGCAACAGCCTCCTCTTTGCTCTCTCTCTTTCGCTCTGTCGCTTGCCACTTCTGAGTTATCTTTGCCGCAAGGCTTATTACGAATATCTCATAACGAGCTTCAGCAGATTTAACGCATTTAATGCCATCACATCACAACACGGCGAGAACACAAGACGGCGGCAAAGTAGCAAGCATAAAGTATGCCGCATAATAGCATTTTATGCGGCAATAAGAATTAAAAGCTTACTTTTGTTTGCTCCCCCTCGACACTGCTCAATTTTTGGTATTTATGCAATGCCCCAAATTGATTTTGTGGACAGCAGCGTCAGCTTACATGACGGCTAACAAGCCACGTGGCAGCTTAGTCTGCTCAGTCAGCCAGTCTGTAGTCTCTAGTCTCCAGTCTGCTGTGGCATTGTGTTTAGCAACGGCTGCGTGATGCAACGTGGCAACAAACAACCGCAGATCGATTCAGGGCAGCTTTACTCATTAAATTGTCACGTGACCTGCGTAAAGCAGGTGACACAATCGCCTCGGCTCCCAGGCCTGCAACTCAACGTGCAGCGCGATTAATTAAATCATTTCTGCATTGTCAAGTGCAGCTGACACGCGTCCCAGATCGTGTCCATAAAACCCAGTAATCGATACTGACTTCGCCTCTTAAGCAAGCGAAATTATGGGCTGTTTTAGTGTAAGCTTTACGATTAGTATTATCACTGGGATCTAGGAGAATAATTCGATATTTACGCTGCAGCAACAATTTGTTTGTGAACTTCTATTATTAATCGACTTCAATCAGAGTATAATTAAGATCTATTATGGGGAATACTCTGCAAGAAACTGTTTGCAAAGTAGCCAAAGTCTAATAGTGGTTTTCATTATGGTCAAAGTTAACTTTCTGCATCTGCCAAATATCGATATATTTAATTAGTTTGTGAAAACAGAGGACACAATCATCGTCAATAAAACTGAAGCTCAGATTCTCCAAATACCCATCGATTTTTACCTGGCATGCAATAATTAATGCAAATATATTTGATGTACAATTAAATGCAGCTGCAATCATTAATGAATTACTGTGTCTCTACATAATTTCGATGCAATATCTTTTCTACTTCATTATCATGCTATCTCCTACAAGTATGAATTTACTCTTCAGTTTTTTACTGATCCTCTGATTAATACTAAAATACTAAGTAGAGTGACTTAAACAGGTATATAGTCTGCAACATATTATTTCGTTTTGTTATTTTGTTATCTTGTGATTGCAGCTTAAGACGTCAGCTTGCCGCTAATGGTCAATGGAAGTAATACCCGATATTTACATTTCTCTCTAAGATTACCAATAGCGTTTATAGCATCGTGATGCTGATGAAATGGCGAATGAAAGAATTTATAATTGAAAACAAATCGCGATAAGGAAAGTAACTCGGTGGATGCTTTAATAGAATTTATTACACTGCACCGCACACTGTCTTGGCAGAGGTATCATAATTTTGCATTTGCCACAGCATAATGGGCGCAGCAAACTCAAACTGTGCGAAGTTTGCAAGGGGAAGGGGAAATGTGGCAACCGTTTTACAGGCGACGGCAGCAAGCGACCGACTTATGAATTAATTAAATATTTACTAGCAAAATATTGGCGTTTTATGTTGCCAGCCAACCATCTAGTGACGTCCTCCTGCCATTCTGACTGCCTTCCTGGCTGGTTGGTGGGCACAGCCTGGATGCCTTGCGTCTTGCTGCGTCACTTTTTATGCTTTATTACATAACTTCCGCCAACCACAACACACACACCTACACACACCCACACACACGCACACTCCTTGCGATTATGCTGGCGTAAAGAAAGGCGGGAGCAGCAGGTCGACGTCATCGTAAAAAGCGGCAATGCAACCCCGCAATGAGCTGCGAGCTCACACAGGTAAATGCTTTGTTGCTGCCACATACGGTGGAGCCTCCCTAGGAGAAACGTTTCCTTGTCTTCGATCTAATTATGATTCAATTGCTGCACTGCAAACTTGCCTTTACTCAACTTCCTCTGCACTCGCATAGATTCAGTTATCGAAGGCTTCACTGTAGCCGCAACTTCCCAACCGTGTTGCAATATCCTAAGCTTGCCTCCTTCGCCCCCTTCCTCGACTTCCTTTAGCTGGCAGCAAATTGCGTTTTAATGCCAGACCAAACAAGTTCTATTGCAACTTTTGTTGCATTTGGCTAAATTGAATTATGTACACTGTACAATGCGCGGCCGAAGCTCCTCTGGGATCTCTGGCCATGACGTGCGGTTGGCTACAAGGCAAAGTAACATTTTCCCCGCTCAGATGCCGAAAAGTGCGCTATCAAATAACCCATTATTGGAAATTAAACTCGACTCGCACAGCAACACAGCATTCAAGACGCTGCTCGACTCTCTCGACCAAGCAATCTATTGAGAGATTAGTTTCCTGCATTACAATTTATTTGCGATAAGCGTTCGCTGCCGAACGGACTAAATATTTATATCCTTACAGCAAATGGATAATAGCAAATAATGACATTCATTCCTAGAATCAGTTTATTAAATGTGGATGTTCTCGATTAAAATTTCCTGTTTACTTCAATTCACTTTAATATTATTTCAACAATAAATACTATACATAAAATAAATAATTACCATATATTAAAAGTCTTATTGTATCACTGATTACGAAACTAATTATAATACGAACAAAAATAACCCATTTCTTTCAACAATTTTGCATTACATCATTAAGGAATATTCTAAGCCTACTCTGAGCACCCGCAAAATTATTTGATGTTTAATTATGCAACTCCTTATCGGTTTCCTTTTTTTTCTCTCTTAATTTGCAGTCTAAACTCACTTTGAGTACCTTTAAATTAGCATATATGCAAAGAGTTTGTTAATTATATAATTGTGCATAATATTCTCTTCTTCGAAAAAGTAATTTATTTTTCGTATCGCATTCGCTTTTTACTTTTACTGTATTTCAATAAGAAGTCACAACAGCTTTAAAGAAAATATTCTTTGCACTGAGCACCTTTAAAACTAGTCTCATTGCATCACTAATGATTGAAACGCTTATCGCATTCGCTATTTTACCTTAACTCTTTGCTGTCTAAACTGAATTTATGTACCTACAAAATTAGCATAAATGCAAAGTCTGCGATAATTTCGTCTTCGTTTATTTAAATTAATTTTAATGGATATTCTCAAATGTTTAATTATAATTTGGATTGCATCTTTTGATTGGAATAAAAATTATAATTTTCCTAATGAGATATTTACTACTCCTTCTTCGTTCTATTATATTATAATCATAATCTCAACAATACAAATATTTATATCCTGCCCATTTAAAATTCTTTTAGCACACGAAATTACCAAATATTATTATGTTTAAGTATAATAATTTTATACACACAGCTACTTTATAAATTGAATACAGATTGATCTCTTATCGCACTCAATTTCCGCTCTCACACCCGATATTTTTTTGGCTTTTGAATCACCCGCATTGCGAGTTGATTGAGAGGCAGCTTTAATGAACAAACAATTTGCAAGAATGCTACTCACCTCTTCTGGAGGAACTTGCGTTTGAATTCGTGCAACATGCCACCGCCACCGCCACCTCCGTTGGCTGTGCCCAGTTCGTTGTAGTCGCCGTTGGTGTTGCCGAAGCGCAGCTTTTGATGCTGCTGCTGCTGCTGCTGTTGCTGCTGGAGCAGATGGCGATTCGCCACTCCGAAGTCCATTTGCACATCGACAATGAGCAGCAGAGTGAGCAGCACGAGCGTGGCGCCCAGGCTGATGGCCAGGCGCTCTTTCAGCTTCATGGTACGCAGGACGGCCATAATGGGATTAGTCTGGGAATGGGAACGGAAAGGGGAATTGGCTTTCGTCGCTATTTGGCTTTGAGTCTGCTGTGCTGCTGCGGCTGTGTTTGGCTCTCTGAAGCTGAAATTCCGCAGCCTTGATAGCCAGCCGAGTTGCAATTGCTGTTGTCGAGGCTGTTGCTGCTGCTGATGCTGTTGCTGTTGCTGTGGTTGCTCCTGCCCTCCACGAACGCGTGTCGAGCGCACAATGCGACGCTTGATGAGCACACGGCGGCGTGTTGCAGACGCCCCAGATGTTGTTGCCTCACTGGCGTCGTCTAACGCCTCGCTCGACTGCCGTGTGGCGGCATCAACTGCACACGCAGCACTGACTCCACTCGACTGCCGGACTGCGGCCTGCCAATTGTTGTTGCTGTTGCTCTGCCTATGTAAATTGGCAACGGTTACGTCTATTTGTTCAGCTGATAACTTGTCGCTCTGCTCGGCAGCAGCAGCGCCGCAGTTGCCGGTGAAGTTGTCGTCGCTGCTCCTGGTATCAGCGCTGTTGCTGTTGTAACGCTGCTGTCGCTCCCGGAATCGCTGCAGGCGCTCCGCAAGCGGCGCCGACTGCGCACAGCTGCAAAGATAGCGAGAGAATTTTATTAGCAAACCATATCACAGACTTTCCCACTCACTCAGTCCCTCAATAAAATCAACTGTGAAGAATCTGTGTGCAGGCCCAGCGAAAAGTGCGCAATTTTATTGGCCAGCTAACAACATTGGCCACACTTCGAGAAGCGACAATTCGATGCGCTTGCTACCAATCAATCGAAACCTTGATGCACATTCTAGGAATGCAATTAAGCACCACAACAAATTATCTTTTTAATTAATTTATTAGAATTATTTTGGAATAGTGTCATAAAAAAAAATGTACTTGTTGTATGGACAATAACTTAGAGTGTTTTTGAAATAGCAATCTCGAAAAATGTATTTGATTGTAAATGTGTTTATTAATTTTAATTTTATTTCCAATCTTGTATAGACAATAACAGAATTTATTTAATCTCTATTTTTATTAAAGCAAACTAATTAGAGTATTTTTGGAAAAGTGTTCTAGAAAAACGACATGGGTAGACAATAACTAAATTAAATTGGGTCATTTGACTTTGTTTTGTATACACAACCTCAAAATATTTTATTCGTATATATTTTTTATATTTTATTTTATTTATCTGCACACTTAACGTTACTTTACTTTTTTTGTGTAAACATTTGCTTGTGGTTTTTGTTTAAACTGCCATCGCACACCTTTAGCTTGTAATTTATTTTACTTTCGAACATAAAAACATGTGTTTGCTGGCAAAAGAAATATCGACAGCAGAAGGCTTTTTATAGTTGACTTCAATGTTGTATGGCATTGTGGTCGGGCCGATATACATTCATATTATTAAACTGAATTCTTTTATCGTATTTTCAGTTAGTTTATTGTCGACACAATTGTGCACAACGAAATGTCGCATATGTTATTTAGGCGTGAAGAACTCAATATGATTCTAACGCTATTCGATTAAGATTCAATTGAAATATAAATATATACATTTACAGCTTACAAGTTTACAAAATAATCATCATTGTTTCTCCATTATTTAAACCTAACCATGAACAAAAATGTGTACCGCAGATAAACGCATATGGGAGGAATGCGATAATCCGGCTTGAATGCGAGGGGAATTTGGCCCGTCATAATCCTATCGGAGCAACAAATATGCGCCTTGACAAACTTGTTAAACTGCGCTTTGTAATAACAGGCAGCAAAAATATGAACAGCCTGTCAGTTGGCCTCGGCTTCGAGTTGGCTTCAGCTTTGGGCTGGAATTGGGTTTGTTATGCTTTCGTTTTGTTTTCGTGGCGCATCAAAACGGCGTCGCAACCATCCGCATCCGCAATTCGCCATTCGCAGCCGGAAATGCGCCAGAGTCCATATTTTTTTGTTGTGTGGTGTTAGCTTTGCAGTGGTCGTTGCTTTTGTTTTCTATTGTCTGGCACACAACATTTTTTGCGTTGCAGCGAGCATATTTTTTTTCATTCAGTTGTCTCTGCTGGACGTGTGGCAGATAGTCGCAATTTGGAGCATAACAACGAGTTGTAGTCGTAGTTGTTGGCTGCCACTGATAGCCAGGGCAAAGTTAACGAAGCTTGTCTCTTGCCCACATTACAAGCTATGATAAGCGGGCTTGCAACTCTGTTAAACACTTGATTGAAGCAGCACTTAAAGCAGGCAAAGCCGAAGCCAGAATACCCTCCAGACAGACGGACTTGCAGTGCATTAACAAATAATTCTGCTGCTAACCCGCATGTATATGTATGGATCATTATAATGGTAATGCGGACAGAGACTGACGGCTGTTCAGGGCTGTCAAAAATCGGCGATTAGAGGCGATGGCTGACAGATAACATGACAAAGGCGCCTTCAGATTACGCTCAGCAGGCAACTTTGGGGATCAACTGCACTGCACTGCACTGAACTGAATGTGGAGGGTTCTTGTCAGACAACAAATCAAACATTGTGCCAATTGGCAATCGGCAATTGGCAATTTGCCGATGCAGCCTATCAAAGTTGCATATCATGAGGCGCGATGACGATTTGACAGCCACATCCACATCCACATCCACATCGAGGGAAGGAAGCGACAAGAAAGGGGCTGCAATCAAATCAATTGCAGACATCGACAGCGACGACGTTGCAGGGGCAACTGCAACTGCAACGGCAACTTCGACGTCAGTCAACAACGTGACCCGAGCAAATGGCAACGATGGGTTCAAAGTATATAGCAGACACTCCAATATGTATATATGTATATATAGTACTCTCGATATATACAACGACGACGTGTGATAAGCGACAGCCACAATGGCCCAGCGAGTGATTGAGGGGAGAGTGTTAATAGCAATTGCTATCGCTGCATGTTGCTCTCGTCGGCGTTGTCGTTGTTGCTGTTGCTGTTGCTGCTGTTTGATAAAATTGCTGCGTTGCATTAAATTAAACTGATGCGGTGTATTAATGATGGAGGGAACGTCAGCGACAGCCAGCCAGACATCAAGCGACGACGACGTCGCTGGCGTCGCTTTAATACAATTGCCGACAACGCAGCAACAACTTAAGTGAGTGACAGCAATTTCCCTTTGCAATTTGCAGATCTGTTTTTATTAATCACACCAAAAAAGAGAAAACAACAGCACACAAAATAGAGTTAAGGGCAACCGAGTTCAATATCTTTATTCGCGCGCATGCGAGCACTAAAAATATATCTGCATATGGCAATAATTCACATTGATAGCAAACAGAAAAGAAGAAGTGAAAGAAACGATGGGTCAACGGAGGGCAACGAGCGGAATTGCAGAATTGTTTGTCTGGGAAAATAAACTCGTGACAGACGGTTCTCAGTCGATTCTCTCTGTGATCGACTTGACTCGAGTTGGCCTCATTATCAGACTCACTTTCAATCAAACGACAAATTGCTTTCCGCTACCTTTCTCCTGCTCAATTAGCCGCAGTCACTGAACTCGTCCACAGCAACAACACCAACCAGATTATGCAGCCGAGGCAACGCATGATTGATTTTCGGATACTATTTCCCATCGACTCTTCGCTGTGTGCAGAGCGAACGCGTAACCCGCACAATCTTGACTCGCAAATCAGCAAAAACTCAAATCGAATCAATGGCGATTGTGCAACAACGAGTGCTACTAAAATTGACACGCTTAATGCGTCTCCCTGTTGCAGCTCGCAGCTTGCAACTGTTTGTTGCCTGCCACGCATCAATGAGGTCGAAGAATGTCGTTCATTCTGCTGCTGCTGCTGCCAAACAAATCGAGAGTGGCGGGCAAAAGACTTATCGATTTTATGCGATTGTTGTCAGCAGTTGCACTTGAGCTGCTTACGACTGTCGACAACAACAGCAACAACAACTAAAGCAAAACTATTTGCCCTATCGTCGTCAGGCAATCGAGCGAGCAAGTCAAGCCAATTGCAATCCGATATGCAAATGTCTAACAAACTGTTGCAGTTGCAACTTCGCTGCGCTGCGATTCGATTCGATGCGATTCCATTGGCCAACAGGGTCAAGGTTGCAGCTCGCATTTTTTTTGGAAAGAGAAGTCAAACGAATTGCTGAAAAGTTTAAGGAATGATTCATCGTCCGTTTATTCAGATTTCAGTTGAAACTCATCTGCTCTGCTTGCCTTATCAAGCTATTAAATCGCGTCGCTGCTGCTGCTAAATTAGCCAAATTAATAAAAGCGAAATGCAGCTGCTTAGTCAACGCTCAATTCATTTCACTTAAACTCAACACAGTGAGAAAATAGACCTGCTATAAACTAGAATAAAATTCTTGAAATTGCAATTGTGTGGAACTTAAAAAGCATTTCACAAAGTGAAATATTAATTTCATTTATTTACAACATTTTGTATTGACTCGATTCGAATTATTAATTTGAATATGAATGCTTTGGAAACTATCTTAATTGAAAAGTTTTTTCTTGATTCCAGATTTTGATAGTTTTGTGTTTTTGACTTAATTTTGATTTGAGAACGTTTCGTATCTCTATATGATCTAGATTTATTTGTTATTTAGTTAAATATTTATTTTATGTTCTGTCTACAATTTGAGTTTGGTTTGCTCTTCATTCCTGATTTTATTCTCTATTTTAGAACTGTCTTTCTCGCTGTGTATCTTTTGCTATTCCTTTGGCGCTTTGCAGTTGCCTTAGCTTTGGCTTTATCTCAGCTTTTGCCTTTGCGTTTTGTCAATTTACCTTTCGCTGTGCACACTTTGACGCTGCTGCTGCTGCAGTTGCAGTTGCAACTTATCAACCTCATCCCCATTATCATCATCGTCCTCGTCCTCGTCCTCGTGCTCATAGTAATTGTAAGCCGGAGCTGCAGCTGCAGAATACATGAACATCGCTGGCTTTTGGTCTGCGTCCGACGCCAACGCCAACGCCAACGACTGCGAATCGTGGCGTGTTTCCAGGTGATTCAATGTCGGAGATTTCTCTGTTGCACGGCCCCAGGTCATTTCATTACCATAGTCAACATTGTTGTTGTTGGCGTTGTTGCTGTGCGAGAAACCAGCCAACTTAAGCTCGAGCAGCTCCTGCGGCTGTTGCTGCTGCTGCTGCTGCTGCTGTTTTTCCTTGCTGCTGTTAATAGAATTTTCCGAGTGACTCGCTGCACCCAGCCAGCTCCTTCGCTCCTGCCAGGACGAGGAAGGACGTCGAGGCGTCGCTTCAGCAGTGGCCAATTGCCGAGCATTGTTCTCCCTGTCAGACTCGCAGCCATTGCCATTGCCATTTCCATATCCATTCCCATGGCCGTAGTCGTAGTCGTAGTCGTTGTCCATTGAATTGCTGTTAACGCCATTGTATTGTTTCATTGCTGATTGATTCCTAGTCGCTGGCAATTGATTTATGCCCCCCAGGCGTATGTTCTGCTCTCGCTGATAGGCGGCATTGTTCGGGCCCGTATTATTCCCATTGAAGCTGGGAATTTGTCCCATGGAGCGTCTCAGCATTTGCTTGCCGCTCATCAACAGGTCGGATTGCCGCTGCTCCTGTTCCTGATCCTGTTGCTGCTCCTGCTCCTGCTCTGGCTTCAACTGCTGCCGCTCCAGGCAGACGCTGCTCTGGCTGCGTTGTCTGGCCGCCTTCCTCTGGGCCAGCGTGGCCGACGAGGGCGCAAACAGATTCCGAATGTTGGCATTGCGTTGAGTGACGTTAATTTCGCTGCAGCTGCCGCCGACGCTGCTGCTGCCTCGGCGAGCGTCGCTGCTCTGCTTAACCTGAATAATTGTGAAATGTTTGCAATTGGGGTTTTCAATGCCTTGGCTTTTTTTAGCTGGGAGCGGCTTTTGTTCTTGGGCCGTTTAACATTGTTAATTGGATTGGCTCTGGGAAAACCGTGACGCTGAAGGCAATTCATGCGCAAGGAAGTTGGAGCAACAGAACGACACGAGTTTATTGTTTGGGTTAGTAGAATAACGTCGCAGCTGTTGAGCGTTGACGCAAAGAACGAGAACGAGAACGAGCGACTGGAATGATAATAGCAAGGTCAACGATAACGATAACAATTGTTAGAGGCGGGCGAAGGACACGTGAGGAAGCTAAGCCAACTCTGGTCAACTCAATGGGCAGACATAATCGGATGAGTTATTTGTGGAACATCGGGAACGGCAACGGCAACGGAAACGGAAGTACTTACGCTGCTTGCCAGCGATATCCTTGAAGCAAGTGACATCGAAGGAGTCTGGCAACAATTCAGAGGGTCATCAAGTACCTTCCACACTCTCTCTAGCTGGCCGAGAGTCTACGAGTCTATGTGTGTGCTTGCTGTTCTCAAAGCCGGCTCAATCTGTTCATCCGTGAAACTGGCAATGGCAGCGTAACAAGGCAAAAGAGAGAGAGACAAATCGGTAAGAGACCCCAAACGATAGATGGAAAGAGAGAAAATTTGAAACGTAAGACAGATTAGCATAAGCGGATAATTCCCACTCGCAGTGGCAGCAGCGGCACAATTCGGAAGCTGCCCCAACTTGGTCTCAGCTGTGTGGCATGTGTGAAACATTCCAGTGCTGATGCTAAGTAATTCTCAAATGCATAACAAACAAAGCTGCACAAATGCTAAAAGACAAAGCCACATGCCGTACAAATGTACAAATCTACAAATCTGCAAAAGTATAAAAGGATGGCTGCTTTTCTTCCACTTTCCCCTCAACTGAAACTGGCTGGATTTACAGCAACTCCAAATAGCAATTTTCATGCTGCTGCTGCAAAGCAAAGCAAAGGGATAAACGCATCTCTGTGGCGCCCCAAAAGTATGCTGCAATATTTTCAGCTCAGCCAGAAGCCGAGCTGCCAAAAGCAGCCGAACAATCAATGCAATCAGCTCTCAATCTCAACTATTTCATGCATCATATCAATTTTTGAACAAGAATCGTAATTGCAAGTGTAATTGGGAGAAGCTGCATAAGCTGATTACGTTTGACAAGAGAAGCGGCTTAATAACTAACGAGCAGGGGACGAAAGTAGACGATTCAAATCAGCGACAGTAACGATTATCATTTTAATTGTGGAAATTTAATTGAAGAGCAACGAAATATGTTTTAATTTCAATAACAAAATTGTAGGAGGGTAAAGTATTAAAATTTGTAATCCGATGTTGGACTATAACTCTTATTTTTGTACAAATTAAATGCAATTCAACGGCAAGAGCTAGGTCATAAATTATACGAGTATGTTTATATCGTATATAAGTTTATTCCACGCAACCTCGCAGTTCCTATGAGTACATAATAATTATGAATGAACAACTATAGATAGTCGGTTCAGGCATTCCAATTTTTAATCTAATATTTATCATAAGCATTGTAAAATAACTTTTAATTTTAAGACTCAAAATTGGAAATTGAAAATTATGACAATAAACTGATTTAAAATAAATCTTATTTACAATCCCTGATTCAAACCCTCATCTGACTGAATCAATTTACAACAAAAATGCAACTTTAAAAACAACTGCAGTTGAAATCTTGGTGCATTTTCGGGTTTGGCAATCAGTCAGGGCAAGGCAAGGCAAGTGTCGGTTGTGCTTGCTTGATATGTGTTTCGATCAAATTGCCAAGTGATTCACTTGCTATTTATCTGTGGGACGCTGTGGGATGCCGGTCTCAAGGTTCAGCGTGCCAATGATTGTTTATTTATCCAAGTAATGCTGCGCTGCCATGTTCTCTCGCACTTTTCCCACTAGTTTTGGCATTTCATTCACATGCTGTGAAATACGAGTACTTTTCGTTTTCTTTTTCTCGCCTGCAAAATAATCAAAACTGGGACAACAACACGCACAGATAAAATGTGGAAGCTGGAACTTTACATCTGTTTGTTTGTCGTTGTTGTCGTTGTTGTCGGAGCCAAGGAGAAGGGCACACAAAAAATTGCATGTCAAGTGAAATTACTCGTTTGCTGTGGCAACACGAAGGAGGAGCAGGAGATGAATCGCATATGGCGAGGCTTAGAGGACTGAGAGATACGCAGACGACACTTCGATCTGCCCGGATATGTGGCTAAGCACGATAAATTGAGATGAATGTCTGGCAGTTGCACTTCTCCTCCCACACGCACATTCATATTTATAGTGTGCGAGTGTGTGTGAGTGCTCTGAATGGAGAGTACATTTGCCTGCTCTCTGTCTATCGAGCTGTCTATCCTGCTGTCCATTCCAGTCGATGCGATGTGGGTGCATGATAAACATTTTTGGCACTTCGATCGGGGCTGCTTTAAGATGGCCCAGCAGCTATTGAACTGTGCCTGCGCCCCATAAATATTTTATTGTGCACTTCATAGAGCAAAGGGCCATAAAAAAAGAAGTGCGGCGGCAAGTTGATGGCGGGGGGCGGTGCAGCCATTAAAATGCAACACGCATACGACGCGTTGCAATTGCGACGCGTTGCATAATTTAAGGCGTTCGCGCACGCAGTCAACTGAAACAATCAGGAACAAGCCGAGGCTGGCAGCGTTATTTTCAGTCGTTGCAGTTGCAGTTGCAACCATAAAATATTCATTTAAAATGCAACATGCAACACTTTGCATGACGCATTCAACATATTCGTTGTCGTTGTGGGTGTCACATGCAAATGCCAGGCCCTCTGCATGTTGCATGCCGCTGACAGCTTCAAACGGACAAATGAACAGTCCCCGCCCAACCTGCCCCCTTCCCCCCTGCGGCCTTGCAACACGTTCTAATCCAGGCTGACAGCAGGAGGCAGCAGGACAACAGGCCATGATACGTGTACTATTTGCCGGGGCTTGGCCTTTAAACAGTTTGCGATAACACAAGCGGAATAAAACAAGGCAAACATCAACATCAACAGCAACATCAACATGAACAGAAATAGAAATGGAAATGGAAACTGCAACTGCAACTGAAAATGGCAACAAGCTACTCACCAAATAGCAACTGGCAACTGTCAGTGTGTGGATGATGCCACTCGATGCCTGCTTGCCACAGAATGAGCCGAATCATCAACTGCAAATAAAGCAAACACATGTTTAATTAGCATTTCAATTAGTCACAACCTGAATCCCTATGTTAACTGATTTCTGATTATGTTCAATGCGATTCGCATATTCCAATCTGCCAAATGATTAAGTAATTCCCATCGCACTGCAATCAATATCCGCTCAAACAATAGATTTCCAAATTATGGCTACTTGACTTGTCAGCTGTCATTCGAATTCAGCTTCTAATTATGTGTGCCTCTTCATGTCATTTGCCATCAACTATTTACGAGACTACACGCAGAGAAAAAGTGTTTTTAAATCAATAATAAAATCTAAAATCAATCCATTTGACAATTGAACCTAAAACATAAGTTAAATCAAGAACAAAGTTCTACAATAATTCTAAAAAATACTGTAAAGCATTCTCAACTCTGAAATATATATTTTAATTTAAAAACGAGCAGAATTTATATTTAAAAGATTATGTTCTTGTTCGTATACTTCATTCTCAATTAAAGAAGAATTACAAAATACAATAATTTTATTTGAGAATTCGTATTTAAGTTTCAATAATTCACAATTACATTTTCAAAAATGTTAGGCTAGTAATGTTTCGCGCTGTGTGGCATCAGTTGCACTCGCTGACTAGAACCTGCCTCTTCTGCCCCTTCAACCCCTGCCCATTATGCTGCGGGTAATGCATAATAGTTGTTTGGCAAGAATACGCAATACTCGAGACAGATGCAGCCAACATTATAATGGGCTGCATATTAACATTGGCTTTTAAAAGCAATATCACGTAAGGTATCAGGAAGCTCTGCAACATGAGCCTATGGCTGGGCCTATGTGGCCATTTAAAGCATGTGGCAATTATCCAATTCACTCAAACGTGGCAAGATAGTCGTTATTGTCGTCGTCGTCGTCATCGTTGATCAGACAGCCGTGTTCCTCGGTCTTGGTCTGAGTTGAAGTCGCAGTCTTTTTTCTATAAACGCAAATTTATGGCTGAAGGCTGTGCGCCTAATTGTGCTGCACTGTTTTGCAGCCAAAGATACAGATAGAGACTGAGATCGATTCACGATGCTCACGTTTTGCCTCGCCATGATCGCGGCTCTCAGATTGTTATTATGAGCCAGGCCCAGTCGAAGTCTGTTGGGCAAACTGCACGTTTTGCGCAAAATAAAAGCAGTGAAAAAGGGGAAAACTAAAAGGGAAATTTTTGCTGTGCTCACGTAATTGAATTGCAGGCAGCTAAATTGGCATTTATTATAATAAAAGCAAATATGCAATTTCACTTTTCATCCCAAAATAAAAAAGAAGTCAACAAGGAAGCAGACAAACGGCAGCAACTCGTTTTGCGCAAACTTCGCCAAAGGTGAGAGGATAAACGAGACGACGACGATGGCGACGACGACGTCGACGTGTCAAATAAGCATTTGATTATACTTCAGACTCGCAGACTCGCGGACTCGCATCTTAATGGCATTCAGAGTGAACTCAAAGTGAAACGCAAACGGACTCGAAGCACTTAATCAGCTTATGAGAAACTGCAGTTGTCATGCTCAAAGAGTGTTTGTCGCATATTATGCTTTAATGCCTGCAATCCTCTTATGGAGTCAGTATCGATATTTTTAATTAAACGCACATTAATCTCATTTCGCCCATTAATAAACCATTAAATATGTGCCGCAGGGGTCGCTTTGTTCGACACCGATTACCGGGTATCCGAGCAAGCCACTCATCGCTTTCTAAATGCTCGTCAGTCATTATTATTTCATTTGCCACCACAAATTGCACCGCAATCGGCATTTGATGCGAATGCATAATTGAACAGGGTATGCGGTAAAAGTGCCTTATGCCAAATTAGCGAATGCACAAATAGTGCAAACAGTAAATCCCATAAATATTTCAAATGACAAAATGCCAGCGTCAGAGAAATAATTAAATTGAATTGAATTGAACGGAGCGATTGCAATGGCGATGGCGATGGCGATTGCTAAATTGTGTAGCAGAAATTAGAATTTTAATGAAATTAATTTATGCATAAATTATTATTAATTGAATGCACGAGCATTCATGCATTTTTCAGTCATTTACCGCTCTTTTTGTGAACTAATTCGATTATATTTGTACGAGCGGACGTTGAAAAGGATTTACTTTTGGATTTAAATCGAATTAGATTGCATTTCTTTGAAGGCCGCAAAGTCTGAATTTGTTTTCAAGCCAATGCAATGCATCGCGGCCTCACTCGCTATTTAAATGGAAAATCTGTCTCTCTCTGTCTCTGTCTCTGTCGCTGTCTCTGTCTCGTTCTGGGGGTTTGCACATCAATTTGGGAAATGCATTTATTTTCCAATTTTCAAATTACGCGTGCGGTCGCCTCATTTTCCAGCTCGCCTATTGAAAGCAATTATACAAAATCATTGCGCGAATGTGCGTTGCCAGTTCTAAAGTACAGACAGCGTCTCTGTTTATCTCAGACTGGCAAATGCTCTCACTAATAAAATAAATTGTATTACCAAAAGAGTATCTGTGCTGATGCTTCACTCTCCGCGAAACAATTTCCGCATTTAATTACATTAATTATAGGCGGGGATTTAGCTGCCATTAGGGCTTACGATTTGGCTTTGGTGATGCAGCATTGAACTTGAAACTGTTGCAAATTGCCAAATGGCTACAATTAGTTGCCATTGGAAAGCTGGCTGTGGGTGGCAAGCGGCAAGTGGCAACAACACTTTCATGCTCCGTGAAGTGCTGACGACGATGTTGTCAACAAAGTTAACGCTTTTGCAAATTGTTATAATTGTGTGTGGTCTGGAGTGTGCTGTGCACCGAGAGTGTTGACTGTAGTGTTGTAGTGTGTGTGAGAATTAAACAAAATCCATTAACTCATAATTTTCTGCTATGTTGCACTCGCCATCAGTAGTTGCAAGCAACAACAAGAACTCTGTCGACTGTCGACTGTCGACAATTGAGCGTTCAGTTTGTTAAGCCAAAAGGCAAAATTGTGCGCAATTTAACGGCAGAGCGCGCTTTGCCACACCAACAAGCGGAGCAGCAGAGAGGAGAGGCGAGAGGCACGGGGCATGAGGCATGGGGCAACAACGGGCCAGACGAGAGACCAGCAGAGAGCAGCGGCAACAAAAGCGATGCGCACGTATCCGTGAAATATTGTGAAAATACTCACACAGTATTCACAGTATTCGCTCGTGCTCCAACAGTAGCTACAGTCAACAGTCGACGGCGAGAACACCAACAACAGCAACAACACAGCATCAGCAACAGCAACAACAACAATTTCCACTCGTACTTGCAATTGCGGCAACAAGAAATCTTTCCAAAAGTTGAGGGAGATCGCTTCAAACAAAATTCACACGACGTTGTTGTTGCTGTTGTTGTTGTTGTTGTCGTGTGTTGTCGTTGTTGTTGATTATGGGAACCACTCAAAACGAGTTTGATTGTTATTATTGTTATTGTTGTCGTCGACGTTGTCGTTGTCGTTGCCGTTTGTTTTTGCCTTTGTCGTTCTCGTTGTCGTTGTCGCTGTCGTAATTTGACTGTTGCAAGTGAGCTGCATTGTGTGCTCTATTCGTTTGTATTTGCTGCACCTACAACCAACTGCAACTTGCCTCTATTTCTTGCTCTGATGATTCACTTTTTCGCCACCTAGTGTAGGGCATAAATCAACTGTTAATTAAGAATTAATTAGAGCTTTCTCGCTGCTAGCAATAAACCCTTAAATCAATCAGAGACGATGCCGTCGATTAGCATGTTAATAGACTAAAATATTACACAAAATTTATGTTTTATGTTTACTAACGTAAATAGTTTGCAAAATATATGCATTGTACATTAACATAATATAAATATGAAATTTACCGGCATATTAAATGGTTAACAAAAAATAAATGTTTGTATTTGCTGACGTATTAAATATTTTACGAAATATATGCATTGTATTTACTGACATATAAATTATTATAGAGTATTCACTAGTCGTATTTCCTTTACAGCAGTCAGCTGCTCGTTTTGTACAGGAACTAATTGAATTTGTTTACACTGCGCTTTGTCTCGCACAATTCGTGTGTTTTGGTTTTTTATTTATTAACTGTAAATGGCTGAATTAAAAGCAATTACATTATCTCATAACCAGACAAAGTCACACGTCAGCCGCAGACACGCATTTTGTCAAACGACTTTATTAGCAACAATTGTTGCCATTCTGCCCTTTGCTTCGATTCTATTTCAAAACCTTGCGGACTCAATTTAAAATAATTACGCATATTCTGTATTATTATTGTGATTTCTGTTGTGCTTCAGCTGCGGCACATGGGAACGGCAGGCAGCAAAACAACTTTGAGAGTCGACAGGGAAAATAAACTTTTTTTGTATTTTGGGCGTCAGATCGAGTATACGCAGTGTCGCCAGCGTTGGCGTCGGATATGAAGATGGAGATGACGACGATGCCGGCCGGAAACTAACGGAAATCATTAGACCCAGCACAAATGACTCGAAGTGCTTCAGCTTTTACTGCTGCTGTCGCTTTGAACACGCTGAGTACGATGGGCATAAAGCGAAATTACGCCATTAAACCGAATGTTATAACACACGACTTCATCATCTAGCGTTCAACTACAAAGAAGTCTATATACTTGCAATTTGCAATTAATGTTCATGACGATTCTTAAAATAAATTCTATTATTTTATTTGTGTACAATAAAATGTCAAATGTATTTTTCATTACTATTATTTTATACATATTGTAATATTTAATATGGGCCATCATTAATGCATCATGAAACTATAAGTTTATATACTTGTGGAATTTAATGTTGATTCCTAACACAAAATATATTTTATTTTAGTTTACATTACATTTTTAAATTTCGATTTGTTTTGATTTTGATTTATTTTGTACTTTAGTTAACTAAACAATTCAATTCAGTATCAAAACTTCACTTCACTTCAAAAACTTGAATTCAAATTTCTGGCAGATAATTCTAATTTGCGAACTTCCAGCTTTCCATGGTGCTGATTCTGGTCTACGATACTCTTTGTTCTGTCCTGATATTTTCGTTTGGCCTTCGCACAAAAGGCAAAGGCACGATGTGCCAGAGGAGGCATTATTGTTATGGCTGTTGCTAGTTGTTGGCTCTCGCTTGTTGGCTGTTGGTTGTTGGTTGTTGGCAGCTTATGCTCGAAACTACTTAAATATCCGGAATCATTATTATAAGAATGTGCCAGGGCGGGCAGATGGGAGTGTGTGAGAGAGAGAGAGAGAGAGAGCGGACGTACTGTGGGGCCAGGAAGTAATTAGAGCAGTGCACATAATTGGTAAATTATTTGCAAAGAGCGTAAAACTCCTTGATGGCCGTGAAAGGGAGCCAGTTAGCTGCGAACAGGTAGCGTTAATTACGCCCAAATGATTGAAGCCAGCGGGTAGCCGGCTTAGTTGCAGTCTATCTCGGAAGCGAGCGTCAACTAGGCAGGGACTTGAAAAAATTACCCCTAATAAAATCAGCAGCGTCGAAAACGACAACGATGCCAGGTCGCCAACTGGCGCCAGTAAAAAATATAAAAAGCAGATAAAAATCAAATTAACAAACGAAGTGAGCACACGACGAGTAAAAAAGAGAAATGTTCGCACAAGTAAATAAAACTGCCCCAACGCAGCGAGTCATCTGATAAAAAATAAAGAGACGAGGGACAGAGGGGCAGAGGGGGGAAGGTTGCAGCAGCACCTGAAGCCGCCGAGGATGCTACAAGTCGCTCTAGCTTGTCGCTCGGACAGAACCAATTTATATTTATGTATATGCAAACATTTGTTGTTGCCGCTGCCGCTGTCGCTGATTGCGAGTAAAATGAATTCAGTCGAGCTGAGAAATACAGCCCAAAATGCTGACTGGACTCGACTCGACTCGACTCGACCCTGTGACTAACTGACTTGGATAGCTGGACTTGTAACGTGTGTCGCGCAATATATAAAAACGCAATTTAACAATGACCAAAAGGACATTTACGGCAGCGAAATTTAATGACGTTGCCCACGTTGAGCAGGCCGCAGATAAAAACAGGCGAAAAGGAAACCAGGTGAATTAAATGAGCGCGAACTGAGGGACAGAGAGAGTGACAACGATGCTGCTGCTGCTGCTGCTGCTGCTGCTTTCGGGGTGCTTAATCTGTTTAAAAGCCCAAACGTTGCCACCAGCGAGCAGCGAGCGAGGGCATCAAAATTAACGACAAGAAATTTAAAATGTAATTGACAGGCCAACTGACAGAGGCGCGCTCCGGCGGCAGTTATTAAAACACACACTCACACACTCACATTGCGTATACGCCGCGTGGCTGCCGCAAAGGCGGAAACGAAAATGCAGCATTAAATGCAAATAAAGCAAAACGACAACGCGAATGGGAGGATGAGGATACAAAAAGGACACATTCCGACTGCTATTGAGTGTCGTGTGCTCTGTTTGGCCGTTAATGTCGCTGCGAGCTGAGCGTAATTGCTCTCTGTGGAGGGCTTAGCCTTTAGTCGACTCCAGTCTCGCTGCTCATGTGTTGCTGGCAATGCTTTATCGCAATCATTTCGGACGCCTGTTAATATGCCAATTTACATTTACATTATTTTTATTGCGAGAGCGCGAGCGTCGCCCGAAATATTTGTCATATTCAATGCTTATCGCATAATTGCATTGCACTCGAGAGCTGCACAAAGTTAAATTTAAATGCTGCCGCAAAATGACAGAGCCCAAAGCCATAACAATTAGAAGCAATTGCTACTCGCTCGCAGCCCGGCAATTTCACTTTTCGCTGGAGTGGCAACTAGCGGCGACGAGTGGCAACACGAGTGGCAACACGAGTGGCAAAGACTCGTCGAAGGTCGACTCTTGAATGACAGCTGCTGCCTGGTGGCATGGTGGCATCGTGGCATCATTGTAAAGGTAAACATTAAACGTAAATCTCATGGCTGCAGCTGCTCAACTCGCTGCAAACTCCTCAACTCCTCGGCTTTTCTCAGCCAGCCCGGAAGCAACGACGCATGCGAAAAATTTCACTTTCAACTCTTGACTTTATCTACAACTTGGACAACAGAGCGCGACATAGTTAGCTACAACAACAACGACAACGACAACGACATCAAAGACAACAATAGCAATGAGTGTTGTAGCAACAAAGCCCAAAGGCAGCAGTAGCTAAGACAACAAATCTCATGTTTCCATGCAGCACACGACGCGCGGAGTCGCCTCCGCACATGTGGAGGCTTGGTATTATGTGACATCTACGAAGGATGTCGTCATATATCTGCAGTCGTTAAAAGAAAGAGTTGAGGCAGAAGTGCAGGCGACACAACAGTCTGTCCACTTAAAGTTAGTTGCAACAAAGTTTGTCAAAACTGCAACAATGGCAGCAGCAGCAGCAGCAGCGGCAACTGCGAGTACGTGCAACTCGCAACGTGCAACGTGCAGCGTGTTGAAGATGAGCTTAATTGCAGAGCGAGAAACAAGAAATGTCAAAAGTTAAATTATGAGGAAATAAGGCAGCTAATTGGTAAACAATTAACAGCTTAAAGTTGCTCAACGCTCACTAAAGCTGCTTTGGGGGAAATTTCCAGGTGACCAGTGAACAAAATCGACTATTCAAGAATAACTCCAGAAAGTTTCAGAAACTTACTCGAATTATTTCGGCAGATACAGAGCTCAACACAACGAAAACTTTAAGCACGTTAATTTTTGAACTCGATTGCAAATAATGTGCAAAACTTTAAATTGTATTCTCTGAGAAACAACATCAGTAAATGAAAAATTTTATATAGACGATTGAAACTGAAAATATATTCATAAGTTATTGCATTCTTCGAAAATACTTTGTCAATTTTGTTGGCTTTCTGTTGATGTTCACAACGATGATAAACATGTAGTCGAACATTTGTTTTAGATCTTCCATGTTTGTATCAAAAACACTTGTAGCTCAACTGTTCATTGAAATATTTGTATTCGATCTTCGATATTTGAATAAAATACTCCTGCAGCTTTATGATGATTGCTGCTCTCCTGCCAAACGTTTTACATAAATGTATCCCCCTTAAAGCTTCTAACAAATGCCAATAGAGTCAAATAAAAACTACTCATAAAAGTGGCAGTGGCAGTTTTTTCAACATTTATCTCGCATAATATCAAATTAATTGCAGCTCTTGCTCTTCGCTCCTCGCTGCCCCGCTTCGAATCACACTTCGAGAGCAGCAGCAGCAGCAGCAGCAACAACAACAGCAAACAACAAGTGCAATCAATTGCATCTTGTGCCGCATGAATGCTCGACTGAATAGAAGCACATTGCGTGTTCTCAACTGCCACACTGTATGTGTGTGTGTGTGTGGGTGAGGGTGTGTGGGGCACAACCCCTGGCAGTGTTGGGGTAATAAATAGCTGCAAAAAAGTTTCAAGTGCATTGCATGCGGACTGCATGAGTGAGTGAATGCTTGGTGAATAAAGTGAATGAATGCGTGTATGGTGAATGCTGCATGCTGAATGCTGGCACCCCAACTAAAGGAATCCATAAAAACTACGACTGACCCAACACAACAACGCCAACCGCAATCTCCATTGGTTGTCCGACTGACAGGCGACGAATGCAAATCACACAGAGTTGCCCTCTCTCTCTCTCACACTATCTCGCTCTCTCTCAGTCTAGCTGTTTCTACGCGCTGAGTTGAATTACAATCGGTACTTTTACTTTGCAACACCCTTGGGGCCTTGGCGATGATATTGATTTGCTGTCATTATTGTTAGTTTTTGTGGCATGGCGTTAGGCAGGAAGGAAGGAAGGGGCATGGGGCGGGGGGGCGGTCCCTTTACGAGCTGCGCCGCCTAGAGGCAGACAACACAAAACTCTCAACGGCACGTGTGAAAATAGTAACCAACGTCCCCGCCCCCTGCCCCCTCTGGTCTGCCCCTCGGGCCGACAGCGAGTACAAAATTTGAATTTACGCGACGCTCGATTCGCGAAATTGAAATTGTTATTTGTTGAGAGCCCAAGCGAAAGGAGCAAAGGCGCCAGAGCGCACAAAATATATATATTTACAACGGCTACAACGACTGCAAAAAAAAAAAAAAGGAAAAGCCAAGAAAAGTTTGTGGTTTCCAGTTGCCTGCGGCGTCTCCACAATTTTGGGCACTCTTCGCATCCAATACAAATACAAATTGTAGTTCGCCCCAATATAAATTGTAGGGCGCATTTACGAGTACTATACATGTTGTTTTTTGCACTGGCAGTAATTGACTTTGGCCAATGCAATTTGCATGCTGATCGTCGAATTTCCAGCAGCTGCATTTTAATTGTGTTCATTGTACAAACTCAGCTCAGCTCAGCTCAGCTGCCAAGCTGGCCCCAAAAGTAAGAGCAAACGAAATCAATTGTCAGGTCATCTGTCAATTTGTTTGTTGTCTAGCTGTGTGCAACACGACAGCTGTCAAGGGAAAGGGCTGCCTGCCTGCCTGCTGGCTGGGGGTGGCAAGGTGGCAAGGTGGCAAGGCGAGTTGCAATACTAAAGGTAAACATGCCAAAACACAAAACGCTTTTAATGTGACGCGCAACTTGCAACAAAATTGCCGTCGTCTCAAGACAGGCGAACCAGGGAGCCCAGCAGACTGATGAACTGACTGACTGACTGACTGATTGACTGACTGACGGACGGACTGTTTGTTGAAACGACTGTCTTAAGTCGCGGAAAAGTTCAAAAGTTCGTTGTCGCTTGTGTAAACAAATTATTTGTTCAAGCTGCTTTTCCTGCGCCAGGTAATTGGCCACGCGAGCTGGCCAACGCCAGAGTCAACACGTTCAGCCACATTCGACATTTCCAAATACCCAGCAGGCACTGCCCTAAAGGGTATACTCGGCTCTATATTCAACACACTGCAATTTTCGCTTTCACTTTAATTATTTTCCTGCTTGTGGCATTTACGACTTTAAACTAGAAAATACAACAAATAATTATTTGTTTGTTTTTGAATGAAAACTATCAATTACGAACTGTTCGTTGAAATTCTTTCTTCGACAATCCTTCATGATTTAATTACATTATTTTGTGCATTTTCTCCATATATACTCAATTTCTTTGGAGTGATTTTTCAAATATAATCTATCATATATGCTTTCCATTAGGACATACAATATTAAAATGGCATTCAAATATGTGATTCTCGATAATGTGGAAAATTGAGTTAATGAATATTAGAGATCTGTTCTATTGAGACGGCATGAACGTGCATTAATAATTGTCAAACAATTCACACGAAAATCGTTATTTAAAGAGAGTTTTGTGTTGAGCGAAACAAAAAAAAACTCACATTATTTTCGAGTTATAGTTGTTGTCTCTGCCTGATTTATATAAAATCATTTAATCATTAACATATAATAATTGAATTTGAATATATCTCATAATGCAACTCTTTGGACACATTCTATTCAATTACAGCGCAACTCGTCGTTGTGCATTTCGTGACATTCAACGTGGTGGCATGCCTCTGACGTTTGCCATTTGTGTGGCATTATCGACTTGTCGCTGGGCCTTTGTTATGCAAGGAGCGAGAGCTGCGAGTCGCACTGCAGTCCCGATTTTAGCCTAATTAGAATACAAAATGCGGCTGACTGGCCGCAATTAGTTAGGAAAGTGAAACAAGCGGACTCCAAGGATTGACAACTGCCATTCGAGCTAACTACCGAATTAACATGCCACGTAATGCCGAACGATTAATAAAGCACTCCGAAATCAACGAGAAAAATGGGAACTGAATATCTATCAAGCGGCGTGCGCAGCATTGCCATTAATCAAATTAATTGAAATTGATGATATACCTTTTGTTTGGCACTCACTGTTTGAGTGTTTCGCTTTGTACCGCGAATGTTTGAAGTACAAGGATTAGGGACATTCCCCCTTCCCCTTCATTGTGGCTAAAAAGAAGCATTTATGGCATCCCCTGTGGCGTAGCCTTCTGGTCTACTAATTATTTTGGCTTACTCGAACGTTAATCCCCTGAAAGCCCCTGTAAATTACAGTCACACAAAGCAGTAAACACACACAGCCAGCGAGTGAAGGCTTTAAATGCTCTCGTCAACGTAATAAATTGCACTTTAAAGGGCTTCCATCTGATTGAAAGTACAACAGGACAATAGGGAATATCGTTCTAGTTAATGTACAATTGTCTGCAGCTGATATTCGTATTTAACATAATTAATTAAAGCTGTGACGAGTCCACGCATAAACAAACTACTTTTGGGTGTCACTCGCAGGCGCTGAAAAATTAATGTAAAACACACATTTGCATTTGCACAGAGTGCGGTTTGCCAAAAGGGGAAAAGGTGAATCTGGGATTTTGAGTCGTCAAATATTTGACTCATTTAAATGATTGAATAGACCCAGAGAGCGAGAGAGAGCGAGAACAAATGGGGACACGCTAAGCTGAGCTGTTTGGGGTGTCAAAAGCAAATAGAGTGTGCCAGATACGAAGCTCTTTGGCGCTTTTGGGCGAACTTAACGTGGTCATTACATTTATGGCTGCCATAATAATGAATAATGAATAAATGCGGGGCACAGATTTGGAGCGTGGCAAATGCTTTACGCATATTTACATGGAATTAAATTGAATGCAAAATGCGAATCGAACTCAGTTTTCGGCTCGCATTCATATGGTTTGCAAATGAACATATGAAAGGCATATTGAGTGCGTAACTCAGAGCAAAGTTAGTTAGACTGCGACCCAAAATGTACCTCAAGGGCGTAGCTCTGTGTGTGTGGGCGGGGTTCCTGGTATTTTCCAATCAATTGAACTCCAATTTGCATAATTTTCAGAATGTCAACGTAATGCGCATATATGAAATTCGATTATTTTCCATTGAGCTGAACTGGAGACATTGAAAGTGGACTCGCAACTGGACAAAGGACAAACACACACACACATAAACATATATATATATATTTGTATATATGTGTGTACTCAAGTTGGCAAAGGGTCGAGTTTGGGTGTGGCGTGAAGAGAAACAAACATTTTTTCACTTTTATATGTGTTTTTTTATATGGGGCGGACAGACAGTCGGACTCTGCGAGTGACCCCAAAGCAATGGGTTTGACTCAAAAGCGTATAAAATGCTCTAACAAAATGCGAGACAGAGGAAAAGCAATAAAAAGCCTGGCAATGAAATTCTCTCAACGCTTCGCTTCGCTTCGTTTTAGTTGTGAAAAACTAACAGCACAAAAGCGGCTAAATGGACTTTAGAACTGCCAAAAATACCCTGCAGATGAATTCGTTTCAATTACCAAACGATTGAGTTATGATTGCAGTCACAAGCTGTTGCTGCAGTCGGGCATACCCTGCCGGACAAGTCACGCTCCTTGAGCACAGTATGCGTGTCCTTTTTGTGCATTTTACACGCCCACGTGGCCAGTTGCCTTTGGCTGTCCGAGAGCGAGAAAAGGGTAAAATGTATTTACCGTTTTCCTTTTCATTCTCTCTGCTCTTTTTTATTATTTGTGCTTGAGAAATGTGGAAAACACGCAAAGCAGTCGCCATCGCCACAACGATGTTGCTGTCCTTGCCCAGCCCAATCACAAAACCAACTAAGTTTGTCCATCGACCATCGAGTGTTTGAGCTGTGTTTTTTGTGGGCGCGCGAGTCGTAAAAATTTAATTAAAAAATTATTTTGGCCGGCAATAAAAATCAACACTTCGCGAGGCTTGAATAGTGCCGCCGCCGACCGAAAGCTGTTGAAGTAATGATTAGGCATACGCTCGCCCATCTAGCCGGCCACGCCCATTAGCCCTGGCAAAATGTGCGAATAATGTGCAGGGACAACGGGCATTTACGGCCCATTACGCCCCCAGCTTCAGCATCTTCGGCAGCTTCTCCGCCCCGACTCTTATGTGTCAAGCCAAACAAAATTATGATGACGACTTTTATGAGACGGACAGGCATTGTCCTGTACCTCCCTCCCTCCCTCTCGGACTGGCGAGTCAATAAAAATTCAGTAAAGCTCTGTCGACATAGGCTCAAGGATTATTATTGCTACTTTATGACGGTTTAGTGTGTGCTGTGTGCTGTTTGCAGATTCAAAGGGGACAATAAATACACAAGCTAGTTGTCATATCCGATACAAGTGTAGATACAACAATGCAAATTGTCTCCCTGGGGCCACAGCTGACAAACCGAAACAGCAACAGCAACTTAACTGTAATCCGAGTGAAGTTTATTGGGAACATGGCCAGAAATTACGATGGGGCTGCCTTGAGGTAACTTTACATTTCCATTGCAGTGAATTATCATGAAGAGGAAATACACCCCCAAAAAAACAACGAAATAAAGTTAACAATTCAAACAAATTCTCACGCTAATTATGCGCTCGAGGAGACGCAGAAGGAGGAAAACAAGAACCTCTAATGACAGCAACAATCCCACTGTTAATGAAGACGCTGAAGTTGAAGCAGAAGAAACCTCAAGCTCAAGCTCAAGCTTAAGCTCGATTGTGGCCCCGTTTCAATGGCAGGCCCCATAAAATTAGCATACTTTTCCACACTTCTTGTAGACTGCCATGTTTCTGAATATTCGTATTCGACATGGTAAATACGTTGACACCTTTTCGGCCAAGCAAAAAAACAGAAACAAAATGAAAAACAGCAGAGCAACAACAACAACCAAAATGGACATTGCTAATTGCAAGCGGGCGGCTCAACAACGGCTTAATTACGCTGCGTTGTTGTTGTTGTTGCTGTTGTTGTTGTTGACCTTTTGACGTGGCATGTTTCAATTTCATTTGCATAATTTGCGTCGTTTTAATTTTTTTACATTTTCTGTGCCAATTTTCACGTAACATTTGCATAAAGAAAATTCCATCAATCGCTCTCGCCCGTTGGCCTGCAAATAACATATTCCAGCCCAACTTTTCAGCAGCATTAAAACAAATATTAGTTGTATTACAATAACCAAACAACTACAACAACAACGGGCAGCAACATCAAAAAAGTGTGCTACAAACTGAACGAACTTTTTACGGCGATATTTGCGCATCAAATTAGTTTTCTCGCACACGTTTTCAATTTTCGGCACTGCAAAACTTTGTTGCCAGCGAGCAGAGGGTGATAAGAGCGAGAGTTTTTTATCTCTTCAGAAAATAGGCCAGGAGCTGGCTGCCATTATAGCCAAAGAGGATGGGAGCAGACAGCCTGCAACTGGGTCAATTACCATTGAAAATAAACACAATTTAAAAGTGAACTACTCAGTTAGTAAGCAGCTTATTTCGATGCATTTTCTGTCCATCAAACTTAAGTCTTTCCCATAATTATCTCGATTATTCCTGATTATACTTTATTCTCTTCATGGCAAGGCATGAAGACTAAATGTCTTACATTATTTCAGATTTAATAAGACCGAGATTTAAAAATGAGAATAAAATTCAAGAATTAAATATATTACTTACTTATTTAAAGTTCCACGACTTTATGTTTAAGCGCTTGCAAATACTTTACAGAATTAAGTAGTTATTTTGATGTTGTTCACCTTTCAAGCTATTCTCAGAGTTGTTCTACTTGTTTTTCCTGCGCACTTTATATACTGGTCTAGAGTTCTTGGCCAAGTATTTGTGTAGATAAAAAAGAGCTTAGCATTTGCATGTGAGATAAACAGTTTAATGTGCATTTCACTCACATTGGGACAAAGCGGCCTTGCCTCAACTATTTGCAATTACACAAGCTGAGCACAAGTTAATTTTCTCTTACAATACACACAGTTGGCTCATGAATATCCGATTAGTCGGGCCCACATTGCGTATGTGCAATATTTGTTGCGTCTGTGCAAATATGTGCAAATATTTGCTTGTTTGCCCAAGCTGCCGCCGAGCGACAAACTCACAAACTGACAAACTGACAAAATGTGACAAAAACTGATAAAGTGATAGCTTGGCATATTGACAGACAGACTTTGTTTGCCATTGATTTTCATTAGTTGGTAATTTGGCCGACGCAATTGATTGTAATGCATTTAAATAAAATTAAAATAAGTTTTGCTTAATGCTAATGCATTTTAGCTAATTGGCGGTATTAAATGTGCCATTTAATTACTGCCTTCAACAGATAACGCCGTTCATCGAGAGCAATCGAATTAAGCTGGCCATAAGTCCTTTTGAACTACGGCTGCAACACACATTGACATTATACCTTGGAGTGATAAAAACATTTACAAGGGGATTTTGTATCGAATGGCAAATAAATAATTAAACTGTTTGCTCGACTTGTGTCTTTTGTGGGCAAGTCTCAGCATTGATATTCACTTATTTATTTGCACAATTCGAATTTGTTTTTGACTTCAACTTCCGACAATGTGTCGCAGTCGCAGTTTTCTAGGCTACCCGGGGAGTAATAACGCAAACAAATTTGGAGGCGTGCAAATATTGAGCCAAGCTATTTGAACACGTATTTATTTGGCATACACAGATGTACAGTGTGTGTTTTCCTTTATTTCCATCCACTGTCCATGCGCATTTTTTTATCTGGCCCTGACATGCTAATGCCTCTGTTGATGCGCAGCAAAGACCCAGCGATTATATGTTATGTGACCCGAGCCCGAACCCCTTAGAGCCGCAGCAAATACAAAAATAATTCACGCAGACGATGATGATGATAAATAAAAAGCTTTTATAGCTGCCATGCAAATCAGATGTGGCACATTGCAATTCTATTTTGATGGCGTCTAATTATCAGCTGGCTGCTTATTAAATAAAGAGTGTGAACTCGCAGTTCGTGGTTGTGACAACAAAAGCCGCCACTTGAGCTACAAGTTGCCAGTTGTAGTTTCAGTTGTTTAGATAAGGCCCCAATCGAGAGAACTACCGCACAGCACTTTTGAATTCATGTATCGCAGATTCAGATACAAGTCGCCAGATAGCACAACAAATGTGGGAAACTATTCAACCTGCGACTTACGACGCTGATAACTCCGACTGACGTCAATTCTCCGTTGATAAGCGTTGCAAAATTGTCTGTGTAAACTGCTTTTCCCAGCATTGTTGTTGGCTTTTACTTACCCACTTCACTCGTCGCACTTGTCTGCAAAGAGAGAGAGAAAACCTGATTAATATGCAAATGCCGAGCAATTTGATTAACTAGTCCAGCGCTCGGTGCGGTCTTAGCCCGCTAACAAAAGCAAACAAACAAAGTGCTCAATGAGCAACCACAAAATGGACTTAATGCTCTTGACGTGACTCTGGCTTAAAGTAAAACTTAGTCACAGTGTTGCCTGATTGACTTGGACTTGGCCAAGAGCGCCAAGAGTCTCTCGGCTCTGCAAATGTCGCAATGTGCAAATGTTTAATGTTTAATGTTTAAGGTGCAATCCACAAGATGCCTTGACGTTTGATATGTGCGCCCAACTAATTAAGACATTGCTCGACTTGTTGGCTGAGCTACGAGTTATGGGTCAACCTTTTGAGTTGCCAGCTCACTCAAAAGCTCTTGCACACACACACATGCACAGAAACACACTTGGGCGTGTGCATGTGTGAGTGTGTGGAAGCATTGTGGGCACTTAATGTTAAGCTGCTTAGTTGTTAATTGAATTAGTTTGCGAGTAGTGAGGCATTGCATTCGCCTTTGGCTCTATGAATTGCTTATTGGCGCATAAAATGCACTCACACACACACTCACACTCACACACATACAATTACACTTGCACTTGATACACAATTAGATTCTTTGTTCAGACGTTTTTTTGCTGCAATTCTTTTTTGCTTCACTTTCTTTAACGAACATTTAATTGGTTGCATCTTGGCTTTGAGGCGGCGTCTCCGCCCCTCCCCTGTTGGCTGCCTGCAGCCGCTTGCATAATTAAACGATCTTGGAGCTCTAAGTAAATTGTTTAATTAAGCCATTAAAATGCCATAAAAATAATTAGCAGGCCTAGACGGAAGTTAGAGGCAAGAGTTCAACTGGCTTTTGACATGCGACTCTCGAGTTTAATGAGCTCAAATATTATGGTTAAGCGCCAAGCTCAGAGCAAGGTTAAAGTGGGCAAAACTCAAGAGCCGTTGAGCAACGCACAACACACAACACACAACGCAAACAACAATTAGCAATGACTCAAGCAACGACAATCAAAAGCAGCCCAAAGTAAATTTCATTAGACCATCAATTTAAGAAGCGATGTTGAAACTACTTTTAATAAACACCTTCATGGCAACAGATACTTAACCTAATCAGCCCAACCAACTTCAAGCTGCTGGCAAGCTGCTGGTAATGGCCAAATGTGTCATTAATAATGACGGATACATCGACTGAAACAACAACTAAATTGACATCGACTGCGATACAGGCTGTCACCATGGCGATAACTGATTACAATATCATTAATTCAAATAGGCCGCAGTATCAATAATCCATTAAACAATCGCCAATCATTCTGCGAGTCGGACAGGAATAATACTGAAGCTATTACCCCCAGCACCAAATTAGTTGCTCGCTTATTGTTTGTGTCTCTATTCTGAAGTTCGGACTGTGAAAAAATCAATGTTTAATTAAAAACAATTAATTGTTTTCTCGCAAGCTATGCTGCTGTTAAAGTTTATATTAATTGTAAATAAAAATGTCATTCACAAAGGCTCCCCGCTTTTTATGACCACCTCATATAATTTTTTCCGCTGTTGTTTTTTTTTGTAATAACTTTTGTGCATTCACTTCATATTCAGTTTAATTAAATTTTAATAACGCCGGTAATTTATATCACGTTTGCCGCAGCATAAAAAGAGAAATTTGCACAAAACAATCCGATTTCATTAGAGAAATTCGAGGGGAGTGAAAACCCCGCACAGAGAATCACATCTCCATTTCATTGAATTTTACAGCTGAAAAAAATGTATAAATTTCATTGATTTTGAGTGCACAATAACAAAAAACAGTTTCGAGAATTCGACAGACGCACAAATTACACCGAAATATTTCGACTCGAAATTGTCAATGTGCCTGCGATAAATAATAGCAAATTGGGGCGTTTTCAATTGATAAATCAGCCACAACTCTAACAAAAGATTGTAAAAGAGACACTGATTTTCTATACTTTCCGTTTTCATGGTACAATTTCAACTCAATTGATTCAGATTTGCAGGTGCTTCTTCCAATGAAATGTATTTAAATTTTTCTAATATTTAAATCAATTATAATTGCAGCTTCTTTCCCTTGAACTTTAATACTCAGATATTTAAATGAATAATTTGCAGTGCACTCTAACACGTTTAAAGCAACGCGATTTCAATGGAATGATCAAAGTTCTGCTGGACAGCAATTAAATTCGCGTCCACTGTTGCGTATACGTAACAGACCGACATCTGTACATATATCAAATATTAATTTGTCCGGCACAATGTTCAGGCAAAACAATTTAAATCCAGAAACACTCGAAAAAATGGAATATACAAATCTGAACACACCCGCACAATCATAATGAAAAATGCAAATGGTAGAAAAAAACGAACGCAAAGAAATAACAACAACAATTAAACCAATTTTAAAACAACAATTCGAACAATACGAAAAACACGCGTTCGCCACACGTGAAGTGTCGCAAACTTTTTGATTATATTTTCCGGGGAATGCAACAAAATTGCAATGTCAATCATATGGCTAGATTCTCCACTGTTCGCAACAAAAAACCGAAACAAAACAATGCTCACCCTATTTTAAATGCGAACAAAGTGTTTGTGTAACTCGTTTAATCAATTACATGACATGTTGATTGAACTCGTCACAGATTGTCAGCTGATAGATTTGTGGCATCATCTTAATTTCCAGCAGTCCTTCGCATTAGTTTTGATAATTAAGATACAAACTATATAGCTTAAATTTAAGAAATGTCAGCAGCAATTAATAATGATAATTTTGAGATTTGTCTACCAGCATTTCAAATGGAAAAATAAATAATAATTATGTAGTGGGTAAAAAGAAATGTGCACTTCAAAAACATTTTTAAATGCAAGATTTAATTTTGTAATTGTAATCTACCAAAAATGGGAATAGGAAAAGAAACTGTGTAAGAAATTTCAGCAGCATTTGAAAAGGGCGAATTAATGGATAAATTGCATAAGCTCAAAAGCAAACTATCTGCAAACTCTCTCTGTCCAATTTCCCATCGCTGGATGGCTGGTATTGCGTCAACTTTCGCTCGGTGCACACGCTAATTGAACTTTCAATGAAACTCAAGTCTCATTAGAAAGTAAGAGCAGAACCGAGAGAGCGACCGATGTGCTCTGCGAGTAGAAATCAGCGCGGCTTGAAAATGAAATTAAAGAACAACAGAAGCCAAGCATGAGAAGGCAACAGATAAATGTGGGATAGAGAGAGATAGATTACTTTTCTACGTCTCTGCTTTGTGTTCGACTTGACGTCTGCTGCGACTTCGACTTCGACTTCGACTTCAAGTTCGCTCGCTTTCTTGCAATTCAATTGAATTGTAATCAAATCAAATTAAATTAAATGCAATTATTTTATCATCATTTGGCCAACTAGCTAATTGGGTTAAGTGCGCTTATCATCGGCTGCCCAGACCAGAGCATTGACTAATCAGTGAGTAACGGCATTGTTTATGGCTTGCACTTCAAATTAATTAGCTCGCTTCGTATTCGCCGCACAATTTGTTGTTCTAATTCAATTGACATGGCGCGCTAAATCTACAAAAATATTGTGAAAAATTCCCCATGAGCCCTAAAAGCGACAGCGAGAGAGAGAGAACAGCAAATTCCTCGAAAAAACTTTACACAAATATGTGTGTTGAGGTTGTGGCTCTCGCTCACTTGCTGTCTCGCTTGCTCTCTTGGCCTCTGACGACAGTTTGCCGCAGTTGTCGCCAGGTAGACAGCAACAACCGCAAAAACAACACCAACAACGACAGCAACAACAACTACAAATTGCGTTGGCTCCCAGTGTGGCCAGAGGTGTGAAGACAAAGACAAAAACAAACAGCAGCCAAAATGCTGATGTATGTGTGTGTGTATATTTAATGCAGCTTAACTAAAAAAGCAAACAATAGGGCGAAAAAGGTGGAAAGGCAAAGGTCAATATTGAAAATTGATAAACAGGCAGCGCGCTGGAAAAGACAACAGCAGCAGCACGAAGAAGAAAAGCAATCGAGGGCTATCAACGCTGCGGTCTTATAATTAAAAGTAAACAAATTGCGAAACTCGAAATTAAATTTCGACAAAATTTGCTGCGCGTTTAATTTTAAACTAGAAATAAATACATCAACATCAACATCAACTGAGCAGCCAGCAAACAGCACAGCACGCAAACCGAATTGGAGCATTATAAATAGAGGCGTCTATTTTTGTATTAAGCTCTTGGCGAACAGATCTAAAAGAGGAGACAAACCACAGACAATGAACGGCTGTATTTTGATTTGATTTAAAACAATTACACTGCCTTCCCCCAATTCCCATTTCCCCAATTCGCCATTTACATAAGCAGCTCCCCAGAGAGAAACAATTAAAGTCATTAGACAAACAAGCATAATGAACTTGTCTTAAATAGATCGCAACGTAATGCGATTGCCAAAGAATGTCAGGCCGTCGAAAATGGGACGTCAGCTATTTATAATATTTACTATTATAATATTGCTAGACATCTTGTGCATTGCACATTTTACAATATATTTTTATTGAAACTGAAGCACCCTCAAGCATGTAAAGCACAACAAATTTTATTTGGTGAATTGTAAGGAAATTCACTTGACTTGAGGTCATGCGTGAAAATGAAATGAATTTCGAAGCTGGAAATCCGCATAATAAATGCAAGTTCTCTGCTGCTCATCGGCCTTTGGGTATTTTGCAATAATTTATTAACTTATTTGCATTTTTCGCACATTTTTTATGCATTTGCATGCGTCTATTTTAATAAACGAAATGCCAAACGGAAGTTTCCATTTATGGCATAAAGAAATAACATCCGAACTGCATGTACGAGTCGAGTATGTTGTAATATTTTGAAATTTAATTTCCACATTTTTTTCATTCAATTTTTGTTGCTGCGATTTTATTTTATTTTATTTTGTTAATATTATTTGGCTGACATGCGCTTTTCGGACTGCCATTTCATGGACGAGCAAACACAAGCCGAAATCAAATGGTCTTTGTAATAAACATTTATATCTGTGTATTCCCAATTCATACGCACAGATTTACTTATGCGTTGTAAGAATAATGCGCAAAACAATTTCACGCTATTCGTACATCAGCAGAACTATATACATAATTATAATGCCCTGCAAAAAGAATATTATTGTTGGAAGTTTATGAAGTCTGCGAGCCATGGGAATGAAAACAAAGTATGTCTGCTTTTAATTCTGAAAGCTAAACAGAGATACTTTGAGCAACATTATTTTTAATTATGCAGAAACCAAAGTGTATTCTGTAGTCGTATATTCACTTCCATGTCCAGGTCTGAAGAGCTTTTGTGAATGCGATTGCAGATCAAAGTGATGGGCAACACTTTGATAGTGGCAATCGTAAAATACATTAATTAATAATTAAAGTATTTAATAGAAAATGAGCTCATGGCGTGATCTCATCGGAAAGCCTAGATAAACTATGTATTTCAGGGAAGCAAATTAAATTCACACTCGAGATAGCAAAGTGCTGAGATTATTGCACAATTTCGGAGTGAAATCACTTTTGGAGGCCAACACCAACACCAACATCGAGCAGACAAGTTGTCTGCAACTAATATTTATGGAGGTTTCGCATTCAATTATCATCAACTTTTTGCAGACTTGATTACTATGCTAAAATGCAAATTTGCAAAAGCTGTAGGCCATGGCAGAAAACCTCTCAAATTAAAATTGTTGTTAAGGAAGGTGTGTGTGAGCAGTGGGAAATATAAATAAACTATGATTCTGTCGGTCTATTTTTTATTACTCCCGGAGTTATTGAGTGGGCGTCAAATCTGGCTGCTGACGCTAGACTTGATTTGTGGCAGTGTCGAGTGTCGTGTGTCGAGTGTCGTGTGTCGTGCGTCGTATACGTGAACAATGTGCGTCATCAACGCGACACGCAATTAATGTAAGCCAAACAATCTGGATGACAGTGCGGCAGATGCGTTCTCATTTGCCGGCGATGCCAAATTAAATTCATTTCAATTAGACTGTCTGTGTTTTTGTGTGTGCTCCGAGCTGGACTGAAATCAATCAGCAGGCTCTGCAATAATAATAACAACGTTCAACGAAAATTGTTGCGGCTGTTAGAATTTAAATTATTTGTGGTCGAGCGACGACGGCAAAGGTTTAATCCAGAGCTTGCCTGCAGATTGCGACATAAGTACGAGGGCGCGGCACGCCCCCATTTTAAGGTTGGGCTTTTGGGCCGCGTTGGTTGCGGTTCGTCTGCTGCCTTCTCGAGTGTTGTTTGTTTGTTCAACGAGTTTTCCACGTCCAAAATGCTTAGCCCCGAAAATATATGTACCGTAAGTAGCAGCCAACTCAAGCATGGCCAATGCTTCGGTAGTTGCCGCTGTTGCAAGAGTAGCGCAATTTAGTTTAGTTTATTTTGGTGCCAGTATTCTATAAGATTTAATTACGACCTCCGCTGCCGCCTCTTTCACCTGCCTCCAAAAAAAGTTACAGAAAACAGTTACGCTTTGTGTTTTGTGGAGCTTTTCTGTTCAGCCGCCTAAATGCTGCCCCGTTGCTTGGCCCCCATTTTGGTATTGTTCTGTTCCATGAGCTTTGCACTTTTGTAAAAATGTTTGACACAGTTTCTGGGTCGTTTCGCCTCTGCCTCTGCCGCTGCTGCTGAGATTGAGACTTTTCGCTTTGGTCTTTAAATAAATGCCATTATAAGTAGTTCTGCTTTTGAGATGTCTTTATGCTGGCGTGAAATTCTAGAGAGCCGGGCCGAAAACGAACAAACTTCCAAGTCATGTTCTGGAAAGCGTAACAAAAGAAGCCAAGAAAATTGTATCTCATATCTCCAGCTGTATCTGTGTCGCACTCTTGAAAACTAAATTACATCCGACATATGCGCTAAGCTAAACCGATTTTAATAATGCGTATCGTTTACACTACACAAACTTTTATAACTCATTAACCTCTGCGTCTACAAAATTCCCACTGACGCCTGCGTCTATCTCGCTCATCATCTCGCTGTCCCTCTCTCCAGGCGAGCGTCGCGCGTCGCGCGTCGTCTGTTTGTCGTCCAATGTTTGTCGGTCTGCTTGTTGTCATAGTGTGTTTTGTGTTTTGTATTTTCAGTGCTGTTTGTGTTTGCTCAAGTAATATCTGCTTCTGTGTCACTGGCACAGCTCCGAGTCGTCTGTATCTCGAAGATACTCGCACTCGCACTCGCACTCGCACTCATCTCACAGATGCGAGCTACGCTTAATGCGCTTCATTTGACTTGGGGCCACAGTTGAGTTTCAGTTGGAGACTCGCATGATTCTCACATTTTGCCAGCGTCAATTAAAATTTGATTTTTGACTAATCATGCTGTTTAATGGCATCAACAACAATCATATCAAGATCAACACAAACAACAATAAAAGTGCTTTAATTTTTTATTGGGAAAAATAAACAACAAGCAGCCGCATGAGACGGGAAAATGTTTAGAAAATTAAAAGTTCTTTTTCACGTCGCAACTTCCATGTGGCACTTGAAAGTCTAACGGTTGTATTTGGTAAAAATCAGTTTGTGACCGTAATTTGTATATTATGATACATTATAATATTCTCGTACTAAAATAAACCTTTTTATAATGTGGTTTGCGGGTGTCTCACAGTCGAGTACACTCGTCTGATTGTTTTCCATTGGCAAAGAGAGCCAGAGAGGGAGCAACAACCGATTAAAATGATATCGTTAAGTGCAACGGAAATGTTCACAATGCTGCAGCTCATAATAAAAATCATAATCTGCATGCCTAAAAGGGCCTAGGAATTGCTTGGAGAAAGCCAACTACGACTATTCACAACTGGGCAATCAAAACAAACAGACAACGACGACGAACTATGATACAACAAATGTAACAAGCGAGGCATACAAAGTAAAGATCCGAGTCTCAAGACCCCGGACCTCAGTTGGCATGTGCTGTGCGGCTTCCTGGTCTCCAGTGTCGGATGCGCTGCTTTGCATACTAATAGAAGATAAAATATTTTAGGTATTTAACACACACGGCTCGCCCAGCAAATATGGCAACGATACTTGCGACGCAAACTGGGTGTGATTCGAGTGTGACTGTGAGTGAGTATTCATGAGTAGTTTGACTAGTTTGAGTTACATTCAAGCCGAGCATAATCTGTCTGACAATCCCAGCAGACTCAAGCCAATTATTTAACTAATCGTGGATAGCCAGCTGATATTCAGTCTTTGCTGCTGGGTGCTGGGAGGTCGCTCTGAACAGCCCATGAAAATAAACAAGTTTGTGAATCACTTGGAAACGAGATTATAGTATAATGAATATTCTCTAGGCCGAATCGCCTATGCACTCTCCCCCGCTCAAGTATGAGAAGTTTCTTTAGCGATTTGCATTAATTGAGTGCGAGAAAACATTGTCTGCGAGAGACAAATCAATTGAGGGCTTTCAATTAAACTCAAGATTCAAATTGATTATCATCTCCACAAAGACCGACTTTGAGCAGGGTATTGCAGCAGTCGGTCTTTATTTGCTGTGCGACCATTGCAATTTAATGCACGAAAATTTCATTGACACAGTTTTAAAGTTTTAAGTTTTGTTTCTTGTTTTTATTTTGTATTTTATTTCTCGGTGGTTTTTCCTTTTTTATGTCGGCGACCGAAACTCGTCTGCAACTGTAAAAAATACTAAAAGTTTGTGTCTCTCTCTCTCTCTGTAAGCATATGCAAATTTATGTAGAACGCAAGATTTGATTACGCGGTTCGTTCTCCTCGCCACTGAACCGGTTCCCATCAAAGACATTCCAAGAAGAGTTCGTTCTGTTCCTTTCACGATCAGTGACTTCACTTCCATCGCCGTCAAGAACTTTCTCAATCAGCTGACAGTCTCAATCTCTAACAAATTATCCAAACTCAAGTGATATCAATTGACCAAACGCCCCACGCTAAACTCCGCAACTAAACAAAACTGCGTATATTTATTTCGATCTACATTTATTTATATAGTATAGTCCATCATTTATGTATCTCTGTCTGTTGTTCGTTCATTAGCATTCTATGCAAATCTCGTCTCGCACGTTTCGGTGTAGTTTACATTTTGCAGTCACTGTTTATTGGTTTTTTGTTATTTTGATGTCACGTCATTTATTTCGGGTGCCGAACTTTATGTATTGCTTGCAGTTTGATTTTTTATTTGTTTTTTCTCCGATTTCCTGCTGCAGAGCTCAACAAATTTTGGGCATCGACCATTGTCAGCTATCGGCAAATCGGCAATCGCTGCGCGCCCCCTTTGAAGTTGTTTTTTGGAGATTTGTTGCTAATAGAGGAGACTATTTCATTTCGCAAACGTCGCGTCATTACATAAACGTGACATTTACTAAGCTCGCAATTGTTTCTGTCTTCTGCTCTGTTGTTTTTTGCCTCATTATAATTTATTACTATTACTTATTATTGTTACTGTTACTGTTATTGTTATAGTCGCTGCTATTTGTTTCTGCTTATGTTTTTTTTATGACTGTTGCCTCAGCTTTTCTGTGCTTGCCCACGCGATGTGACGACATCAGCGCATATATAATATACTATATACATATATATATTTAGACTTGTTTCAAAGCCCAACTAAGCTAACTGCAGTTGCAGCGCATGATATCATTTAATCATACAGCTGCTTATCAGCTAATTTGTGCTCCACATTCGCTGATAAGAAATTGCCAAAGAGCTGAAGTTTTACATCAACAGGTGCAAAGCTTTTCTAAGCGTTGCCTTTGGACTGACAAAAGCTCAAAATATTCCATACGCCATCTATGCTGAATCCTTGCGAACTAAGCGCTTAGCTGATTTGAGCTTTTAGAAAGTTTTGCTTGCCATAAAACGCGCATTAAGCTCAGCAAGGGAATTAAACTTAAAATACACCAGAATTTATTATAAATTGCGAAATAATGACAAAAATTGCTTTTAAATGTAAACTGAGAACTGGCAAAAAAATGAAAACGTAATACAAAAAAATGAGAAAGGAATGCTGGCCTCAGCAAATGGCAATTGAAATGCCCTTATGTAGATTTTTTTTTAATTTTTGAATGATAGATTTAAATTATCATTAAGTAAACTGTAAATAAAATACATGACAAATAATGCAGCATTTAAATAACAATATATTTTAGCTAGTTTTGTTAAAACTTAAATTGAAATACTCTTTTGAATTACTCACTGCTTGCATTAAATTGAATTTGAAGAATTCCACAAGCTTTTAAAAAAGTATTCAGCTTTTAAATAACAATAAAACATCTGGCAAATAAACAAAAAGATTCAACTCAACTAGTTTCTTTACTATATCTTTTAAATTGAGAAACTATAGTAGTTGGCAACAAAGCGAATAAACAGACGCAATAATATTTTATGGCAACGTTTCACGCCTCCCAGCATAATTATAATGCCCCGTGCAGGGTATATAGTAAAAAACGGGTGAATGTGCTTTATTGTAGAATTCTGCGTGCTTGCATTATTTCTTTTCTGTACTTATCTTATGCTGCAGTTAAAACAACAGTTAGTCGGAAGAGAATCAGAGTCGGAAGGTAGGCACAAAAACAAAAAGAAAAGAAATCGACACAAAGAACCTGTACATTGGGTTGGGTCTTGAATCGTGGTATCAGTCAGTTAACGGTAACCGGTAACCCTCATGTGATAGCAAAAACAACAACAGCAAAAACAACAATCGAAAATGCGACTGCGGCAGGTATTGAACGTCAATGTCAAAAATACTCGTACATTTCATAAATCGCTTGATGCAGGCGGACTTAATATATTTTCCACATTTATCGCGTGTCGTTTCCAGTTTTGATTCGCTGCGAATTTCCCCGGCTAATATATCAAAAGAGTGGCGGACAGCTCGTCAATTGTTAATGCAATCAAATAACATTATATTCAAATTGATCAAATGAAAATTGTCGGCAATTACTGCAGCAGATTCATTCAACGATGATATATTGCAAACTTTGCGTGACCCGCAACTCTGATGACTTCAGAACCCATCTATAGCTATCGTGATATATTGACAATGACGGCTGAATAACTTTATGCTGATCTTAACTTGTTCGCGTATGTGAAAAGCGCAAATTGAATAGATTAATCCTAATTACTTAGATAAATTCACTTGGCTTGGGATTAAGTAACTGATTTGAACACTGCGTCCAAGCACGCAATACTCGCTTAGAGCTAAAACTATTTGAGTGAGGAAAAAAACCAGAAAACAACCAGATTTATAGCGCTTAGAGTAAACATTTTACACAAATCGCTAGATAAATGCCAGTTTATGATTTCAGGTCGCAGTGCAAAAAGAAACCCCCGAATTTGAACTCGAAATTGGATGTGAAGAAACCACAGCAAATAAAAAACAAAAATTAATTCAGCGATCGTCGCAACTCGACTTGCCCAAAAAATATGAATTGCTAACGAATTTGTGCTACGGATACAAATGTTTGAGCCAGTTGATGTTGCTTTGGGGGCTATAAACAAAGGCCAACAATGAGCTGAAAAACGTGCTGATTAATGTTCCGCACACCACAAATGGCATAGGTCAGTTACACTAATTGAAATAGAATGTTTGAGGCCAGTTTCTGCCTTTTTGTTTATTGTTTCGGTTTTCAGTTTTCTGTTTGCTGCCTCGCTTCAGTTTCATCCATTGAATACTCGTGGGTGCCGAGATCACATGAGAAGCGCACGATCGGTTTACACTCTGCGATCTGCGATCTGCGTGTGTTTGCGAGTGGCTTGTGAATGGCACTCGCGTTGCCAACTACTCTGAGTGGAAGTGGCCATCGTTTAGAAAGCACCAGCTCTTAACACAAGTAGCTCCTTTCACTTTAGAATGCGACCGAGCCGAGTGAAAGTGCAACAGGCGACGCGCTCAACCAACTGGCGAGTCATCTTGGCGCATAAACGAGTTTGCAGCCAAGCCAACAGCCAAAGAAATCAACTTTACTAATGCACAGGATGAGCTCAGCTCTGAAGACTATAATACTTAATTATTAAAAGTTTATTTCAAGTACTTCAGCACTAAATACTGAGCTCAGGTCAAGCTAATATTGCTAATACTTCAAAAGACTATAATATATTTGAAGTATCTATAAGTCGCTTCAGATTATTTCAGCTTTTATTAATAGTTCAAGAGACGATAATATAGTTTGAAGTATCTATTAAGTTCAGAACTTATTAATGAAAAACTAATATTTGTAAAATACTATAATAATTAATAGTACCCATAAAGTCTTTATAAATGATATTAAGATAACAGAATTAAAGATAACTCAGCTATAACTAATATTACTGAGATTTCTTAAGATAGGCAATATATTTTAAAAAAAATCTATGAACTCTATTCAGTTGACATCAGATTATGATTTGCAAATGAAGATATAATTTCTAAAAAACTACATTAGATTTTAAATCAAATTTAAGATGTCATCAAGAAATCAGCAATATAATAACGAAGAGTTCAGTTAAGCGCTATGCTACTGAGCTGTCTAAAAGATTCTTATAGTATATTTGACCTCCTTTCAGTTGACATCAAAAAGTCTATATTAAAGCAAAGAATAAGCTCAACTGCATCAATACTGCAGAGATTTCTTAAGGACTCAATCAACTTTTTATTCCCTTCAGATGACATCAACAAGTGTGTTGGAAAAACAATGAAGCGCTTAGGAAAAAGGAAATGCGGCGACTTGTCGTGAAAAGCTCTCAAGGATGCAGTTGACGTTGGCTTGGCAACAGCCGTTGAAGCTTGGAGTGGAGCTTTTAATGAACTGGAGCTTAAGAAGGAAAGTCAAAGTGCAGCTGACAGCTGAGAGGATGAGCAAATCACGTGGTGCAGAGCTGCGCTCAGAGAGAGAGAGAGAGAGCGACGCAGATGAAGAGAGAGGCTGAAGGATGCGCGCTCTTCGCATGCGTGGCAAACGTCAAAACAAGCAAAGCTTTAGATTGTTGTTATTGCTGCTTCTGTTTGTTGTGTGCGTGTTCTGCTTGGTGTGAGTTTGTTGTTTATTGTTGGCCTGATTTGACGAGGGCAGTGTGGCAAACACACGCAAACACGCACACGCACACACACACACTTGAAGAGAAGAAGGAGCGCCCGTTGCCCATTGCACTGCGACTGCGACTGCGACTGCGACTGCGACATTGATTGACATGATGAAGTGGCAAATGCAGCACTCGAGGGCAGCGCACAGTGGAAACAGTGTGTGAAGTGCTGCCCACTTTAGACAGCGTCCCAAGTGGGCGTGTCAGAAGGGAAATGCAAACGAAAAACAAAACACAAACGTCGCATCGCGTCACGTTGTCTGGGGGGACAATCCAAACATAAATAAGGCGACAGCGCCACACCCCCCCAGAAGGGGGAGGGAAGAGAAAGGGGCGCGCCAAGGTTAGGATATGTGACTGGAGAGAGAGAGAGAGAGAGAGAGAGAGAGGGAGACGGAAGTGCGTGGGCAGCGCTGTGGTTGGAGGTCATTTTGTCAGCAGCTTGTGCAATCAGCTGTTGCTAATGAAAAGCGTTAACAAGCGGCCCGAGTTCAAGGCAGGGGAGCAAAGACACAAAAACACACACATCGAGAAAGAGAGACGGAGACAGGCATTAAAAGTCAGCCTTTATTGATTTTCTAGCCGTTTTTTACGCTGGCGAGAGGGGAAACTGGCAGAATTCGCGGGGATTTCCAGGAAGCAGCGGCAGCAACAGCAATTTGGGGGGTTCGATTATAACGAGCAGCGACTGCTAAGTGCCTAATTAGCTAATTAGCGATTAACTTACCACTCCAACTAGCTGTCGATAGCGATTTCAATTGCAATCCCGACGTGGATGTGGATGTGAATTGTAACGTTTTTAAAATTTCTTTTGTTTCTTTTATTTTTGTTGCACTTGCAGTAATTTATTTATGTATTGCAGTTTCTTGGCATTTGTTGCAATCTCTTGTGTGTGTATAATATATAACTATTTCCGCTGTGAATTAAATGCAATAATTACACATTTTATTTTTGCAATTTGATAAAAACATATTTATTGCACTCGCGAGTCGCGTTTTCAAAATGCAGCGATGACTTTTCATTTGCACACGAGCTTTATTCGAATGAAGACAAACGAAACACGAAATCGACCATGAAAATGTTGTGAATTATTTATGCAGACAACGGCAGATTTATTTATTCTGAAGTTATGCATTTATAAAGTCACTCACTACTTAAATAAATTATACATTGCACAAAGCAATAATGCTATAAAATCTGAGTCTTCTAAGATTGAAATAATAGTAATTTATTTCTATCAACAATAAAAGTTCTGTTGAAATAATAATTTATAATTGAAAATAACAAAAATTCCCGTAAAGCTAAAAAATACCGCTTGTTAGAAAAATGTTATTTTCGTGTCAACAATCTCTAACTGAACAATAAAAAGTGGCAATTTTTTGTGGAAAACACATAGTATTTATGTATGGTATTATTCAAATGACCGCTTGAGGGGTCAGCAGATAAGAGTCTGGCATAGATAGAGATAGACTAACGGGCTGCGTTATCTGTGATGGGAATCAAATGCTCGTGTTGCTGACACAGTGGAAACACAACAACTGACAGGCGAACAGACGGACAGACGGACAGACAACTGAACAAATTGGACAACAATGCAATCATCACACACAAAACACAGCAACAAGATGCAGATGTGTCTTGTAGTACACGTTTTGAAGCCGACTTATTCATTCATACGTTGTTTGGCTGAACAACAAATGACAATGATAACAGACAATCAGACTATGAGAAAGAGGGAAGGAGTGTGGAGGTGGGAGAGAGAGAGAGCGAGCGAGACCGGCTGCTGTGGGATTTAAGCGCCTTAAGTACACTTATTCATTTATTTCGATTATAAACAATTTGACCGCATCAAACAATTTCACTTTGCACTTCAGAAATCAAAAAATCACACAAAAATCTTGTTGTTTTGACTTGAACTTGAGCTGCCAACCAAAGTTGTTGTTGTTGTTGTTGTTGTTCTCTATGAATTGATTATTATATTGCTCGCTGTATGTATGTGTGTGTGTGTGTGTGTTTCTATGTGTTTGTGTGTGTTTAATTTATCGCAGTATTTCGATATATTTATAGAATGTATTTATGCACTGCACAACAGTGGTAGAATTAATAATATTATGCCGCTGACACTTGGCTATTTTATTATTAAACTTTTTTTGCAGCCCCACAACTTGTACAAAAAGTGTTGTATTTTATTTTGTGTGTGGTGTCGTCAAAAGAGAGGCGAGAGAGGTTAAACTAGCGCGCGTGGGAGACGAGAGCGAGAGCGACAGAGAGAGAGCGCGCAAAGACGAAGGAGAAGAGCTAAGGTAAGGCAATCAAGACCAGGCCGAATACCGAACAAGCGACCAACGAAACCCAACAACTAAACACTGAACGGTAACAACAACAAAATAACAGAAAGCAACGGCAACAGCAATACAAACGAACCGTGCGCGTCGACGTCTCGGACATGACAGCGGCACCAAGTTCCGATAACAACTGACTGCGGCACAGCAGCGGCTCGTCGAGTTTTGTTAGTGGGCTTTGCTTTTGCCTCTGCCTTTGCTTTCTGTCTTTGCTTTTTCGCTGTAGTTCTTCTGCGACTGTACGTGTGTGTACGTGTGTGTGTGTGTGTGTGTGTGTGTGTTAGTGCTAGTGCTCAATCAATTGACAAAAGTTTTGCTGGGGGCTTAGCTTTTCATTTACAGCTCTCGTTCTCGCTCTCTCGCTTTGTGGCGCTCTCTCAATTTGCGCTCGCGCGCCTTCGCGCTCTCTCTCTCGTTTGTGCGCTCAGCTAAACAGCTGTTTAGTTGATGCAAAATGTAAACAGACTGTGAAAAAGCTTCTTTTTGTTTTTTTTTGGCTTTGCTCCTCTCACAATTTAATTGAAAATAATTGTAATCAACGACAACGACAGCTATAATAGCTGTGAATGCAACAAAAACAAAGCCAAGGTAGACGGAAACGAGTTTCTTGCCCAGGAGGCGAGGCGCTAAATTGCCGTCCCATGCTGCTGTGCCAGTGTTACCCTATTTCAACTCGACCGACGAATTGTAATTTCGCTTGTCGTCGCCCCCAAATTTGTGTCAGCCGAAACCGAAATAGACGAAAACAGACGCCAAAGAATTTGCCACTCGGCTGCACACGAGGCGCGGCGGCAGCGACGTCGACAGCGACGTCGACGCCAACCTCAGCGATTCGACCTAGACCCACTTAAGTACGCTGAGCACTCGGCGGCTTAAAGCAATTGCTGACTGCCGACGATTCTAGCGGAAGCCTCACAGCATTACGTATACGAGCAGTTGGACAGATCCCCCGACAAAACGCGACCGAAGGCGTTATAAATCTTGCGCAACGGCTCATTGGCGTGCTCTGTGGTCTGTGAACACCTCGAAGCCAACTCGAAGCCACCTCGAAGCCAACTCTAAGCCACAAAGAACAATGGATCTGGCCGTAAAATATTTGCACAGCGGCATCGCAGTAATTATGGCCAGGTCGCAATTTGTTGATTCGCAAACGCTTCATTCTAATAGCCCATTGTTGGTCAGTGTGCTAATGTGATTAGAACGCCGCTTTCTTACCGTTGCTTCTCTTGTTGACCCGGCCACTTGTTGCTGAACGCTTCAGCGCCAACAGCCTTGCCAAAAGCAGCCCCAGCAGCAAACGGCAGAAGAACTGCGGAATGAACCCATCGGCCAATGCTCGTAAATTTGTTACCTGACATTTCCGCTTCTTACCTCGCTGATGTATTCATTCCCATTCTCAGCACAGCCAGCGGCAAGCCGTACTCCAGATACACTTTGTCTTATACACATTATATATTCTTCATCAATTTTGCCAATTTGCATTGCATATCTTCATGAAATTATATGATGTGAATTTTCCTTTTTTTTCATGACTCATAAAAACTGCTTTGTCTGATATTAAATAACAAATATTCTAAGAAATAAAATGAGATGCATAGATTTAAATTAATCTGAAATCTTTGGGTTTAAAAATAGAATCGTAATTTCAAGAATTGTAATTTAAAGAATTGAGGTCTATGTAAATACTTTAATCAGCACAAAATATATTATAAATACATGAAAAGTATGTTTGGCCGTTACTCTTCTTTTTAACATTATTGCACCCGCACTTGTGAACATTTTTGTGCACTAACAACAATTTACTATTCTCTCATTTCTGACTGACAATATTTCAGTAAATTCAAAAACAAATATTTAGTGAAATTATATATAATCTTAAATCTACAACTGAAATAAACAGTGTGATTAAATTACAAATATTTTATTAAACGGGAATTATTTTATCTTATCTTCTCAGTTTGGGGAATTTCTTTTGAAGAGTTTACAAAATACTTTTCGATAGATTAGATTGAAATCATAAATCAAGCTGGCTGCTGCTGTAACCGTGAGACCCTTTGGCAATTTTAGGGTATCGCTTGGCATGCCAAATATAAATAGAAACTAGTAAAAGTCGTTATTCGTATTTAGCCTTTCATTTGTTCACAATTTGCACGAGTGTGCGTCGAGATACAACACGCATTCCCATGTCATTGTATCTTGTAGTTCGCTTGCTGTTTGCCGTCTTCTGTTTGCCGTTTGCCTTTGCGCTTTTGCTCAAAATCCAATTAGAAAGAACAGCTAACGACCGACCGAGAAGAGTGCCCTACTAAAGTCAGTATCAGTCAGCGTCAACTGTTTTTTTTATTATTTTGGGTTTTACGTGTCGTGCTCCCAATTTGACTCAGCTGCTATTTCGATGTCGATGTCGATCTTGATGACGATGTCATACACGGGAGACCAAAACAATTATGCTACGATTATAAATAAATATTCGTTGAACGTTATCTTTTGTATCTACAAAGAGAATAGCTGGAGGCGTTGGGAGTTGCGTCAGTTGGCCCAGTTCGTAGGCGCTTAGCTCATGTTTAGCAGCTATCTGAACAGTCGTCACATTTAATTTACGATGGGCCATCTTCCAGTTAGTCAGACCCCCTTCTGGGGAGTCACGTACTGCAAGTGTGGAACCAGGTTATTGGCATCGGAACTAACTGTTTTCACTGCGGTAACAAGTGCCATAAAAGCCAGCGACTTCACGTAACTTAACTTCGCTTAACGCTCAACGTGGCCAAGATGTAAATGGCACTTAACCGCACGACGGAGTCGAAGCCGCAGCCGAAAGAACCAGTTTGGGAACGCGAAACTGATGCCACTTGATGTTCTGCCGCCTCTAAGTGGAGCACATCGTTTTCCTATGAAATTCCTCAACTCAACCTCAGCAGATATGCCAATAAAAAACGAGAGCTGTCGAAATCTTTAATAATCTCATAGCTGGACACTCAAGAATGTCAAAGTTTAATCCCAGCCCAACCACAAAACCCGAAACCGAAACCAAAACCAAACCAAGCCCAGCAAAGCAACAGCTGCAATCTCTCGCATGGTAAACGTATTCGCAAATGGCCAAATGCATTTTTACTTTGGCCATAACAGCGCTGCTGTGGCGTCACTTTGCCTGGCTTCAATTTCGGGCATGGCTTTTGATTTTCCTCAGTGCTGACAGCTCTGTTTTATTGGCTTGCAAGCCAACCAAGCAGCCTTCTGTTTTGGCCATAGCCAAATTGAGCCCATCGCAAAGGGGAAAGTTAAAGAGCAGTAAATATTATTTTATTTGATTTATTGCCCACAGCAATATATACAAGTGAAAGAGTAAATATCAATATAGGCAATAAATCAAACAAAACAGTCATAAATTCAATTTTACAGTAGCAAAGTGTGACTTATAGTTTTCAAGTAGAGTTTTTATTTCTTTATCAATATTTTCATATTGTTTCCAGCCATTTTTGGTTTATAAGAATGGTCAGCTCTGATTTGGCTGCTTGTGCTGTAAATTTTGAAAAGAAGATGCGCTCTTAAAAGAGATTGTATGGACTTTAGTAATATAGAATATAATATTAATTGATTCAAACAATTATTTAAGTTCAGGAATATAATGGGATATTACAAATATTCAAATTTAAACATTTTACATTAAAGAGTTAATATAATAGAATTAAATGTTCAACTAAATTCAACTATTCAAATTTCAGGAAGATTATACTTTCTGAAAATGTAATAATTTTAATATTATTTGAATTCCAGCCATTTTTTCATTATAGAAATTTAGTTAAAACAGTTTATTAAAATAATCAATTAAAATTCAATCAATATTTTTGATTTTTAAATAATTCGATTTTAAACTGTCATATACTGAAATATTTTACATTCTAGAATTGAAGTCAAACAAAATCTCTTTAATAATCGCTTCATTAAAGTGAGTTTCATTCGCATATCCCACAGGGTATTTGGTAGTTAAGCCGCTTAAAGTTTATTTTCCACGCTTTCGAGTTTTATAAGCGCTTTGCACGCAAACCGTAAGACGGCAAAGCCGCAAGCTGAGGAGGGGTGAAGAGACTGAAGAGACGGAGGAGGATCGCTTGCAAGTCATCATGTAATACTCGTAGCCAAGAAATGTAGCGATGAGGCAAGGCCCCATCTAATGCCTCCGCTGCCACCTTGCCACACGTCTCCAGTCGCAGTTGCAGTTGCAGCTGCAGCTGAGTTATGCCTCTGAGAGGTGTCTCTAATAAGTCTCGACACTCGCTCACGAAGACGACGACGTCTTTTGCCTGCCTGCCATAAAGAATCAGAAATTGACAATGCAGCTTCAAACAAATCCGAATCCGAATCCGAGTCTTGGCGGAAATTAGGCATACGAGTAACTCACACTGAATGGGAATTATTCACTTCACAAAATGGAGAAGAGAGGCCTCGCAGCTACGAATTTGCATAAGACGGCGAATGGATGGATGCTCACATGAATGAATACACTCAGACGGCGAATGGTGTTAACTATTATGAGCAGACACGTCGCGAGACGTGAATTGGCTGCCCCACAGATCATGTGGCATCAACCCAACTAACGGTTCAAGATTTCATAAACCTTGTGCAACGCTGCCAAAATAATAGACAACGAGTCACAACATTTAAGTGTGAGCTTGTGTAAGTGCTCTAAATGAGCGTTGTTGTAAATTTCTTCCTGCCGCAAGACACAAAAAACTGGTCCACCGTGACCCACAAAAAACGAGCCGCTTGCAACGCCGCATTGAAAGTTGGCTTACGAATTTACGACTCGTGTTGCAAGTCGGCGAGCTAGTAAATAAAAGTCACTCCTGAAGAACAAATATTTCTTTTAGTCAGCTCTTTTTTGAATGCTGTCTGCAATTAGCATTGACTCACGGTGAATGCATCCTAATTTTGGCAGATGATTAAACCCAGCAGCGAAACTCGTTCTCTGTAACTCATTATTCAACGCACATTTCATTATGAGTATTATTTTGAAACGGACAGCGCACAAAGAACTCAAAATTCAATTTCGCAATAAGGCAGAGAAAGAACGAAAGAAAGAGAAACATGTTTGACGATGCCAGCACAATTATAAATACTACCGAGCATTATTATATGTTATGTTGTTCAGGCAACAAGTTAAACGCGTAGTTAATACTCGTAGTTTAAGCTGATTACCGGCCAAGACACAAGCCACAAGGGTTGATGACCAGACGCGTTTTTGGCAATTCCAAAAGAGGAATTTGAAGAGTTTTCAATTTTTTTTTGTACTCTATAAAATATCCACCCCAAGGCCGATAAGCGAGAATATATATATATTTATTTAGAAAAACACGTTTTCGTTATTGATGCTGTTCACTTTTGTATCACGCGACCCAAAAATACTAAATAGAGTCAACAAAAACAGACATAGACATAAAACGAACGTGGGAGTACAAATAAAAATAGTCTTATTAATAAATATATTAAAATTAAAAATTAGCATACAAACTGTATTTTTATATTATTTGGCATTTTATAAAATTTATATGTATCTATTAAATGTTAAATGTTTGTTTATAGCTACAGCAAATCGAATTAAAGTGTAAATATATTTGCATATAAATATTTATTTATTTTATTCAATTTAAAGTCAACAGTCAACATTGAAGAAATTAAATATTAAAATTAACCAAATAAGTATAAAATATATATTGAAAATTTAAAAACAATATAATAAAATTGAATTAAAATAAATATAAAAAACATGAATTTTGAATGCTTCTTTTGGATTTTATTCATCATTTTGTTTTATTTTATTTGATTAACTTATCAATACAGAAGGATATATATTCAAAAATATCTTTCAGCTCCTTCAGCTCTTTAAGTCCCATGCCAAGTGTGTTCTGGCGGCCAAGCGACTCTATAAGTTAGAGTATGCACACGCGACAGTCACATCAAGCTGTCCAATAGAGTCAGCAGTGAGCACAAATGCAAATTGGAAATGGAATTGGAAACTCTAGGAAAGCCAAATGCAGCGACTAGAGAAACTGGCACAGACAGACCCAGAGAACGGGAGGGAGAGAGAGAGGTAGATGGAGTGGGAGGGAGAGGGAGATAAGACGATAGTCGTGAGTTGGCCCGAAGCTGAGCTGAGCTGAGCCGTTGTCAGTCAGCAGCCGCCCAATTGGACGGCGAAACGCAATTTGGGTTAATTGCTGCTGCACCGACGCATTGGGGGCTTTGTTGCCCGATTGGATTGCGACTGGGAGTCTGGCTGGAATATGGAATTCCAATATGAATGTGGACTGCCATAACAGGCAATTAATGTGCGGAAATGCAGAGTGAAAAAAGCGCAGTAAACACGTCATAAAACACTGTCACTTTTTCAGTGTTGTTTCTGCCGAAGTCGAAGTCGAAGTCGAAGTCAGTTGCCACTTGCCACTTGCCACCTGATAGTTGCAACACAATTACGCGCTGGGGCAGCATTCTTGCGTGCGAGCCTTGACCATGAAACACACGCTCCATAAACCGAAGCTAAAACCAACAATTGCAACAATTCCAATTGTGAGCCAATTAAAAGCATTGCAAAGTTGCTTAGAAACTGAAATTGTCCAAGTTCAGATTGCAGTCTGGAGTCTTCAGTCTGGAGTCTTCGGTTTCTTTCGCAGTTCGAGTGGTCAATGCCACGCGGGACAGTTGCTCCTTTAACGAGCTGCCTTTCGCACAGTCCCGTCCATATGGACGTATTTATCATTGTCATATTCGCATCTAGTTCAACTGGTTTGCTGGCCAAACGGCAACAGCTCAGTTATTGTTGCCGGCCAAAATGGAGCTGTCTGTCAATTAGCGTCAGCTCCGCATGACAGTGCACTGAACTATTGTTATTGTTGTTATTGTTGTTTATGATTTGTTAATGTCAACCGGCTCGTTGGCTCGTTGGACACACATAATTGGCTATGAATATGCAGAAGCGCAACCCGCAGCGACTTCGCGCCTCTCTCGCCTCTCGCTCGCTCTCTGAAATTAACCCATTGGCGACCAGTTATTTATAGCTTACAATATGTAAAACATAATTACTACAACCGTTTTCACATGCGATATTCAAACACTCATCTCCCGATGTTTCCCGGTTGGGCGTTTTATCGCAAAAACTGCAAGGCAATTAATTACAGTATTTAAATGTAAAGCGATCTGCAGCCGGTTTCAAGCGACGTCTTTACTGATAAACGAACTTCATGCTATGGGTTAATTGTTGTACTTGTGTTATCTATTGTACTTAATTAGAATTAATGGTTAACACAGCTGTTTATTTAGTTCAATTTATAAATAGCATGGGCCACAAACGGCGGTTACTATTTTGTATCGTGTATGCTTAGAGTATAATATTTATTAACACTTATTTATTTATTATTATTCGTAACTCAGAATTAAATGCTGGAGGACAAAGCTTAACCAGAACACAGTTTAACCTTCAGGCTGAACTAGTTTACTATGCAAACAGCGATAAATTCATTATTCACTCTACATAATGTTTGATTTAAGTAGGACAAGAAAGTTTACTGATGTATATAAAATTATTAATTATTAATTAGTTAAAAAATCAAGCGAAACTGATATCTGAGTTTTTATTGAACTGAAAGAAAAACAAAATAAGTATTGAAAAAGTATTAGAATGAATTTGTATATTTATATGAACTAATAATTGGCAGATAAAATGTGTATCTTAGAAATAACATTCTATCTTGTATGTAAATAATTAATTAATGAATATATATTGTTATAATAACACGTTTGTGTTTTTATTCAGTTTAGTCTTTAAAAAAAAGAGTATTGAAAATCGGATGCTTGCTGTAATATTTTTCGAACAAGAAAAAGTTATGTTATACATTAATAATAAACTAATAATAATAAAAATTAAATAATTATTTCCAGTAATAATGTTGAAGCAAAAAGCGCCACGTAGAATTAAATAACATATTTATTTCCCAGAGGGTTAATCAGCGTAAGTGCAATGTTTTTTTGGATGTGTCTGTATAATTAATATATTTGCTTGATGAGTATAATTATAAGTATGTATAATAACACGTAATGGCTTTGGCGTATTCGAGCAACCGCAATGGGTTAATCGCCTATAATGTGTGTAGCGTGTGTGTGGGAGAGAGAGACGAAGAGAAATGAAGAGAGCGAAAGACACCGACGCAGATCTAAATAAATACATAACAGCATGTGTGTGTGTGTGTGTGTGTGTGCGTGTGATCAACGAATTTATATTCATAGATAACAACGGAACTGAACAGAACAGAACTTGGAGAGGGGGAAGGGAGGGGGACGGATGCAGATCTGTGATCTCTTTGTAGTTTTTAGTACAGAATTCAGGAACTGAAAACAGTTGCGTTCCACTTGCGGAGCAGCATTGAAGTGTATTTGTTTCACTCGAGAATGGATTTAACTCTGTCGCTGTCGCTGTCGCTGCTGTCGTTGCTGCTGCTGATAACTCTGGTAACTGGGACGACGCTGCCTTCGGTTGTTGTTGACGATGAGATTAGCACGGAATCGAACCCTGCTGCATCCCCCGCCATCCCCCGGCTGCCGCTCGCCGTGCACTACGAGGCGCTCTGCCCGGACAGCATGTACTTCATGCGACGCCGACTGCACGATGCCCTGTACGACAACGACTGGTGGCCACGCGTCGATCTAAAACTCTATCCCTTCGGCAAGGCGAACGTGAGTGCTAAAAATCCCTTTTCGTTTATCGATATACGTTATCGATTGTCGTTTTAGTTCTACAACAACACTGCGCTGAAGCGCATGGAAGTGTATTGCCAGCATGGCGAGCAGGAGTGTGAGCTAAATGCGCTGCACGCCTGCGTGCTGGAAACCCTGGAACTGCAGCCCGCCTTCCAGCTGATCAACTGCATGCTGCGCTCCTACGGCAACCAGATGGACGAGTGCGCCGGGCATCTCAAACTGGACGTGACGGCGGCCAAGCAGTGCAAGCAAGACCGCAAGACACCGGACATTTTGATGCCCTACGGCAAGGAGACGCTCGCTCTGCAGCTCTCCTTTGTTCCCAGTATTGTGTTTGACAGTGTAAGTATGCATCAAACTGTGGTTCTGTGGTTTTCAAACTGTATCTCTATGTTCTTTGCAGCAATTTGAGCCCTACGAGCAGAGCAGCATTCGCTACAACTTTGAGGCGCACTTCTGTCGCCAGTACGAGCGCAAGTTCCAAATTAAGCTGCCCACTTGCGGCTAATTCATATGTAACTGTCACAGTCACAGTCACTCCTAAACTGTATTAAAGCAAACTGCAAATATATTTAGTTCACTCGTTGTCCCAGCTAAACCACAGTCTAGACACGCACCACCTGCAAATTTCCCTCGCCTATCGTATGTGCTAAATACCACTATTCGCATAGCTATCAGCTTTTAATGGAACACCCAAAGCTCATTGCTATGAGCAAGCTGTCATAATATGGCAACCCTGAAACCAGTTTCAGCTTAGTGGCAACCTCGCAGAAAGTAACGTTCGTTTTTTTGTAACGACTTTTTTAGCTTGTTTTTGTGTTTATGAAAAATCGAATAAAACGATAAAGCAAAATAGTTAATAGTGTGAAAAATGCGCGCATATTAAGTGCAATTATTTAGTGTAATCAATAGTAAATTGCCTGCTAACAAGATTAACTAACGACATCGTGCTGCTCAGACGATAAAATAGTAATTTATTAGATATCAAATTGCAGACGCCCCTTAAATTGCGACACATCAATATTTTGCAATCTGAGGCACCACAACACCTCGGGGCAGGAGCCACTCAACGGCAACACGTGCAGCACATGCAATATGCGCCTCACAGCAGAAGAGCAGACAATACATTATAATTTGCCAGCCGATTTGTTCGCGACTTCACAACCAGTTTAAGAGCCATGGCAAAGCGGGGTGAAGTGCGCGAAATTAATGGCTTGGCTACTGCGAATAGATGCTGACCCAGCAGCCAGGATTCCCTCGAATCTATTCGTTCTCAGAGTTCTGCGGCAGATGCACAACAAGTTATGTGAACCAAAAAAGAATCTTGAGAATATCAGTGTTCATAAATCGGTAAGGCAATTTGTGTAAATTTGGTGATATTAAAATGCATAATAATAAATACAAAATATATTCAACATATTAAAAATAATTATTATTATTTATTATTAAAGTAATTGGAACTTTGGCCTTCGGACTGTTATTTAATTACAACAAATGCTTTATTGAAAAATCGAAGCAAAATCATTTAAAACTGACAAAAAATGGAAGACAAAATCGAACAATTTAACGACTTCGCAGTATGTGTAATTTTGGTAAATTAATTGGCTTTTTCTATCATTCCAAATTTTAATAATAATTATTATTATTTCTAGCTGTGGCCTTTAGGCTGTGTTTTAATTACAATCAAAAACATTTTGGTGAAATGAATTTTTTGTGATTGTAAAAAACACTTTTTCTTGCGGTTGACTTATTAATAATTATTATTTTTTACTGTCAATTAACTTTAACTGTGACCTTGAGGCTGTCATTATTTACAATTATGTCAAATAGTTACTTGCATTACAATTATTCATATATCTTATTGTATTTTTAATTGAAAAAAGGCGTTTTTCAAGCAGCATCTGCAATAAAGTATTTTAAATGAAAGTCGACAATAGGAACTACAATAATTACGTATACGTTATATCATAAATTTAATTGCGTAAGGCAGGTTATATTTTCGTATTTATGGTCTTAAATGGCCTAATAACAATTCAATATTTACAAAAAATAAAATTAAAAACTGTTGAAAAATTAATAAATATGAAAGTTAATATTTTTGTGCATTTCTGATTTTGATTTTCTATTTACGACAGAGTTTCAATTGTTGCTTGAGACTTTCTGCTCAGCTTGTGGACGAGGTCAATGTCAGGTTCAAGGTTCGAGTCTAGGTTGGGGTTGGAACCCATGCTGGGGTTTGAGCCCAAGTCTAAGTCGGGTTCTGTTTTTGGGTCTATCGCCAAATTCGATATTCAATCGATTGCGATTCGTTGTGGGCGTTGAGCACTTACGCAATTTGTTGCCAGCAGCATCTGTCTGCATGTGTGAGTGTGTGTGTGGGTGTGTGTGTGTGTGAGTGTGTGTGGCATGCCCAGCGGGCAGGTTTGAAGCGCGTGTCAACAGCAGCAACAGCAGAAGCAGCAGCAGCGGCGAGAGAGTCGAGAGTCGAGTCCACTGCGAATGCCAGCAGGCTGGAAGAGGTCGCGGGGTCAGCGGGGGGCGTGGCGAGTGCATGACAGAGTGCCTAGACATCGCCTCCCCCCTCCTCCCCCTCCTCCATCCCTTTGGCCTGTCCCGCTGTGCTTTGAATTCGAGTTATTGCCAGTTATTTCGGCTGGCAGCTGGAGGCAGAGTTGCAGAGTTGCGGAGTTGCAGTTGCAACAACTGGCATTGCCTTTATGGCATGTAAACTGAATCTCAGCTGGCTGAAAGCGGGCGCAAAAAAATTTAATTTGCACACAGAACAAGTTTAAGTGGCAGGCCATGAGGCAAGCTGTGTGGCAAGCAACGCGACGCGGGGCCCTCGTGGCATCGAATGGCATTGTGTTGACGCAGCGGAGATGCGATTTAGTTGCCACTCCGCCTCCACTCCTTGCAACCCCCCTCCCGGGCTATTTGGGCAAAGCTCGTTTGGCCATGCAACACACAGCAGCAGTTGTTGCAACAACTGCTACAACTGCGACTGCGACTGCAACTGCAACATCAATGGCGCGGCACAAGAAGAAAAATAGCAAACAAATTTACTGCCAATTTGCTGCTCATTTCGTTTTAGGAAGGTGACATGGCCATGCAACATGCGTGGCAGCTGTGTGGCATGCATGTGGCATGCGGCAGCAAAGCGGCAAGGGCAACTTTGGAGCGTATGTGTTTCGCATTTTTACACTTAATTGCTCCGCTTTGCTGCAAATTGAACAGACTGAAAGCAGGACGGGGGTGGGGAGGGAAGAGAGAAAGGGGGCGTGTGGCAAGGGCGTGGCAGTGAGAGGGGAGAGGGGGGGGCGTTGAACGAGGGCGTCGACTAGCGTGAAACCTCGAGCTGGGCAACAAAAAGCGCAACTGCAGCAGCAGCAGCAACAACAACAAATGAGGCAGCCAAAAGGGACATGCAACACACACACAAATATATATATATACACACACACACAGTCGGCACTTTTAGCCGAGTTTTGGCTGAAAGTTTATGGAGTTTTTGGCGAGTTCTCGATAACGTTTAAATGCCAATAGAAGCAGCCGAAAAACGTTAAACAAACAAACGCAACAACGGGCGAAAAACAACAAGCAGCAAGCAGCATGCAACAAAAGGCTGCAACTAACTATTTTCGGTGCGATAATCGACGTCAATTGCAATTGGAGCAAATGTAACTGGAGAACTGAAAGGCAAGCTCCAATGTGGCAGGTGTTTTGTTTGGCGTCGCGGCGTTTGCCGTTTGCCGAATTCGGCAATTTGTTGCCAACTTTTGTGGCACATAATTTTAGTGGCAATTACTTGCGTGCCACGTGCCCCCAATCTCCACTACACACTACACACTACACATGTGTGCTCATCAGCGCCGCAAAATAAAAGGAGCAGTCGAAGTAGAATTTATGCGCTGAAACTTCCGTTGATTGCATGCAATTTGCTGTGCCAAGCGGCAGAGAAAACTGAACGGGCAAGATCGAGTTATTCATTTAAATTATAAATGCATGCGGAATGTCTAATTTTTGAATGGCCAAGCCTTGCCACACACAGCGAGAGAGCGAAAGAGAGCGATAGAGAGCAGAAAAGTGACGGCAGCACATTCGATTCGCATTAATCTTCATTTGTTTCAGCATAGACTGCCTTCCATAGTTGCCTCCCCCCCTTCAACTCAGCGTCCCCTCGAAGGGACAAATACAAATCGCAGAGCAGAGAAATGAAAATGCTGTGAGGCGAAGGCAACGCTGAGAAAAGCCATAGGTCATAAATTAGATTTTCCATTAAGCATATAAAAGCACCTTTTGGTTATCCTCAAATGCGTTGCCTCCAACTGTGCTGCAGAATCGAAGAAAGCATTGAATAACCCAATGAGACGACGTTTGGCCAGGCTGCCAGGCTGAAGGGGCGAGCTACACGCTGCAGCAAGGTGTGCAGTGCAGCAGGGGGGCGTGGCAGCGGCAACAGCAGCCATATTGAATGGATTTGCACAAACGTGCTGGAAACTTTTGCTGACACAAAAGGATGCAAGCAGACACAGCTCAACACACACTGAGAGAAACACCTTCCAACAACTGCAAGAGAAGTTGAGAACTTGACAACTTAAAGAACGAAAGATTACAATCTTTGACAATGAAAAGTTCTTAAAACAAAATGGTTTCAAGAATTATTTTAGATAGGAAACTCATCAATGGAAATAATTTTATTTTCTATACAGATTTCTGGTGTAAAATGGTTACTTAAAAAAATAATATTAAATATGAAGTGTAACTAAATATTATTATTATTAAATATGCTTTAAAGATTTGAATTTCCATAATTCATTTAAGATAAATATTTATTGTAACTGTTCGTTGTGGTTTTAAATATACATATATTAAACATATGGGAATTTTCTCCATTCAAATTAATAAATAGTTACATTTTGTATCCTGATTTCTGTTATAAGAAAGAACAATTAATCTACTTACATGAACAACAAACAGTTTTAAATAAATTCTATTTATTTTGTCTAGATTTGAAAATGTATCTTCTCTACTACAATTTTGATTTTCTTGATTTTAAAACATTTTCTCTCACTGTGAGCAGAGTTGAAAAGAAGTTACTGCAGCTGGCACACATAGTTTTTGCATATAAAAATACGCAGTGTATTCACACCGACACTCACACTCACAATCGCACACTCACAATCGCACACTCACACTTGCTGCGAATGAGTACTCGTTGTGGCTGCTTTATGAACACACAAGAGTTATTGGCCGGGCCATTTTTGGCTATTGCTTTAATCAGCCGGGCCACATTGAAATGCCGTAAACGTAATGAGCCTTTTTCGCCAGCCCATAAAAAGTCATATAAACATTTCAATTAACGTGGTGCACACGTAGTCGATGTCCTGCAGGACTCCTGCCCACTGCCCACTGTTCCTTGACACTGTTCACACCTGCCAAAGGTGGGCGATGAATGAGCCGTGGCTTTGATAAATTGAAGCAACAGCAACAGCAACAGCAGCAGAGCTGGAATGTTTTGGCCGAGAGGTCTTCGTGGTCGTTTCGTTTCAATTCATGCCATTGCCTGGCTAATTTAGTGAGGAAATGGACAGGCAACAACATCGAGAGCAACAACAACATCGAGGACACAAATGTGTCGTATTCAAGGTCATAAAACGTGCGACACACACAACCAACCGGTAATCAAAGCATGAAATTAATTTCCAATTGATTTTGGACCCTGCTCCCAATCGCCATCGCCATCGCCATCGCTGCAGGAAGTTGACCAGCGGAAGTGCGAAACGATAAACAGCCAACCGGAGAGACAGCCAGAGAGAGAGAGGGAGAGGGGGAGAGAGAAAGGTAGAGAGAGAGAGAGAGTCGCTTAGGGAAGTCGCAGCAGCTGCTTGGGACGCCGAGTTGGGGCTGCGAGTGGGGCATTAAACGATCAAGCGTTTAATGACACCCGGCCAGCCATTGATTTGCCAAATGCATGCGAAAGACTGAGAGAGCGAGAAAGGGAGTGAGAGAGAGCGAGAGAGAAAGGGAGCGAGTTAGAGGAAGGTCTATGGTCGATGTTGAGTCAACATGGCCGCAGGGACAGCAGTCAGTCAATAGACGAAAGGAAACAGCTCAAGCAGCGAGGTGCACTTCAAGTCCAACCAGAATTAATATATGCATGGGGTGAAAGCTAGCATACAAAATAATAATATTTTGCATTTTTAGAATTACTGTATTTAAATTTGTATTTTTAAGTACCATTTTTTCAATAAATTTAAATATTGCAGAATATAATTTAAAAGTACACGACTTTTCGACTTCAAATAATTGAATATAAAATATAATAATGAATATAATTATTGTAGAAACATGATATCTATAGGAAATCTATTTGTATGCTTGAAAATGATAAATAAATATTTATTGTTATGGTCTAACTTTTAAACAAAAATGCTAGTAGTATAAATATATCAAAATGTTTGATTTCACATGTGTATGTAGGTGAATTTGTATATATCAGTGCAACTTCTGGAACTTTTCTACCTACTCATAAAATATTATTTCACTTTCAGTCTTGAAAGCAATACAATAAAGATAAGACAAAAAAAGTAAAATAACATTTTGTGAATTTAATAAGTATTTAATTTTCATCATTATAATATTGTTCACTCAAGTTCAAGCTAACTAATTTTTGTTGTTCAAATAAAATACCAAATTGATTAATATGATGTGTATTGGTAATAAAAGTGCATTCTTACGTAGAATTTTCGCATTATCGCTCTTTTTTTTGTTTACAATATTATTTTATGGACAACTTGTCGTGCTGCCCTCGTTGGCAAAGCAATGACAACAGCAGCAGCGACAGCAGCCACAGCGACAGGCATTGAGGAGGCATGACCATCAATATGAGATGAATGCCAATGTCCCACTCATGGAGCACGGAGCAGCGACGAGACGAGAGCAGACCAAACCATAACAGACCGTAGACCAACAGAGCGACAGACGGACAGACGGACAGACTGACGGACAGAGCAGCTGGTGATGGTCAGAGCAGAGCGGAGCGGAGCGGAGCACTTGGCCTAGGCCGCAGCACAAACAACTGAAGCGGGGCATTTAATGTCGCTCTGGCTGTCATCACCCCAAATCGAAAAACACAACAAAACCCAGCCAGCAAGCAAAGAGGATGGGGGGAAAAAAAACACACAGAAATAGAGAAAAACGAGAGCAGAGAAAAAATGTGACAGACGAAGCAAATGAGAAGCGATGGAGTGGGAAGAGGAGGGCGAGATGCGGACAGCATCCTTGACGTTTGTTCGCTCGTTGACGCCCAAAAGCAAGTCCAAAGTCCACGAGCGCTGCCCATGACGCTTTCACTCTCCCCCCCCCCCCCCCCCTCTGTCCCTCTCTCTCTGCCTCTCTTTGGGTTGCGGGTGTCCAGATTCCCGTTCATTGCGAGATGTGTTCCATGTCTAATGTCGAAATGGTTAGTTTCACTTTTTGCGTCAGAAATCGTAAAATTGGATATAAAATTTTACGAGCGTGTGCCTCAGTCCCCCCTCTTCACTCCCCCCCTCTCACTCCCCTCTGACCATCTCGAGTGTGCTCTGTTTTCTGTCTGACGATGACGACGACGATGACGATGACATTGGTGGTAGATGCTGCTGAATTTGTCCTGCGCCTCTATTTCTCGTATTTGGTCACGGCGCAAATTTTGATGCTTAACTAGAAATGGCAGCTGAAGTGGCAGCAACAACGACGACGACGACAGCAACGGCATTTTGTGTGTGCGTCTTTTTTTTTTTGTTGCTTACTGGCAATAAATCATTTATGCAAGTTGCTGCTGCTATTTGAGTTGAAATTTGTTTAACAATTTTGCTTGTTAAAAATTAAAGCGCCCCAGACTCGAGACTCTAGAGTAGACAGTTGAGAGTCGTGAGTTGAGAGTCGACTTGCACTTGCCACATAGCAGCAGCAGCAGTAGTTGTTGCCACTGCCACTTGCCACATTCTGCTTCGACTCTCGACTTGACTTCGGCTTTGTCTTCCAATTTTATTATGCCACTTTTGTCTCCTGTGTGAACTTTTGAGTTGTGGCAACTCAAAAGCTGCAAAGCTTGTAATATGCAATAATCTGCGATGCTCTCCAGCAGACAGACAGAGAGGGAGAACGATGCGAGACAGAGACAGCGACAGATATGGAGAGTAGATAGAGACTCGTACATATGTCCTTGTGTAGATTCATGAGCAATACATTTTATAAGCATCATTGTGCATATTGGATAAAAATAAGCTTAAAATACAACAAGTGAAAGGCGTGAGAGAAGTGCGCAGAGCAGCAGAGCGCCTGCTCGACTACCAAATACCCTGCACAGTCATTGTTCCACCTTGAAATTTAACTGCCAGATGAAATTCGTTTAGTTCTAAATACTTGCGAGCTAATCCATGACCGATAGATGGCGCTTTTATAGACTTTAATATTGATTATTTTAATATTGCATAACTTTTCTATTCTGAAATATATACAAAAATAAATTGTAAAATTTACCCAAACATTTATTTTTTAGATTTTATTATAAACAAACTGAAGACTAGCTACTTAGCTGAGAAATTTAATTATAGATTTACCTCAAAAACTGTGAAGTTAAATGTTTCCGTAAACACTTTGGCAGAGACAAATTAACCTTAATTTGAATTGAACTTAAAAGGCAAGATATAAATTAACTTTAGTTGAAGTATCTACAAGAATAAACCCGAGTTTCTTCTGCCTTGAAGTGCCATACAACCCTTTTGCTGTACGCTTCTGCAATGGGTGCAGGGTATGGAAATACTTGGATGCTTGGATACTTGTTGGCGGGCGGCGAAAGCAATCAGACGCCGCATAAGTGGAGAGCCCCCAACCAGAAGTGGAGCTCAGACGTTGTGCCAAATGCTCGGCAGAGCTCCAAATATCCTTTTAAAATTGTAGCAGCTGCCAGGCAAAAAGCGAGGGATATGACTGCAAACACACACACACACACACACAGCATGTATTTGTAAGTCTATTGTAAGTGTGTGTGTGAGAGTGTGTGTGCAGCAACAAAATATTTACAAAATTGTAATGGAATATCAACAGATCATAAAATCATGCACATTTTATTTGTCATAGTCAAAGTCGTAAAAGAAATAGAAACGCAGAGGAGAAGTGGGCACAAAAATGGAAAGTATATTGAAAATAAAATGAGCGAGACAGAGAGAGCGGGGGAGAGGGAGAGAGGGAGAGGAAGAGGGAATACTTTATGGGCATTACTCGTCGCACAATGCCAATATGCATGATAGAAAATTGTGGTATTTATTGAATGGCTTTGCCCATAACATTCATATATCCATATATCCGTATCGACAAACACATTCACATCTGAATTTGAATTCACATTCACAGTGAGAGTGTCCTGCGGGGACAGCTTCAGATTAAAGGATTCCACAAGGAAGCGGCCAATTTCTTGATGCCCACTGTGGGCAGCAGCTACTTAAAATTTAATTTCAAAATTGCCCTGACCACAGGCAACAGCAACAACAACAACAGCAGCAACAACAACAGCAACAGGGGAAGGCAGCTGACAGGCAACTTAAACAAATGTCGCTTGCGACTTGGACTTGTTTGCTGACAAAACTTTTGGCTAATTTTTGATTTTAACGAGAATTGTGGGGCAGCAACTTAAGTTGGCTGTCGATTCTGATTCTGGATGTGGATGTGGATGTGGAACGTCCAAAAATAACTTGGCTGACAAACACTTAAAACTTTTACGATGAGCTGCAGTCCAAGTCCGAGCTGAAGTCCGAGCTGCACTATGGAACAAAAGCTCGACAGCTCAGCGAATAAATTCCTCCACTGTAGTAGCAATTAATTTGCATAGCCTGCCGCTAATTTGATGGGTTTTCAATCACGCACTGCTTGCAATTTAATTGTCTGCGATTTGATGGCGAATTGATCCACTGTGCTCAGCTCTGGGGCACTTCAGCGATCCCCACGGTTTACTTACTCTCCGTCCAATCTAAAACAAAACACTCGACAGCCTTCAGACAGACAGACAGACAGACAGAGAGAAAGGGAGAGTATCTGCACAGAGAAAAACAACGAGATAAAATAAGGAATATTTAAATAAATAAAAAATAATAATATCAAAATTGCATGCAGAAAGTAAATTCTAAAATCTACAACTATTCTAGATATTCTTGACATTCTTGAAATAAGATTGTTTTTAGCTTTTAAGAAGACGAGAAACATTCACAATGCTAGATTATATTTTAAAATCGAAAATGAAAAAATATCAAAATGGCATATAGAATGCAAATTCGTGCAGAACGATATTCTTCAATTAAGAGCCAAATTCTTAAATTGGGATTGCCGATAAAAAAATAGTTATTTTATACAATTATATTGAATAATTCACATAAAAATGTACATAAATAACACACAATTTTGGATAAAAACTGCTTCAATTGAATTCTTGTTTTATTTAAGATCGAATCATTCTCTAATCGAAAAATTAAATCTGATTTTGAGAACGTAATTTTTCTCTCTGTGTGTGCATTACATTTGCACTTAGAGGCAGTCAAAGCCCCTGGCTGCAAAGCCAAACTATAAAATTAATGCTAATTATAGGCAGTGCTCACAGTGGAAGAAGAACACTGTCAACTGAACTGGCTATTTTCGGGGCAATTGTCAAAGCTGACAATTTTACTTTACTGTCTATTTTATGGGTGGCCAACTCGCAACTCCAGTGAACCGAAAGCGGACAAAAATAGAGAGAATTGAACACGGCTGACAGTAGTAATAACCAGGCAGGAGAGAGGGAGACAAGCAAAGCGGACTAAAGAAGCGATAAAAACGAGATAAAACGCTTAAAGCCCCGCCTCACCCCGCGCCCAACACCACCGACAAAAAATGGTTACTACTTCTATATTGCAGTCGTAGTTGGCCGCAGCGCAACTGAAGTGAATAGTCTTGTTTTATGGTTTATTTAAAAGTCAACTGCGACGATAAAGCAGCCCCAGTCTGAGGGGCAGAGGGAGCTGCAATTGATGTGGCAGCATCAGCCAGTAAATCTGCCAAAGCGATTAACAGCAAGGTAGAAGGGAGACTCAACCTCAACTACAACTACAAGCTGAAGCTCAAGCTCAAGCTTAAGCCTCAGTCCGGCAAGCCAAAAATTCATTTGCCTGAAATTACAAATTACGGCACTTGCAGCAGCAATGGGGCAACAACACAAGTCAGTGGCTGTCAGCGGCAGAAGAGCGCACCCAAGAGGGGGCACGGAGTGGGGGGCAACTATTAACTCGACAAGCATGAAATGAAGGGGGGAGAAATGATGTCCAGGTCTCACATTCATATGGCAGCTGAGCTGGCAAATAAGCCGACAGCAGATATTGTCAACGTGTGACGCCGACAAGCAGGCAACGAAGAGGGAGAGAGGAGAAGAGTTGGCAGTCTGATTATGTTGTTGGCCAGGGTTGTTACCCTTCATATTTCAAAGCCGTCAACGCTTTTCAGCAAGCGCACAGAGAGAAAAACTGAGAGAATGGGACAAACATTCACTACAACGTCCGCAATTATGACAAAAGTATGGCTGGCATAAATTCTGCACTTGTTTTCGAGCTGGAGCTGTGTTGTTATGACATTTGTTTGCTGCGAAATAAAGCGACGCATTAAAGTTAATGACGCCCAGGAAGGTGGCTTAAAGTGCCAGTCACTCAAAGGCCGCCACAGGCCGCAACCGACCGCAGGCCGACAGCCAACCAGCCAACCAGCCAAAGAGAGGCGCCACCAACAGAGCCTCCCTGCTGGCCAACTTGCCCCCTTTTGACCCCATCTCCCTTCTCTGCCTTCTGCCTTGTCGCTCTTGGCCAGGTCGCAAGCTGAGGCGGAAATTAGAAATTAAGTCGCTCGCTGTTTGAATATAAATTTAATTAATGTTACACAAATGCTTAAAAGCCTGCATAGTTTGTTTGCCATAGACCACCGCCATAACAACAGCAACAACACGCGCCACACCAGCAACAACAACAACAACAACTCGAACAACAACAACAACTCTGACAGGCAACAGCACGCGCCTTCCGACCCCGTTTTCCGCTTGTGCGATGCGAACTTTTGGACGCTGTTTAATAGTTTTCAAATGCTTGTCTAACTGACGCCTTCCGTCACTACACAATACACTACACAATCTACATTTACATAACCAGAGCGAGGGTCGATCGATGAGTATTTGCCAAACAGACAACTGTCTGTCGTTCCATATTAAATGTCAGCAAGACAGCTGATTTTGTTGTCATATAAATTCGTGTTTTTTTTTCAGTAATGGCAATGCTAAACTTTTGCCTAGTTGGTTTTAAAATTTAATATTTTGAAAATACTTAAACACACTGATACATTTTCTTTAATCCAGATTTAATATTTAAAGAAGTACTTCAACTTTTTCATTACAAATTAAAATAAATATTTTGCAATTTAAAACTCAACGCGATTGAAAGATTAATTTGTCATTAGACCCCCAACATTTTATTTTCTACATTTTGTAATATTTATTATTTTTTTAAATTTTCAAATGTCTTTTTTACTCTATTTTATTACATGCATTTATTTGTTCTATTCATTTTTATTAAAATTATATCATTCTAAATTAAGTATTATTTTTTTTTTCATTTTATTTATGTTATTTTACGAACAACTTTCTTTGAAGCTAGCCACAATTACTTGCAATATATTTATCTTAATAATTATTTATTAAATACAAGTTAATCTCGTGGTCAGGTTGAATAGAAGTGTAATTAATTGCTGCGCCGCTTGGAGTAATGCTGATAATGAAGCATAAACCGCAGCTGTAATTATCAAAATTGAATAAAGTGGCCCTCTCTCGACTCCCACGCTTGCCCAGAGAGGGGCGAGGGGCGAGGGGGGGACGAAGGGCAACTGGGTTGCCACTCAAACTGGTCAACAGTGTTGACTAATAAAGGCGGAAGTGTATCCGTTGCGCACTGCTCGGGTTGCGTCATGTGTGCCGAGTCCTGCCGTCCTGACGTCCTGGCGTCCTGAAGCCTTGCTGCAGTTCATTAATTATTTGCCTCACAGCGGGCGGGCAGCTTCCCCCCTCCCCTCACTTCCCCTCGCCTACAATTTAACATTTCTGCGTACTTTTCTTTTTTTTTGTGCTATTTGACAAAGCAAAAGTCGCTTAATTAGTTTTAGTACTCGGACGTTAGAAGTAGTTGAAGTTTATTATAAGCGCAAACTTTGACATCGATAACAACACAATGTCATTTGCATGTGCAGCTTCCTGCCCCCGTTCCCCGTTCCCCGTTCCCCGCCCCCGCAGGACATCCCGGGAGGCGGGCAACGTCAATGCAGCGACATGACAATGCTTTTAATGGCGTTCGCGCTTCCTTTTTTCCCGCTCTCTGCCTCTCGCTTCCTGTTCTGCGTTGACGTATAAGCCAAATAACATTTTGGCCAATGTGATTTGCATCTTACAGCGGATCGGGCGAGTTTTGCATTTGTTTGCTGCGAGCTGCGAGCTGTGAGCTGACCCCACTGTCATTATATCATGCTAAATGTCAGTGACTGTTGCTGTCACTCAGCTGCAGCCAAAGGCGAGAGCGAGAGCGGCAACATTGCCACTTGTGCTGCGGTTGCGAATGCAAATAGCTGCGCAGCACCAGCAACATTTCCATGGAATTAGTTAACATTTACCAGACCAAATGCCAACAACAACCACAACAACAACAACGAGGAGGAGGAGATGGAGGAATAGCTCGACTGCCTGTCGCCATTTGTAAGCTGGACAACCAAATTGACAGTGTTAAATTAATTTGAAAATACATGCAACTGCTCCAACTCCAACTGCGACTGCGACTCCAGCTGCAAACTGTCGTAACTCGCAACTCGCACTCACAACTCCTAACTCTATTTCCATTTCCATTCCCATTACCCTGGCCTAGGTAAATTCAAATGCACAGCAACAACAAAAACAACAACAGCAGCAGCTGCTCGAGGGCCAGAGCGAGAGGCATCAGTCGAGTGTCGAGCTGCGTTTCACTGATTTTAATTAATTCATCTGTCAAATAGGATTAGTTTTATGGTCTACATTGTGTCCCCCTCCCCTCGCCTCGCCCATCCTCTTCGCCTGTCGTTGTTGTTGTTGTTGTTGTTGTTGATTGCACTCGCCACTGATATTGGCACTTGCGGTTCTCTGTTGACAGCCAACACACTCGCCTCTCCTCCCCTCTCTTCCCTCCTCTCTCGCTCTCTCTCGATGTGGCCATGAAAAATAACTAATTTATTGCAAACTAAAGAGCGAAATGCGAGCACAATGTACACGCATTAGTTTCCTACACAGCAAGAAAAATTGAGTTCTATAAATCAGAATAAACATTTTAGAGGAACAAAAAATATAATGAAATTTTTAATGTTTTAATTTAACGATTAAATTCAAGCAGGGATTAGAATGGCGATTAGCATGCAAAATAATGCTCTGAAAACGTGAATGACTTTAAGTGCACAAAAAGTATAATAAAATTCTATCAAATTTGAACATTACATTTTCTCATTTAAAATTTGCAAATTAGGACAATAAATCACTTAGCTTTGATAATTTATTGATTTTAACAATTTTCAACAACATATTTCTACCATGCGAAATCAATTCTCTATGAAGTTTTCAAAGTCATTTTAGTTTATTTTGTAATTTGAAGTAAATATTTAAAAGACAGCATATTTATTTAAGTTTTGTTCTTAATCATTTTAAGTTATAAAATCCTATTTATGAAGAAATTTAATAATTACATTGTTGTGCACAATGTCGAAGTGGAAACCTGTATTCAAGAATATTTTAGAATGTTTTCCTTTCTCTCTGTGTGAATATCGAAACTGGCTTTAACCTGCGCTCTGCGACTCGTTAATCACATTTCGTGGAGGGCAGCGTCATTAATGAGCCATAATAATTCAATAAAGTGAAGGCAATATAAATTAACCTGTTGCCCAAAACGGTCAACAGCACGCAAATTTCATTTCAACACAAAGACAGATATGTGTATAGAAATGTATATGTGCAGAGATGTGGGGGCAGACATTTGGGGCACATTCTGCATGACGCAGAGAGCTGCAGCATGCCCCAAACTGCTGCGGCAGTCATATGGCCCATTAGGCACAGATTTTGTAAATTATGTCAATAATTCAATACAGAAATGCCAACGATGCTGACATTCTCTCCCCCCCCCACCCCTTCAAACCGCTATTAGCCACCTTAATGGCAAACAGCAGCAGCAACAACAACAGCGGCAACAACAGCAACCACAAAATGTCATTTGCCGTCTCTGTCAACTCTGTCTGAGTTCGTGTCAAATTTGTGCGCTGCTTCCATTGTTAATCGCCCGGTCATAAACCCAAAAACAATTAACTTAATCAAATGCAATTGAGCAATGTCATTTGTGATTGTGCTGGAATGGGATTCGTCGACTCCTGCGCAACCTTTGCTCATATTGTTTATGTACTATATGCCCGCGATTTAGCGACGTCGCTCTCCAGGCTCTGGTTCTGGCTCCAGCTAAGTTGATGCTGCTCGTTATTAATAGTATTGTCAATCGCAAATTGTGTCTAGGCTTTTGTGCCACGCAGCAGCAGCAGCAGCCTAGGCAACTAGGCAGCCAAGTCGAGTCAAGACCGAGTCTGTGGGGCGTTGTCATCATCATCAACAACATTGTCGTCGTTGTCGTTGTCGTTGTCGATGGCGCTTTGCTTTTTGGGCCCGCTTTGTGCCTCGCATTGTGGCTGAAAATTATTATAGCGGTTATTATTCACAGTCAATTACATTGCCGGAGCAACATAGCCAACAGCGAGGGGGAGGCTTTGACAACACACAACTATCTATCTACTATATATTGCACATAATGACAATTATAATGGCAGCCACAATTATGAATGCCTGGCGATTAATAACGCCAAAAGCTGCGGCAACTCGACAACATTCGCTGCCACGCAACAACAACAAAACATTCTCATCTCGACTCGAGTCGATTCGAGTCGACTCGACTCCAATTGTTGTTGGCGGTTTGTAATGTGCCCAGCTAAAATGTCTTGAAGTGTATTAAAACTGCCAGTTCGGGGTTTAATGCGCTGTCAATTTAACATCGCTTAATTTCTCATTTTGGCAGGCAGCATTTCAGCTCATAATTGGCGCACAAAGACGCTCCAGACTTAGACGTTGCCTGGCTGCCATATGCCGTCTATATCTGCAAACACTTTCTGGGGCCCAGAGCAAAACTGTAACCAGGCAATGGCCGATGAATAGCGCCATAGAAATCTTCAAATTTTAATGTGACGTCAATGCATTTGCAATTAACTGAATAGATTGTCGAGCAGCTTACGCTGAGCTTCATTTTCACCTGCCAAAGACGTCACTGCAAAATTGTACTTAATCCTGCTCAGTTGGCAAGCATTCCAAATAAGTATTATACATTGGTCTTAAAAAAAATATAAATTTAATTATTATTTAACAATTCTGTATTGAGATCAAAATATAAGAATTACTCTTCAATCTAAAAAATAAATAAACAAATAACTCTTACTTTGTATACACTAATTTCTATCGTAAAACTTAGATTCAAGTTACACACTGTTATATTTTTACAATGTCCCATACCAGCAATAATATTTCTTTCTCTGAACAAATTTATTTTTGAAGGTGAAAATCAAATTTTTTTATTTACCAAAGTGATGCAAAACATTTTTCTTTTCTTAATTTTCTTTCTTATTTTCTTAATATCTTTGAAGTTCTTATTAATTTGAATATATGTATTTAGATTGTCACACTTTGGCATTAAATAATCTGCAAATAAATCTTGTTTTGTTTATTCTAATTTTCGAAATTAAATTCGTTAAAGCTCTTGTTAGTTTGCATTGATTTATTTAAGTTTTTACAGAGTCGCATTTAAGCATTTATAAATCGCCGTCAATTATTCTTGCTCTACTCAAACTGAATTCGTCTTTATTTTCGCTTTCTAATGTTGCCCCTGTCGTATACTTTATGTGGGGCGTGCTCCAATATCGTTAGCGCAAATTTAATTAAACTCGAAATTAGTCAATTTTCATTGGCCTTTGGCTGCAAACGAGAAAAGGGAAAAGGGAAAAGGAAAAGTGCTTCCACCATTTTAGCTGCTTCTCTTGCAGCTTTTGCATTTCTCTTTGAGCCAAATGAAATGATGTTGCGTTGCATGTTTATAGTTGTGCCTTTTGCTGCTGCTGCTGCTGCTGGTGCAATGGAAAATGGCGATGCCAAATGGCTGTGGATCAGAGTCTGGCTAACTGTCAAGCCACTAGAGTTTCGCAAACTAAATTAGGGTTAAGATTGCGTATAAAATGTATTACCCGAAAGCAGCCTCCGCGCTCCTCTCTCCGCCCTCCTCTCATTTGAATTGCATAAACAACTGGGAAAGCAAAAAGTTCAACGACTGTCGTTGCTGCTGCTGTTGCTGCTGCTGTTTCTGTTGCTGTCGCCATTTATCTCTTTTAGCTGAGCGCTGTCTAATGACACGCCCACCGCACCACGCACATGCCGAGGGGCGGAGGCTACAACGAGATGGATGGAGAGTGAAATTCATGGAAAGACGGCCAAAGTGACCGCAATTTAAGCCTAAATGCTGTGCGTTTAAACAACGCCAGGGCCAACGGCTGTGAATGTTGCCGACATGCAATAGAACCTTCCTTCCCTCTGTCCCCCCCTCCCGTATCTTTGGATCTTCCTGTTCATTTCTAACCACAGTCGCAGCTTCAGCTGCAGCTCCAATTTCAGCTGCTGTCGCACAAATTTGCTGCAAGGCTCGAGAGAGAGCGAGAGAGAGAGAGACTGTCTCTCTCTCTGTCCGGTTTTGTCTGCAGTCGCCGGCTGTCAGCGCGCCTCGAGCTGTGGGCTGTGCCCCATTGCGAGGCATGCAACACTAAATTTAACTACAGTTAAATAAATTTCACGAAATTAGTAATATTTATGCCGCATTATTACCACTGACGGTAGCTACAAATAAGAGCGGCAGCCACAGACAATAAAACTCTGGCGTGTGCCTCTAAGTAACCGCTCTTTATCTCTTTCAATAACGAGTCTAACGACATCAGCAGCAGCAGCAACAATGGGAACAAGAGTCGTTGTAGTTCCCAGTAGAACTATGTTATGCTACGATTCGGTTGTTGTTGCCGCTCGACTTGAATGAATGACATAATGGTGGAAGACCACAATTTTCAAAAGCATACTTAACAAATATTACGAAATACTGCGAAAAGTGCATGCAACAAAAGAGTAACAACAACTTCAAGAGCCAAGAAGAGAGGGAAGAGGGGCAAGTGCAGTGGCCACTGTGCCATTCTATGGCTGCAACAAGCCTAGGTGAACCGTCAGACAAAGGGACGAAACAATGCAAACGACGCGACGTGGACACAACAACAACACAACAGCAACAATAACAACAGACTCGACTCGAGTGATGCCCAGCTTCAAGCTGAGGCCGAGGCTGACAGACTCTCTGTGGAGAGCCACAATCAAACTGCAGATGAGAACGTGACTGCAGCGATGATTTATTCAACTAATAATTGGCAATTACCCAACTGATGAAGCGACAAAGTATTGCACTAAATGGGAGTTATAAAATAATATTATTATGTACTACATTCAGTACTTGTACGGCATATTTCAAACTTAAAAGACTCAATTTAAAAATAATAATAAACATTAGAAATAACCACAGAAGAGCTTCTAAACACAGAATTAAAACTCAGAATTAAATTTTTTTATAAAATAATAAATTTGTATACAATATTTCTGTTGTGAATTCAATTTGAAGTAGACTTACGTAATTGGAAAATAATAATACAATAATAAGTTAATTAATATGAACGCCAATGCCGTGAAATAATATATTTATCAAAACAACAATTATTTAAGCAAAAACGTATGTAGAATCCACCATATCTAGAATTCAATGCACATTTGAATAAAAGATGATTTTACATACTTGAGATATTAAGTATTTCAACTATAAAAATAAAATATTTAATATTTAAAGAAATTGTAGTTAATGTTAGTTTCTAAATTTAATTGAATATAATTTAATTTATGTAATTGTTATTGAAATACTTGTAAACTATATTATATTAGTGCTACATTTATATTAGATGTACATATCTCTTATTATACTGGCTTTATTTGCAATATTTTAAATATGAATATAATAAATTCACTGCCGTGAGTCGTGAGTGAGCTGTGTGTCGAGATTCGGCTCACGTGCTCATCACTAGGCAAGCGGTGAGCTGACACTGTTGCTGCTTTGTCAGTGGCGTTGTCTGCGCCGTTGTTGTTGCATTAAATAATAATAATCATAATAAGTAATGTAGGTAGGCAATGCTTTCAAGTGAGCAACAGCAGCGCGTGCTGCAGTTAAGTCCGAGAGGAGGCCAGAGGGGAGGGGGAGGGCAGCACTTGGGCCAGCTAAACGTCATGCAAAGTGCGCCAAAAGGACACTAAAGGATGCTGTCGCTGATGTTACACTTCCTGGCCCCAACGCCGGCCAGGCGACCTGTGCTGTGTAGCCAGTGTTCATTTGGCTGTCAGGCTGTCTCCTCCTTTTGTTGGCTTTGTTGTACTCTAAATTCCTTGGCTGCTGTTGTTGGCTGGCGTTTAGATGTGAGTCCTCGACGTCGACGAGTCATTGTGGCGTGCATCTCCATCTCCATCTCCACCTCCACCTCCGTCTGGGGTCTGCACTCATCAGCCTCATCGGCACGTCCCTTCAAATCCTTTAACAGCGGTCCGTGTATTGTTATCTGCCTGCAGCTCTCGTCGCCATTGTTTCCCACTCTCTAGTTTAACAACGGCTTAGCCTACTGCAGACAAATACTTTGTGGTTCACATGCTCTCCAGGTAGCTTACACAACACAAGCTCCATCATCCTCAACGGCAACAGCAATAGCAACAGCATCATTGGCATCGTCATCGTCAGTGTTGAGAGCGAATAAAACAAAACAATGCAGCAGATTTGGCAGAACCGAATTAAGCTCAAATGATTTAATGAGCGTGTTTTACCTAAAATCTAGTAATTGTCACGCATTACGTGCACAGCCTGAAGATGGCAGGGTTTCGACTTGAGCATCTTGTTATGTGTATTTGCATATGTAATTTTATGGTAATACTCGTTAAAAAATATATATGAATGGCGAGCGAACACAATATCAAGTAGGAAAAGTACGTGTGCTTCTTCGGGTAGTTAGTTGCCCTATAAACCGGCTCTCTGCCCCAAATTAGAACGTTGCCAAAGCAGCTCGGCGGCTCAGAAGCCGACGCACGTGGCAAGCCGAATTTGCGGCCGTTGCTGTTGCTGTGGTGAAACTCTTGGCGAACAAATTTTCGTGCTGAGTGCATAAAAGACTCTAAAAAATTCATATAAAACCAAAGAACGCACTTTACACGCTCAGCTCTGTTACACACACAGACAGACACGTATGAGTGACATGTAATAAAAACGAAACAATATTGTATATGATAAAGTATACGCCCAGTGGGCAAAAGGTTTCGCAAGCGCACTTCGATAGCAGCCACATCTCTCTGCTTGTGTATGAAAACTGAATTAAACGAACTACGAATGGGACCATAATCACAACAACAACCACAACAAGCGTAACAATGGGAACAACAAAAGCAATAGCCAAAAGATAATAGCAACAAGAAGACAAAAAGCAGCAACAATAAGAATGCGCAGCATAAACAGGAAGCACAATAGAGTCAACTTTCGACGAGGTCACCAACCAACAACAACAACAACGAGCTGAACGACGATTGCAGGTCTTACGCTCGGTCACTTAATAGCTCTTGTTCTTGTTCTTGTTCTTGTTGCTTCACTTTTGAGCTTGCTTTTTGCTGCTGCTGCTGCTGTTCTGTAGGGGGGGGGGGGGGGGGGCAAGCATACTTTATTTGATGGTCATAACTTTTTCATTAGAACAAAAATATATATTCGAGCAGAATATGTCCCGCAGCGCCGTAAACTATAAGTATATAAATAAGTACGGGACGACAACAGAGCCAAGCAGCAGCAGCAGTTCATATTATGCCACATATGTGTGCAATGGAGATGGAGATGGAGATGGCGAGGATATGAGGAAGGACAACGGACAACAAGAGCAATAGCCCGAGTTGTCATACTTTTTGGATGACCATAAAAGTTGCTGTGAAGTTGCACGCTTTACATTGCCATTGCAGCTACTTAAACAAGCCAAACAGCGACAACAACCGAGTTGGGGCCGCAGTCGAAAGTTAAAGTGCGAGTTGCGAGTCGCTCGCTGGGGAGCTCAGCCTGAGTCTGAAGAGCCAAAAACAAGTCAAGATTTAAAGATAAACACAAACACAAAAGCGGAAAGCAAGCCGAGAGTTCAAAGCTGAGAATGGAGAATTGAGAATCGGGTTCTCTGCACTGAGCAGAGTTTGATAACTTTTGAACCCCTTTCTGAAGATTAAATGCGTTTATTTAATGCAGTCGTGCACTCACAAGTGCCTTGCAATATAATGCTGTTAAGACTGATAAATTGGCCGCATTTATTAATGCTAAATGAGCTAAGAGATGCGAGTGAGAATTTTCAGCTCATCAATTTTATAATGCAAATATTTATTGCTCTAGTTGATGCCTCTCTTGCGTCCACTTGAGGTGCTGTTAATGCCGAGGAAGCCAAAATATGAAGTATTATTCTTCAGCTTTTTAATTAAACATTACAGGTATTTCCTTTCCCAGTCGATCCCTCTTGTATGCTCAGTTTTTTGTTTTAAAAACGGATAAATCGGCTTACGTATTTATGATGAATAAAAAGATAAAGGCGGCAAGTGCATTAAAAGTGAGATATGTACATAAATTGCAATAATATTTCCTTTATTCTTTTTCAAAGTCTTTGCGAATCGACTTTTTTGCTTGCTTATCTTCGAATAAATTCAAATCCAATTCTTTTTTTACTTGAAGAATTAGCATTTACTAAAGTTAGTTAAATCACAATAATATTTATCCTTTTATCGTATTTCTACCGAGACTTTAGCATCGATAAAATCCTCTTTCATTTCTGTTGTTTTTAAACTTCTCTTTAACTCCATAACCAATTGTTTATCGCCTATATATTACACTGCAGTATTTAGAAAAAAAGTATAATTTACTAAAACATGCAAGATGCACAGAAATTGTAGTTATTCAAGCTTTCATATAAATTGCAATAACATTTCCATCTTAGCATTGCTGCCAATACATTGCCGGTTAATCATCAATAAAATTCCTCTGAAATTCTCCTTAATTTCTGTCGTTTTTAAACTCTTCATTTGGGCTTTGCATTCATGATTTATGATAATTTGTTACTTGAGCTCCAATTAAGGTAGAAATGATAGAACACAGACTGCGTCTCGATGTCTTTGTCTTTCTAACGACGCTGCAACATGCAACGCTGTGGCATGGGGCACCATCAACGCTGGTGTTGCTATTTCTGCTTGAACATTGTTCCACAACTTTTGAATTCCAATATCAAAATCAACAATTTACCGCTGTTGTTAGCGTTGTCGTCGGCTGCATACTTACTTTTGTTGTAGTTCCTTTTCTCGTTGTCGTTGTCGTTGTCGTTGTCGTTGTTGTTGTCGTTGTTGTTCCTTTGCTCGTTGTTGTGCTGAGCATTGTAAGCGACGCATTGGACTCAGCAGGCGGCCTGTGAGGTTGGCAGGATGGAGAAATGAGAAAAGAGGTTCTCTGGTTATCCTGTATGCAAGCTGTGTTGTGCTGTGTGTTTGTTTGTTGCCGCTGCAAAGCCAAAGAAACTTTTGTCCTCAGTTGCACAAATACGAGTGTGTAAACACACACCAACACACCAACACACCAGCACACACACACAGTGGCACACAAAGGGAAGTGTACAAACACTCGTGGCAAAAGATTGCCTTGGGAAATAAAACGTCATCGTCGTGCAGTTGAATACCCCCAGAGAGAGCTTACTAAACTATTATGCCAGCGCGCAGCTTGCAGCTTGCAACTTGCAACTTGCCACAGCAGCAGTAGCAGCAGCGCCTAACCGAGGCAACAACAATAACAGCACTAATAACATCAAAGACAACAACAGCTCGCATAACACATCATTGCAGTTTCTGGACTAACTGCAGATCCAGAAGCCAAAAGCAAACGCATACAGCTGCAAGCTTCAACATTGCAACATTGCAACACACACAAATAGACAAAGAGGCGGCTGTCCACTTAGGCAAAGCTCGTCGGTTGCCCAGCAGAGAGGCAAAAATCAGAGGCACTAAGTATACCCTTAAGATATTTGCAACTTCTGCTACGTTTTTTTCTTTTAATTTGGTTGTTTGTCAAGCTCGGCTGCTGACAAATGCAGCGTGATGGCTGCTGCTGAAATGGACATGAAAATGAGAAATGCGTTCAACGAACCAGCAAAGCACAAAAGACACCAGCAACTATGATGCCACATACGACAGATTTCAACTCATCAGCGTCATCAACAATAATATGGTTATGCAACAGCTTTGGCTGCAGGCGACAGTTTGTGGCATTGTTGATGCGCTTGACTAGCATAAATATTGCGCATACGCCGCATACGCAACTCAAATACGTTTTCAACTTATTACACGCCATAAATACTTGAATAATTACGCACTTATAAACAATATCGATTGAACAGAAAATACCTCAATCGAATTTCACATTTGTGCATTTCTTGGCAACATTGCCATGCTTATCAATATCAACTACTTGCTCGCTTCGATGTACAATCATTTGTTGTGCATCTAGAACATTTTATGCAATCTTTCGACTGCTTCATTATTGAATTTTGTTGTTTGCCAGTTGGCTTCGCCAGCAGCAGCCAAAAAGAGTTGAGCATGCTCAACTGGCAGTTACTGCACAGAGAACAATAAAAATATATTCTTGAAATTCTAGTATTTGGAAAATCTTTTGTATTCTCTCCGTTGCCTTAAGGACTTTTTTATGGAACTCTGGCTTGCCTGACATATGGCACTGCATTGTGGCATACCCCATTAATTATATATTAATGAGCATGGCGCATAATAAATAAGAATGCCAAAATAAAGAGCATGCATTGTTATGCGGCAGCATGTGAATCTCTGCAATTGTGTCCATGTGCATGATGATGTACGAGCTTATATGAAATTCGAGTAAAAGTCAAATGCACGCATCAAACAGACTCATCATAGGGGCAGCTCTCTGTATGTGTATGTGTTTTTGGGGTAAAAACAAGAGCAAATCTCACATCTAATGGGGATGTGTGTGTGTGCTTTTCTGCAGGCATCACGTAATCATTGCACAACTACGTAAAAGACAGCCATTATTATTTGAATGAGAATGCGAATGCGAATGCGAATGTGAATGTGAATGCGTATGAGTATGGGTATGAGTATGTGAGAGTGTTGCGAGCGTAACAGAAAATTACAAGCAAAGATGTTGTTGGCATTTACGATAAAAGCCTTGGTAATGTTCTACTTACGACACAGAGCAGCTGAGACGAGAGCCGGGGGCCAAGAGACTCAGCAAAGCCAGCAGCTTGTTGAATTTGTTTCAGCTCTGCTGCTGGTGTTTTTTTGTTTTTTGTGTGTTTGATGGTTGCAGGTCTTTGTTGGGGTCTCGGAGTTTGTCGAATTTTCAATAATGCGCATTGGCACGCATGCGGAGAGTGCTCTTTGTCTGGAATTGAAATTGTTTGCAATTAATTTCTTTAATGAATGCATAATTGCATTTTTGTGCGCGCCTTGAAGCCATTTTGCAAGGGAATTCAAATGAAAATAAATTAACGTAAAGCAAAAACTCATTAAAATGTGGCAGACGGCAAAAGGAAAACGTGTAACACACGCACACACTCACACTCACACACACACACACACACACACACACAGACAAGGACATGTGCACACACACAGACACTCTCGTAAATACGCATAAGTATGTGCATTATTTTATTTCATTTATTTGCTTATTTTCTGTTTATTTTTGCTTTGTTTGTTTTTATTTTTCTCGCATTCGTTTTTTTGTTTTTTTTTTTTGCAGTCGTCTGAATAATGAATTTAATGAACCATTAAGATGCTCGACCAGTGATAAATTTCAATGCGACGCATAAATTAAATGAACCCAGCGACCAGCGACGTGCTTCACAGCAACTCCAGCCACTTTGATTGCAACGCCTGAGCAACCACATTTATGCTACATATACGAGTATCCGCGTGCAATCCGTCTTTATATACAACTAAATGTAAATTCGAAAAACTCCTATAACTACTTTCATTTGAAAAAAAATAATATTATTACTGAAAGTTACATCAAATTCTTAAATTCGATCATCACTTTTTTACTGCAAACTGCAACTGGTTCGTGTCCGTGCTGAATATAGTTGAAAGTACATGCTGTTGGTTTGTGACTTGGTTAAGCCCAAAGCCTTTGCATCCTAATTAAAATTAGTTAATTAAAATAGTTGGACTTATTATTTCACCATCAAAAGTCGGTAACTATGTTGTGTAAAATCTGCTGCCTGCTGGCACATAAAGTTTCGGCTGATAGTTCAGCCTGTGAGGGGAGCACGCAATTTCACATACTCGTATAAAGAGAATTAAGTATATAATCCCGTGCAACCTTGTTGACGCACATTTTTGTGAATTTGTAATTTGTTTAATTGCACTACAAGTAGGCACAATTACTTAGCCCCCAGACAATGCAAGGCTTTGGCCAAGTTTCAAATGCGGCTTAAGTCTGCCTCGACACCAATCTCACTGTGTGCTGAAGCTGGCGCTGGCGCTGCCTCTGCAACTGAAACAAGAAACTGAACAAATTTTCTGACAAATTGCTGCAACAACAAGCACGACAAGATGCTGGATTTTTCTCTTATTTTTTTTGCACTTCCCCCCGTTGGCATTGTGCTGGCTTTGGGCGTAACAAAAGTGTTTTACATGCCAACAGATTCATGGTATTTGTACGCACGCAGCTTAATGTCGCACCCAGTCGCAGTCAATCCTTCACTGCCCCCCTCTCCATCTCCTTCTCCATTTCCATCTCCAGCCCCAATCCCCAGCGATGGTTGTGCACCTCTTTTAACTTCCACACATCAGCATTTGTAAGTCGCACGTTGTCTGTTTGTCTGAACTCGCTGTGTGGTAAAACTTTTCCATGCAGCCGCAGCACCGAGGAGAAGCCTTTCTTTCCTTCGTACATTTTGTATTGCATACTTTTCAGGGCTGTCTGTTGAGGGAGGAGGAGGAAGCGGAAAAGTTCATAAGCTTCTTTAATGGGTTTGTGCGTAAGCTTGTGCCAAGTTCAAGCCGTTGAAAGTGCTTTTAAAGTCGCAACCTGCGTCTGCTCATCAACGCACACACACCTACACACTGCCACGCCCACGCATTCACGCCCACAAACACACGCACGGCGAGGAGTCAAAAAAATAAATAAATAAGTAAAGTTAATAAAAATAAAAGCAGCAAAAAATGAACTTTTCGCAACTCAACTTTAATTACATTCTGTTACAGGTGTGTGAGTGTCTGTCTGTGTGTGTGTGTGTGTGTGTGTGTGTGTGTGTGTGTTGGTGTGTGTGTGTAAGTCTGCTGTCTGTATGTCAATGCTTATTTAGCAGCGCTCGCTTCAACGCTGGCAATAAACAACGCACAAAAAGCGGCAAAAATGCCTAAGAGCGAAAGCAAAAGCAACAACAGCAACAGAAAATATGCGAATTTAGTTGTTGCCACTGACTGCGGCAGGTTGAAGAGACTGCGCTGCTGCTGCTGCCTTCATAATGACTTCATTCAAATGCCAACAAACTTGAAATGCCAAATGAAATAACTTGCGCCTGGGCACCGAGCATTTGAGCCGAACTCTGCCCGCCTGCAACAACAAGTTGAGTTATGAGTTGCCATATGACTTTCATTTTGAATGCCACACACACACACACATTTGTACACACACACAGCATAGCAGATACTTAGTCGGAGGAAGCGAGAAATGTTGTTGCCATTTGCGAGCAGCCTTCACACATAAAGTGTACGCTGGCTGCCCCAACTGCCGCTGATGCTGCCACAACTACTGCACTATGGGCTATTGAGGCTGTCCTTCATTATAGCACTTTCATGAAGGGATATACATTGATTTATTTAACCGTCAATTGATTGCTTAGCAGCAGATCGCTCTGTTAACCCAGATGGCCTGCGCTTAACAGATCATCGCTTCTGTTAACATTGCTGGTATGAGCTTAACAGCGCTGCTAACATTCCTGTTGAGCGCTTTTGCAGATTGCTCTGTTAACATTGCTGCTTAACAGCTGAGCGCTCTGTTAACATTGCTGCTATGAGCTTAACAGCTGATTTCTCTGTTAACTTAACAACGTTCTTAAATCTCTACTTTAGCGACTTTAAGAAACTGAATTACTGCCACAAAAAGTGCTCGTTGGCCCCATTGTGCGCTGTTGCTGCCACAACTACTGCCACAACTGCTGCCGCTGCTGCTGATGCTGCCGCAAATGTTTGCATTTTTGCACATTTCTCCTGTCTCATTATGGTAAATACATTTGCATTGTTTGCCCGTTGTTTTTCTAGCTCTTTTGATGCATATGTGTTGCCCCCTTCTCTCTCTCTCTCTCTCTCTCTCTCTGAGACTCTCTCTCTCTCACTCTCGTTGCAGCTGGGTGATGGAGTGCGTGGCGGGGCGGCTGACTTGGCTTTATGGTTGTTTGCTTCCGCTTTTGGTTATTACGCATTCATGTCTTGCCAAGTGCGCTTCAAAACTTTGCTGCCAAGCCAAAAAGCAACAAATACCAGATTTTCAACAACATCGCAGCAGCATCAGCAGCAGAAATGGAAGCAGTCTGTGTGCAGTTTTGCATATGAAGTGCCGACTCAACAATCGAAAATTTGCGCAACAGACGCGTTAAGTGGGCTGCATGCAGCATGCGGCAAGCGGCAGGCATTGAGCTTGCCTCCAAAAACTGTAGCATACTTCTCAGCTGCATGTGTGCGAGCGACTCCTTAATGAGGCAACTGTGTGTGTTGGCTTTAAACCGAATTGTCAAGCAAATACAGTTGCTGCCACATGCCACAAAGCAGAAGTCAGTGCTAATTTATGCATTACAGCCCTAAATAGCTATTGAAGGCAGCTGCAGTTCAGCATCGTTACACGGCATTAGCCGAATAATCTACGTAACAATAAGCGGCGATTAAAAGCCCAGAGTGTGTGTGTGTGTGTTGGCCAATTCACATGCCTGACTCGCATATTATCTATTAAAAATTTATGGCCACAACAAGCCGAGCAGTTGGGCGAAAAAACAAGCAAACAAAAGCCAACAAGTATGCACCAATTTAAAATGGTTGGCCAAAAAAACAACAGCGAGGAAAACAACGAGGACAAGCCAAACGACAACGGCAACGACAACGACAACGACAACGACGACGGCAATGGGCAAAAAACAGCAAACGCAAGAAAATTTCCAAATAAAATTCAGCAGCATGAAAGCGCTATTATTCGAGTGCGAAACACATCAACCACTATGGGGTAAAATACAACTTTTTTGGGCATTCAGAATTGGCAACGAATCGACATACTCTTGAACTGAACAATGCTAATCTAAAGTCTTTTCTAAAATCATTTCAAAGGTTAAAATTGTTGCTCAAATTCCAGCTTAAAAAGCATATTTAAAATAACAAAATGTTACAATAAATTAAATTAAATTAATTACATTTACAAGCCTGCGAAATCAATATTCTACACTTGTCTTTTTATTAACCATTGATTTTTCAAAGAATAGCTTAACAGCTGTTATGTTAACATAAAACTGTTATGTTATGTTATATTAATTTGCTGACAATAAATTTAAACCGATTTCAATATTTGCACCCCACAGTGCACAATTGGAAAGTGAGACTGCGAGCTAGAGCTCTTTCTCTGCTACTGCTGTCTGTCTTCCTCTTCTCTGACTCCCTCTCGTCTGCTTGGCAGTCACATAAAACGAGCAAAGCCCACAAAACCCACGAAAAAACAAAACAGCTTCTAATCATTTTTAATGAAATTCCAAATAAACACGTAAAAGCCAATGAATGTCATTTCAAAAAGGTAAAAGCTTGTGGCATGCGGCCTCCATGTGCTTGTGTGTGTGTGTGTGTGTGGCACGAGGCGAACGTGCTGCAGGGGCGATTGCAGAAGCAACAAGGTGAACCTGCGCCCAGAATGTGCGATACTTGCCGTATGAATAGCAACAACAACAGCAACAACAACAGCAACAGCAACAGCAACAAGCAATTGCCGTTGGGCAGCGGCAGCGTAAATTGAGTGGATGGCAGCGAAGGAGGCGCCACAACAACGGGCAACAAAATTTATTAGTCCGCACAATTTGACTACTTTTAGGCGCAACAACCACAGCAGAGGCAGGACAGCGAACAGACGGCAGGACAACAGGACACAAGGACCGCAGGACAACACGATGGGGCGCAGCTTCGCAGGGCTTCAGCTTCAGCTTCAGATTTTGGCTTTCGGCTTTGGGTTTCAGCGTGTGACATTCGCCCGGCTGCAGCAAAATATGTTTAGCTGAAAAACCAAAAAAACGACGAAAATACAAAAAAAATATGTAGAATACAAAAGGGGCAGCAACAAAAACAAAAACAAGAAGACGAAGCAGCCGCATACAAATAAACAAATTTATGGCGCAAACTGGAGAAATATTGTTAAGGCTGAATGGCGGCTAGCCTGGCCAAGACAAACAAGGCCCCAACAAAGTTGGCTACACGTTAAAGTAACTTGAAATTTATTAATTTCGTGATAAGGTAAACAACCAACTGCCGACCCAACACTCTGCTTGAAGGGGAGGGGAGGAGAGGAGAGCAGGGGGATGAGGACGTGCCGACGACTGACGGACTGACATTAAAATGCGGAACAAAATAAAATGTCTAATTTAAGTTGCGCTACAGTTGCACAAATTTTCATTTTCGTTTTCATTATACTATATGGGGGCACTTCAGCTGACCAAGGAATCGCCTACGTGTGGCCAGCAAGCTTGCAAAGTGACACCGACAGCGGAATACTCTTGCCAAAATAATTAGAGAGCGATACAACAAGAAATTATTAAGCCATTAAATAAATTCAAGTACGCTATATTACCATAATTCGAATTATTTATGCTGCTAAAATTAATGGAAATTATAGAGTAGAAATATGTCCATAATAAAAATAATAAATATGAATCAAACTGCAAATTTGTTCAACTCTTTAGAATAGAAATGTATTTATAATGTATGACAACTCTTGACCAATGATTTATTTATGTATGTATTAATAAATTATAGCAAAATAAAACAAACTGGCTACAAATGTGTTTAATATGAATCTAATTTAAATCCCACTCACATTAATGCAAACAGTTTTCACTTTTTAGTCACATTTTTTATGCACACGTGGAAATAAAATATTAAACCATATTGCGGAGCGTTGTAGCTGCGGTTTAAACCAGCGACAAAGTCATCCGACTCTAAATCAGAATATAACGAATTACGAATTACAGCATAACGAATAATTTGTGCTGGCCCAGGGGACGTGGCGTGTGGCGTGTGGCAAGTGGCAAGTGGCGAGTGGCAAGTGATGGAAACTGAAACCGACTTAAAGCCAAAATTGGCAGCATGCAGTTTGCTGTAATTTAAATATGCTCTGCTCGATGCTATTCATTTTTTGCCTGGTTGGGCAGTGCCAACAGCAGCGGCAAAACTTTTTCATAAGTATTTTATTTGCCTTACACACACACACACACACACACACACACACACACGCACACCCAGCACTGTGGGTGAGAGAAAAACACACTTTTTGAAAAGGTGTTTGACCGGCAATAAGTCAATTTTGTTTGCGTTTTATTCACGCGGAGCAGCTCACTTCAGATCTCTGGGGAGTTGGCCACCAAAAATTCAATGATTAATGTGCCATGCCGGAGTCGTTGAATGGGTTTGGGGCAGAGAACAATCCGCAGCGGAATGGAGGAAGGGGTTGGGGTTGGGCAAAGGAAAGGGGGAATCATTGGATGCCGAGTAACGACAACGAATGCTCAATGACCTCAGCGTATTCCAAAAGTTTATTAATTTATTGGATTTATGAAGTCATTGGCCATTATTGGAATCGAGCGCATTTCGGGGCCGGGACGATTTTCATTTGGCGAAAGTATTCAATTTCGTGGCTTTTGGCGAGGCGCAGGCGAAAAGGTAATTTGATTTAACAGCGATTGCGCTTTGTAGATTTGCATAGTTCGCATCAATTTCAATTTCAGTATTTCCAATTCACATCAATGGGAATGGGAACGAGTGTGCGTGTAATTAGTGGCAATTAGGAATGCATTGGCCATAAACGTTTAAAGCTGTCAACCGAATTAAACGCCAAGTCATGTCCTAAATATCTATTACAATTATTTATTTATTCATGCCATAAATTACCAATGAGCGATACTCGTGTTGTGCCCTCACTTTGAATTAGTAACAAACAAATAGATAATTTGACAAAATCACCTTGAAGAATTTAAGGGCTCGACTTTAATTTTAGTTGCTGGAAACTTGAAGCTCAGCTGGTGGCGAAATTCCTCGCAATTATGTAATTAATTTGCAGACACTTTAATGTGTTTACAAATATTACCGAGCACTTGAAGGATATCTGGGGATTAGAGGCAAAATTGTTTGTCCATTTGCTCGGCAAATAATTAGCACAATGAGGCAAGTAATGACAGCCTTGCCACGTTGCAACGTTGCAACGTTGCTTGTGCAAACAATCCGAGTGCCCTACAAGAGCAATTATTTCATTAATTAATACTAGGCAAAGGGCTCACGCAAATCACAAAATGCGAAATGCAAAATGCAAAACGCAAAACGCAAATAAAGCAAAAACCCCAGACAAATGTAATTAAATCATCGAATTACCAAATTCTGCCTCTTTTCCTCCCTCTTTGTGTAATCAAGGGCTTTTGTGCGTACGAACAACTAATCAATGTGGATATAAATAAATACGTTAACTAAACGTTTAATGTTTGTTTTGTATAGGCATAGAAAACACACTCACACACACACACATTCAGGTAAATTGCATATTTGCCAATAAAAGGCAAAAAAAGCGATGGCAATTAAAATTTACGTAGTATTTTAATAGCAAAACTTTTGCCTTAAATGCTTATTTGGTTTGTTTTGTTGTAACTGTGTTGTTCGTGGGCTTTTTTGCCGCATTTCATTAAACAAAACTTTGCCCACAACACAACGACAGAGATAGCGATAGAGAGAGAGAGAGAGAGAGAGGGAGGAAAGCAGAGCCAGAGTTGAGAATTTAATAGGTGCACCTAAAGCTGTGTAATACTCTCTACGGCAGTTAGTTACAACCTGTGGCCTGGCAGCGAACACAGAACACGACGGACAGACGGACGGACGGACGGACGGACAGACGGATGGACGGACAACATTTCCACACAAAATGCCATCAAAAGTGGCAACCTTGAGTACTTGGTTATTAAAATGCATTCAACCAAAATCTAAAAACTGCCAAACTAAAAAAAAAACGTTGCAAAAAGAAATAATAACGACTAGAACTACGACGACGATGCTGCTAAAAACTAAACAACTTTTGCAGCAAGGGGCAAGATGGGGGCGTGGCGAGGGCGTAGGAGGGGCAGGAGCCTGAGACTGAGCCTGGGTCATTGTTAGCAGCCGCCGGGGGCGAGGGGCGAGGGGCGGAGAGCGTTGGCCGCCCACAATTTTTGTCGTTACACTTTTGCAGAGGTGGCTTGGCATTTTTTTCTAACAGGCAACTGCAACAGTGGCTGCCTTGCGAAAAATAATTAATTTGCATAATCCTTTGTAGCACTTTGCTTCATTCATGCCCGGCACGTTGCTTGCAACGTTGCAACAACGTCGTCGACGGCGACGACGACGACATCGTCGACTATGCAGATGGTAATGGTGGCAACACCGTTGCCATGGCCAAGCTCTGCAAATTCAGCAATGCAAATTACCTTAAGTGCGGCTCGCACAACACATCACACACACACACACAACCACACAGACACACACCAAGAGAGAGAGCGGAAAATAGCTTGAAGAAAAAAATGAATAACAAGCAGACAAAGTCAATTGCAGTGCGTCGTGCTAAAATACTCTTTTATAGGGACAAAATCCATTCTATAAATTTAAATAAAATTACTGCGACAAATGGCTTTAAAGAGAACAAAAAGCAGTCAAGTCGATTGCAGAGCTACGAAGATGAAATACTCTTTCAACAACTAAAATCAATTGCAACATGACGATTACTTTTACAGAAAATACATTTTATTACATTTCATATTCCATATCAAACAGACAAAATCAACTGCACTGCAAACACAATTTAATTAATTACAAATAATGTAAGTCTGTCACAATCTACTATAAGTTATATTTATTATTTAGTATGTCTATTTATATTAAATATTACATTAATATTATATTTAATAACAAAAGCAAAATCAGTCAGGTTTAATAAATTCAAATTACACATAATGCAGTGGCAATTTGAAATTCAATATATAAGTAAATAAATAAATAAATTCAAATATTAATATACTTCCCTTCCGTGACCAACTCTGTGATGAAATGCGAATACCCATCGTAAGATTAAAGTGTAGAGAGAGTGCAAAAGAAGTTGCCGAAGAAGAAGCAACTAGAACGGGGCAACGAACAGAGCTGCATTGTACATGGCACTAAACAACCTCAAATCCTCGTAGATCTTAAGTTATGTGCACACACACACACACACACTCGCACACACACTCTGAGGAAGGTGTGTAAATGTTTGCGCTGTCTTCTGTTTTTTACTAGCAGCTCAGCGAAGGTCGCAGGCTGAGGCAGAGGCGGCAATGCAGCTGTCTTGCCGCATGTCGCGAGGCGACGCGACGCAACGCGACGCGATGCAAGACAAGTTAAGAAATGTGTAAAAAACACCTGCTGCCAGTTAGTTATTTAAGCACGAGCAGGCAAGACGCTGCCTGGCTGGTTGGCTGGCAGCTTGTTATGACGCGGGTGGCAGCTTCTTTGCCTCTGCAGCACTTCATCACGAGTTGAAGCTGAAGCTGAACCTGGACCTAAACCTTTGCCTGTTCTGTTCGCCCCAGAGGGCAATGGGGCAAGACACAAAAACCCAGACACTTGGCTTCAACATTTGGGTTAACACGAATTTCGCTGCCGCATCTGATTTGTATCCGCATGCTTCATCTCGGCTCGAGCTGCAGGCGGCGCATCAATCTGGCTCGAGATCCAGATCCTCTGGCTGAGGATGAGGATGAGCGAATGTCTTGGCAAATTAGTGCAGCGCCAAGCGGGCAGTCGAAATTTGTCTGCTGTCAGCTTGTAGCCTGAGCTGGCAGAGCGCTGATTTATGCGGCACGTTGCAAACAAAAACTGACTCTCTCTCTCTCTCTCTTTCAGTCTCTTTCTGTCTCTTTTGTGCTGCAGCCTCCTTGGTCGTGTTTTGGCCAGTGTCCAGGCCAGGTTACATAATTCACAACGCCGCCTTCTTGAGGCTATTTCCAGAGTTACTCAATTTGCCATATATAAGACTGACTGCATTTCTTTCCCTCCCCTGCTTTCTTAACTATTTTTCCGAAACGATTTCACTCGCCTGCTGCGCTTTAAGTAATGAAGCCAGCTTTCAGCTTTCAGTTTTTACTTCCCAGTTCTCAGTTTTGTGGGTGCTGCTTCATTAAGTATGCCATCGGGTTGTACCTGAATTCCTGTCTCTCTCGCTCTCTCTGTCTCACTTTATATATATGTATATATTGTATCTAGTGCTGCGGTCCCTCGGCTCAGGTTCATAGACCTGGGCTGCACTATAAAATTTATGCTGGAGCGCCCGTTTTGTCCTTGCTGCGTCGTCGTCGTGTCCTGGCTGGGGAGTAAAAGTAAAGTAACGTAAAGTAAGTATTTTTGGGTATTTGCATAAATTTGCTTAAGTGCATCAGGCAGTAAATTGCAATCGATGTTGTTGCCGCTACCATGTCGAGTTGCAAGTTCGAGTTGGAGTTGTTGCTGCAGCTCTTGTTTTCCTTTCTATTCTCTGTTTTTTACGCCGTATTGCCTGCTAGCATGCTGCAAATTATATAGCACACTTTCCACACCTGGACAGCTTGACGTCGCCGTTGCTGTCGTGGCCAGCGCCTTCTTCTGCTCCTGGTTGAAGCTCCTTCGTCTTCTCCTCCACAGCTGCACTTCCGGCTCGCACACTTGGCCACCTTTCAACATGAGCCTTGGTGTCTGGCAAATTGTTTTCGAGGAACATGCAAAGCGCAAGTATTTAATTAATTTTTGCATATTTTATCTGTTTGAATTTGTTGAAGCATGTAACGAGTGTCCCTCCCTCCCCCCCCACTCCTTGGACTCGCTCTTGACTTTACCCTTGTGTTGAAATGCTCAAGCCATTGATTGCATCTAAAGTGGCGGTATTTATACGTCCCGCTCTCATTTAAATAAATTCTAAATAAAGCACTGAAACTGCCCACTGCGAAGCACTTTTTGCCTTCTGCTTTGCTTTGGCTTTGCTTCGTACACTGGGCCAATTAAGTCTGCGCACGACAGCATGTAAATGACGCTTTGACCTATCACAAGATGACCTTTTCCCAGCAAAATACAAATGCTGCAAATGAAAATACAAAAAAAAAGGACTGCAAAGGTCACTTTAATGTGTCCCTTTAAATAAGCATTGCACTCTAAAAGTTGCCTGGCGCTAATCAATTTGCATTAAATGCACTTTAATATTTGATGCGGGCAGTTTTAAATTTTAGAAAATGCTGAAGAGCGAGAAAAAAGAATGTAACACAAATACGCGTTGTTGGCTTATAAAATGCTGTTCAAAGTTTAGAAAGTGCAAGCCAAACCTAAGTAGTTTTGCGTGTTGTTCTCTGTTGTCCACAAACTTTGTTCGCCAACTGTTCTACACAAATATATATGTACATATCGTTTCGTATAGTATATATCTGTGTAGCTGGTTCATAAATTGCTGGCTCGTGTTGTTCTGGTCTTTGTTCGAAAATCAATTATGCTGTCATTGTCATGCCTGTGACCCACGCCCACTTCTCGGCTCTGGGCCGACAAGAGCCGACCACAAACTGTTATCACACCTAGCGCTGTTTAAAAACACGTTGCTCAAACATTGACTGTTGGCACCCCTGACGAATGGACGGCAGGACCAAAGGACGCAGGAGTTGCCCTCTTCGCTCGCTTACGTGCCCATAATGGACCCTCATCAGTCTCATTATTTATGCGACGTGCGGTTTCTTTGGATTTTGTTAGATTAAAAAGTGCCTGAGGGTTTTGCCGAGTGGCTTCAACCGTCGCACGGTCAACGCGTGGTCAACGCTCTGCCCCGAAGGTAAAGCAGGTCAGACCGGTCAGGTATTGTCGTTGTTCCCCACTTCCCTCCCCCTTCTCTGCCCTTGTCTCGTGGTTTATGGGCCTCGCACGCGCCCCTTTTACTGTGTCGACTATTTGTTAAATTTATAAAATAAAATACAGGCCAAAGCAGAGTGTCTAACCGGCTAACCGGGGCCTAAAAGAGATTGGCATTAGCAATGATTTTCTGTTCTGTTCGCCGGCCCCTTCGCACTGCTTAAAGATTAATGTGACAGCCATTGAATATTTATTAGTTGTTGCTTTGCATATCATTTGTGGGGCAGCCAAACAGCCATTGATTTGGCCGGCCACGTTGCATATTTAAATGTGGCAAGCAGTCAAGCTGTTGACTCTGCGGTTTTAATTTGTCAAAGTGCGCTAATACGATATTAATTTGGCCCAGTCAAAGACTCCAAGACAAATGGCGTCTGCCGCTGAAATATGAAAAAAGCAATACAACAATGGCAACAACAACAAAATATATATGTTGCTGGTTGCTGGTTGCTGCTTGCGCCATGTGGCGCAGTGTCCGTGGCCGTGTCCGTGTCCGAGTCCGAGTACAAGTGTAAAAGCAATTACGTTGAATAAGGCAAACACAAAAAACAATGGCACAACAAAAGTAGCAGTGCAGAGCAGACAAATAAACAAAGCAAAAGGCAAGCTAAAGTATACACGCATCGCATCCCGTTACGAGCTGCACTGGACAAGACAAATTGTTGCAGCAGCAACGGCAACGGCAACGGCAACAGCGACAGTGCAGCAGCTGCATGTTGTGGCAATAAACAAGGCAAGGCGAACGGGCAACAAGCTTGGCTCAGAGCAACTGCTTGTGCCGTATGCAGAATGGCAACAATATCAAAACCAAATTAAATAAAATAAAATAAAGCAAAATAATGGCAACAAAAGTAAACCAAATAATGAGAATATTGCATTAGTTCTCTGACCAAGGCTCAACGCCCGAGTGATGCCCAAGGAGAACTGCCGAGAGATGCTCAGAGAAGCCCAGAGAGATTTTCCAGAGCTGGGAACTTTGTATTGTCCGAGTCCAAGCAGATTTCTCAGTAGCTTCAGTTGCTAAAATACAGAGAGAGAAAGACACGTTATGAAAGCAAGAATAAAATCTAGAAAAAACATCGATTTTAAAAATAAGACCAGAAGTAAGGAAGAATTCTAGATGAAAAATTCTTTCAATACGATTACGATTAAGTTTATGTAGGTATATGAAACTATTCTCAAATGAAATGCTTTATTCTAAATTCAAGAATGCAAAATTGCCATATAAAATCAATATCAAGCTCTTCAATTTGGATTGTATTACATGCACAAAATAAAACCATTTTGTATTTTAATTAAATATATTTTTTGTAATTACAATTATTATTAACATATTTTCACTATTGTCAAAGTATGGTAATGAACTATAAGTAAAAGAGTAGAGACTAGATTAAAGCCTTTTGGCTACTTCTATCATATACACTTTATTTGTAAATCATTTTTTTGGATAGAAATCTTGTTACAATAAATCTAAAGAATATTTCTCGTATTCTTAATATCCATAAATTGTATTCTAGTCGTAGTTTCTCTCTCTGTGCCGCAACCTTGTGTCCAAGTTTGAGCATCGGCTAAAAGCATTAGCCGCACTGGCATCACAACAACCGGCAAGCGACTACCGACTACCGACTACCAAATAGTTGGTAGCTGGTTGCTGGTATCTGGTAGCACACACGTTGCCAAACAAGGACATGCGGGGGAGTTGGGGGGCAGGACACGCTACCACTTGACTGCAGCGGCTAAAACTGAACTAAAGCCGAAGAAGCTGGCGACAACAACAACATGCTGCAAGGCAACGGCATTGGCCATTGGCCATTCGACCATTTGGGGGACGACGGCAATGCCCCGAAAGTAAAATGTTTTTACACTTAAAGACAAGACCAGAGCAAAACAAGTTGCCACCACTGTGTCACTGTGGTGCTGCACAGTGGGGCAGGGGGGGAGAAGGCATGGCCAAAATCTCTTCTCGCCCACTCACGCAACCGAAATGCCAAATGTGCTCTGCCGAGTGCCGGGGCAACTGAAACGTTTGCGGCTGCGGTTAGCACTTTTTGGTCTTTGAAGTTGTGCAACAGCGGGCGTATGTGTGCGGGTGTGTGTGTGTGTGGGTGTGTGGGTGTGACTCAATTGCAAACACACACAAACAAACAAACACAAACACAAACACAGACTTGCAGTTGTTGCTGTTGTGAGTCTTTGCAAGCTGTTGTCGCTGTTGCATTGACAGAAGATTAGTGTGAAGCAACAATGTGAAAACAGCGCTGCAGGGTTGCACGCTATGCCACACCAATACACTCACACACACACACACACACACAGAGAGAGAGCTGGCGGAGCGGAAATGGATGGCAGGGCGCCGCAGCAGACATTTTTATTGCGGCGCGCGCGCTTTCTTTTTAAGCTGTTCCGAATTGCATTTGGAATTGTCGCAGCGCTGCGGTTGTTGCTGCCACCGCAGCAACTATTGCTCAAGAATTGCGTAATTTAATGAAATTTAATAAACATCTACGACCAAGAGTGTTCGCTGCGTGTGTCGCCTTTGCCTTTGCCATCGCCATTGCCTTTTGTGTGCGCCCAGCAACTTGAGCTTTATTAAATTTCACGCATGCTGCATTCGCTCTCTCCTGCAAATAAATGCCACGCAGCTCCCCTTTCACTGCTCCCCCTCCGCGACTGACTGCAATGCGAATAGGGTGCAAAATGTTTGCACATCTGCATATAAATTCCTGCTATTTTTGCTTGCCAGCCAACAACAGTCAGGAAGCAGCTTACACACTTGCTTTTTGCCCCTCCCCACGCGCTCTCTATATCACTGTATTTTTTGTTGCCTCGCTCGATGTTGCCAATATTTGCATTTGCGTTCTATTTCGCTTTCGCGCTTCTTTTTTATGCACATTGCACAATGGGCAGAACGCTTACATCACTTTAAAGCCAAGCAACAAAGTAAAATATGAATAGTAAACATACGTATAAGCAACATTCAAGATTTAACATTGAAAAGTATTTATTAAGTTTAATCTTTAAGCTTTATAATCAATGATAAACTATTCAACATACTGCACAGTATTTCATTTTATTAATTTTAGATTTAGTTTTCATTAATAACAAACATGTTAAATTGATATTTGTTTAGAATTTCATAAAAAACTAGTTGAACATTGCAATATCATTTTGAATTTCAGCAACTGACTGTTAAATCTAACAGTGTTCTGTTAATTAACAGTTCTGCTACTGAACTTTACAGTTTGCCTTAGAGAAATGTAAATGCTGCCCACAGTGCGGTTGCAGTGGCAGTTGTTGTTGTTCACTTACGCTGTTTACATAAACATTTTTTCGACACAACACATTTTGTTGCACAAATTTACATTTAAATTAAATTTTAAGTGCATTCTGAAATAAACTAAGCTACCTGTCTGTGTCTGTGTGTGTGTGTGTGTGTGAGGCAATCAGCAGTCAATGTGTGCACTTTACGTTTATGAGCGAGGAGGGGGTTTGAAGGGCGGCCAAACTGACAATGACAGGTTAAGCGGCAACAACAGCGAGTCGAGGCGTGTGTTGTTGCATGTTGCATGTTGCTGCTGCAGCGCGCCGCGCATAGCGACAACACCTGCACCATATTGATTGTTATCAATTTTGGTTATTACATGGCAAAGCACATGCAATTTTCACAGCGATTTTTCACTCGGACAGTTTTGCCAGCCGAGAGAAAAATTTGCAATTGATATTTGCCGCTGCACAAATAAATCCAAATACTCGATTTGTCTTTGATCACAAATCACTCGAGCTTTAATAAAGATAATAACTAAAACTTGTGGCCTAAAACTAAAACTTTTAAAACATTTTTCTTTTTGATTCGTGCTTGATTTTTATTGCAGGTTGAGTGCATCGATTGTATGAATGGCAAATTGAACTAATAAATGAGTTTTGCAGAAAGAGGCGGAAGATAACATATAGTATAGTATATATTATATATTTTTGGTTGCAACATAAACAGAATAACGCCCACACAGAGCTGTCGATGAATATGCATATTCAATTGCACGTGGTTAGTTTACTGTTCTACTGTAGTTTTATAATTTGCGCAATACAAATCGAGTTTACACAAATACACAAATTCGTGTTTTTTTTACAGCCAGTTGCCTTTTGTTTGCGGTTGCACAAATGCTTTTGTGTTCGTCCAGCATTAAAGCTCGGAATACGTGTGCGGCTGACAGGCAGCTTGAGCAGATTTAAGCTTACAATTGCATAATTGAATCCGTTGCTGAACTGAATTTAATGCTGCCAGGCAGCAACAGCAACAGCAACAGCAACTGGAAAAAGAAAAAGCCGAAAGGAAAATGCCAATAAGAAAGCCAAAAATGTCGCCGCCGAATATGAACGTCATCTGAACGCAGGAGCGGGCGGAGCAAACGAAAATTAATGGCAAAATTTAATGGACACTTGCGGCAATGCGTGTGTTTACACACACTTAAGTACGCGCCAGAGCTGATACACGCATAAAAGCGTCCTCACACACACACTCACACACACACACACAGCACTCAGTGTGCCATGAAGTACGCAATGTAAAATTGCATGACACGAGCACAAGCAGAAGCAGAAGAAGCGGAAGTCTGTTTCGAAGCTGCAGCTGAAAAAATGAAAACAAGCCATAACATAACATAATAAGCAGCAGCAACATTGTGGAGCATGCTCGACTGCCAAGCACCTCGTCTGCCATGCACTTTAATCACACGATCTTTAAAGTTGTATGTGTGTAAAGAAAAAACTACAAATTAAATGTATACCATTAATGTTATAACTAAAAATAGTGGGAATAAATAAATATCACAAAATAAGAAAATGGCCAAATCTAGTTAAAAGGGTTGCCCTGCATTTCCATATTTTTCTTTTATTGTAAACAGTTCATTTTACTCATATAGATTAAATTTAATGTATTAATTGCCATTTACATGAAGCAATCCCAATCTTCTATGTTAAATGCATACATTAACAGTATAGATCTGCCATGCTTAACATAAAAATGTAATTAACATAAGACTGTAAATGGATGGATGGCTGTTAAACATAACCGAGATCAATGTCGCTATTGCAATAGCACAGTGTACGAATCGAGTAAAATAAAGTTCTTGCGAATACCCTTCTCCAGTCTTTTACAGGGCATGCTTACGCATATTTCAAGTCCTTGTAGCGAAATACCCTTCAGAGGGAGAGTCTTGTACTGCGCTGTACTGTGAGCATTAAGAGTTGTGCTGATTAGCAGCAGCCACTACAACTTATTCTGCTTAAATATCATTGGCTAAAGCGCAATCTATGAATGCGAAAGGAAGTCGCATTGCTGCTTGATTATTATCCATTACTCAGTTATTTAGAGAACCTTTTAAGTGCACTTTAGATAATCGCCTTTAAATTTCAAATAACTCGTGCAAGCTGCTCACAGCGTGTAAATTTAATTCTTAAGCAGCTTTTATGCTCTATATATGTTTATAAATTCTGGAAGTAATGGAGACTGAAGGTTGCCCAACAGATAGAGCAGTCGAAGCAACTCGGGGAATTGCGAGTAAATATCTTCAGAGGCAGCGCAGATACTTTGGCTTTGGCTTTTGCTTCCTCCAGCTTGTTTTAATGTTTTTGAGCCTTGCGAACACACACACAGGCACACATTTAACCGACATCATCCGGCATATATAGCATAACAGACTCAAATATATATATATACGAGGTGGGCGCTTTAAGACCTCAAACTTTTAGCTCATTAACTTGAAAACTCAAAACGCACTCAAGCCTCAAGATCTTAAGGCTTGCGGCAAGGTGCAAAGCGGCGGCGCCTTCAACTATGCACCAAGCTTCAGCTCTTGCCGCTTTCATCTCAACAACGACAACAACAAGAATGACTGAGGCAACAATAAGAACGCATGCTGCATGCATGACAAAACATAGAAGCTACCTGAGTTTTTTTTTCTTTACCTCGCCAAGCACTTTGCAAAGATACCGCAGCGTTTTTAATTTACTACAGAAAATTGCAAACAAGCTGTGGAAGGAAACACGAATGCAGTGTGAGTGTGTGAGTGTGAGTGTGAGTGTGTGAGTGTACTCACATGTGCAAATGTATATTTTTTATTTGTTAAAATGAAGAAAAACACGCTGGCACATGAAAATATAAATAAATAAAGCGAGGTCGAATGCGCCCATTCATGTGAGTTGCAACCATTCTCGTCTCGACTCGTCTCGTTCTCGTTGCTGCCACAATCGTAGTTGCAACGCTCGCTGCCAGGCTGCCACTCGCTTCAGTCGGAGAAGTCAGTTTGTCAGGTCTCGCATTTGCATGACGTCAGCAGTCGGAGGGGCAGAGGGAAGCGGATTGCGGTGCAGCCTTCTTCATTTTTCTTGCCATTTTCCTGCTGCTTTTTTCCCTTTTTGATGCAGCTCCAGCGCAACCAACAAGATTGTTGGTTTTGTGCTGGCAGCGTGTATATTTAATTAAAACAGGATTAATCTAGCAGAAGCAATACTTCACTTAATGCAGCTCCAGCTACAGCTACAGCTTCAGCTGCTTTTACTCTTGTTGTTGTTCATGCTGCTTCATGTGCTTGTGGCTGTTCTGGCTAACAGACTCGTTGACTGGGCCGAAACCTCGTTGGCTCGTTGCCTTGGATGCTGCCGGACCCAGACTGAGCACAAACAATGGCGTTAAATGTTGCTGCAGCCGTGCCCCAAAAAGCAGGCTACGCTTTCTGATATGTTATGCATATATGATTCGATACTTGGACAGCTTAGCGTTGCGCCTTCAATCATTCGGCGAGGAAGTTGCGTGCAGACTGAACGTTTTTGGCCATTCACTATCGACTTTAATTAATATTTACCTTTTGATAGCTCTGGCCGAGCCAACTACTATTAGCCAAGGCAAACAGTTTTAACAGCTTTGACTGTTTTGGCTTTTAGAGCCGCAGCGAAAGCCGAAGCTGAAGAGGGCAAATAAACAAAAATATACGTTTTGCGGCGCATTTCTTTTTGGCGTAAGAAATAAAAACAACAAGAGCGCAAACAAAAACAAAACGAAAAACACCAAGCAGCAAAGCTGGCTAAAATCTACACGAGGAAGTGCTGAACACAGGCAGTGCCAACAACAACAACGACGACGGCAACAACTGTAACATGAGTCCAAATTGTAGTTGTACAAACACGTCAGCTTTTAAATTACTTGGCCTAAAGGTAAATTGAGCGGAAGTTAAAATGTTGGAAAAACAGCATGGCAAAAAAAGCAAGAATCCAAGTCTGCTCGTTGCTGTATTGGAACTCGTGCCACAAGCGGAGCAGTGTCCATAACAGAGGCAACAGCAGCAATGAGGCAAGGAGGCTAGGAGGGGCGTGGCACGGCCAAATTTGCCGGGAGTAAACGCAAGAATAATAACAACCGAAAGCAAGTTTTTTGACTCGAGTTGTCGTTGTTGCTGTTGCTGTTGTTGTTGCTGTTGTTGTTGCACCTATTGCTGCTGCTATGAAATTCAGTGGCACACAAAACGTAATTTCAACTAAACGAACCGACAAACAAAACCCAAAAAATAAATGCCAGAAATGAAGCGAGCTGAAAACGCCGAAAAAACACAAAAACACAAACAAACAAACAAAGCAAAACAACTGCAATTGCAACGAAATATTATTTTAGCTTGCTTGCATCCTTCCTGCCACAGCCCGTTGCACGTTGCACGTTGCCTTGCGGCCACAACAGGCAGCGCCTCATTGCTTTCCCCCCTCCCCACCCTCTCACAGGATAAGTTGGCGAAATTTTTGCAATAATAAAATATTTGCAATGTACTCGAAGCTCGTCGGCATCGCAGCGGCAACTCTTGCTGCATTTTCATAAAGTGCAGCTCATAAAGGCGGCGAGGCGGCGAGGCTGCGAGGCAGTCTGGGTTCGAGCGTCGCGTTGAAGGTGCAACAACGGCGGCGCTGCAACAAAAAAAAAACCCTAAATAAATATGAGCCAGCAGCCAACAACAAGTTGAATCAAACAAACAACAATGCCACACAACAATGATATAATGTCTTCGGCCTTGTCGCACATTAAAATACCCTAGCAATTAAAGCAATAATCTATGAATTTTTTATTCTCATATTTTATTAACAACTCTTCTCGATAAGGTAAATTTTTATTTGGGCTGCTAATGAAGAATAAAGTCAAAGAACTACAGCGATGTTTTAAGTCACCGTTCATCACTTTCTAGCTATTCTAATAATCTCAAAAATATAACAAGCTATATTACATAAATATTTATAAAACAAATAATATAAGATGCAACAGAATACCTAAAACTTGATATTATTTAATTTGATAAGCGATCGCTTCGAGCCAACTTACAACTAAATAAAGGAATTTCGTCAGATATTATTATTGTAGAAAAATGGGTTTATTTATATAAACAAAATATTGGCACTTTTTATTTTGCATCTACAAATAATAAATAAAATATTGTTGGCTGATTTGACATAGTTGGCAATAAGTTGATGCGAATTCTGGCTTCGGCATTGAAGCCTTGCACATTTAATGATAGCATAAAAAGCTTGGCAAGGGTATAAGAAAGAAAACAAGCAGCGGCAACAACAACGATAATAATAATAAAAAAACCCGCGAAAATATTTGCAGCGGGCGTTGAGAAATGTTGAGCAATAAAAATTGCATTTTTATGCTGATGTTTGAATTTTGCATGCAAATGAAAAACGAAGAGCGAGGCAACAAAATGGCCTGGAAACAAAAGGGCAGCGTGGCGGGTATTAAGGGGGATCACTGCAACGCTCTCTCTCACTCGCTCTCTAGCTGTTTAGCTGTCTCTGTCTGTGGCAGGAAGTGCTGGCGCTGTTGTTGCTGCCCCATTGCAGCGCTGTCAGAGGCAGCGCCTGTTTTGCAGCTTAGCTGCGACTTTGCGCCCACGCTGCACGTGTTTATGACTTTGAATTGCAACTTCATCCGCCGTGTTGGCCGCCGCTCGTTGCCGTTGCCGTTGCCGTTACTGTGGCATGTGCCGCAGCCATGCTTGTTGCCACAGAAATAGTTGTTGCTGCCGTTGCTGCTGTCGAGTGCAATGACGGCGGGCGCATAGCGCGCATTGTGACGCGAAATGGCGTCGAGTTGAATAATCCAACATGGCGTTTTGGCGCCGTAACGACCGCTAAGGTTTATTGTGTGTGTGTGTGTGTGTGTGTGTGTGTGTGTGGGTGTGTGGCATGGAGCGGGGGCAGTTGTGTGTTGTGTCTGCTTCCGGCAGCCGGATAAAAAACTTGGCGTTAAAGTGTTAATATTTTGAGTTTTGAGAGCATTGTCGTACTCTGCAACTGGCAGCGCATGCAAATAAAATGCAGCAACAACGCGAATCGGGAATCGAGAACTCGTGCAACAACAACAGCAACAACAGCAACGAGAAGAGGCACGTTATTTCCCCTTGACGCGCTGACACTTGTTCAATTCAAATGGTAGCATGCCACACTGCAGACTGCAGACGACATTGATGTGCCAGCACGGCATCCGCCGGACTCTATCCAGACACTACTCGACTCTGCCACACAGCAACTTGCCACTGCAACTGCCCCACGACTCTCTCTCTCTGGTGGCATGTGAGCGGCGGCACATTTGTGTTATCTTTAATTTTCGTTACAAAATTGGCCGTGCCAGCGCAGCTCCAATTGCCAATTCACGAGTATTTATTTTTATTACAACATCACTCGAGGCCCAATGAGAGCTGTCACTAAGTGAGCTTCCCTTTCCCCCCTTCCTCCCTCCCTCTCCCTCCCTACACGAATGAGCGGCAGCTAGAAGTTGTATTACATTTATTTATGTTATTCAAGAGCTTTGTTAACACAACAAACGGAAATGTGTTTTCTGTAAGGCTAGAAGCGATAGTGCGAGCATTAATTGCAAACAACATAACAAATTAAATGTCAGCTCACTGTAACATAACATAGACTGTAAATAACATAAAGAATGTAAACTCACTGTAACATAAACTGTAAGTAACATAGAAAATATTCATGCACTGTAACATAGCATAAGCTGTAAATAACAAAACTGTTAGATTTGCTGTTAAATATGAAATAAATAAATAAAAGTTACAAATGGAAAATTACATCAATAATACAACACAATTCAAAGACCTTGCCAATTTCAGTTTTGCAATATTTTTGATTTAAATTTAAGTTATAAGTTTAGTACTCGATGTCCAAGATCCTTGTGGCTTCCTGGGAACTGTCTTTCATTACATGGAATAGCCTGAAATTGTATTACACCACAGATTATATTACATTTATTTATGTTGTTCAAGTTCTTTGTTAGCACAACAAACGGAAATATAAAATGATAAAAATAACACAGCATATTTTCAGTAGCAAGCAACATGAAAGCAGCACAAACAAATACGGCTTCCAATGAAAATTCAACAGCAAATTTGCCTTGCCTTGTAGACTCAGCAAAGACTTTTCTCATCTCTCTATTGGTCAAGCACTAATATTTTTCACAATTTTTCACTTTTCATTTCCCATTTTACACTTGCCATTCTGCATTTATTCGTTTAATACATTTTTGTATTTTCGTATTTTGTGAGCAGATCAAACATTGTTTTTAGGCAACCTTGAATAAAATTCTCATTTTGCACTTTTGTTCAGCTGCAATTTGAAACATTTACTTAATGTATAATGCCAAAAATTGTTACTTTATTAGAGTTTCTTAAAACGTGCTTAATTACCAGATTGTATTGCAACAATTTCCAGGGATTTTGTAAATGATCATAATAATCATAAATAACAGTAAGTTTTTCTGCTTGAAAAGCAACTCACAACAAAGTAATTTTATACCATAATTATTATTTATTGATTCCTATTCCTATTACTGCAAGCTTAAATAAGCTTTAAATGAGTGTAGTAAAATAGGACAAAATAAAGCAGAAATAAATAAATGTGTACAAATACCTTTATTCCATTTACAAATAGTGCATAATTGAAGTAAACTACTTGCTTGTCTGAGCAGTTGTTGCAATCATTTGTAACATATTCTGAATGCAGTAAATGAAACTCTTTGAGCATCAACTGGGAATGTAATGCCGCATCATGCCTAATTATCGACTTTATTTGCAGAATTAATTATCAGCAGCATGTTGTTGAGTTAACCCCAATAAATAGAGGACAGAACGAAGACAGGCGATGACAAAGAGAGCAGCTCTGTCCTGCCGCATTAAGCATACGCAGTGTGTGCACTGAAGACGCAAGCTGGCCAAGCAACTTAAATTGTCAAGCAGGCATTTAAAACCCGTTCGCATCAATTCCAGCAGACGCATATGCTCAACTTGACTTGCGGTGATTTTTTGCAACTTCCAGGCTGGAGTTGTTAACTGCTTGCCGCTGAATTGCCGCCTGACTTGTCCGGCTGTCTGTCCGTCTGCTTGGAGTGCTTTGCACATTGACAGCGTTAATTAACTTTTAATTTAATTTCGCGTAAATGAGTTTTTACTGTCAGCGAACTCTGCTGTCCGCTGCATGCTTTCAAGCGTGGTTTGCAAATGTGGCAAGTGCAACTGCAACAGCAACGACGACTGAGACGCCAGTGTCAATTTATGCCACCAAAGTGAAAATCCAAACTGAAAGATTTATGTATGCAATGTGGTGTATATACTATGTACATATATGTATGCATATGCATATGCATATGTGTGCATGTATTATTTATTATATTTTTCGCTGGCTAAATGTGATTTATACGAAAATCTCAGCGTCGCCATCGACGACTGTGGAAATATTTTGCATCGTTTGAGATTTTCAATTGAATTTGCAGCGACAACAAACGAGAACGAGACCGAGAACGCGATGCGGATGCCGAGAGCGCAACACTCGCAGGCAGCAAACACGCATCGCAACGCGTGAATAAGTGCTTTAGACCACTGTGCAGCCAGCTGAGCGAGTGAGCGAGCGAGAGGGGGAGAGGGGGAGGGAGTGAGAGGGAAAGCGAAGTCAGAAGCCAGTGTGCTTCACAGAAGGTGTGTGTTTTATTAATTGCCAGAGCCGTTGCCGTTGCCGCTGCCGTTGCTGTTGCCGTTGCTGATGTTGATGTTAATGTTGATGCTGCTGATGCCGCAGCAGCAGCCACCGCCACCGCCACCGCTATCGCCACCGCAGCAGCAGCTGGAGACAGAGAAATATTCCAGCAACGCACGCATGTGGTTTCACTTTTTTCCCTTTTTTTTCGCTTTTTTTCCCTGGCTGCCTGGCTGGCAAACAGGTCCCTGGCCGTGTCCGCGGCATATCGTTAATGAAAACTGATTCTAGTGCCATTAACGTACGAGCTCTTCAGGCCAATGGCAACAACATCAGCAACAGCGTTCGAGTGGAACGCCAGCCAGCTCCTTCAGCCATCTCCTTCGTTCCGACTCATTTTTTCACTGATGCGTACTTCTCCCTTGCCTCTTGCCTCCTCGTGCCCCTTGCCACCTTGCAACTGATTGCGTCCTCGCATTGTTGCTGCCGCTTCGGGTTTGCCTTTGATACCCGCTTCTTGCTCTCGCGCCGCCTGACGACTTAATGACAGGCGTACAAAATATACAACAACGGCGTGAAAACTGCATGCAATGCGCTCTGTTCGATGATTACCTTTTAATGCAAAATACATATACGAGTGTATGAAATGAAAAACAAGCAGACGGCCAAACAGTCGAGTAGAGAGTAGAGAATGCTCGACAGCGAGATGCTGCATAATAAATTAATTATATTTTGTTCCCTGAAATTTTTGTAGAATCGTTAAGTTTGTATTTTAGCAATTGAATGGTGAAATCGAAATAAATATATGACTAAAATAAGATTATTTTATTTGAAAGCATTTTATCTGCACTTGTCATTCATTGAGGATTCGCAATTGTCGAATAATTTATAGCAAACTACTTAACTCTATCTCGATTATTAAAGAATGTAGTAATGTAAAAATAATTTTAATTAATATCTGTCTTTCTATATATTTTTATATTATCTGCAGATTGTTTGAATTGCGATTTAGTAATTAAATATTTAATATAAATATGTAGACATAAATGTTTAAATCAAATTGTGGTTTATTTTTATGGCAGTGGAAATTTGATCTGCAAACGCTGAAATATAATTTTTGAATAACCAGCCCAACAAATCAGTTTGTGAATGCTGTACAAAATGTATATACTTCTTGTAGCGCTTGTTTTGGTTACAGGGTATTCTCTGCAGGCAGCAGCAAGTTGGTGGAGCGGCGAGAAACTGGAAACTGGAAGCTGGGATCTGGGATCTGGACCAAGCTCTGTCATGGCATCGCATGTGTAAATGACGCTTAAAATTGAAAAATTAAATGAGAAATTATTATGTGTGGCGGCAGTGGGCAAAAGCGAAAGAGAAACGGAAGGAGAGGGAGAGGAATGTGATGCGATGTCCCGATGGGACGACGACGAGGCGTCGCGTCATTAAATTAATTTGTCAAATATGTATAAAATAATAAATTACCTTTTTGTCAGTTACTCGTTTATTAATTTGTACATGGCAACAACTTTTCGGCCCGCTTCGACACACAGCAACAGCAGCAGCAGCAGCAAAAAGGTGTTGAAAAAAGGCGCCAACAAGAGCGGCCAGAAGTCAACTAGCGTAAAAAATTATGATGTGCTGAAAAAGCGAGCACATCAAATTGAAAATGTGTATATATGCTTTACGATACGTAACGTTACGTATACGCCATGTGGGCGTAACCTGCGCGCGTTTAATAGAAACGTGGCAATGTCAACCATCAGGCATCAGGCAACAGCCGTCAACTGATGTCCCTCGTCACATGTCCTGCAGCGAGTGCTCTACTTATTTTTATTGTGCGCTGCCAAAAAGCTGAATGATTTATGATTTATTCAATGCAATGACGGGCAATTTGTAGGAGTATCAGAGCGGCTGTTTGTCTGTTAAATTATTTTTTAATGGCTCTATTAAAAAACACAACAACCCGACCAGGAGAGCCGGCTGCAACTCGATGGTCCGACACAACAAGGTCCACAATCAGGACGAACAGGACGAACAGGACGGGCGGACTAAGAGACTAAGAGGAGCTCAACATGCCGCCTGCCGTGTTGGGGATTTGGCGGCAGCATTAACATGAGCCAATACAAATGGCATGCCAAATTGTTGTGGATGAACAAGTTCGGAGCGCGCTGCACATAAAAAATAGTGGACGTGGAGCCCCAAAGCCAGAATGCGATTTGGCGGCGCATTTGTTTTAAATTACCCTGGCGTGTAAGTGATGAACAAGTAAATAGTCCCGACATAAAACAACAACTTCAGCAACAATAAAAAATAAATAACAAACCGAGCAGTCGACGATAAAATAGCAACAACAACTGCTGAACTGGGCAGCGGTTCGAGTGGATCCCAAAACTAAAGTGGAGCATTGAACCAGCTCGAGATGATTGGATTTTGCTTCGCTTCGACTTTGACTTCTGCTGGAGCTGGAGCTGGAGCTCGAGTTTTGTTTTGAGGGATTAGGACTGGCCCCAACCCAACAATGATGAGCCATAAAACTATTGTGGTCGGCTGTCTTTAAGCAAATCACATGTGGGATTTGCAGCAGCTTTCGGCAACACAGCAAAGAACAAGTCGCCTAAGACCCTCCAGATTAAACACCCCTAACAGAACCATTAGGCAAAGTGCTCTTGATGCTTCCTTCTTGATCAAATTTCAAGCCCTAAAAAACGCTTTCTTTTATTCGAAGTTGCAGACCAAAAATTGTTCTTTTCCTCAAATTTATTTGCAATTGTAAAAATATATAAATTAAATACGTATATACATATGACGATTACTCTTAGTGTCGAAATAATTTGTAGTAATGGCATTTTGACTTCGACATGCATATTACGAAACTGGATTTTATTATTTTCATTATTTAATTTTAAGCAGTAAGTAACACAATTCGCATATATATTTTTAATGGCTTTTATTTCAAATTGTTGTTTAACAGAGACTGATGTTAATTTAATCTAAATTAAATTAAACTTTAAAGTTAAAAATACTTTTTAAATACAAATTATTTTTATTTTCGTGCTTGTAAGAAACTATTGCATTATTAATGCTAATTAAATTCGACTCATTTTCCAGTAAGCGAGAACTATAAATATTCACAAAGTCAATAGTTTGAGTTCGCTTGAATTGGAATCGCTTGGTTAACAAAATGTTTACAAGGTTTTTCACTTCGCTGGAACTCTTTGCAGCGCGCTTGCAAGCGATTGAATCGATGAGTCGACGATGGGAGAACAAACACGAATGGTAAATGAATGCGACACTCGAATGTTTAAACAAAGCCAAAACTGTTGACGGTAATAGATGATTCGAAAAGTCGATTAACAAAATACGAGTACATGGGAAACTTTCTCGTCCGTCAGCCAACCAAACCTGTCATTAGTATTGTGTTTACAGAGCTCAATTTTAGTTGAATTACTTCAACTTTGTTGCTCCCTCTCTCTGTCGGTTTGTCTGTCTGTCTGTCTGTCCTGATGATACGGGATCCGTATCGAAGTGAAGTGCAGAGAACTTTTAGTAAATTAAAATATTCTCATTAAGCGCGACCCGGAACAATGGTTGTCAGCTGTAATTAAGCGCAGTCCTCGTATGCATATGCTTTTTTCCATCTCTCCCTCCATTTTTTTGGGCGCCTCGTGATGTATTAATTTAGAGCGAAGCAGCAGCAACATTTCGGTGGCATTGTCGGACATTGCTACAGCAACAGCAACAGCAGCAGCAACCAAAACAATTTCATAGCTGAAAAATGCCATTATGCGTTTGTATTAACACACAGCTACACATACCAGCATTACACACACACACAAACGAACACACACACACACAAACGAACACACACACAGATACAAAGATAGGTGCACAAGATTCAACGTAGCATTAACAAGCACGTCGCATGCAAACTAACTGAGCGCCATTCGAGCACAAATATCACTGATACGAATCATATGCGGCAGCAGCCAAAAAACACAGCGAGGGTTGCCACAAAACTACCCACAATGTGGCAACAAAATGTGACAGTTTTGCAGAGAGAAAGTTGTGTAAAAATGTGCGAGATAAACAAGCAACAATTTGCTGCATTCTGACTTTGAAGAAAATAATAATTATGTTATTGCATTAATACAAATTTATTTATTTTATTGAATACCCAGCAACAATTAGTATTTTCTTATCTAGTAAATAAACTCACTTATTTTACAACATGCATAAATTGTAAATTACATTTAGAACTTCAGAACTATTTCACAATTTGAAGTGAATATAAAACCATGAAGTTACGCAGCAATTAAAAAAGTATTTAGCAAATTACGCTTATATGTTAATTTTTGTAATGGTCGCCGGCTGGAATTGTTTTGCTGCCACCCACGTGGAAAGGATGCGTGCAACGTTGAACGTACGCTAAATAGTTTGCGAATATTAGATACAGCATCCTTTGTTGCTCTTTCTGGCTGCTCACACACACACCCAAACACACACAGACACAGACAGAGCGAAGGACATTTATACGCCCAGATAGTCATACCTGTTTTTGGGATGCTGGCAAAAGTTAGTTACGAGTACCAAACAATGATATTACGTAAAATATTTTCAAATTGCTGCTGTTACAGCAAACTCTGCTGGCTGTGTGTGTGAGGGAGTGTGTGTGTGTGAGGGAGTGTGGAAGGGGCGTGGTCTTGGGATTGCGGCCATGTGGCATGTGACAGCAAAGCGTTGCTAACTCCGCCCCTGCACCTTTGGCGTAATTGTGTGGCACATGACCCCATCGTCAGAGTCGAGTTGCCGTTGTTGTTGTCGTTGCTGTTGCCTGTGGAGTGTGCTTCACCCTTTTGGTGGCGAGGGGAGCGGGGGGAGTGCAATAACCACAATTTCAGATGGAGCTTGCCAAAGGTGTCCTCACTCCCCTGTTGCCCTTCGCCTTGCCTCGTTCCAAGCGTACGCTCATTACGTTTTGGCTTTGTTTTGCACTAATTAAATTTGAATGACTATTTTCACTTAAAAACTTTTTGCCTCCACGTTGCTCTCGTTATTGTTGTTGTTGTTGTTTCTGTTTCTGTTTCTGGTGGGGGGCAAAACTCTTGAGTGAGATATAAACAGCAGCAGGAAAACCCCAAAAACCCGAGCAGCAAATGCCAAAGTGTCGCATGCTTGTCACACAAAATATTAGAAATAATACTTAACCATAGAATTGCAGAGGTTTTTTGCCATTGTTCACCGCCAGCAACAGCAAGAGCAACAACAGCAACGGCAACAACATTTTTTGAGCTCTTGCTCCCCAGCGAGGGTTTCAAATGTCAACTGCGAAATTAGCAGCAGACCAGAGAGCGACGGCAAATGGCAACCGGAAACGTGCCGCAAACCGGAAATAAGCAACGCTGCGTTGCAGCAGCAACAACAACGACAGCAATGGAAACAATTAGTTGGCATTTTCAAAAGCTGTCATCAAATTCATTTTGCCATGTTAATATTGTACATCGAGTACTCGATGGCCCCGATGTAAATCCAAACAGTTTAGACACACAGACACAGAAGCGAGAGGGGGGGAGGGAGGGGGAGAGAAATCTATACGGTATTTAAGCGGAATTAAAATTAAATGCATTGCAGTCACATTCGATTTTTGCCATTTGCCATTTGCTTATTGCCTCTCTGTCTCTTCACCATGTGCACTGCATGCTGAACAAATGGTCGCTGGGATAATAGATATTAATGGATTTTGTGTCATCCAGCAAACATTCAACCAATAATAATACATATCAGCCAGAGAAAAACAAGCGATGAAGCCAGACTGTGAATGCCGAATGGGAAAATGCTCTTATCATTTATCAATAAATATATTTTATTTATTTTTGTTACACTTTTCTAATCAGTCTGCTTCCAATTAAAAGTGTCGAGTAAAATGATTTGTTTTGTACTTTTATTCCCACACTTTTTAATTACTATAATGCTTTCCTAATCCAATTTTAAATGCCTCGCAAATTATGTTGGCAGCTGAAAGACTCTCCTTCGGCGCTTTCGGTTGCATGCAACGCATTTATAATTGATGGCAGGCTGACACTTTGCATGACTAAATGATGATACTCGCTCGGCAAGTGGATGTTCAAATAAAACAGCATCAAGCAATGGTTGCATAAATAAATAACAAACCTATCGATGAGCTTTGGCCCAGGGGACATCGCAGTGGGAGACCATATAGAGACAAAGAGAGAGATAGAGAGTGATAGAGTGAGAGAGAGAGAGGGAGAGGGAGTAGCCAAAGGCGGAACTGAGCAGAAACAAACAAAAGCCACACAAAAATATTTAATTGTATTGCAACGAAATGAAATAAATTGAAGTTCTGTATGCAGAGTTGTTGTTGCTGTTGCCGCATTTTTGTTGCATGCAAAATGTTGGCCAAGTTGCAGCCTCAACGACCGCAGCAAACCGCTCAAATCAATTAAGCGCACAATTTCATAAATGCGCAACACATTTTAAGTAAATACGGGTTTAATTAAATTACGCACAACCCAGCAACTACACTACACTAGACTACACTGCACTACACTACACTGCACAACAACTTCAATTTCCCCTTCCTCTCTAAATGTGTGGCAGGCGACAAATATTTTAAAATGCTAATAGAGTTAATTTATTTGTGACTAAGTCAATTATATTAACAGATTCAACATCTTTTTCATTGCATTTATGTTTTAATCAATTTTAATTACATTTTTGCTAGTAGACTACTTTAAACATACAATTTAAACAATTTCACTAAAATATTGTAGGTAAACACAAGTAGAACTCATCAATAACAACAACTTTTCCAGTTAAAAAGCAATTACTAAACTCAATTTTAAATAAATTCAACTTTACAAAGGAAACTAAATAAACTCAGTACAAATTCATTTTATATCACAAGCTTCAAATGTATGCAACATATTCACAAATAAATAAACCATTTTTTAAACATTTAATTGCCATTGAAATTTTCCATTTTCACCAATTTTCTTAAATAAATTTACCAATTACTCAAGTACGCTCCTTGATTCAAATTATCAATTAATGGCGCTGAAAACCATGAGTTATTATATTTTATTTCATTTTATTATTTATGTATATTAATTTAAGTTTATCTTATCAAAAAAGTAGATAGTTAAAACCAAATTTAATTATTTTTACAAGCAAAAACCTTTTCTCTACTGTAACCGAAAATGTTTCTAATTTTTGACAAAATTTATTATTTCTTTGGTCGCCTTTTGGCCGTGTAATTAATTCGGCAATTAATGAGCATTTTTTGCGCTTTCCCTGTAAATACGCATTTGTCCTTTGCGCCCACTCGAAAGAGACCTTTCTGCGAAATAAGTCTGCAGGGAATATTTGCGTAATTCTATTCTCGTCTAAAACATTGTTTTCAAGTGGTTTCGGGTTGCGGCTGTTGTCGCTTTTGTCGGCTGGGCGACCGTTATTGGTGTCAACAATAAGCCAAACCGTCTAAAAATAAATAAAATGCAATGATAATTGGCCAACAGACGATACGTGTGTGTGTGTAAAATTGTGCAATCATTTAACGCTGCGGGGGCTGCAGTTTCTACACAGTTTGTTTTTGACAAACTAAAACAAATGTCCATAAATATGAGAGTGTATGCGTGTGTGTGTGTGAGAGAGAGAGTGTGAAAAGTGAATGCGTATTAAGAGCAGGCGACGCTCGATGGTCGCCAATAGCCGCGGGTCTGATTAAAATGAAATATGAACATTAACCGCATTTGTTTAAACCGCACAAAACTGTAAACACACACAAAAGCTGAGAGAGAGAGAGAGCAGCGATGAAGAGAACCCAATTGATTTTGGTCGTTTGACAATATCGCAGCTGAGCGGCAAAAACACAGGCTGGAAGCACAGACTTCCAATGCTTTTTCCATTTCTGTTTTGCACGTGAATTCATGCAGTGAAGACATTTTGGCTGACAGGGTCAGAATTCGACATGTATGTATGTGAATTGCGAAGCGACAAAGAGAGCGAGAGCAGAGAGCAAAGGGTCGTGTCGTGTCGTGTGTTTGAGATGATGGACAAACTGCGACAAGAAAATTTAATAATGAAATTGAATTTACAATTATTTTTGTTTTGTTTACGCACACACACACACATAGATAAGCACTTGTGCACATAGAGTGGAGGGGGAGAAGGGTTTTGGTAAATATTTGATTTGCGTTAAGCGTTGAGTTGAGCGCCACATCAAAGCGACTTCTTGTCACAGGTTGGAGTGAGGAGTGAGAGGCAACGGGACAGATGGATAGTTGTTGCTGTCTGAAATGTAATTAAATGGCGCTTTGTTTGCTCAACTACATTTTACATACAGCGGCCAATTACATATCAATTAATGCTGAATTAAAGCCGAGCCGAGTTCAGAGCGTGTCTAGATATCATGTAATTCAATGCTCAATTAACTCAGCACAGTAAAATCTTAAGTAATTGCAATAAAACAGACTACCTGAAGTACATATTTTATAAAGTTACTCCAAGTTCTCTCCCTCTCTCTCTCTCTCCTACTCTTTCTCCCACTCTCGCTGGTTGCTGTCAAGTAAATATGCCATAAAATCAGCGCCAAAGGAAGTGCGCCAGCCTTCGGGATAAGGACGACGAGGTAAGTCAGTTAGTGTTGTGTGCCACACAGCGAGGCAGGCTCGCAAAACGAGGGGGCGCCAAGGGGGGGGTGGTTGAGTGCCACCCTTATTGGCGGCCCCAAATGAAGAGCTTTCACATGTCTGCCGCATAAAAATGGAACGCTGTTAAACGCACCACGGGGATTGCTGTGGCAAGCAGTGGAGTCCACAGTGTGGCATGCAGCAACTGAGCAACTCGCTTGCGCCAAAGTTGTTTTGGTGTCGATGTCTAAAGGCAGCAAACAACAACAACAGCAACAGCAACAGCAAAAATTGCTTATGTTTTCATAAAATGAAGCGCAAACATTTTTTGACTGAAAAGCATAATAAAAGCAAAAACAACAGCAACAAGCGGAAGGGGGGAACAAAAGGGAAAGGGGGATAGGGCGAAAATACTTTGCCTTGAAGCTGTAATCTGATTTTATTATAATTTTGATTTTGCTTTCTTTTCATAAATTTTATAACAAACTCGCAGCAAACCAAAAAAACAATGCTAAGCAAAAACCACCGCCAATAATAATAATAATAATAATAACAGCAACAGCAACAACAACACGAACAACAACAACAAAGGGAGACGAAAGCAACTGAGCTGAACTTTGGGTAGCTGCTTCTTCCTCTTCCTCATCTTCTGCTGCTTCTTCTTCTTCTTGTATTTTTGTCAGTCGGCAAGCAGGCGTAAAATAATAAACGCGAAATAAAGTGGATGCCCGCAAAGAGGAAACCGCACGCACACACCTACACACATGAGCATGCATGTATGTGTGTGTGTGTGTGTGTGTGGGAGACACGTGTGCGTGTGTGTGTGAGGCACTAAGCCAGGAATACACTGAAGGAGCATGGCTGCTGCTGCTTGGCGAAGCGTTTACACTGATTTTCGCTTTCAGTCAATTTTAAAGACAACTTCAAGCCGCATAGCTAACCAGAGACAACAACAACAACAACAGCAACAGCAACACAAACACGAGACGCAGCCCATTTCCTTGCTGTTACATTTTTAATGAGATTAAAATAGGCTTACGCAACACGACAGCAGCAACAACAACAACAGCAACAAATTCTCTCACATACACCCACACACACACACACACACATACTTAATGTGTGTAGGTGCGTACTTAATGGCAATTTGGGGACTTGTATTAGACTCACTTTTTATACCCGCTAGCCATACGATAGAAGGGTATTTTATACTCATATAAAGTATACGCATTCTCGATCAGTGTCTGAGACTGTAAGTGTGAGAGCTACAATTATATCCTTCAGTCGAAATGCAAATTCTGAAATAGAAGATATTCAAGGAACAACTTTAAACCAGACGCAGCTGCATGTGATTAGTTCGTTTAGTTGATACACAAACCAAATATACTTTTTGGTATATTTTTTAAATACTCGTCTATGTATGTGGTATATTTTGGTTTATTTTGTAGTATATTCCACACCACATCTAGTTTTCGTTATAATTTTTAAAATAGTTGTAAAAGCATTTTACGTAGCGGGTAACTCACAGTCGAACACTGTCGATTGTTGTCTTTTTGTTTGTTTTGTTGTTGTTTAAAGAGTTGCAGGGCAAGCAGAAAAGGTTAAAGAGCTTTTGTGTCCCTTCTTGGCCACTCATTAATCTGCGAGGCATTAATTTCTCACCGCAAAATCCAATCTAAATTGCATAAATCAACAAGCCGTAACGCAGCGAGCGACGACGCTGGTGGCAAGTAGCTGGTGGCAAGTGGCTGGTGGCAAGTGGCTGGTGGCGCCTCCCCAGTAATTGGGTCACTTGTATGCGAAAAAGCAGCGAACTGTTGCATGTACGCAATACGTATGTATGCAGCATAGGCTGTGCAACAGACGTCGCAATCTAACAGCTACTTTGTCAAGCGGCAGCTGCAGGATGGCTGGATTGTGGCAGCCACATTCGATATGCCGCTTCGATTGTGCAACGCTGACTCGCGCTGCCTCGCGCTGCCTCGCAGATTTGTGCGCCCTAATTAATTAATTGAAATTCATGAATTGCACATGCGACTGACGCTTGAGGAGCGCGCAGTGTGAGTGCCACACACAGCGTGCCACAGGCTGCGGCAGCATCCAACTTGGCTGCATTTTAATTGCAATGAAAGCTCAGCGGGCGGCAAATAAAAAAAGCGATTCGGCAGCATTATTTTATTGAAACTGAAAGAAACGCTAAGCGAAAGCCGCTTAGGCCGCTGAGGCGTGTTTTAATTTATTAATGGGAATTTATCGACGGCGACAGTTTCAATTTTAGACGATCCAAAGACGGCGACGGCGACAGCGACACATTCGACCTACTGTGGATGCAACATTCAATCTGTGGCGGCTTATCTATGCGTCGCGTAATTTGGATTATTAAGTGCCACTTCATTTCGGCCTGTTCCCAAATCGACAAAATATTGAAATTGACAGCGAAACTGAATCCGAAATCGAACAGGTTTCGGGCTCGAATGCATTTCTGGTTTTCCCTCGGCCCATTAGGGAAATGTGAAATGCCAGTAGCCGACGTTGGATCGATTAAGCAATTCATTGATATATTTGTATCACTTAAGCGAAAGGCATTCGACTCCAACTAAAGTTATTTGATCCGGATTCCTCGGCCAAACTTAAACAGCGACTATCACATAAATTAAAACTTAATTCTTCCTCGCATACATTCGATTTATCTGCAAGACGAGTCCATAAATAAACTGCCATTATAACTTTTAGTAAACAGATTTATAGTGCAGCAGAAGCTCAAAAATTGGAATTCTCTGAAATTCAACACTTTAGAATTGTCTGAATTAATTTTTGTGCACTTCTATGTCTTTGTGTACATTGTTAAAAATTTAAATATTGCACTTTAATGCTTAGTAATTATCTTAAGAAATACATCTTTTGTATTTTATTTTTAATTAGGTTAACATACTTCAAAAGTCAGAATTACCCTAAAAACTATCTGGAATCATAATAATACAATCGTCTAAATTATCCTACCTTAAGCGTCGCCTTTCTCATAAGTTCCAAAGTAGATAAACATATTCAAAAATGAATATCAGAATATATTCAGGATCGAATGGAATAATGGAAATTATTTTTGCAATAGTACTATTTTTATACAATATAATTTCTATTGTAATTTGGAATAATATAAATTGCTTGTAGTTTTATTTATAGAAATTGTTTGTTTAGCATTTAGCATATTACAATTCTGTAGCAACTTCAAATATATGAAAACTATTTAGAAAATACAAACAATGATTAACATACTGAGGAATGATATATTCAGTTAATAAAATAATATTAAATATAAATATTATTCACTCATATTAATGTAGCAAGAGTATTTGGAGAAATTAAAGACTTTATGGAAACTATTTAACAATAGCAGAGAACTTGAAATTAAATAGAAATAAATTATGGAGCTGCTCTGATGCCTTTGCCTATTTCACGTACATAATCAAGCAGCATTCAGCGGAAAATAAAAAAATATGAATGTCTCTGGCGGTTTGAAAAGTTCGCGAATTATGTAATGTCGGCAGTGCATCTGTTAGCGCTTAAAGTTGCGCTTCCCCCTCAAAAATGCCGTCCTAATCAATGGGGAATATTTTAAAAACATTGCGGCAAGCGTTCGACACTCGCAGCGTGACTCAAAGTACGTGCAACAAATAATACGAGAGCAGAGAGAGTATAAACAACAAGAGCAATCGCAACAACAGCAACAACAGTGCCGAAGTTCGTTAACAGTTCGAGTATCGTAACATTTCGAGCTGTTAGCGGTCGGCAAGTTTAAGAGAGCGCCAAGTTTAAGAGCGCCAGCGAGAGCGGCGCAAAGGGCGAGAGCGAGTTCGAAAATGCGACAGAGACGGCGTGGGAGTTGTTGTTGCTGTTGTTGTTGTTGTCTCGCTCGTCGTCAGTCACGAACATTCGTACATACAAGTGTGTAGTAAGTGCATGCATGTGTGTGTGCGTGAGTGTGTGTCGGCATGTGCGAATATCGCAGTTGTAGATGTAGGCCAATGGGTAGTCGACGAAGCCTGCGACGGCGACTGCGAGCAACACAATGGGAGCGAGCAGAGCGGCAACATCAGAGGAAGGCAGCCAACGCGGCATAGTATGCCACACAAATGTTGAATAGTTGCGGAAGGTTATGAATTTCCGTGAGAAATTACTACAAGTAATATGTGAGTGTTAAATGTACATACATACGTATGTGAGAGTGCCGACCGAGCATGCATGTGTGAGTGTCTGCGAGTGTGTGTGTGCTGCCAACGCGATTATGTGAATATTTATATATGTACACGTGCCCACTCGCCTGCAAATACCTCTGTGTGTGCGTGTGTGAGTGTGTGTGAGTGTGTGTGTGTGTGAATACAGTGGACGCTCGCAAATTGGAAACACTTTGTTTTTAAGCCTATTTTAATTTGCAAATAGATCCTTTTAAAAGGACAGGAAATCATTGGGGTGGAAACTATGAAATAAAAGCCAAAATTTATTTATTTTCATTTTAAGCGAAAAAGCAAGAAATATCACAAATATTAATTTGTACTTTTGCTCAAAAATAATTATTCATTATCTGTAAATAAATAGAAAATTAATTATTTATTTTTAGTTTTAATTGTGTGCTCAACAATAATTATTATTGTAACCCTTTTTTCATTCATCATAAAAATAGTGGGTAAATAAATCAATAAGTCATCATTAATTAAGAGTTACATTTTTTTTATTTATAAGATTATGTAATTATGTAATGTATTAAATTACTCATAAAAATTAATAATGTTTATAAAATAAGTTATAATTACTACTACAACAAAGCAAAACATTAACTTCAATTACTGCCAAAACTTAAATTCTTCTTTCGAATTCTAATTCGTGAGCTTCTACTGTACTGCTCTGTAGTTATTGTTGTAGTTGTAGTTGTAGCTCGAACTTCAGCTGTAGCTGTAGCTGTAGCTCTGCCTCTGTAGCTGGGAATTTGGAATTGGTATCAGGATTGGGGCTTCTGCTGCTCCTTCTGCTTCTGCTTCTGCTTCTGCCATTGCATGGGCTGTGCGCGCTCGTGTGTGACCACGTTAGAGTTGCCGCTTCCCTGCCCTCTACTCTTCCCTTCTACTCGCTCTCCTCCTCCTGCTGCTTCTTCCCTTTAGCTGGTGCAGAGTGTGTGTGTTCTCATGTGTGCATGCTGATAACAATGTTGCACTTGCTAATGCATTAATTTTAATGCATTTTCGGCTAGAGTAGCCCAGCGTCGAGCCGTTTAAATTTCCGATGTAGCCCCACAGGACACACACCCACACACACACACACACACACACACATACAGGACGAAAACAGTTCCAGCTACAGTTCACTTAATTATATGAATGCTGTTAAGCATGCAAAGACGGGGGGGGGGAGCACAGGAAAAGGCAGATGACAAGGGCAGCCGAAAAGTCAGGGGAAGCGGACGGGGCAGAGCAAAAGTCACCGGCAAGCCTCGCAGTTATCCATCTTAGTTTTAGCGAGGTGCCATGCCCTTTATACTATATACATATTTATACTTATCCCTTATCTTATCTGCATCCCAATCCCAATTCCAACTCCGTTGCCGTTGCCGTCGTTCATCTCAGCTTTATGCCTCATGCTTCAGCATTGTGATCAAAACTCTGGCAAAAGTGTCGTCCTCATCATTATCGCTTTTGTTTCAAGCTGCCGCTGTTGATGCTGCTGCTGCTGCCGAGAGCAAAACGAGCTCATGGATGAATCCTTTGGTCCTTTGGCGCCGGCCTGACACTTTTCTGACATTGTGCAAATGAATAATTGTGCTTTTCTTTGCCGGCACCGTCCCCTCTCCCTTCCACTTTCCCTTCCCCTGTCAGGCTGGGAGTCAGGGCCACACAGTGACAGTCACAGCCCGACCACAACAACAACTGCACATCCGTTCCACATCGCTCGCTCAATGTCTCATCATCATCATCATCATCATCATCACCATGACAGTCAACATCATTATCACAGTTGTCGTCAGCCTCGTTGCTCATTCGCCGCGTTGCCTTCGCCTCTCTCCTCTCTTCGCCTCTCTTCTCTTCGCCTCTCTTCGCCTCTCTTCGCTGCAACCGCAGCCAAACAAGCAGCTAAACAGTCGCTTAGACAGCAGCAGCTAACTGACCCCTTTTCAATGGGCCATCCGCTGGATATGGCTAACGGGATTGCGCTGGACATTCTCCCTCTCGCTCTCGCCCTCGCTCCCTCTAAGCCTGCAATGTTTGCCCATTCATTTTGTTTCTGTTTGCGCTTTGATTGACGGAGCTACGCCGAGCTGAGCTCGTTGCTGACACTAACTCAGCTCCTCCAGCTCCTCTTTGGCCGTTGCTCGTTGCTCGTTGCATGTCCTTGCGCTTGTCCTTTCGCCAAGGCAAATGCCACACTGCGCTTTCCAGCCAGCCATCCAGCCAGCCAGCGTTATTAATGATTTCTCCAAAGTTTTCGCTACATTTTATGCTACATCTTCTGTCCGGATCCCCGCTTGTTGTTTATTCTTCTTATTGCTCTTGTTCACTGTTGTCGCTCTCTCTCTCTTTCTCACTCTTTCCTTGTTGTTGTTGCGCATTGTTGATTGTTCTTTTATCTCGTCTCTGTCAATTCGCTCCGTTATATTGCTGCGTTCCATTTGACTTTGGGTTTTGAATTTCCGCCAGCTCCCAACGGACACCAGCTATCCAACTCTTCTCTTTCTCTCCCTCTCTCTCTCTCTCTTTCCATTTATGAGCAGCGTTTCACGCTGAATTGAACTGCCGATTTTCGGGTTACCAACAATCTGCAGTTCAGTTTTGTTTTACATTTTCAACGTTCGCATCGCTTTTTTCCTGTTGCTTATTTCCCCCCAGATAAATACTTGTCAATCAGTTATTAATTGCTTTTCAAAATTTATTGAATTTGCGGCTGCAACTCGCTCCAGTTGCACCAGCAGTTGTTCCCAGCAGACCTCTCTTCCTCTTGCCGCCTGCCCCGCCCTCCTCCCTCCCCCAGCATCATTTCCCAAAAACCGATTGCCCAACTCATGATTGCTTCTGACTTCATTGCTCTGCGCTCTGCTCTCTGTGCAAAACCTCAAAACTGTATGAGCAATTGATTCCAATCGAGTAGAAAGCAAGCTTCTCTTTATGCAGCCAATTCAATAGAGCTTGCCACTTGTCAAAGTGGCAACCTGCACAGCTGCACTACCAGATACCCTGTATTCAACACCAGGAAATTTTTACAAATAGTAAATACAGCTGAGAGAAAAAAGATTAAGTACATATAATTAACAGATCAGTTCTCTACAAATATACAAGTATACAAATAAGTTTTAGTAATAATTATCTTCTAAAATATATAGATATCATTATGATTTATAAATAAATATTTTTGCAAATTGAATTGGCACTTTGCTTACTTTAAATTAAATTAAAAAAGTAAATTAAATTAAAAAATTAAACTTTTTAAATTTATTTTAATTTTATTTATATTCTTTTGAATATATATTCTTTCTGTTTAAAATGAACATGCTGTGATATAGAGTTTGCACACAGTATCTGTACAACTGAATTTATTCACAAAAGCATGGCATAAAATATAGAAATATTTTATTTCGTGTTTCAAATGAAGATTCTAAATTATTATTACATATATTTTCTTTTTCAAATATTAGAGTTAGTTCGCTGCAAATAGAATTCTTAAGCAGCAATCCAAGCCATCAACTTTTTTAACAACATATTGGATTTGCATTTGAAAATATTGTTGAAATATTTTAGATATTTTAAATTATTGATGCATAACATTCTTGTTCTTTTCAAGAATAAAAGTTATTCCAAGGCAAGAGAATTTTTAAATACCAATCCAACCACTATTATGAGTTATTCTCAGGTGTTCAAAAAGAAATGCTAAATACCCAATGAGTTGAAACGGGACATGCAAACTGGAAGCTTCAATTATGGATCTTGTCTGCGGTTAGTTAGAGCAAACAACAAGTTGTTAACTAACCTTGTTCTGTGGCATCAACAGTGCCGTTTGCCAGGCCTATTAATGGTTAATAAATGCAGCTGCAAACTCTGTTAATTTCAAAGGCAAATTTCTTGGGTTTAATTGCATTTCTGCTGCTCGAGACTGCGATGAGACTCGTCAGCTGTCATGTGGAGGGGCAGCGGCTAAAAAGACAGTGCGACAATAACACAAAGCGACATGAGTGTGGCAGCTTGTTGTGTGTGGCACAGTGAGAGGCAGCAACGGGGCCTGGGCTGATGGCGCCTCGCCACAATGAGAGGCAACAATGTGCGCCTGAAAGGTGTGTGGCAAGCACAACAACACACGTAGCTGCAACAGCGAAATGCAATTAGAAAATAGATGTGGCAAGTGAGAGTGAGAGAATGAGAGGGAGAAATGGTTGCAGAGAGTTGTTAGCCCAAAAAACCAAGACAACACACAGAGAGAGAGAGCAACCGAAATTCACTCTCCATTTCATTAAATGCACTGCAATGTTTATTAAAATGCACGAAATACTTTCGAGAACAATGCATTTCTCGGGTTAGCACTTTGTTGCTCTCGATGTTTACGAGAGGCAGCTGCAACAGCAACACAAGTAATTGACTTTGCCTCCTCTCTGTCTGGCCACAGCCTCCGAGATTGCAACTTCAGTTCAACATGCGAGACATATGCAGATGGTGCCCACTTTGGGGCTATTGCTGTTCGCGCATCTGGCAACATCTTGTTGAGCTGTCAAAATATGCTTGTTAACAACATTTGTTGCACCGCAAACAACAACTGCCTCAGCCTCAGTTCCAACTCGCCTGCTTGCCCCGTCGATGCATTAGCCTTAAACATGTTTACAACACACATCAGCATCTCAGCTCTCAACTCTCAGCTCGGTTTAGTGGCAAGCTTTTAGATGCCTGCTTTCCATTTAATTTCTGACAGCAACATTTTTTCATTATGTTTTTCTGCTTCTATTTTGCTTAGCAAAAAGCGACAAAAATAATCATAAAAATTGCCGTTCTTTTAAATACCCATTAAAAGCGCTTTTAGGGGAGTATAAGAACCAGAATCTGAAACTTAAATGACGATCATTTTATACTGTAGCCTAACAATAATTATTAATTTTGGGTAACCATTCTTTTTTATAAAAATAAATTCGAAAGTAATAATTATCTCATACATGCTTTACTTTTTCTTAAATAACATTAAATGACTGTAAGTCATCATTATATATGATCAAATTACAAATTATATGCAATTAAATAAACAAATTACGTCTTTCGTGTTTATTGTTATGAATCCTTGTAGCAAAGCAACCTCCAGACTTAGTAGATAATTCGACCAAAAATAATTATTTTGTTGTAATTAATTTTATTTTGCAGTGTATTTGAAGTGTGTGATTTTGTTATTTAAAAGAGTGCTGAGTTAAACACTTTAGATAACTCTATAAGCATTCTAAAGTCAGGGCATCTTCTCGTCGCGCACTCTCGCTGGCTGCGCTTTGTACTTGTTGTTGCTTTTGTTTTGTTGCTGGCATCTTGTTCAACTTTATCTGGTGGTAAACTTTCCATAAATAGCCATGCGACCAGTCGACCAGTCCATGCAACAGATACGCTTGTGAGCCGCCGCCTTGGGCGTGCGTTTGTCTAATAGATCAGCATCAGTGGCAGGCAGCAGCAGTCGAGGCAGCAACAGCAACAGCAACAACAGCAACAACAGCAACAACAGCAACAAGAGCAGCAGCAGCAGCCGCAACAGAATTAGCAGCAACAACGGCGACTCAAATGTGCTTTTAGGCCATTTATCATTTGGGCGCTGTCTGCAATTTCAGCGACTGGGCGGCGTTCATGTTGCATGCAGCAGCCGCAGCAGCAGCAGCATCAACTGCTCTGCCTCGGCAGCCTAAGCATGAAATTCGAGCGACGTGCGCGCACAAGGTGTCTGCATTTCAACGCCTCGGTCTTGGTCGAAGTCTGAGATGAGATGAGACCCCCATTGGTCTGCTGGAGAAACCTGGACAAACCGCCGAAGCTGTTGTTGCCGCTGTGGATGCTGCTGGCAACGAGAGGCAGCTCGGCGACTTGGCTTTGCTTCATTTACACTCCAAATTATTCAGCATAAATCATTTTAATGTTGCGTGATTTTTAGACGGCCATTTAGCGGCCCGTGAATGTCACTTAAAATTTGACACATTAAAAACAAAGCAAACACACAACGAGGGCTGCTTCCAAAGTTTCCACTTCACAGTTTTCTTTTTTTCGCATCCATATTACAAATAATTCACATTAATATTTTATTTCCTGAAAAGTACAAAACTGAAAAGTAAAACGCTGTTGTTTGATTAAAGTTGAGGATATCCTAAAACGCATTTCATTCAATATTTTATATTTATATTTATATTTTAAAACTTTTGTATATCCAACTGAAAATGAATTGCTGTGTGAGGGCCAAGTTGAAACGCCTTTAATCTCATACAAATTAAGTGTTTTATTTTTATATTTTGTATATATTAAAAGTTGAATAGGCGGCTGAAGAGTGATTTAATGTTGCAGGCTTAAGGTTGAAGTTGTCTTGAGACGCCTTTAATCTTGGACAATGAAGTGTTTTATGCTAGTTATGAATAAACATATAAATATTTCGATAACAAATTGGGGCTTATTTATGTAAATTGGTGTGCTCAAAAGAATTGTTGCAACCAGACAAAAGTGTCGAGTTTTGTGAGATATATATGTATTTGGTAACTGCAGAGTTTTATATTCAAATGACGCCAGATGCTGCAGCGATACATAATACGAGTACACATTATAATTGCAGACACATAAACTTTTGACCGTGCTTTAAACCAGACGCAGAGTTGAAATGATGCAGATCAAAGCACGAAGAATGAACGATGGCAGAGGAGAATGTATCTGTGTGTAAACACATGTGCTTTGAAGTTGATTCGAAATTCATTTCAACTTTGAGTTGGCATTCGCAGGAATCACGTCTTTTAGTTCGCAGCACAAATGATACTTTGTTGATGTCGTCGTCGATGTCGTCGATGTCGTTGAGGTTTCCCGAGCGTGTACATATAGAAAAAAGGCGACATTCATTAGCTTTATGGCTGCCAGACTGTTTAGGCAAACTTACGCCATCGACTTTGGGCCTGCAGCGGGATCTCTGCAGGAAGCGCATTATGTTGGGCGGCATATGTTCCTTGTACATCGCGTATTGGCGCAGCACGAAGCGGCAGGAGCTGAAGTGCACACATTGGCCCTCGGTCTTCTCGGGTCCGGGTGTCTGGCAGCTGTGCTCTGCGAATATATATCCATACAGTATATACTATATATAGTGTACTATATATGTGTGGCAGCTGACTTACGTGTGTGGCACAAAGTTGGCAGCAAGATGACGAGGCAGCAGCTCAGGAAAATCAATCGAAATGTGTGCCGCATTTTGAATTCGAAATGCCAAAAAGAAAAGTTGCCCCCCAAGGCAATTTTGATGATGTATTAAAGTCGCGTTAAAGTCTCATACGCTTTAATAAGGAACTGAAACTGAACTCGCGTTGAGTTGAGCTGGGCAGCAGATTGTTGCTCAAGTAAACAGCTTGGGCAACTTTGATAAGCAGCGCGTCGGAGGCGTCGCTTATCAGGCGCGGCCAAAAAAATATGTACATAATATGTAAACAAAAGGCAAAACACAAGTCGAATTTCATTCCTTTGCTATCCACGCCATAAACACATGTTTCTCGCTCTTCGTCTCTGCGTCTCTCTTGAGGCTGCTGTGATGGGCGTTGCCCAGGAAGGAAGGCGGCAAATGGAAATTTATTATACATATATGTAGATATATTGCCAAGTTGAAAATGAATTCAAAGCGTGTAGCAGGCAGCAGCTGCGAGCTGTGGCATCGACCTGCTTGGGGTATCTGCCGATCAAATTAGCCAAGTTACTTGCAACTTTAAATGCTGATTGCTTTAATTGAAAGCAACACCTTAAGACGCGGCCACAAACGATTCGACTGCTAATTGGATTCTCTATTCTATTTATATGTGTGTGTCCCGAAAATCTGTATGGAATTCAATTTCAATGCACGCAGTTTCACTGCCAAAATTTTAATAAAAATGTAAATTCGGTTTTAGTGGCCTAAGGGGTTTGTGGCACATGCGAAACCAATAAAAAGATATTGCTCGTTATGAACTTGACGGCAGTTCTGCCAGCCAAAAAACCAAATAAAATAAAATAAAATAAAGACAAGACAAGAAAAGGTGCTCACACAATAGCCAAAAAGAACAAAAAAAAAGCAGTCAAGGAACTTTTTGGCAGTATCATTTTGGGGCCATTATTCGGCAACTTTAAACTTGTCTCGTATCAATTTTTTCGCTCTCAATAGTTCGACTGGGAAGCCTGCAAATGACCCCCGAGCTGGGCAATCGCAATCGCCCCTCAACTGATAGCATAAGCGTGTGTAAGTGGATACGCAAACACACACAGATACACACTCACACAAACACACTCACACTCATGCATATTCAAAGCGAGCTGAGAAAAGTTTTTTGCCCGCAATTCTCACAACTTTTGTTTTATTTATGTGTCCGAATTTCGTTTAGTTTTTCCAGATGTTATTATTATGATGCGAGCTTGACAAGTCACAATGGAATTATTTTAATAATTTCTTTCTTTTAAATGGCTTTGTAATTTACATTTTTGTTAAAGCAAAACTTCATTTAAAGTGCTTTTCAGCTGAATAAAAATAGGTCTGATAAAAATGAGGAAATATTATACATTATATTTAATTCTAATGAAATTACATTAATAAATATAATATTAAATAAAAAAAAATTTTATGGAATTATATTAATGAAAGCCACTTTAAAAGTATATTTTTAAAGAGACAACAAAACTCAATTTAATTGAATTATAAAAAACATACGTCAATATGAAATATATTTTACAATAGTTTTGACAGCCACAAATTTTCTCAATTTAATTCAATAATTTCGAATAAAGATAAGCGAGCTGAAAATGATATTTTAAGTGTCCTTTTTGTGTTCAAAGCATTCCCACAATAATCGAACAAGCCTTTTAATTCGAATTTAATTTTTATGCGTGTTGTTTGTTGAGTGCTCAACTTTCTCGCCTGTCGCGCGTTTTCTAAATACAATTAACCCAATTTTCACGGCTATTTGGATAGGCCGTAACGAGTTGGATGGAGTATATGGGCGAGGAAACGATGACTGATTTAATGGACATCGAATCATTATCGAACACATTGCGAAATGCGAGAGTACAGGCAGTGAAAGTGTTGAAAGACGCATTGTTTGCCCATAAAACGCGCACATCATTAAATCCCTTCGACTCTGCCCCCGTATCTGCCCCAGCGATGTTGCATGCCTTCTATAGTACGTATAGATCATCCCCCGCCAGCTCCTCAGACGTCACATGTGTAAGCGTTTAAGTACGACGATATTTAGATACATGTTTGTGTGCTTGAGTGTGTGTACAAAACATGCCGGAACCGAAGCATAAAAACCGAAAATGCGCATAATAAAAAGTCATCATCATAGTCGTAGCCATCACCATAGCCATCGCCATGGAGACCGAATGATTCCTAACCATGTGCCGCAGCCCTTTTACAGATGTGCGATAAAACAAACGCCGGGCAGCAAAACAGCAGAGACAAACAAAGGGCAATGGCAGAGACACAGAAAAATATGAGAGCCAGAGCATAAAATAAAACACTTCGAACTTCAAGTTGACAATTTGAAGACGTCCATAAAGTTTCCAAAACCAGCTCGATGTCAGTCTTGGTGGCTGTTTTCCATTCCCTTTCGCTTTCCTTTTTCTTCGTTTTTCCCAATAAAAATTCTTTAGAAATCATTTAGAAGACGACGCATGCATGCACAGCATGTGCAACACCCACGACTGCTTGCCCCATCGCTCTGGCTCTCGCTCCGAGTTGCACATAGATAAAACGCGTGTCAGACACGACACATCTATGGATCATGTGTCAAATTGTGACTTGCAGCAGCAGCAGCAGCAGCAGCAGTAGTAGCAACTAGTTACCTGCCACAAGCCCAAGATCTCCGCTCAGCTGGAGGCAAGCGACAAACGGCAACGGCAACGGCAACGACAAACGAAGCACGCAAATGCACTTTTTGATTGCCTCTGGCTGCTCTTATCTGTCTCCAGCTGCAACTTCGACGCAGTCTTCGTCTCCATCTCCGTCTCAGAGTTTTGCTTTTTTATGCATCACAAAAAATAGTGCGAGGCTCTGAATCGGACTTGTTCAGTCTGTGTTGTCGGGGTAAAAGCTTTTATCAAAAATCGTATTGCATGCAAATTAGATTGCTCTCGGATCTCTGCTACTTACAGCGGCAGCAACAACCTTGACTGGCAAAAAGAAATGGGGAAATGGGCAAAATGGGAAGCTGCCATTGTCGATGTGCTGCTGCAGCTGTCTCTTCTGCTTACAACTGATGTTGCTGCTGCTGCCGTTGCTGCTGCTGCGGGCCTGCTGATAAAGACACCGACGACAATGCTGCCAAACGCTGATGATTCAGAAATTGCAGCCAAAGCTCATTCAACGGCTGCTGCTTACGACCAAATTGTTGTTGCTGCTGCTGCGCTTTGGTCTTTTGTCGCAGCTCTCAATTGACTTGATAAACTTCTTCCTACCAGTTCTCATTCTTTTTTTTTTTTTTCAATTCCATCGTACGCTTTTGCTTGTTAACGTCAACTGACTGCGACTGCGACTGAGACTGAGACACACACACATAGCCCACAAAGGGGAGATGCAGGCGTAAAATGAGTTCGTCTTTTTCTTTGGACTCTATCGAGCACGTCTTATCTCTAGTCGCATATACTACGTACCACGTCCTATACTATATATGGAGGCTGCGACTGCGACTGCGACGGCGACTGCGGCTTCGACTGCGGCTTAAACACACTCGAATGCATTTCCATTTCATGGCTATGGCTTCATTGCCGCCAAACGTCGTCGTCGTCGTCGTCGCCGTCGTCGTCGTCTGCCGCTTTGTCTGGTGGCAGCTCGCCATATCGCCTAGCATAAAGGCAAAAAAATCAAGCGAGAAAGCAGCAGTCGAGAGTGCTCGACTGTGAGATACCTGCTACACGTTTGAAACGAATGCTAAACATTTGAACGAGCATTCAAACAACAATACCGAAAGGTATAGTTAAAAATAATACCTAATAAAATGTATGCCTTCAATTAAATAACAAGGCAAATATTTAAATTAAAAAGAAATATTTGAATGTGCCTAAAGGGCTTCTCAGCATTTCTGTTTTAGCAACTATAAGGCTTATATGACTTTTCGTTCGCATATAATTTAATGAGCAGCATCGCGAACGTGACACCCAAAATAAAAATATGGTGTTGAAATTATTTGAGAGAACATACTTTTAAATCATAATAAAATAGCATCAAAAAAAGCTACGATAAATCCAAAAACTACCGATTGCAGTGTTTCTAATGCCAACCAATTTATTTTTTTAAATAATGTGTAACACATATGCATTAAAATGCCCATATACGGTCACTCTGTCAGCTTCTAATTTTTCCGTGTTACACACATTTTATAATACCCTTCTGCCCTGCTGGTGACAGGTATAAAAACTAAGTCTCTGCCTCCGTCGCTGCCTCCGTCGCTGCCTCCGCCTCTGCCTCTGGTGTAATAGCGTTCATCGAAGCTTAAGGTGTATAAATCACACACAATGCGGTCTTTTGTAGTTCGAGGCGACACTCGCCACACTCTCTGTGGAAAAAAAAGTGCGGAGCATTTAAGTTTTTGGTGCATTTCTTTTTCTTCCGAATTTAAATCTGTTGGCAGCTCACAGTTTCCGCTTAGCATTTAAATAATAATGGAATTATAATTTATTTTTAACAATTTGTTGCACTGTTTGTAATCATTTGTTAACTGTCAAAACTGAGAAGGCGTTTAAGCCGCTTAACAACAAATACCAAACACAAAAGCCTGGCACTTGAGTTAGCCCGAGGCGATCCAGAGGCTGGGGCTGGGCCTAATGCTTTTTGATGAATAGCCAAAATATTTAAGAGCCATATTTAAAATCAAATAAACACATCTGCCAACAATCAAATGCCTCCGCCCGCTCCACTGTAAATTAAGCTTAGTTTCACTTTATTTAGGACTCCAACATGATTCGACTCGACTCGACTCGACGACGGCAGCCAAATGGAAAATGCTGGAAATTCAACTGCAGAGCGATCCACTCAAGTGCAAGTTCAGCGCCAGCCTCTGGCAAAACAGCTTAGCCCGGTTTTGAATTGGAATTTGTTTATGGCCAAAACTGCAACACAGCAGAGTCTGGATGTGGGATGGGGCATGAAGTTGCAGTGCGTCGTCAATAGTGCTCGGAGGAAGCTCTCTGGCGCCATGGAAACAAATTTGTACACATGTTTCTGTCATTTTATGGAATTATGTGCAGCGCACACGACAAACGAAATAAAATCATTTTCCTGCTCCACGACAGATTCTTTTCCGCCACACTGACCTCTCACTCACATTCCCAATCCCCATTCCATGTATCCATGTACTATGGATAATGCGTGCTCGAAGATCGAACAAAAAATCAATAATGCTTCATAATTGGCGATAAGTGCTCGCAGGCGTGAAATTATTAAAATAAATAATTTGAAAAAACGGTTAACTGCGGATAATGGGGACTTAATACGTCTCCCAACGAACATTGCCACGACAGGTGTTGCGCTTAAAAAACAGAATAATTATTTAAATGCATCCACACGGAGAGAAAAACGATGTTTGAGAATATTTCGATGATAACATAGATTGCTTGAAATTCTGATTCTTATCCTTCATTTTTTGTTTAATATTTATGTATTTATGTTTACTAATAAAGGACACCATTTTTTTTTTACATTTCGACCCTTTTTACATTTCCCCTTAATTAAATAATATTATATAAATGTAAACAAAACTCAATATATAATAGCTGCATGAAATACAATTTTGGAATGTGTTTTAAGAAATAATTGTATTGAAAAGATTTGGCTTACAAAATGTCTTCAAATAATATTTCAATCTTTTTAAAATGCAGGCAACAAGATTTCTGTCTTGTCACACTTAATATTTTTGAATTATTTGAACATAAAACCATCTTGTTTTTTTCGCTTTGTGCAACTCTATATTTAATAAAGCAGGACTTATGACAGCGTTATAATAAATTATGTACACAGCGAATTGAAAATATTTACTCTCGTTAAATGCAAGACATTGTTGACGATAAATTCAAGCAGCTACGTGCTTCGTCGTGGAGTTCATCAAATAAATCTGGCTGTCGAAAGTGCGCTTAGTATTATTCAGCAATCAGCAGCCGACCCGAGTTGTCGAGCAGAGTATCAATATATATGTATATACTTGTATATGGTTCAAGAGGTTACAGAACTTCTTCTTCGTCTTCTTGTCTGCCTGCCAAGCATAAATTCCCATCCATTGTGGCAAGAGCAGCCAAAGAAGTCAGTCTGTTTATCGTTTATTCGTTTATTTCAGCAATGACAGGTGCAGCTGCCAGTGGCATAATACAATCGAGAGCGAGTTGTGTTTCTATCTATAAGTTGCGTTGCGTTTGTTTATGGAACTGGAATTGGAATTTGAACTTTTGGCTGCCCCCAGATCGAGAGACAGACAGTCAGACAGACAGACAGATTGGCTGTCTAAACTCACTCACTTATGTGGAGCTGAGCAGAGCAGCTGGCGCTACGAATGTGATTGTGATGTGATGTGATGCGATGTGCCGCTATTTACGAGTATGTTGTTAAATGCAAAAATCATTTGCTATCACAACAAACAGGCGAATGAACAAACAAACAAATAACGAGGCGCACGTACGCATCGAGGCGCCGCCGACGCGTCGTTTGCTTTAAAATGCAATAACCAATCAAATAAATTGCCAAACAAAATGATTCGAGCATTAAGCCAACGCATTTCTATTATGTTATGTACTATATGTTCTGCTTTTTGAATCTGCTCTCTTTATTTATTTTGTGATTTCTGTGATTTTGTCGCAAATGTGGCTCATTATTGCGTGATATTTATTTAGGTTATGACTTAAGTTGTGTCACGTTCGCCTGAATTTATATCCAATATGTTGGCCATCAGTTGCAGCCAAGCCAACGCCACGAAATTCACGGCCAAAGCACCAACGACACCCACAGATCTAGACCAGAGTGATAGCTTCGCCTCTCGCTGGACCTGTGATTATACATAGATAATTTATATGCAAATATGCACTGCACGTCGCATGCATTGCATGCCGTTCCATTCCGTTCCGTTCCACATTTCCATTTGCATCTCCATTGGCATCGCCACAGCACGGCTCCACTAATTGGACCCAGCGGAGCAGCGTCGTGATCGCATTTAAATGCGCTGATCAATTTGGTTAAATGTTAATGGCGCTCTGGGTGAGCCCAAAGTTGTTACTTCGAGTTGAAGTTGAAAGTTCGATGCGGGTCGATGCGATGGCAGCAACGTTTACCTTCACTTCACGGCGACACGCATAAAAATATATATGGCGAACATAAACTGAAATTAGCTGCCAATTTGAGAATCGTCGTCATTGTTTCAGTTTCAGTTTCTCTCGCATGTGAATTGTTTTATATTTATTTGGCGGCATTAAGCCGTTAAAATGCAGAATACGTTATAAAATACAAGATTACAATAAGCCATCAAGCAGCTCGCTTGTTCTCGTCCGACAGTAATCAAATCAAATTTGTTTGGCTCTGCTTCGGCTTTGGCTTTGCTTTTTTCGCTGCAGCCTAAAAGCATGCTACACATTTTTCATGAAACAGCTTTGGCCTCGGCTTTAGCCTTTTGCAAGCCAAATCCGCTGCACTTTTTCATTGGCTTCTTCCATGTTCTTCGTCTCTGTCTCCGTCTCTAAACTTATTATCATTCTGGCTATTTATTTTATGTCTCACACACACACACATACGCACGCTACAATTGTTTTCACATGCAAATCGCAAGTTTCCCCCTCGTCCACCGTCAAACATTTGTATGCAAATAGATCGCATGAGGAGCGAGACACACTCAAAAAGAGATTTCCACTAAAAGACAAATGCTACAATATTACGGAGCATACCTTGAGTGGCTGCGCTGCTGGAAATGCTGGAGGGTCTCCTCTCCTCCCTCTCCCCCTCTCTCTCTCTCCCACTCTCTTCATAGTACTTTCCTTCCACTGTCATTCTTACTCCTGCGACGCGCTCAAGTGGCAAAAAAATCGCTGAAGTCGCAAAAATTATTGCAGTTGGCAACTTGAAGCTGACACTCACACACACACACACACGCACATCTAAAGGGAGCATGCGATAAAAATAAAGTGACAGCAAAAACAATTGCAAACTTGCGCAATTAATTAAGTGAAAAGTGCGCATTTCTCCGTTGCAACATTAGCAATTGAGTTGCCCTGACTTTAAGAGCACGCTCAGCACTGAATCTTACTCAAACTCGCTTCCAATGCCAATGACAATGTTCACACACGTGTTGTCATTTAAATATTTAAATATGCTGCTGGCAGCAGCAGCAGCAACAGCGACAGCGACAACGACAACGAGCACAACAGTTGCTGCTGCTGCTGCTTCAAGTTTTGCATGTTTTGCTGTCTGTGTTAAACCAAAAACCAAACTGTTACCCAGACTGCCTCTCGCCCAGACTCCGTCCGCATCGCAGGCAGCAACGTTGCACCATGGAGCCATCGACCACTTTTTGTGGCATTAAATCAACATCAAAGTTCTTTACCTCATCCCAGCAATGTTAATAGAGCTATCAGCTGTTAAGTTCATACCAGTAATGTTAACAGAGCGATCGAGCGTATAAGGTGATTAAGTCATCTGCAGATTAACAGAGCTGCTAACTGAGCTATCAGCTGTTAAGCTCATACCAGTAAGGTTAACAGAGCTATCAGCTGTTAAGTACATACCAGAGATGTTAACAGAGCGATCGACTGTTAAGCAATCTGTTGATTAGCAGCGCTGTTAATAGAGGCAAATACAGCCAAATAAATGCTTTTGTAGAAATGCTACAAAAGTGAAAAAAAATCAATTAAATTAAGATATTTGCTTTGAAATCGAACCAGAGGGGATTGTACTAATTGTTTTTGAATTCACATTGTTGTAATTTATCGTGCTGTTAAAACTTCAACGCGTTAAAGCTTGGAGTAATATCTATGATTTCAGTTGAGAATCTAATAATGTTGTTTCGTATTGAAGTTATTAATTAGTGCCACAAAATACGGTAGTTGGTCCCATCGTGCAACGTTGCGCAGCTCGGAAAAATCATATCACACACACACTCGCATACACAAACACTCACACACACACACGTATAAAACTAGCGCAAACACTTGCATAGACTTTTTTCTTGTTGGCTTTTTATTTGGTTTACTTGCTGCCGTGCAGCGTCTTCTTTTATCAGACAAACTAAGCGCAAAATTAGTTTTTGAACTTTTTAAATTGGTTTATTTCATGGAGTTTTGATTTTTAGCACATTGCGTAACGAGCCCGAGAACTGCTCGCGCTCCTAATTGGCTCGCTCCGTGCTCAGCTCGCAGGCAAGTAACGATTGCAGCTTGCTTAGCGCCTTCATTAGCCATCAGAGTGTGTGTCTCCCTCTCATCCCCATCTCCCCCCCCTCTCTGCCCACTTGTTGTGCGTGTGTTTGAGTAACTACTCAATTTGCTAGGCGACTTCAAGCGAAATTATTTTTTCTTCTTTGCGCTACACAATTTTGCAATTATTGTAATACGCGCCCCACGCCATCGAGTCCTTGCACCTGCAAAAATGTATAAACATTTTATGACATTTTCATGCCAAAAGTTTGTCACGAAATGTGCCTCGCTTGGCAACTAGACAAAAAGTTGGCTTTTAAATATATTTAAGCTGGGCAAAATCGATTAGAAATAATTTATAACTGCCTGCTGGCAAGTGTGTTTAATCTTCGGCACGCCAAAGGCAACTGTCCTCTCCACAAATCTTTTCTCTCTCCATTTTTTTTCCCGGCAGTCAACGATACAAAGTACACCACACACAAAGCTACAATGCTACAATGGTGTGTGGACGTGTGAGGAGCGTGGAACACGTGCCCATGCCAGCAGCACTTAATACCTTATAATTTGCTGTGAGTCGTTGCTTTCATAAAATATACTTTATGAACAATAATTCATGTGTGCAGTGTGTGCTGCAGAAAGTGCATAAAAATCAATTTCTGCAGCGACAAAAAAAGCGAAACTGGCAAGGCGGCGAAATAAAACAACAGCGGCAACAAAGTCGCGTATACGACAGGGGGAACAGCGACAACAACAACAACAACGACAACGACGTTGCATACTTCTCAGATGACAAGCAATGGACGTTGTGTATGTGTGTTTGTGTGTGTTTGGGAAAGAGACGCCACGAAATAGCTTTCTCACATGCTGCCCCCACAGACTCTGGACTACTTGAAACTGATTACATGCACAATTTTGCCCCGCTCTTTGTTCGGCAATCGCAATGGCAGCCAGGACATTGCCGCAGCAATTGTTGCCCGCATTGGCATTGGTATTGGAATCTGTGTATTTGTGTGTATCTGTGTGTATCTGTGTGTGTCGTCGGTATTGTTATATGTTCCTGTGGTCGCTGCTGCTGCCAGCTGCCAGCGCGCTCTGGTTGCCAGCGATTTCCCTGCTGCCTCCACATGCAATTATTTCAACAAATTTAAACCTCAGCGAAATAATAAACAATTCGTTTTCAGATTAAAATGCAATTTTCATAACTTTTTATGTGAGCCAGTGCCAGCAAGGAATGAATCCCTTGCATCCCTTCTCGCTTTGCAATTACTACTTATTTTATTTATTCGTAAGCCGGCGCATTAATATATCACAAGGTTTTTTCGGCTACCGTTCAATTGTTGTACCTCTGTGCGGCATTTATCATACTATATACTGTATATAGTACGATGCTATGTAAATATTTTATGGCTACACATAACGAGTAAAGAATTTCACCCGATTAAATCATCTTTTGTTTCAGCAGCAGCTGCGACATCGAAAGAAAAGCGATCGCATAATTAGCATGGCAAATTATTCCATTAAATTGCGATTGAATTAATTTATTAAGAATTCGACCAGACCAAGTGGCGACACATTTGACAGCTTATAGATGAATGCGAATCGCTGGACTAACTTCGACGACACGTGGCACTCAGATGTCGCTTACACATTATGCCTTGCATATTTGACATTTTAATGGCTATTGGTTAGCTAATTGGGCCTACAATTAGCAAGTGAATGTCAATTCGGATGACAGACCCACACACCTGCAAATGTGTCCAACTCTACGGATGATGTCTCCAAAATAGATATCTCACTTGGCAGCGTTCGACATTCGCCATTCGCCATTCGACACTCGAGAGTAGTCGCCTTTAAAGTCCTTCAACATTTTATTGACATGGCTTCCTGCTATGATAATGTGATATACGTCAACGTCAATTGGATTGGATGCTTTCAAAGCCAATAAGCTGCTATTCACTGGGGATACGACTCCCTCCCCCGAATTTAGACATGATTTATTGCCGGAAAAACAAAGACACCCCTTGAGCTGAAGCTTGTACTTCCAAATGTACTGCACGACTACTTCAATAACTGAAGAACCCGAGCTGTGGTGATGGCTAAGTGGAAATGGATGTGGATGTGGATGTGGAAGTGGATGTGGAAACATATTGATTGTGCGCACTTGAAAATCAAATTTGCCTGTTATCATATGCTATTACCGTAACAAAAGGCCACTTAAAGCTGCACAAAGCGCCAGAAGTGGCGACAATTAACTAAGCAAGTGCATGAAATAACCTCAACATATAAAAATCAGGCTGAAATAATTAATACAACTCTATGAAATTAGCTTGTCACGAACGTAATTAAAATTGTGGATTTTATAGAACTCGTTTCTTAACTGCATATAGGTTTTTCACTGTGCCATCGACGAGTCCTAAAACTATTTTTAAAAGAAATCAAAATCACAAATCTTTTATTGTTATGTAAAATATGCAACTTCTTGCTACTAGGATGAAAAATGTTCAAGACTTTTCCGAAAACCAAATTACTCATTCTGCTGAAAATCATATTGGAACATATAAAATGTCAATCTAATAATGAAAACTTGCAATTATTGAAGACTGCCGCTAGCAGCAGTTGAATTCATGATAATTCTGAACTCTACTCCTTAAACATTTATTTCACATCATAAGCCATAATTTCGTATGCTTAAATGTAACGAGATAAATTTATTAAGGAACGAATTTCATATAAATTTTAATGCGCGATTTAATATAGTTAGAGTGTGAGTTTTGGTAACTCAAATATCAGCCTATCATATCAGATCTGACTCTTTAAAATATTGACCGCACTTGAACCTGAACTCTTTCTTTAATCCGTCCGTTATTTCAATGATTTGCTCTTATCGCAAATACTCGCGATATGAAATATGGCATGTGAAAAACAACACGTCGATTGATCAATTTTCACCTGCTGCATAAATTGGCAGTGGGCCAATGTGGATGATAGTGCAATCAGCGAGCGATATAATAGATATTCCGTCCGCCAGTATTCGATGTCGTAAAAATAACCGTTTAATTGAAGTGTGTAAGTATGTGTAAATAGGCGAGAGTACACACAAAAACCAAGTGATATATGTGTCTCTGTGTGTGTGTTTTATGTCTCTGTGTGTGTGTGTGTGTTGCACTGTCGGCGTCTGTAATTTGTGCGCAAAGAGGGTTAATTTATGCACTTTAATGTTAATGCGTTGCATCTGCGATAGCAAAGCCTTTTATCAGATTTATTTATACACGACGCGAATTTAAGTGTATTTATGCCGAGCCCGATTCCATTATTTTCTTTAATTTCAATTTTAAACCATTCGGCGCACATTTATGCATTTATGCGTTTTAATTCATAATTATATGTTGTGCGTGCGACGAGTGAATTGATATACTTTTAATTGCACTCGCCCCGTCTGGTCGCATAGCGCAATGGCGTCGCGTCGACTAATTACGACTAGATTGGGTGTTAATAAGCGAAAACAGCATTACTTTTTTTTTTTGCATACTTTTTACTCTATCCCCAAGTAGTAACATTTATTCATAGATTTAATTACGCATTGATCCTAACAAGCATATTATTTGTATTACACATTTATTACTACAGTAAACAAATATAAATAAAATGATTGATGCTACAAACACTGCAGGTAAAAGTTTTTCTGGATAATTTTGCATTTCTTCAGACTTTTTTATTGTTAAAATGTTTCATTCGATTGATTAATCCGTAATAACTTTTTTTATGTGAGCGAATAAAAACTAAAAATATATAAAACCACATTCAATCAATATGAAAATGTTGTCACTTTCGCTATCTCACCTGAAAAAGTCTAATAAAAACAATAAAAATAAAATGGAGCATTTTTTAAAAATATACAGTTGCAATTTTTGAAAATAAATTACATTAAAAATAAACAATAAATAAAATTATTCTAATAAATAAGGGGATTATGCTTTAGAAATATTTTCTTACAAATAATTTGCACAATTCGCAGACTTTCGCAATCTTCGAGACGGAGTCAAAGATGACTTCGATTGGCGATATTTTTGTTATAAAATTATTGCAATGAAAATAAATTTCTACGCAAATCTTCATTTTTCTGATCACATTCGCCATAATGAAATTTTTGTATGTTTTTCACAATATTTATTAATTTTTACATTAACAAAATCTATTTCCATATTGTGTAAAGAGTATTCGTTTTTTCGCCAAGCTAGCTGGCAAACTAATTCAGCTGGATTATCGTTATTTCATTTTATGCGCAGCATATTAGCCAATAGCCAATTGGCGGCCGATGGTAAATGGTCAGTGAGTTGGCTGTGGGAAATGATAGCCCAAAAATGCGACAAAGCAATTAATTAATTCGATGCAGTCATTTAATTAGTTGTCTTTGGCAGTCATCAGTCATGCACTCATTTGCCGCAGGCCAGAGACACAACCACGCAAATCAGGATGAATCAGCAAATTGGCCAATTGATAATTTGAATGAAACACACTCGATCAAAACCCGGCTGGAGAAGTACATAAATTTGAATGGTCGTTGGAATGCTCTTCTGGTCGTCTGCTCTGATTTTACCCTCAAGCAATGTCTATATTTATGTTTAAATGGCACTTTTCTTAAAAGGCTCAGGCACACACCGCAACAACAACGGCAACAACAACAGCAATAGCAACTACAACTACAACGTATGAAGTGCTGCTCCTTGACTGACATTCAAATAGACAAGCTGCCAATACGTGCAGCCGTCGTGCATAAAACTAAAGGAGTCGGCAGAGGACACAGGACACAGGACACAGGACGAAAACGACCCGGCAAAAAAAAACCCAAAACGAGCAAATTTTTGTTATTGCATTTGAAAATGGCAGGCGTGGCCGAGGGGCGGCACAGGGGCAGAGGCAGAGGCAGAGGCGGAGGGAGGCGTGGCCCATACATACGATTGGAAACCATTTCGCCCATTTACCCTAGGCCCATAAAACCATTCAAATGGGGTAGATGGCGGCCATAACTGCTGGGAACACGATACAATTTCCGTCTCTGAATATTTTCAATTTTAATCTTTTGCCTGTCATTTTTATTATTATATTCCTGTGGCTGCTGACTCCAATTGACTTTGTAGCACCACGGGAGGGAGAGGAGTTGGAGTACAGGCTATCTTCTAGTCGATTACTCCTTCCTGTTGTTCTCTCGCTTTGCTCGCTTTGGCATTGGCAAATTGAATGGCCAAATTTCGTAAAATGCAGTTTGAGCACACGTTTGAGACGCCGGACGAGAGACGAGACAATAAAAGCAACAACTTGCCTCCAACTTGCTGCCAACTGTCACTAGAGATGGTCAACTCCAAGAATAAAGATAATAAAGCGATCGATAAAATCGATTCACGAAACTAGCAGACAACTCATCAATTATTTCTCAAACATAATTGTATAGTGTAATTTCTGCAATGCCTTTCAAATGAATAATGTAAAATAAATGAAAAAGCATCAACGTGAACATGGCCTGCAAATTGGCAGCTTAATGACTCTTCGATCGTTGTGGCTTTTGTTATTCTAATTAATGCGCACAATTCGGCAGTCATAATTCACAAATCATCAGCCTTCGCATGCAATTTATGGCTGCCTCTAATCGATATTCAATTCAATTGGAGCTGTGTCATCTCTAGTTGTTGTCCAGTTTTCTCTCTCTTTATTTTGTTTTGTTTTTGATGTTTGTAGTTTTGGCTTTGTATTGTGTGATTTTTTGGCTCTCTACTGGGGGCGGCAGAGGGGGGCGTGGCAGCAAGTTTCAGTGCCAAACTAGTCATTGCAGCCTTGGGGCAACGAGCGTGCAACGAAATGAACAGCAACAGCAACAGCAACAGAATCTGCAGCAGCAGCAACACAAACACACAAGGCAAATTGCTCATACGCAGCGTTGGCCAAGTTTGCCAGACAGACACACAGGTAGCTGTGTTGGGTCCCAACTGGAATTGCAATTGGAGCAGGAATTGGAGTTGCAGTTGCAGGGCGTACAACAATTCAGACAAGCAAATCACATGCCACAGCAATCGACCTACAACTGTTGGACTTCTTTTTCCCTCGTCTCAATTCTCCATTCTCCATTCATTGTTTGCAGCCAGCTCGAAAAGTCTGCTGCAAAAGTGCCACACAATTTTGCAATGCGCTTTAATAGCCGCGTGGCAGCCAGCAACAAAAATTATGCAGCATATCAGACTGCTAATTAAAAATGCATCGTTTAATTTTCAATGTTCTACTCGCTGTCAGGCAGTTCATTCATTCTGCAGGCGTGTCTGAATACAGTGAACTAATTAGTGCGGAGCCAAGTACTGAGGTTGTTCACTATATCAAAATGAATATATACAATAAATTACTTAATTTACAATTATTCCGTACTTTCAAGACAATATTAAAATAAATAAGTTGCAAAGCATTTGTTTGAAAAACATAAATATCTGCTTATCTGCTTATCAGCTTAGAGCTGTTTAAAATAAATTAGTATCAAAAGATAAATGCATGATTATTTACAGAATTGTGGAATACATGTTATAAAAATGTTGCTCGTTTTATTTTACTTATTTTGTATCAATTATTTACTTATTTCATATCAAATTTATATTTATTTTTTACAAAATGTATTTGTTTTTAAGAGTTTTTCTGTTAGCGTTGTGGCAACTTAATCTGGTTGTATAACAAATATATTCTTGTTTCACAGAGTGACTTTTGAACCTGGCTTTTTGGCAGTTCACTTTACCCCGACAGGACTGTAGTTGTTGAATCATTGTTGTTGTTGTTGTGTCTGGGGCCCAGTGTCATGTGCAGAGGCCTAACAAGTTGTTTGGTTGCTGCTGGTCCACAGGTCGCATTGGTTCTGGCCAGTCAGTTAAATGCTCGTCATTCCGTTTGTTTATTGTGCGCAATGATTGCAAGGCCCTTAAAACTGCTGTGATTGCGAAGCGAACTCGAACTCGCAACGAACTCCGACTGACTTTGGCCGGAGTCGACACGAAATCGGAGCCGGAGCTCAGCCCGTCGGGCATATGTGCAAATTCGTTGGCAACAAAAATCAGATATTGTGCACACGTACGTTAGCTTAGGGTGCTCAGTGGTCTTCCACTTTTTTGTTTGTGTGAGTCTGTGCCTCGGTTTGTGGCAGCCTCGCATGCCATGCAATTTTTCCCAGGTAACAAAATGAATTGCCTGTTGGGCAGAAGCGTCTCTGAGCCAGAGCCAGAGCCAGAGTCGGAGTCTGCGGCTGTGGCTGACAGTGTCGCATGCTCAATGCGCACTATTTGCTATTATTCCAGTGATATTTTGAGAGTGCTGTGCTGTGCTGTGCCGTGCAGGACGGCTCGTAGCTATAGATGAGTGCAATTTACCGCTAACAATGCCATGCTCCGGTAGTTACAACAAATGTCAGCAGCAACAGCAACAACAACCCAGGCTGCAGTTGCACAGTTGCAGCAACTAACTACTTTGCTCGTTGCATCACACACACACACACACACACGGAGAGCGAGCGACATATGTTGACCATGGAAATGCATAAATAATGCGCCACAGTATGGGGCAGCAACATGGCCTATGACCAGGCACAAGGATGCCAGCAACCAACTGCAGTTCTGGCCCTTGGCTGCTGACCATCGACCATCGGCCAGCGACCATCGGCCTTGTTGTTGTTTGCCATATTCGAACATTCACATCAGGATTTCCCGCTATTGTACTTTTTGGCTTTTGTTTATTTACAGTCAGCGCAAAAATGTTTGTTGTGTACGTGTGTGTGTGTGGTCACTGTGTTGGTGTGTGTGTGTCTAGCTGGATTTAGGCTAAGTAAGCCGCATACACCTGTCCGCACACACACCAACACACACAGCGTACACAACAAACAGGACCACATGAGCGACCAATTTAATACATGATGATGGCATGCTCGGGCCTTTCAATATTTGACTGCCATTGTTATTGTTGTTGCTGTTGTTGCACGTTGTTGTTGCTGTGCATCTGCTTAAACAAATGTCACGCGCGGACTTGCCTCCAATTATTCATGTGGCGAACGTTATTAATTTGAAAGCATATTTATCACAAACGAAATCTAAGCCGCATGCCCTAATAAATCAAGAAACGTTTTTGGCTCCACACACACACACACACACAACATATTTAAATCACAAACACACACACCTGCCGAAGGTGCGTCTAGCTAAAACGTTGCCGCAAAGCGTGTGCGGTTTACTGGGAGTAGAGAGGAGAGGGGAGAGTGGGGAGAGGGGAAAGTCGCGTCTCTCTCTCTCTCTATCCACACATTGAAAGGCAAGCCGAGCAGTTAGCCAGTCAAGTCATAGTGACAGTCAGTCAAGTTTCAGTTCAGAAAATACAAAACACTCCAAACTCAAGGTGATATGAACCTTTTAGCCAAGCTGCTTTTGGCTCAATTGCCGACTATGTGTGTGTGTGTGGGTGTGTGTGTGTGTGCAGACCGAGACGACGATAAATACATAAATTCCCAAACCCAAAAGGACCCGACGTTGACAATGCGTCATTGTATGTCAGACATTTTGGCTTCGAGACGCCTAAAAAAAGCACAAGCAAAAAAGCGACAGTTCAGCATTGACTGTAAAAGACCTTTTTCTTCTGTATTAGTAATAAAATAAAATAATAAATTATGTTTAATCAATAAGTAAAAAGCCAACTTTTCACTCTAATAAATTCATTTAGTAATAATAAAATAAAATACTGAATTCATTTTAATTACTAAGTAAAAAGAAAAGCTAGAAAGTTAATTTCTGATTGTAAGAGACCTTTTTTGTATTAATTATAAAAGCTACAGTGAAGTATTGATGTAATAAACGCCAAAGTTTGTGATAAGACCATTTACATAAATAATTCAAAATCAAATAATCAACTTTAATTAAAATCGAATAGTTTTGCTTACTTTGTTCTTGACTATATCAGCATATAAATACTTTATAGAATCTCAGTTCTTTGCTGCTGCCCATTCCGACAAACTTAATAGACCCTTTTCACACTTGTTTTTAAAGTAAAAAAGTAAATGCGGCGACAACTGAGTTTTCAAAGTAAAACGTATGAAATTCCAATTGTTTGTGGGCGTCATTTGACGTTGTTGTTGTTGTCGTTGCGGCGTCTTCGCCCTTTGCCCAAATCCAATTGCAATATTAAAATCATGCCAGGGAGAGAGATACATATAGAAGACGCCCATTGGCGATAGAAGCGAAAAGTTTTGTTGAAAAGCAGGCGACAGCGTGTGGCAGACAACTTTGCGGCTTTGCCGCTGCCACTGCTGCGGCTGCCACTGCTGCGAGGACGACGCTAAGCTGACTGCCACAACGCGCACGCCAGGATGTCAATGGCAAGAACAACTTCGATATTAGGGGGACGGGGCGGGGGCAAAGGCCAAAAGCACAAGGAACACGTTCAAGGACGACATCCGCAGACGCAGCATTCTGCATAATGCTTGATGCTTACGCTACTTACGCGTTAAGAATTTTTTCCAAAAATGTCATTTACCGCCAAAAAATCTACTTATACACACGCACACACGCACACAGAGTATTTATACGTACACGCTGCGTATACGTATTTATTTTAACATTGCCCCAATGTGTGTCGTCTGCCGTGTGTCGTTTGTCGCTTGTCGTTTGTCTTGCGGTATACTTGTGAGCTTTCGGCTTGTTTGCTCAAATTACCCCAACATGATATATCATATCAATAAAAAGAAGACGCACAATGGGATCAATCGGACGTTTACCTCAAGCATAGAAGAAAATGCGCATTGATTGAATTTAATTGAGGAGGAGTAGCTAGCTCATTTATCCGTCTATATGGCCTACGCAGATGGCATCAAAAGCTCAAAGTTGATATATATACATTTTGTTAAATATATGCAGCGATTGTTTGTCTGTTCAGCCACTGTAGGTTTTATAATATAAATCGAAAAATAACTTAATTTCATAATTTTTAAACTTGAAATTAAATGCTTTATATGTGTAAAAATAATAAATACTTTGTTATAGATTTCTATTTCAATTATGAAACAAAGGTGTAATTATTTCATTTTCTGAAATAAATATTAATTTTAATTTATAATGAAGAATTCAATTATTTGCTTATTAAATCAGCGTCATAATAAATGACAAAAGCACTCGATTATTAGCAATAACAATTGCTTAATTACAGCACAATCCGTTTATTACACTTTGCCGCTCTCTTTGATGCCCATTGTGCCGCTTTAAAATAACAATGTTCAGCCTTTTGTTTCTGCGAAAAAAGAATTGTAAAATCGAGCACAAGCTGAATTGTCAGACTGACTAGCTGATTGACTGACTAACGGCATACTTGAGTGTCAGTCCGTCACTCAGTCAGTCTGCCAGTCCGTCAATATATCCAATTGCCTTCACGACACTTGGCGACGACACTTCCGTGCAATTGTGCGCCGCTTTTGGGTTCCGGCCATGGAGAGAATGCTTTTATTGGCCGTATGCGTGTTGCCAGCCCATGTATGAATATTTGCGACAATTCTTATGAATTTTCAGGCACGTTCAGCAGCAGCAGGACACAAGCCGGAAGAGGGACACAGAGGGGTCGAGGGAAGGACGGAACTCCATTTGTTGTATGCGACGTTATTATGGCAATTTTACCACATGATGATGCGCTCGGTTATTTGCTTATTTCGTGTCGTTTATTTGGCCAAATCAAGCAATTTATTCAACAATTGTCGTCGACACTCGCTGCAATTGTGTGGAAATCGATATGCGTTGTTATTTTAACCGTTCATTTCCTTCACTGCCATTATACTCGTTTACACACACGCACACCCACAATGCAGTGTGCACAACAAAAGTTGGAGGAACGCCTTCGTTGGCGAAATTTGATTTATGCATATTTCCATATGATTTATTTCATTAGCATCATTTCGAACCGAACCGACTGTTGCCTTTGACTATGCCCCACTTGCCACTTGCCCCACTTGCCACACTTGCCACTCGCCTCTAGCTGCCACAATGGCTTCGATTCACCTTCTTGGCTGCCGGTTGCCAAGTTGCTTTTTTAATATTTATTTAAACATTTGTTGCAGCTTCCGTTTTCATTTCTCGTCTCGTCCGTTACATTTGAGTGATTCAAACTTGACGCTTGCCTTTGTATACATTTTTTTCCAGCTCATTTGATGCAGAGAATAAAAAGTTTTCATGCAACCAAGCTTGGGGCCACCAGAAAAAAAAGGCAAAAGTCTCGGAATAAAACGCAAAACTTTTGTTAAGAAAATATGAATTTGAAATGAAAATATGGTTGAAATGAATTGAAACCGTAACGTTTTGAGTGCGGGGCCAAAAGGAGCGTGTGCACGAGCGAGCATCGAAAAAATGCCAATTCCTCCCTCCTCCTCCTCCTCCTCCTCCTCCTCCTCCTCCTCCTCACGCTCCCTGCCACACAATGTTGCAAATAAGAAACAATACATACAACACACACAAAAAAAAAAAAGCGAAGAAGTAGGAAAAAGAAAAGAAACGCTAGAGCGTGCTCTGGCAGATGGAAATGAAAGGCAAACACGATTCAGTTAACGACTGACGAACGCTAACTGGCGAAGCTGCTTTGTCCAGACTCCAACGTCTATTGAAAACGTTGAAGATGGACCTGGACCTGGTCAGCAACAGGGGGAGGGAGAGGAGAGGAAGTTGGCTGGCTGAATGATTGCCTGGCTCCAAGTACTGACTGACTAACCAATGAACGGCTCCGAAATGAATGACTGAATGAATGAATAAATGAACGGATGAGCGCGTCTCCACAGTTGGTTGCATCGCAAACACACACACACTTATACATTTATATATATATATATATATATCGACTTGGCTCGTTCGGTCAATACAATAAAGTTAGTTTTCCAAATCGGCTACTTTATTGAGCGTAAGTCTCTCGCTCTGTATTATTTGATGTGGCTTCTTGCTTCATAATCTCCGCCTCCGTCTGTGTGTGGCAAGTACATTTATATTTCTACATCAACGGCCGATAAAATTAACTATTTTGGCAGTGGGAAGGCACGTAATGGGCGCATCATCAGACTGCCATTTTCTAACTCTGTTCATTTCCTATTTGAAGTGCCTTAAATGGCCATAAAAAATCGCTATCAGCTGGCATCGGTGGCGTCCATTGTTGCCACTGTTGCCGCTGTTGCTGCCACATTTCTACACTCAATTTGTACAAATTTAATTGTCTGCCGCCCGCAGCAATTGACCGTGGGCGTTGTCGTTGTCGTTGTCGCTGCTCGCTGCTCGCTTTTTACATTATTTTTACACATTTTTATTTATTTTGTATTTTTGTATTTCTTTTTCGGCTGCTGTGTTGATTATTTGTTGCTCTGGCGTTGTTCGGTCAACGCCTTCGCCTTTTATGGCATTTTATTTATTTACGATGCGCCCTTTAAATCAATGAAGCATACTCTTAGGCAGCGTCGCTTAAATTCACTCACTGTAGTCGAGCGAAGTTTGTATTGTATTGTGCTCCGGCTAACAACAATCAGCTGCTAAATCGAATTTCTTGCCTAAAACAATAACAACAGGCAACAAAGCGTAGCAGCAACATCAACATCAACATCCACAAAAATAAATACAAACATCAAGTGGAGAGCCAAACTAAACACTGCGTTTGTTCCAGCAGCTTCCGTTTCCTGTCCATCCAGACTGAGAGAGAGAGAGCTGACCAGCAAGCGAACGCATGGCCATCCATCTATAGTACAATCATCCATCTATCCATCTAGCCAACTATTGAAGCGAACGTCCAGTCACCGCTCCTTTGACAAGCGTCGAAGCTTCCTCTTCCTGCCCGGTCCAAAGCTAAACGCATTTGTTCGAAGCTTGTTTAGTTTAACTTTAATTGAATTTTCTGAATTTTACCAGGGCCCTTTTCTCTTTTCTCGCAACAGTTTCTTATACTTTTTGTTCGGCTCCTGCAGCTGCTGGCAGCTGGTGCCACTTTTATATGGCTGAATTTATTATGGACAATAACAGGAAAAACTGTTGTGCAACTGTTGGCCATGCTTATCCAGCAATCCTGCAGGAATTGCGCTCACCTTCACCATATGGTCAATGGCACGAGTTTGGCTCGTAAAAAGGCTTACACAATCCTTGTACCTTTTTGCCAAGCAACTGTGAAATTGTCTTGTTTTTGCCAGCAGCCCTTTTGTTGTTGATTTTTAACTAAGGCCACAGACATTCGCCTTTCTGTGTTTAAATAATTTGTGTGATTTAATTCCTGACGCTGTCTCAACTGAGCCAATAAAATGGCCCCAAAAAATGGCCTACAAACGTGGCTCATACGACGCTTCATTGCCGCCGAGATGAATCGATGTGTCTTCGATACGTGGGCGTATACGTAATATGGACAGATATGCCATGGGGAGAAGGCGGCAACAATGTCACATGTCGATGACAACATAAGCCGACTTTGGCTTTTCCGATTGTCAAAGTCAAATATGGAATTATATACACAGCAGAGCACACTCTCAACCGAAAGTATGCGCACACACACTCACACACTGTCTAATTAGCAAGGCAACTTTGCATTCAAGAAATCACACAAACACCGCAATTTTAGTAATTAAATCAAGAGTTTCTGGCTTCGCATTCGCTTTCGTTTTCATTTCCGTTTTAATTAATGAAAAATAAACTTTAATAAATGTAAATGAGATGCGAGGCGAGCCGAATTCCCAGAACTCTGCGAAACTGTAAACATTTCTTGGAAGCACATTTATTAACAACTCTTTACAGTTGTGTATTCCTGTGCTATTTTCAGTGTATGCGTGTGCATTTACTTTTGCGGCTCAGTGTTAATCACAGCCTGCGATTAGCAGCCATGCATTATGCTCTTTGTGTGGCCTGTATAAATTATGTTGTGTTGTGTTGTGCTGTGTTAAGCTGCGGTTTATCATCCCCGCTCGGACAGCATAGAATTTATCTAAACCCAAATAAATTTAATCAACCACAATCGGAAGTATTCGAATAATAACACAATAAACAACAGCAATTAAAATATCAGGCATAAATCATTTACAAATTCACAACAATTGCAATGCAAGACACAATTCAAACATGCAATTCAAATGTTTGTTATTCTTGTTCTTGTTGTTGTTGTTGTTGTTGTTGTTGTTGTTGTTGTGTGGTCTAAAAAGTCATAAAAAGCGTGCAAATACAAGCAGCCGGAATAAACTACGAGCAGACCTTTCTGTCGACACACTGCATGACTGTCCGACTGTCCGACTGTCCATCTGTCTGTCTGTCTGGGCGGATGTATGTTGTATGTTGTATGTGCCACGCCCATGACAACGCCCACCAGGCAACGCAGCGACTGCATAAATTTGTTCAACGCATAAAATCAAATCAAAATTCAACGGCATGTGACAATTTTATGTCCACAAAATTATGTATTTGTTGAAAACACACACAACGCCACGCACAACAACAATCGAACATGGCATAACAACAATAACGTAAAGCAATGAAAATAACCGCAACGACTGCCAGCAACAACAACAAACGGCAGCGGCAGCGGCAGCGTCGACCGAGGGCAACCAACAAGGACATAAGCAATAACAGCAACAGCTAAAATAGCAACATGAGCAGATTATAATGAACAACATATTCGCACGGCCGCACCCAAGCACACACACACACACACACACACACGACCGCCCACCCACACACGCACACATGCAGGGCAACGCACACAGCACAGTGGGCAGAATTCCAGTTGTTCGGGTATTAAGTCATAAGTTTTAAAACCAAGCAATAGCAAGCATACTATAAACTCTTTAAATTGATATCAATTGAAAATAAATTTATTTTTATTATTTGTTTAAAAAAAATAAAAATTTTAAATACAAAATGAATAACAATGAATACTACAACTATCTAACAACTAAATTATATTTCAATTAAATACAGCTCATCCATTTAAAATCACATTAATATTAATATTAATTAAAACGTTACAATGTTAAGGCAACAGCCGACTTTAACAGCTGTTAAAGCTAACAGTGGTCTGTTAATAACATTATATTTAAGTATTCTGTAACTTGATAGTATTTAGTGGAGAGAAATGCTGCCCATGGTGCACAGCAGCTGAGCCGAACGTAGCAAAACAGAGCTACAATAAAGCGACACGCAACAATTTACGTGTTTTGACACTAATACAAAAGCCATTACAATACACGCAGGTATAAATACACACACACACACGCACACACACCACTTAGGTATGTTGTTAGAGGTCTGTAGCAAAGTTTATGTGCTGTCGAGACGTTTACATGCTCCACGTGCGATGAGCTGCAGCGTTGCCTCCACCTCCACCTCTGCGTCTGCGTCTGTCCCACTTTAAAGGTGGCCAAGACAGGCAGTTCATAACAAGCAACAAAAAACGGGCAACAAACAAACCGAGAGCCTTTTAAGGCGTAAGGCAAAAAGTGAGTGAAAGTTTTCAAAATGGCCTCGGGCACAACACATATTTACCTAGCTTCAAAAACGAATTCTTGCCGAAAAGCAAAAAAAACATAAAACCGAGCGGCAAGCAGGCAAAAAAAAGGGCATGGTTCAAGCTGTTTTCTATGGAGCCGCACCTCAACTCTGAGACAGTTTCGATGGCTTTTGCCAGGGCTTTTATCTTTGACCAACAACAGCACGAACTGGCCCAAGACAATGTCAAAGGTTGCTCTGGGGAATGGCCTCCACTGTGCCCGGCTGTCTGTCTGTCACGTGGACCGTGGAGCGAGGGGTCGACGGTGGACGGAGCGGGAAGCGCTTTAATGATGAATTGTGGGACAGCGGCGAACGTAGTATACATTAGATTTGACATTGACATATTTTGCATCGAATAAAAGTATGCTACATATTTCGTATATCATTTATTTCCATCGCCCGAGGAGCGAGCGCCACTCGAGGAGCTTTAATAAAGTGCAAAAATATTTGTTGAAAAGCTATTTTCATTTGTTGACTCGCCATTTAATGAGTACGTTTATTAATTTTTAAATTGCTTTTCGAAGAGGCAATTATATTTGATATCTTGTTATTTAACGTGAAAGTTCATCAATGATTAAACTGCCATTTTATTTTATTTATTACTGCTTCTAGCACTTCAAGCTGAAGCTTGTAAATTAGAAGGCGATTCAATAGCATTTAATATTTTAATATTACAATTTATAACTATATGCAATTGTAGTGCATTAAAATAAATTAAACTATTTTCAATTTTATTTCCTCTAGTTATTCTAGTAGTATTTATTTTTGTACATTTATGTCGGATAAGGTTATATAAACACAAGAATAATTAAGGTATGTATTCCCTAATATTTTTTAAAGTTTTTCTTTACTTATTAAATTTTGTACCTGAAAATGTCTTTTATTTAGAGTAGTTTGAAATGCAAATGGGACTGCGAAGATTGCGAACTTAGTTCCCTGACTCGTCCCTCGAGACATTTGAGCTGCAATTGGGGAGAAATTAACCGAAGTTCTAGACCTCAATGGCATTTGAGAGGCCTGAGTAGGAAATGGGCAGGCAGCTGGAATGTAGCACAAACTATAATTCCATTATTATGCTCGATGCCGTTGCCAGCTAAGTATATGTTCTCGGTAAATCTTTCGATTCCACACATGCTCCACACCCTCAAGCTACACTCTCATGCTGCCGATGAAGAGGTTGTTCTCGAATTTAATTAGCTGTGCTCATCGGCAGCTCCATTTCGGCACTTTGGTGCACTTGTGTGAGGCTCGCAAGAGCCCAAAATCCAGGACTAACTGCTCTTTTCACAAGTGTTTAAGTTTAATACGACTACGACTACGCAGACTACGAGTTTGCACAGTTGAAGAGTGTGTAGAGGGGAAGAGTTCGGCAAATGAAGTCAAATGAAAATGTTCCGCAAGATGGAAACTTGAGCAGGGCAAACATTAAGCAGCCTTTTCCCAATCAGCAGCAACCCAATCGATTCCGCTCGCCTGACATCATTGCAGACGTGTCAGCGGAAAGTCAGGCTGAAAGCACAGACTTCAGCTGCTCTCAACATATAAATTGTTACTGATATGCGAGACTGGAATTCATGCCTTAAGGTGTTGGTAGTGTAGAATAAGAATTTTTTTACTTATTCAGAATTTGACAGACGGACATTTAGGCTGACAGTTTCACCCATCTGTCAGGCATGGCACAGAAATTTTGATTAGCGTTGCACTATTTAATGTTCAAATACGAGAGAGTTATGACTCGTCTCCTATATGTGCTCTTGTATTAAATACACAGACACGTAATTTTAATTATGCGTTGCGAATTGGAACAAATACCAACAAGAGGGAGAAGCAAACAGAGAGGGAAAGAGAACGGAAGAGAGAGAAGTGTGCTTTAGACGATTTTGCAATCGATGCACTTTGTAAAGTCCAAAGTCGGTCCAACAAGCTGCCAAGTGGAGGCAGGGGGGAGACTGAGGGGAGGGGAAGTGTGTGTGTGTGTGTTTGTGCAAGTGAGTGTAATCATGTGTGCAACCATTCATATGTATATTGACAGATTGAAGGATTATCAAATGCCTTTGCAGAGCAGCCATCCAAGCGCTCTGTTGTGAACTTTAAGCTCATCTGTTATTTGGCTGCCCTGAAAGTCATTCACACACACACACACACACACCACACATACAGAGAGACAATGGACAATTGTGAAAAGGCGCGTTAGCGAATTAGATAAAATGATGAGAGTGCAGCTTGAATTGGCCGCCGCTCGTTGCACAAATATATTTGCAGTTTATTTTGTGGATTTCCGGTTGCAGACAAATCAAAATTTCTGCTCAAATACACACAAAATGCCAGCCAGCAAATGAGAACAACAACAAAATGACATGCATTGCGGTCGTCGTCCTGCAGGCCCCTCAATAGCCCCTCAACAGCCCCAGGACCATGTGACAATGTGACAAAACCGAAGCCACAAAGGACAACACAGCATGTTAAATTAGTTCGACGCTGCCTCTGTCTCTGTCACTGCCCCTGATGATAATCCGTATACACAACATTCATATGGCTACCATGGAATCCTATTTGCAAAAGCATTATATCCTTTATGCAACGTCCATTCAAAATCGATACATCAACTTTGGCTTGAGTCATTTTGCAGTCATTAAGTAAAGTAAAATAAATTACAAAAAAAATAATAATGCCATGCACATCAAGACCTGATTTTTATTTATTTGTAATAAAAATAACATTAATAATAATAATAAAAATAAGTAATTATGAAATTGAGCTATCAAACAAACGTTGCGTATACGTAATATTATAAAAACAATAAGTTTAATTGGATGTGATTTTATTATCTATTTCTTAATAATTAAACAGTTTGGACAGCATCCCAGAAACAAATTAAAATATAGTTGTTATCATTATTATTGTTGGTTTTTATTCCTGTGCAAAAAGTGTAGTTAAAACGGATTATCTCAACATTTTAATAATCATTCATTTCAGACTATATTATTGTATTATAAAATCACTTGAAATTAATCAAAACGTTTGAAGAATTTAAAAATCATAAAACTCAAAATATAGCATAAAAAGTGAAACTTATAATTTAGCCAGTATTCATTGCGGTCGCTGCAATAAATGAATAACATTCAGCATTTAACATTTAAAAAGTGGGTTTTATGCTGAGCAGAGAAAAAAAGCATAAATAATTATTCCCTGGTTTCAAGTATTTGAATTAGAAATTCCAGCTAATTTGAAGTTGCCACTAAAAATGAAATACTGAATTTGCTTTTTAATTGCATCTCGAGTGTTGGTCGATGGCATGTCCAACACAGTTTGCACATTAAGACTCGACCTCGAACTCGAACTCCACTCGATACGATGCGGGATGCGAACATGGCCAACATGAAATGCTTTTTAGAAACGAGAAACCCCCATTGACAGCTGAACTAACTGCTGCCTTAATATCAGTTCAGCTCGAACTCGTAGTTCGCATGTAACAATTTGAAATATTAATGGTTCGAGAGCAAAGTTTTTGTGCATTAAAGCGAACGGGCAAATTGAACCGACACAAACAACACTGAAAAACTCATAAACTGGCAAAATTGATACAGCAACATTTTGCTACACACTTGGCCACTTTAAGCCAATGTCTCTGTCTCTCTTTTTCTCTCTGTTCTTGCCACTCCTTAGAGCCATGGCCAAAACTTGACTGCCAGCAAGTTTATTAGCTACGCTCGATACAACATTGATGATTGGCTGCTTTGCTGCTTTGATAAGCACCGAGGGCATTAAGCTGACAAAAACTGAATCTAACGAAAATGAGGAAGAGCGAAAAAAATAGAGAGATAGCAGAAGGAGAATGCGCAAATCCTTTAACACGAAATTAAGACGCATAATCCTTGACAAGCAGTAATGGCAATCAAATATGCTAACGCTTGCATTCGATCTGCGTCGCACAGATAGAGACTGGCTCTAAGCCTTTGGGCCTTTGTTTCTGTATCTGGTTTGAAAAATGGCTCCCCAAACTGGCATTAAACAAATGGAATCACATCAAAAACCCGTCGCTTAGGCAAATCTATCACTTTAATTAGAAACGCGGCGCCGTTAAATAATTACGAGAGCATAACCTGGCCGCAAAAGGTTGCGATTCGAATGGCAATGGCAATGGAAATGGAAAATTGTAATTACATTTTCAGCACGTTGCAGATTGCTGTTTTCTATAAATTTAATTTCATTTGCCGGGCTGCTGCTGTGCGGCTGGCAACTGGGCTTTTGCCTCCGCTTTTGCCTTTGCATGCGCAGCAGCGCCATTAAACAGCAGTTTCCGGTTTACGCGCTTTGAGTTTCCGCTTCAAACACCCAACAGCAGCAGCAACAAAGCTCAATTGTTGCTGGTCGAGTGTGTTGCCTCGCCTTGGTTGCAGCTGTTGCCGTGGTTATTGTGTGCGCCCTTTGTTAGAATTCCTGTTATTATTTCGGCACACAACAATGCGCCGCCATTGCGGTCGTCGTCGTCTTGCAACATCATCTTTAATATAAGATTCAATTCAGAGGCAGCCCGAAATTCGCCTTTGTGACGCAGAGACTTGGAAATCAGTGGCAACGCAGCACAGCACACAACAATCTAGGCCAACAACTTGCACGACGACAACAAGAACAGCAATTACAGCAAAGAGAGCGCGAAAGCAATAACCAAGTAACATTTCTATTGCATGCAGCAGCAGCAGCAGCAGAAGCAGCAGCATCGCCACACTCACACATTTCTATATATATTTTTAATTAAACGCAAATCCCTTTGGCACCACCAAACACGCTACACGCAACACACACAACTTGCCACCATGCAACACGCGCAACACTCGCAACACTCGCAACTGGGGCAAGTGCGACGACAGCTTCAAGGTTAAGGCGTGTTCGCTCCTTCGCATTCTGAGCACTTCTCTGCTACAGCTGAGCTGTTGAGCTGTTCAGCTGCTGCTGCTGCTGCTGCCTCCAAATCCCTCAGAAATTCCACTCGCCGACTTATGAAATTCAAGCAATTGTTGCATTACGCGCCTTGCAACGTTGACGATCTGCCCCCGAGTTTTCAATTAAATGCAAATAAACTTGATCCGCCTCACAAAGACAGCATTTGAAGTTCTCTACAAGCCAAGGACTACACAAAATTTTAGCGGATTACACTTGGCATGCAACTCATAACAGTGATATATACATTTCTGATTTATTTATTTACAAGCGATGATTACGGCTTAAAGAACTTAAACCCTACGCAGCAAGATAACTCGCTAAATAAATTCTAAAATGAAGACTAAAATTCTAGAATGTTTCGATATCGCCTATTCTTGAAACAAAATAGTTTTAAGTTCATATTTGGATGGGACACTTTTGAAAATTTAATATTCTTCATTCAACTATGCAAAAGTGTCACAATGTCAAACACAAAATTATATTTTATTCCATTTAAATTGATTTTTGAGTGATAAATAAATTTTTGTATTTTCATATCACATTTTTATTCATTATTAATTAACAATATTTTATATTTACTTGCACTTATTTTTGTGATAATATTATTTTCATTATGACTATCTGCATCGCTTAGTGCTTGCACCCATGACTTTAAAAACTTGTTTAAGCAAGAATTCTTCAATTTAAGAAATTTATTCTAATTTTAGGTAGCAATTTTTCTCTCTATGTACTATAATAGGAAAGAAAAGCCGACATGACATCAGAACGGGCTGAAGAGATATATTTTTAGCACCGCCTTCGCAACAGTACCAAGAAAATATGCAAAGTCTTTTCAAATGAAATTGAGTGCTGACAATGCCACTGAATTTTTCATTTCCAAATTGTTTTCCATCCAACTCTATCCATCAAATATGATGCAGTGCCCTCAATTTGTATCCAAAGGATATTTTCCACAGAAAAAACATGCATAAGACAATGATATTTCTCTTAGTTGCTGTCAAATGCATTCAAACTGAGGCGCAATCTTATTTGAGTCTGATTATCTGATGGATCGCAGGAGAGCGTGTCCTTTAATGATGCCACTGCCAATGCCAATGCCACTGGCGATGCGGATAGTTGGAGTTGTCTTCCGTTCTCTCCAGACTGGGGGGGGGGCGGATTATGAGGCACGTCTGGCAGTGCAGCGAGAAGAAGAGCGGCATGAAAGGCCAATTAATATTTCATAAAGGAGCACGTATCCGTCGCCCATACGTATTCGCATAGAGAGAGCGCACAAAAATCCCTCAATCACTGCCAATTAATGTCAGACACAGGCACTCATATCTGCCAGGCAGCCAGGCTGCCAGGCGGCCAACCATCCATTCAGCGTTCGAAGCGAAGGAAGCGCACGGAGCTCGAAACGTCATACATAAAAACAATAAATGATTTATATATGAAAACAAAAAGCGTACGAGCAAAAGCCACAAAAATAAAAATCACACATACTGTCGTATAAGCAGACAGCCAGCAGAGAGACAGAGGCAGAGAGGGCGGGAATATGGCGAAACGTGAATTTTGTGAATTTTACTGACATATTTCTAGTACAATTGTATATTTTATTATGCGCCCGAAATCAAAGCAAAAGAAATGAAAAAAAAATAGAATCGCAGGAGAGCACAAACCAGACTCTGTCTGTCTCTCTCTCTCTCTGTGTGTCTGTCTCTGTCTCGCTGCACAATAAAAAGCGGCATAAAAGGACATGCCAATGTTGTATATGCGGACGAGTTTATTGGAGAAATCAGAGGCAATCGAGCGTACTCCGGATCTAAGCCATTGATAGAGACAAATCAAGTCTTTTATGCTCTCATGTGTTATGCATGCGCTCTGTGTGTTGTGTGGCAAATATTTTGGGGCAACTAATTGGCAGTTTAAATTACCAACGAGCCAATTTACTATTTAAAGGCGGGCTCGGCTCGTATTTACTTAAATGTGTGTTCAAACTAATTGCTGGTTTTATCAACGTGTTTTTTTTTTTGGGGAAAATAATTTGCATTTCTATTATTTTCATAAATAACAGCAGAGCGTCGCTGTAGAAACTGTAAAAAATAAACAATTTAAGTCAATTTAAATTTCTGATGATTTGCAACTGTCAGTTGGCCCGAAAGGGGCACGAAAAAAGAATCAACTAACTCACCACACTATCAGTCACACTTACTGCACGTTGCACAGTTTCCATTTTGATGAGCACAGCTTGTTGCCAGTCCCAATAAAAAAATCGGTGGATGCCGCAAAAGAAAATTTCAGTGCGCACAAAAAATTAAATATATATATTGCATATATATTTGGCGCGGGGGGAAGCACCAAAAAAGTTGCCACAACAGAGCAAAAAACAAGAGGAACATGAGCTCGACTCTCAGATACCCGCCACAAATTCTGAGAGAATGCAAATCACGTATACGAGTAGTTAAAACTATACCGAAAAGAATATTTTTTTTTTTATTTGAAAAGAAAACATAATATACCAGACAGGAGTATTTTAAAAATATAATGTGATCTTCTGCCTGTTACAAATATTTTATAATACCCTTCTACCCCTTGGGCGGCGGGTATAAAAAACAAATGCTCGGAGTGCAAACATTTGCACGCACGCACAAATCAAAACATCAACAGAACAAAACAAAAACAACACGAAAATTGTTTGCCAAAAAAAAACCAGAGGCACGTAGATGCCCCGCCCCCCTCGAACTCCGCCTCCGCCCACTTCTCGGAGTGTTTGCATGGGAAAAGTCTCGGCAACATTGTTCGTATTTGACATTTTAAACGGGGGCCAGTCGCCACTTGTCAATCTTTGTTCAAGTTCGCATTTCACATATTTCCTCTTTGCTCTAGCCTTTGTTTTGATTTGTGACTGTGTGTGTATGTGTGTTGCCATAAAACTCTTTTTATACCCGCTACCCATAGGGTAGAAGGGTATTATGACTTAGTGCCAACAGAAAATGTATGTAACAGGCAGAAGGAGGCATCTCCGACCACATAAACTATATATATTCTTGATCAGTGTCAACAGCCAAGACGATATAGCCATGTCCGTCTGTCCGTCTGTCCGTCTGTCCGTCTGTCCGTCTGTATGAACACCTAGATCTCAGAGACTATAAGAGCTAGAGCTACCAAATTTGGGGACAGTACTCCTATAGGTCCTACGCAGATCAAGTTTATTTCAAAAGTTGGATGCCACGCCCCTTTCCGCCCCCAAAAGTCTGTGAAAGCCGTAATAATAGACCTAGAGCATTGAATTTTGGTATGCATAATAATAATTATATTTTCAATGATTCCTGTGAATTTGGTTGAGATCGAATGAAAAACAAGGAAGTTATTAAAGAATCAATTTTATATGCAAAATTCACTTGCAGCTGCCCGCGCTTTGTTTGTTTAGTTGACAGTGTGACCATAACGGTGTTGTGGATTTTTACCCGCTATTTTCAAATATATACAAAAAAACAAGTTTTAGTATATTTGGTATATTTTTTGTTAAAATATCATTTAAGTTTTTTGTTTTCTCTCGAAATGGGTTGCGGGTATCATACGGTCGAGCACTCTCGACTGTAGCTTTCTTACTTGTTATTTTTGGCTTTATACATTTTTTCATGGCATTTTTGCAGGCAAATGGCTTTACAAACGCGAGCCTAAAAGTATGCAAATAAAATACGCGCTCTTATCTGTTTGGCATTGGCTTCTGTTGACTGGAGCTAGTGATGTGAAAAGACATCGATACATCGAGCATCGATGATTCTCGGCCGATGTATCGTATCATACGCTTGACAAAACATCAGCCGTGTAGGTTCACAATATTGCTGATTTGACTTCAGTTAGTGTTCAAATTACTTTATTTTTTGCAAATACGATTGAAGCACATATCAAAATACTTTCTCGAAAACCTAATGAGAAATTAAGGAAATGTTGAGACAGATCAAGATAAACAATCTCAAAACTTAGATTTCATATAAAAATTAGATTTATATTTTTAGATTTATATTTTTATATTGTCTATATTCGTCTGTTAAAAATCGACCCAAATTTCCATCACTAACTGCAGAAGCCATCGGCCATCGTTCGCCATCGTTGGCACCAGCTGCCCACAACGGACTTTCTCTCTCTCTCTCGCACACTGTCGCTTTCTCTGTCTGTCTGTGAAAAAAGCGTCGCCAAAACAATGTTTTAAAATGCATTTGGGCATACTTTGCACTCCGGCATATGCTATAAGCCGGATCGTAGCCGTTGTAACCATTTGCACGCCCATTCCATTCCATTCCCTTCCAGTATCAGCCACAGTTTCAACTCCAGCTTCGACTGTGCCCCAAACAGTTGCAATCAACAAAATTGAAATCGTTTGCTGCTCGTTGTTGTCTGTCGCTGCAGTTGCCTGACATGCTGCCAGTTGCGGCTCATGTGTTTTCTGGCTACATAATTCAGCAGAGTCCTTCTTCGGCTAAAGAGCTTCCTTCAACATTCTCACATTACGAGTAATTTTCCAAATGAAATGAAATGAATCATGTGCATTTCTCAGGATCAGACTTTTATTTTAAATTTAAATATTTCTTGTAGGAAATATAGCTAACTTCTACTCTTTTCTATAGCCTGTACTGTACACAAAATAATTGCATATTTAAACTGGGGAAAGAAATTTACTTTCAGCAATCTAGAAGCCAGTGGGCTTAGACCCTAAACTGAAGTTATGCCTCGGTTAAGGGTATTATTCGAGTCGAGCATTACAAAATGCTTGTTGTGCTGCATTTGAAACTTTGTTGTCTTTGTTCTGCCGCTGTCATGTGCACTTATTTCTAAATAATTGAAAAGTTATAGCAAAACAAAAGGCAACCACTAAACAACAAGCAGAAGAAGAAGAAGAAGCAGACAACATATCTCGGCTAAAATTTATATAGATTTTTACGCAACGCAAGTGCTGGAAAAATCAAGAACTCGCTCATATGTTAGCTTTATGATGCCATTTTGTTAATTTATTTCACTTGCTTGACAGTTTGTTTTCCCCCCCTTCCCACCACATTTTTTTTAGTTTCTGAATTGTTTGGGCCATTGTCTTGCAACTGGCGAGTGGCAAGTGGCAAGTGGCAAGTTCACGCGCTGGACCAAAAAATATATATATGTAGTTTGCAGTGAGTGCAGCGCATTTTTCGTGTGTCTGTGTTATTGCCTCTGTGGTTTTGACATAAAGTGCGCTTATAAAAAACCACCAAGTTAGGAGCGCGCTGCAAACATTTTTTGATGAATGTAACGCTAGCAACGAGCCAACGAAGAGAAGAGCAGCAGCTAAAAAAATACGCGTAGCGTAAAAATAGCTGATAAATTTTTGTGCGCCAAAAACAAATGGTTAAAGTTTGAAATTGAAATTGGGCCAAAAGGCAACGCCACTCGAAGAGTATGGCGAGGATGCCAGCATCAGAAGCAAAAAGCGTAGAAAAAACGAACAAACTAAAAATATACATAATAAATACATATCTCAATCAAAAACGACGAAACGAGAAAAAAAGAGCGTAAAGGCAAAGACACCGAGCTGCAGGCAAATATGACAGCGACAAATAGACAAATAAGAAACCCAAATGAATATGAAGCGTTCTTTTCTATTTTCTATTTTCTATTTTCCGTTTCCATTTCCATTTCCATTTTGCACTCTCCCCATTTGTTATTGTTATTTGTTGCTCATACTCGACGTTGTCATTGATAAAACAAAGGCAAGAAAAAAGCGTTGCTCAGATTAAAAATCTAATCCGAAAACTGAACAAATATAAATATAGCATAAATGGCAGGCAACATTTGCGAGTAAGCAAGCAAGGTATTGTAGAGTGTAAATATAAGCTGCTTTTCATTTTGCAGCAGCATCAAAGATTTTCCACACAGCAAGCAACTAAATAAAAACCGCACACAGACAGAGAACGGAGAATTGAGAATAGAGAATTGGGAGAGAGAGGTTCGCTCCACACGTACAAGTGCAGCTCCATTTATCTTCTGTCACTGGACGAGTGTTTCCGTTTTTGTAATGAATGTCCAGCTGTGTGGACTGTGAGAAGGAGGAGGCAAGCCAAAACCAGACGAAACTCTGGACAATTGTCGCTAGCTGGACAGTCGCTGAAAGGCGTCTTTTATGTCACTTGATAAGATAAGCCACGCTTAAAATATACTACGTCTATATACCAACTAAATATGTATGTATACTGAGAAATATACTGCACTAAGTGCCGAGCAACCAAAGACAAAGACGACGACTCGAGTGCATTCTTAATCCACAGTTTTGTCATTACGCTTTCTCTCCTCCGATTATCTCTTGCGCTCCCTATAGACTTTCTATTTAAACAATTTCTTTCTCGCTCATTCTCTATCCGCTTAAATTAGGCAGATTCCGTTGCATGCATGCATTAGTTGCAAGCATCCTTTCAAAGGGAATTCAAGAGTTTTACAACGCAACAATAAGCTGCTTGCTATGAGACTCTGCCAGAGCAATGCACGTAATCTATTATCTATTATTTTGTGTAGTGCGCATCCTGCACAAGTGCTTTGCACCTAATGTGCTCACAATCGAACTGCTGCTGCCACTTGAACTTATTAACGAGACAGTAAAAGCATTTACTCAAGATGTCACCAAGTATTTTCACAACTATTTGCATGTCTTGTGAGCTCTGAAGAGCTTTGACAATTTGCACGCACAGTAATAGTTGCCAGATATATTATAACAAATTGCATTAAAGCAGGTACTGATAATATACAAAATAAGATTAATTTACAGTTTTATTATTATATTAATTAATAAACATGTTTTTTAAAGTGAAAATTCATAAATAACTTTTTTTTGTGGCTGCAATGTTAAGAACTCCTTTTCGACAGCATTAGAGTGTGAAAACTTTACACTTTGCCGCCTTTGACACAACATGTACTTTTCCTATACACAGCGATATATCAAAACACGAAAAGTTTACGGGTTCGGTGAAGCGCGGAGCTCATTCCAGGGAAATGAATTCACAACGGTATTAAATTGAGAATGTAGTCCATTTATTTGCCGCACTTTATGATATTTCAAACATTTGAAAGCGCGCTTCTGCCGTTTTATTTAAAAGAGAAAATGTTTAGTTGCGTTAAAGCGTAAAACATATTTACGCATTTTCATATTTCGAGCGAGAGATTTCTGCTTAGTTGATTGTAAGTGCGAACTCTCGGATATTCCTACAGGGCCACATTAATTTCATTACATCCCCTCTCTCTTTCTCAGTCTCTGTGGCTGTCTCTCTCCCGCACAGATTCATCCATTAGAGCTGCAGAAAACAATTCCCTGAACTACGCAAATTGATCAATTTCAATTCAGTGCAAATATCATGGGCGTGATTGTGTTGGGTCGCAATCGTCGTAATGTCGCTCTGTAATGTTGGTAATATAAACTTTTTATTTTATCTGCTTTATCTGCTTACAACGCATCCACGTACAAACAACTTCTTCCAGCTTGTCTCTTCCCTTTTTTGTATTGTGTGTGTGTGTACTGAACGACACCTCGACAAGTCACACAACAAAAAATTTGTCAAAGTTGCCAACTGAATTCGAATATAAAAAGCAAAGTTGGCAGTTAAGATTCGAGCTGAGCAAGTTTTACTCGTACTCGTCTCGTACTCGTACTTTATTTGTCCAAAACGGAATCTCATACAATACGAGACACGTTGTTGTTGATGACATCGACATTGGATTGCTATTCACTCCGTTGAGCTCTACCTATTTACATGCTGTCAGAGACTTCAATTGATGCTGCCTGATCATTGCTGCATTTCCACTTCAGACTTATGGTTATTTCTTCCAGGTGCGTCAGCCTGGATGAGCCTAGCAACTGCTTTGCAGCCACAAATTATGTAGGCGAACCGCAACCTCATGAAATTTAATGCTCTTTTAGCGCACTTTTCTTTCGGGCTGTGGCCAGCTTGCAGATATCACATTGCATTGCATTGCATTGCTTCGCGTGCGCAATTACACTTGAAGAAATCCTGGGGATTGCAGGCGAAAATCCATTTGTCACAATGCTCTCTCTGTGAGTACGTGAGCAGCGCCGTCTGCCGCAGTCTCACGGCCAACGGTGCGTATGAATGTGTCGCTTGGGTCCTCTGCAACTGCAACTGCGACTCCGAGTATTGCCTCTGCGCTCTGCTCTCTGCTCAACTGCAGTGCTGCGACTCTATCACAATGACACTTCATTTCTGTTAAGGACATGACGCTATGCCGAAATACACACACACACACAAGTACTTATATAGCTACGTATAAGTATCTATGTCCATTGTCGGGCTCTGTTTATATGGGCAAAGACTCTGCGGCGACTGCGGCTTATTTGAGTCAACCAAATCCATTTATTTAATGCCGCAATAATTTCGAGGGTGGCTCAAACTACTCACACTAAAGCAATGTCCATTTTCCAGCATTAAAATCCACTTTCGAAAATCATAAAACGTAATAAGCCAATAACAATCAGTAATGTGACTTTGGGAACTTTAGATTTTGATAATTATAAATAGTTGAATAAAAATTAAATTAATTAATTAAAAATAATAATAATTGTGGCAATCTGTACTTTAAGTACTCCCATTTTCGTAAGCAATAAAATAATAAATAAATAACATCTTAAATAAAAACTACGCTACAAAATTAAAATTAAATTATTTATGTTAGAAACTACACTTTGGACTTTTATAAAATTTCTTCTGTGGTTTAAAATTGGGAACAGTTTTGTGGAAGTGTTCCCATCGCGTTTATTTGCATCGATCGCAACTGGGAACAGTTTTGTGGAAGTGTTCCCGCTGTCGCTCAGTGAATTACAGAGCAGTTGTTGATATTTTGCATGTTTTTTTCGCGTAACATATTTGCAGACTATTTAATCGGAGTTACATAATAGAATTACATGCATATCGAGCGCATTAACTTTAATTGAAAACTATTTTTAATTAATAAAATGTCAACACTTGACCCCACATAATTACAAGTAGGCATTAAATTGTTTTCGCTTTTTTTTTATAGGCTTACATCAACATTAACAGCGATGGCCGTGGCCACGATGGCGGGAACAATTACATTATAAAATGCAGAACAAACAAATAAAGCGCAAGTCGACAAACGAACGACGCAACGAGAGCCAAGGGAATTAAAAATACATATTCATACAATGAAATATCAAACCGCAAAAAAAAGGGTTAATTGACCAACAAATAACTTAATTAAATCAAATGAAAATTAAATAATTCAATTTTTAATGAGCTTCCAACAGTGTTGACCTTGTTGAAATTATGAGCAACGAGATTGTCACTCAACGTGCGACAAAAGTAGGTGACAGTTTAAAGCTTCTCACACAAGGTTCGAAAAGTGATATTTCCTCCCATCACATCAGTGTCATATCAGTCAGCTTATGTCATGTCTTGTATATGCAATACATTTTGATTTAAAGACCAGACCGAAACTGGTTGCTATGGCATTGTTGTGATATACATCATTATAACTTGAATATTTAAAGTTATATTTACTACGTGCGAGCATAAATAAAATGGTATAATGTTGAATTGCATATTTAAAATATGAATGCGCAGCTCTGTATTCATAATTCAAAAAAAATCAGCTATTTAATATTAATAAATACAAAACAATGAGGCTTGAAAAGTATTCACTCGAAAATAATAGAAACAATAAGCGACAGCAACAACTAACTGCAAAGTGCAATTGAAAATGGAAAATGGTAAATGGGAAAGTGGAAAATGTAGCTACCTGTCGAATTGTTTTTGTTGTTTGCAGTGCTGTAGTGCAGCTATTGTATTAATTGATTAAAACAAATCAAAAAATCAATGCAAGAGGCAAATGAATAAATAAATAATTGAAACAACTACTTAAAACAACAACAAGCAAATGGAAACCATTAACAGCTTAAAAATATTTAATTACCCGCCTCTGACCGCGCCCCAAAATCACGATTGCTGCTGCTGCCGCTGCCGCTGCGTTGGAATGGCCAAAAGTGGGTCGGACATGAGGGTCAACGGATAGGGGAGGGTAGAGAGAAGAGGGGCGGAAGGAGGGGAAGAGGGTCGCGGACCTGCCACCAAATTGCAATTAATCTTCTTTTAACAGCAAACTTTTGATCCGCTTTATTTGCATTTCACTGTGGCGCAAACACAAACAGAAAAATGGAAACGGCAAAACAACAAAAAGAACAACACCAACAACAGCAACAACGTCGACGAGAGGGAAAATAACGAAAATGCTTGTCATAAAAATTTATCAAGGGTTAAAAATTATGTTACGCGTTTCATTTTGGTGGCTGTGAAATGATTTATGCAAAATCTGTGTCCTAACCAACAACAACATCAAGGGGACGACAACAACAACAGCAACAACAGTGGGAAAAAATGAATATAAATTGTGCAATTTCATGTTTTTTACTTTTTTTGTTTTGTATTTTTATTTTTGGTTGCTCAACTTTTTATGTCCGGCAAATTAATTTAAAACTGTCTTATAATAACAACAACAAGCAGCGCACATTATTTATAATCTCACATTGAACTCGAAAGTGTTTGTTTGGAGGCGCAGCGCCTTCAGCCGATGATAATTTGCTTGTAGCCCAAGTAGTCGGGATAATAGCCGGAGCCGTAGTACGGCGAGCCGTAGTAGCCATAGCCAGGATAACCCCAGCCATAGCCAGAACCGTAGCCATATCCTGAGCCGTAACCGTAGCCATAGCCCGGTGCAATGCCCGCTCCGATGCCGAGCAAGAAGCGTGCTCGGCGAGCGCCTTGCTGCGTCTCTGCCGCCGCCGGATTGCCGCCAATTTCCTGCTCCAATGACAGCAGATCCGTTTTAACAACGCCAGCAGCTGGTGCCACATCCTTGTCAACAGCAACACCGTTGACAGCCGCTGCTTCAGTCAAGTGCGTGCCCAGCAGCAACAGCGGCAACATCGTTGCCAGCAGCGGCATGTACGAATACATTCCTCGCATATTTAAATAACACAGCATTTCTGGCCCGACTGCAAAATATGCTTTTTCAATTTATATACCAGATACAATTGTAGCAGACCACGACGATGACGACGATGATGATAACTCAGCCAACTCGCTGCTTAACGCACGCTCGACTGTCAGCCCAAAGGCCGCAAATATTTCATATTTATATGGAGGGGAAAAGCTCTGTTCGCTGGCATTTCTTTTGAAGCTCTGCTAATTTGAATCAGCGCAAATTGTTTTAATCAGAAATAAAAACAACAATTGTGTGCTAACTGATATTAACAACAGCGCCAACGAAGCTGTAACAAAATAGAACGTATTTCAAACAGCGAGACTGCGATGCTCTAACTACAAACATTATAGAGTGAATTATAGTAAACAATTCTATTCAATATGTTTATAAATAATTTGAGTTATTTATCTGGTAAATACATATTCTAAGAGAATTGATTGTACAAATAGTAAACATTATTATTAAAGCGAAAAACAGATCAATTTAATATTCAAGATTAAATAAGACATTTCAATTTAATAAGGTACGAAGACAATAAATTGTGTAAATTATTTATTTTTGTGAAATGCTAAATTCAATAATAAAAAAAAAACAAACATTGTTATCAGAGCGAAACTTGAAAAATGGTTTAATAGATTCATAAATATGCTTCAAACTTCTCAGCATTAAAAAACAAAAGAAATAAAATAAATACATTATTTGAATGACAACTAATTTAAAAAACTATACAAAAGTTTAATAACAATTCAACTTCAATAGCTAATGTACTTGTTGGACTACATTTTCAGTTTGAAAATAGTTCCTTAACAATAATATGGCTTAAATGGTTCACAGATTTTTATCAGCAATCCAAAAAAGTTCAATGCTTTTTTTCGGAGGCATTTAATTTTTTTGGGAACAGTTAAAGCTCGTTTGCTTAATGTAAATGTAGATAATGCAGAAAAAGCGTGCGTGGGCGTAGAAAAAATTACTAAGCCATGGCCAACACAACATGTATCTGGTGTGCACACACGAATGCACAGAATGAAACATTTTACATATTACGCATACGCAACGTGGTGCGACAGCAGACGCGATGTCGTTCTCGATGTCGTTGTCATTGTCGTTCTCGTTGTCGTTGTCGTTGTCGCTGTCGTTCGCTCGTCGGTTGCCAATTGACACATTTGATGTTCAAATATGCGTAAATAACAATTATTGTAATTTTTTGTTCTTTTTTTCGTTGTTTGTCTGGTCGTTGTCTTTGTTGTTGTTGATGAGCGAGACAAAGCGCCGACTTGGCAATTGCCAATTGACAAAAGGGGCAAGGGGCAAGGGGCAAGGGGCAAGGGGCAGGGGCGACTGAACCTTGAACCTGAATGACAGTGTCAAGTGGCAGCTGCGACACGAGGACACGATGCTGATGTGTGCCGATGTGTCAACGGCTTTGATTGCGTTGCATGATTCGCAAGAAAAATGAAGACAATAGTTGAGTTGTTCCTTTTCCTCATCCATTTTTTGTACACTCGACGCGCTGTCAATGCAACAGTGGCAATAACAACAACAATTTGCGCTGTCAGCGCGTCACGCGATTTACTGGTTTGAACAAGCATGAAATGAATATATTTGTCATACTCGTAGTTGTTGCTCATTGTTTTTGTTGTCGCGCTGTCGTGTTGTCGTGTTATGACGGCGACTTTGTCGCGCCGAGTTTGCCAAGTTCCTTTTCCCCATTAGCAAGTCGATGACGCCGACGGTTTGGGGGAAACAAAAAATCCCCCAACTGCCAAATTGGGTTAGTACATTTTGCGTTTTAATTCTATTTGCGAATTCGAATGCGAGTGCGACTTTGACTTGGTTTCTTTTCTTCGCCAACCGATAACAACAATCAACTGCGTCGCCAAAACTTTCGCGACTTTTGTCTCTCCGAGATTGTGTCTATGTGTCTGTATCTATGTGTGTGTGTCAACAAATGGCTCGAATGAAATTTATAAGCAAAGTTAAGCAAAAGTGCAGTGGCGCAAGTTGATAAGGGTTCGACTCGGCAACTCGGCAACTCTCTGATGGCCAAACAAAGATATAACCCATCTTGCCATAGTTGTGGTCTCGCCGCTTACCAAAAAAATGAATAAAACGGGGCTGGAGACGGGGAGAGGCCAATAAGCCAAAGTAAACAAGACAAATGTATTCATTTCAGGCCAAGTTTGAGTTAACTTCAGTCGAGTTGACTCCACTCGACTCGACTCGAGTTCAGTTCAGTTCAGTTAATTAAATGTTATGCCACAAGCCCGGTTCGGCTGCAAACTCAAACACAAACTATACGGTCGAAACTTGAGGCTGGCCAAGAATGATGGACAGATCAGGTTATCTATCGAAACACACAAAAATTACAAAATTTACTCTAAAGATTATTTATCATTTCGCTTAAATTCCTGGCATGCTTTACTTCAATTTACAGTCAGTTTATTAACCGACAAGATTTATTGAGTGCCAATAAATATTACGACAATATGACAATAAGAAATAAAATAAAGTACAACATCAATAAAATTGTCTAAATTATTTATTTTGTGATATGACAATTAATGCTGGATTAAATTTTAAATACCAATGAAAATAATTATTTTAGTAAATATTACTCTTATTTGGGAAATAAAATAAATTGAACTATTTAGATATATTGTACAAATTATTTATTATCAAATTGATAACACACAAATTACAAAATGTACTCAAAAGTGTATTTATCGTTTTGCCCAAATTCTTTGCATTATTGAGTGCATAGATGAAGCTCTCGTTGCAGTGACATTTCATCAAAGAACTTGCAATTATGCCATGAATATAATTAATGGTTATTTACCTATTAAGCGTATCGCATAATAACAAATACAATGTCGCTGGCACATTGTTGTGGCGCTTTATTAAAATCACATTATTCCTGCTGATGCCAGCAAATAATAATAATAATAAACATAAAGGGAAAAGGAAAAACAAATGACGACAAAAGTTTGCAGCGAGAAGGAGAAATACGTATTTTATTGTTATTTATGCAGAAGTTGACAAACTTCCCCCCCCCTCAAACGGTTCCCAGTGAACTACGCCCATGCGGCGTGACAGCAGATTTTTATTTAATTAACGTTAATTTGTGCCCAGAGCGCGGCTAAGTGCGAGGGCATATATATTTATTTATGTGTATATATATATTATCTACAATCTATAACGCTTTATGGCGAGTCATCGTTAGCGTGTAAACAACCCCAGCTGCCCCACAAAAAGTTACTTTTTCAATTTGATATCGCTTAATTATTATTGCAGTTGTTGTTGCTGTTGTTGTTGTTGTTGTGACAGGGCACTTTACGTTGTCATTGTCCCACTGTCCCACTGTCACTGCCAAGGACTCTGCGCGTCGCCAATAATGATACGTTTTTATGATTTTTTATGGCAATAAAGCAAACAATTTCTGAGGCGGCTTGCATTGATTTTTCTCCAGGTCGCCTGTGACGTGAAACAAATGCCAAAGTAATCAGCTTGCTGCAAAAAGTCACACAAAGACCAACAGCGAAGCTTTAAATTTCGGCACTCAGCAACTCCTAGATACATATATGTATATATATATATCTAAAGAGACTTTTGTATGTGGCACAAAACCCGCACACTTGGCGCAACTTGGCTCTGGAACACATGCCGCCAGCAGGCACATGGCGTCGAAACTTTTGTGACGACTACAATGAAGACGACGACAGAAACTTGCACTACACACACTCGAACACACACTCGCACACACTCTCGAACACACACACACTAGCAGAAAAGTCCAGACAAATTTAAAACAATGGGTGCCAAAACGAAAGCCATTAGCTTGAAAGAGCTATAACGATCTGAGAATTAGGCTAACAAATGCCACATAAATTTAAATTTAATTTCCACACACATTCAACACTCAGTTTCTCTCTGTTTCTCCGATTCTCCAACGCCAACCTCGAGTCCATCTCCATCTCCATTTCCATATCCATTTTGTCTCCAAGGTGTGCATAAATTCAACTTCTCTCTCTTACAGTATTTATTCATATTTATTTGCTGTTTAATCGTGGCTTTATTTTAGTGCATTTATGTGCGCAAATAAATCACATGAATTTCGCAAATATTTGCACGCATTAAATAAGCATAAATTGTTAATAAACATTCACAATGAAAGTCAGCTTTGATATTTCAATTCATTTCCATGTGACAGCGATCCATCAAAAGTGCAAATACATATTTCAAATCCATCCATCAATTAAAGTGTCGAGCTGCAACCTCTCAAATATTGATTACAACCCAGCGATTGATGGGTTAGATTAATATTCTTCAAATTCCCACAGAATTTATAATTTCAAATTTTATTATTTTTATTAATTCATAATATTACTTCTAGCTTGCAACATTTTTTAATTTCATTTCTTTAATGTCGATGTAATCGAATTTCATTTAAAAAAGTAATTAGATATTTGTCAGCACATTTGGGGCTTGTCGCCCATTGTACGCTGACCCCTCACGCGATGCTGTGTAATTAGCCGTATTGAATGCTTTTTGTGTTGCCAAATGCCAAAGAAAATGCCAAAGAAGTTTGTTTGCTGCGCTTAACTTGGGCTTGTCGGAGAATTTCGCAAGTTGTCAAATTGAACGTTGCAACATTGCGGAGTTTGGACCACAAGCTGCCACAGTTTGTGGCGCTTGTTTGTGGGTCAACTGGCAACTGGCAACTGGTCAACAGTTTACTGCCACATTTGCAACCCTCTCGATACATTTGCGCTACGTGACTGGTCACACTGTTTTCCCCCCCAGGGTTATGCGTGATGCGCCAACAAAAAACTAAATCGAAATCGCATCAACATTTTGTTGCCCCAAAAATTGATTTCGTTTAATTTGCGCACATTTTAAACAGACTGAAGTGGGTGTGTAAAAGTGTGTGTGTGTGTGTGTGTTGGAGTGTGTGTGTTAACACACAAATAGTTTTGGCTTCAGGCAGAATATGCCTGCAGCGCATTTGTAGCCCTAAAATGGCATTTAAAATATTTACACAGCACACGCAAAAAGTATGCGCCCGCCCGAATATTGCTCATTATGAATGTTAAATACTCAAGGGGAGCGGGGGAGGAGTGTGTGTGTGTAAATAAATATATGCATAAATATAGTCAAGTTTGGTATTTGTATTAATGATGCCGAAATGCGCAAAAACTAATAGGAAACTTCTTTAATATGGCAACATGAGAACTACTTAAAAAGTTTGACATGCGGAGCGAGGTAAAAGGATCGAGTTGTGCTCGTTGGCAGTGCCTAAGCACAGCACAAATGGCTAAATGAGATTGGCTGGGGGGGGGACCTAAGGCAAATATCCAACAGCAAAACAAGCAAATCCCTTGATGAGTTATTAAATCATTTTAAGCCACTTACAACTAAAAACAAATTGAAATATCACGCAATACCTTTGAGAGCAACGCTCGCCCCACGCGATGTTGCTGTTGGCGTTGCTGTTGCTTTTGCTGTGGTTCGCTTCAGCTATTGGTAGTTGGCTGTTTTGTAACAGGCCAAAAACGTAACAACTTAATAACGTACTAAGCCTCAACACACAAATATGAATAGCAAGCAACTTGCCGGGAATTCCTTCACCTCTCAGCAGAGACAGAGACAGCCAGAGAGAGAGAGACAGAGGGAGAGAGTGAGAGAGGCAAATACCACGCTAATAACTTTTAAGCTGCGCCCAAAAAGTTTTTCGCCTGCTGCATGCCACATCTGCCTACCTCTCGGTGGCGGCGACTCCTTCGTGCCTGACGACGCAACTTCCGCTTTGCCATTCATTATACCCTTGCACCGGGTATTATAGTTTTGTCACGAAATGTGTTATGCCATTACCATTGCAATGGGCGTGGGGCGTGGCATGCCCCTCTCCCACCTCCCCCCTCCCCGCTCAAGGTCAACAGCGCATTCCTTCCTTCAGACACTGTCCCACTGTCTGTCCACCTTCTTCTTTTCTCGGAATTTCTCGCATGCTTTATTCTTGCCGGTTGTGAAATTGAATTCTTACTGCGCTGCTTTAAAAGTTGGCAACATTGAAGAATTTGTGCAGATTTAAATTGTGGCACATTTGTAATTTATTTATATGGGAATCAACTCTCACGTGAAGATAATTAGAAGATAAAAGCAGAAATTAATTTGTATTTAATTTATGTTAGTATCTAACTATGTAGTAACACAATATAAAAGTAAATATACAAACAAATTGACATTTCCACATTAATATTAAAATATGCCAAAACATTTATTTCTTACATATATTTCACAGCCAATAAATTCCACATTAAGTATTATCCGCAACTTTGTATCTCAAAATAAAATCAATCAATATAAAAATATCAACATTAATTCTGTCTAATTTTCTGAAATTCTCTTGACCATTTCTCAACATCAGTTTACAATGTTATAAAATAAAGTTGCCATATAAATTACTAATGTAATTATGTATAAGAACTAAACTCTATGAGTGACATTTATACACAAAATAATTCACTAAAAGTTACTTAAATGTTTAACAAGATAAGATTCGCATGAATCGTTTGTAGAGTTTGTATAGCAAATAGTCATTGGTTAGAACATATAATAAAGTTGATCAACTTTCAAAAAAAATCAACTTTTTTCAAAAATATAACTGTACAAAAATGCACATTAATCACAAGTCGAGTTTAGCAAACAGTTAGTATAGTAAATATTCGTCTAGTCGATTGCTGAGACGTGCTTCTTGTTTTAGCTTAATTTCGCAGCGCTGTGGGAGTTCTGGCCAACCAAAGAAACCTCTTGAAAACATGCTCAATAGTTGGCGCACACATCTCAGCCATTGCCTACGCACCTTTGTGTGTATGAGTGGGTGTGTGTTGGTGTGTGTGTGTGTGTTGGTGTGTGTGTGTGTGTTGGTGTGTGCAACTTGACTCAAAGCCTAAAAGTCAGTCAGCAAAATCAGCGACGCATAGCGAAAGCGGCAGACGACAGGAAGCAACCGTGTTTGCAGCGCAAGCAAAACTTTTCATTTAACTTCTATTTGGGTGGCGAGGCCAAGGGCCCGAGGGGAGGCTGCAATCGTCCCGCCCCCGCCCCCCGCGCGCCTCCTCCCCCTCCCTCACACACACTCGAATGGGGGTGTGAGGGGGAGGAGCGAGGTGGAAACTACCAGCATTAATATTGTTTTGTGTGCGAAAAAGCAGCCAAAATTACGACACTTGAGTGTGTTAAAAGTTGAGCGCGTTCGCTCGTCCACGCTCCCCCCACCCTCTCTGTCTCCCCCCTCTCTCTCTCTTACTACCAATCGAAAGTAAAAGAAAGAAAAGCCAAGGAACAGCGAAGAAGGAAACTCCTTGTGGAGTGAGCACGCAAAACAGCAAAAGACAGCAGAAAACTTGCCAAGCGACGACGCGACGCGGTGTCGAAAGACACTATGAAGCGAGAGGAGAGCGGAGAGGGGAAAGAGGAAGGAGGAGCGGCAGAGGCGTCTCTCATATGCCAAAAGCCGCAGCAGCAGCCGCAGTCTGTTTGATAGCTGCTGCTGCTGCTGCTGCCCCAGTTTGTGTTGCTTTTGCTACTTTTGCCAGTTTACACGCACCGCTGGGATTGCACAGTGGAAAAAGGCGAAAAAGTTACCATGATCCATTAACGTTAATTGTTTGGCGGCATCAGTGGCAGTGGAGCACGGCGGGGGGAATGTGGAAGGGAGGAGCGGGGAGGGGGGACAACAACTTGCCTGGGATTTGCACGACACGGAAACAATGAACCGGCGTTGAAGGCGCCCAAAGTCACTTCGTCCGTCTGATAAGGTGTGTATTACAATGACAGCGTGAAAGTTTGTCGACAATCGAGTGCAGAGACAGTCACATATACTAGTATATACATATATAGATGGTATGTATCTTGGTAGTAGTTTACTAAATTCAATTAGAGCTGCTCAAATTGGCGAGCGCACACCTGTCATTGGGCTTGATAATGACGCATGTGGCAGCAACAAAACTTTCCTGTCAGCTGCAACTTTGTCCGGCGTGCCGAAAAACTTGCGCTAATTTTTAAGTCAAACTCCCCGACACTTTGGCAAACCATTCCATTTTCCATTCTCCGTTTTTAAGTAATTGAATCGCACTCGCACACAGTAAATCAATTAAAGTTATTCGAACTTGCGGAAAACGGAAAGCGCGAATAATAAAATTAAATGAAATACACCACAGTACACCAAAGTAAAAAAAATAAGAGTGGAGCGCGGCTTTTCACACTTGTTAATCACATTTTCGCGTCTTAAGTAAACACTCCCAACCAAGGAGCGCCTCTGAGGCCCAACTCATTGTAATTAAGCGGCTTAGACGCGGCGCGCAAGTAACAAAAGCGTTGCCTGCTTTTAGGCGCAAGGTCGTCCCCATTGTTGTGCGCTGCGGCAACGGCGTCGGCGTCTTTAGAGGCCAGTTTATCGAATTATAAAAAGAGAAACAAAACAAAACGAGGGGCCAGAAAAACTCCACTCCACTCGACTCCACTCACAATAAAACTGAAGTGGCTCGAGGGGGCAACAGGATATAAATATATATGTATATGTGTGTGTGTTTGGCCAAGTCGTTTGGCTGCTGGCAAAAGTTGGCATAATTATTTCATTAACACTTAACAAGTGGCCCAGTCGGTGGAAGGACGAAGGACGAAGTCCAACTCTGACTGCGACTGCGAAGTCCGGCGAACGCAAAAACTTTCACATTACGCATTTGTGTGCAATTTTCAAATTAACAATTGTTAATTTTTTTTTGCGTCGTTTTCTTTTCGCTGCTATTCGAGAGAAACGCAAAAATACAGAAATACAAAAATACGAAAAGGAAAAGAAAAAGAATAACCTGACTGACCGTTTGCCTTTTAAAAATACATTTTTTTCGCTTTTCATCCGTTTTCTCGTTTGCGTCTCATTCGCTGTGTATTATTTTTTTTGTTAATTTTTTACTTAGCAACTTTTTCATTGCGTGTTTAGCATAATTTTTTAATAATTACATTTTTGTGTGTTTGACCAAAAAGTGAAAATAATAAGCCGAGCAGGGGAGGCGAAATTTCTTCTTTATTGTGCCGAAGCCAAAGCGACAAGTTGGCGGTACGCAAAAGTTTAACAAAGTTTATTTGCATTACTGACAAACTGTTTAATTAGGGATTTTTTTTTCGCCCCCCAGATTTTTCAATGGCCAACTTTTTGTATGAGCTACGTGCCTCTCACTTCCTTTTCCAGTCCTTACAGTCCTCCTTCATTCTTTGCCGCAAATATAATTAAATATTACAACACACTCAACAAATTAACAATAGAATTGTTTCTGATTGTGAGCGAGATAAAGCCATTTAGAAACATATTAAATTCTTATGAAAATTATAAAAACGCGTGGAGTTACGAATATGTATACGACTTGTGCATACCCTTTAAATACAGATTAAATATTCGTGATGATAATGTTAGTACTTATTAAAATGACGTGGCATTTATTAATTTAAAAAGCACAAATTCGTATAAATAATAGTTTTGAGAGGGTTACAGTTTGTTTTTCATAATTTAAGCTTTGCTTTTGCCCTGAAATTTGCAACAGAATTTAAGCCAGACTAATACTTTAAGTCCTTGCACGCAATGTAAAAATAGCTGTGGCAATCGATGGAATATTTTTGGTCAGCTGACGGGAAGCTTGCATCGATGGCCCCATTATGGGCATAATAGTTACAGCAAATTGAAAATTGTTGCTAAAGCAAAGCTCAAATTGAGTATTTATTCGGGCATAAAAAAGGGAAATAAATTGACGAGCCTATTCGCACATTACACAACCGACCACAAGCAGATGGACAGGCAGACAGACAGACAGACAGATAGACAGACAGACAGCCAGACAGACAGACAGACAGATGGGGAAACAAGAGGCTTCGTTCTGATAGCAGCTGACGGTCAATCAAGTTTTGCGTTAACCATTCAAGCGTGCTGTTTCTGACCAAGGCAGTTAAGCTGCCATCGCATCATTGTAATTGTTAATTACTTACTAAGAAATTTGTATGCCACAATCTGCCCTTCACTCTCTGCCTCTCTGTCGTCTTGGCCCTAACTGGTTGGCAACACGCACGCACGATCGCAACGCTCTTGGCCAGCTGCTGAATCCTCTTGGTCCCCCCTTTGGGTTGCCAGATGCCAGCTGCCATTCGCCTTGTGCATATTTATGCTGTTAGCAGATTCTTGTGCCAGTTCCTGTTGCTGATTTCGCTGCTCGCCCGTATGGCGAGCGAGAAGCGACGTTGTCATGCCGTTTGGCATTGGACCAGAATGAGCCACGTCAAGTGAGTTCACAATTTTTGCGTGCTACCATTTTTCTTTTTCGCTCCACACACACAGCAGCCCAGGACCCTCTCTCTGATAATCCTTGGCATGCAACGCCTTTATCCTGTTATACTTGTGTTCTCTCTCTCACTCTCTGCCTCGCCTCGCAGTTCTTGGTTTCCAGTTCATGCCACTCGTAACTTTTTCATACTGTTTAATCATTAAAGCGCCGCCAAGAGGTATGCCGCAAAGAAATGCAGCGAGCAGCTCAATTTATTTAAACTTGTTGCAACAACTTTAACTGAGATTGCGAATTAACTTATGAGATTGAATTATGACTTTTAGAATTTAATTTGCAAATATTTTCGTATCCTTATTTTACAGGGTAACTGCTAGTCAGTCAGTTAGCCTCGCAGCTGTTGTTTGTTTGCTTTTTTGTTTCGCCCGCTGATTTCGCTACTTAATTTTTTCGCCTTTTTGTGCCTGCCATCTGTGTGCCTCTGTCTCCGTAACTGTATCTGTATCTGTATCTGTATCTTTAGCTCTATGCGTATCTCTATCTGTAGCTGTAGCTGTGTGTGCTTCCGTTCTTGCTGCGCTGATTGGGCGTATTTTGTTATTTTCATGTTGGTGCAACGTCGCCGTCTGCTTGCTGTCAGTCAAACCAACTCCTGCAGACGTCCTGCCAGCCCGGCAGCTACTCGTTCGTCTATTTGCCTCCTTCTGATCCTCCTCTTTTTTTTGCACCACGTAATTAAAACTTGAAGCGCATATGAATTAGAAAAAAATACGGCAACGCGACCCGCAACAGAGACAAGTCCCCCCTACCGTCCCGTCGTTCCGTCTCACATCGTTAACATCGCTGATTAAGTTTCTTGTCCTGTGTCACTCAACGTGATTTGAAATAAAAATTTACGGCGCCCGCAGCTAACCCTAAATAAAAAGCATTAACCCGCTGTTTGCTTCAGTTACTTTTACATGTTTTATTTCATGCTGCTCGTCGTTGTCTTTATCTTTGCTCCAACTTTTGACTCTAACCCCCCAGGTTGGCATTGAGCGCGACTCCTGCGAGGATGCCCAGAGTCGGTCCGCTATTGCCACTGTTGCCCCTGTTGTTGTTGGAGTTGCCTCGGCCACCGCCGCCGCCACCGCCACCGCAATTTCCTCTGCACTGGCAACTGTTGCAAGGCGGACGCCCACGTCCACGTCCACGCCCACCAGAATTTCCACCTCCCGAATTTCCGCCGGGGCGTCCGCCAGAGTTTCCACCTCCAGTATTTCCACCTCCAGACTGGCCGCAGTTGCCGGTAGGACAGCCAGATCCCGTGTTCACGGTCACAGTCGTAGTCTGCGTATTCGAATTTGTTTGGCGCACCACGCGATCCACGGAGGCATCCACCTGGGCTGGCCGATCCACATCCACGGTCTGGGCATCCACGTCCACGGACACGAAGCCCAGCAGGAGCACGCTGAGCAGCAGCAGCACCTGGCACTGACAGGTCAAAGTGTTCATCATTCTGATTGTAACTAAACTTGATCGAGTTAGCCGCTATTTATATAGCTGCTTCAACTAAGTGCACAGCTAATTGTTGTGTTTTTCTTGGCCCGATGCGATCTTATCTCTTGTATTTAATCAGCGACAGCAAATAAACATTATTTAGAAAATCACCGACTTGGAATTGTGAATTGAGACAGCAACAAGAACACCTTCACATTGCTTGTCGGATTTCTTATTAGTTATGATTATAAAAAAATTATTAAAATTATAAATATTGCATATAAAGGTATTAGAATATTCAATTATGATTAGGAAATAAATTAAATTAGAGTGAAAACTATTTTAAAATATAAATGTAACTTCAAAAATTGTATTAATATATATTATTTTACTTTGTTCAATTTAATAAAAATAGGTAATCTCAATGAAACATGTATTTTTACTGTATGCCACAATACATATGTAAATGCATAAACTCATAATTTCTGAAAGATTCCAACTGCAGAAAATTCTAATTTGTGACCTTCTACTATATATGCATTTGCCCTAAATACAATGATTAATATTTCATTGTGTTCAACGAAAATTTAAAAAATGTAAGTTTTCAATAAAGTTTAAAATGATAATGAATAACATTGAGCACTTTTATAACATTCAACATTTTGAGGCTGAGCTTTAATTTAATCGAAAATATAAAGCTCACAAATAATCATTATTTTCGGGTTGCGTGATTTTTAAAAAATCACTTTACATTAAGCATTGTGTTCGTAGAAAAGCATAAATAATACAATTTTAAATACGCAAATTGAGTACGGTCGCTGTACTAAACTGCTAATATTTAGCCGAAAAATGGGAAAGGTTGTCGACGCCTGCCGAGGAATCGCCGCCTGCCAAAGCCGCCTCCACCGAGATTGCCGAGGCCAGCGCCTGGACCGAATCCTCCTCCGCCGCCGCCGCCGAGGCCGCCATTAGCAAATCCTGCGCCAGGACCAAATCGACCAAAGCGCCGCCGACCGAAACCCAACTGTCTGGCGAAGCGTACAGCCGGCTTGCCAACCGACTCCAACTCCGACTCCGAGTCCTGCTGCTCCGCTGCCTGATTTACATCCGCCAGAGTCAGTAGCTTCATTTCCGCTTTGGGGTTGAACAGTCGGGTGCTGCTGCTCTTGGTGGATGCTGTGGATGCCATGGAGAGCAGAGCACTTAGCACTATTAGATACACGTAGAAAATGCTGCGCATTGCCCTTGACTATGAGTGAAGCGTTTCTGGCCACAAGCGGGACCGAAGCGCTCTTTATATATAGGAGCAGTTAATGCTTAACGAGCTACTGACCCTTTCGAGCAATTAAATTTCCTGAGCATAATCAAATGGCCAAGAAAAATCCCCTGCAGCTTATTGTCAACAATAACGTTGCCGCATGACAAAACTAACCTGTTCTGGGAACCGAGCGCGCTAATTATGTCAAGAAGCAAGTACATAGACCGCTAATCCTATTACGCTATTACTCGCAGTATACTATACGTAATTTCATTTCACGGCGAATTCTGATGCTCATTAAGAGTCTGCCACATGTGAGTTGTGTTCTTGCCCCCCCCCCCCAAAAAACGTGAATTCGTATTTATAAGCCATAAATAACGTGTAAACAAAAAGGCAGGCACAACGAGCAAGCATACGCCCCGTGGGCCGCCGCCACACTCTCTGCAGCATCGCGGCCAAATTATAAGCCTATAAAAGGCAATAAAAAACTTTGCGATATCAAATTACAACGCCCTCATAAAGTTATAAAAGTTTCAAGCGTATCCAGCAGCACGTATCTGCCCCTCGACACGCCCCCTCATCGACTCAAGTCAAGTCGAAGCAGGCCTAATATTTTCAATAACAAATCAATCAGCTGCCGCTGCTGTCGCTGCTCCTTGGCACAGCAGTTTGGTCAAACAAGGATAATCCGTTAGAGCATCCCCAGCAGCTGGCGGGATGTCTGGGCGTTGCCAGGACACGCTATAGATTTATTGGGACACGCATTCGATAAGAAATAACAAGACTAAATAAAGTAGCAGCCAAAGTGAAGGCCACGCTCCAACACCCTTTGCCTTCGGCCTCCTTCTCGTCCTCGTCCTTGTCCTCCTTCTCGTCCTGGGCCTCGGCTATTTACGGCTTTGTTATCAACTTTTTAATGTCGCTCACAGAATTTTTTGAACTGTATTTCAGGCATTTCTTTTGCGCAAAACTTTCTTGCGAAATGTATGCGAAGAAAGGCATTTCATCTTTTTTCTCTCCTCTCCTCTCTCTCTCGAGAGAGCGCTTTAAAGCGAGAGCTGCAAACTTTGCGGCTAACAAAAGGCGTAAATTTAAAGGCGGGTTAATTTTTTATAACAATGCAATCGGCTTGTCAAAAAGGAGCAATTTTATAGCTGGCGTTTAATCTTTATCGACATATTAACTGTTAGTACGGTTGCCAACATTTATTAAATTGTTTTGTGCCAGCTTGAGTAATTGTCTCAAATTCATTTAAATCGCCACTTCAGCTGAATAATGTACAAAAAATGAGACCTGTAAAACGCCACAGTATTTTATATATCGAGCAAATCAGGGGCAACTACTGCGAATCGATAGCAGCAGCTTCGCTCGCTTTTGGCCAAGTTGTAATGGCCACAAAGTTTGAGTTGCTGTGTGGGCCAGCCAATTTATATGAATTCGCCAGGCACTCGGGCTAAGCGCTGGCGAAGCCATAAAACTAGAAGTGCCCTGGTTAGAGGGCTGGCTAAACTTTCAGCTCTCAGTTCTCAGTTCAGCTTTCGGCTTTTGCCGACTCCCAAATGAAATGGATACTCTGAGACCAGGCAGAGTCCACAGAGTTTTGTATTAACTGTCTAACTAAGCGTAAACAACAACAACAACAGCCATAGCATGGTCTATAATAATAACGCAAACTTATTGGCCAACAAGACAATCTCCTCCCAGGACAACAACTGGCAGTTGGCAGCTGGTCAAGTGGCTGTCCGTGAAATGCTGAACTGGAGCACATCATTCTGAGCGCAATGGCAACACAATTAAAATAATTAAAAATGTGCATCTTAAAACACAATTGATAAATGTATCATTTTAGGAATTTTAACGCTAAATACGAAATGAGAAATGAGAAACCGGTTTTCGTCGCTCGCCACTCAAGGTTCGACAACCCCGACAAAAAAAAAAACACAAAACTGCAGACAAAGCATTTCTCAGTTTAGTTCAATTGTTGTGGCTTTTTACGCTCAAGACATTCAACAACATTCATTCAGCAGACAGCGTAGCGTATGAGTAATAACTCTATCAAATTGTTGCAATTTACAGCTTAAATGCTACTTGCGGCTTAGATATTTCTTATTGTTATTTCTAAGCAATAATTAAGATTTTCTTCTGTTCACTTTTATTGCTGCAGCCACAATGACGTATGCAGATAATCAGCTTAAATTTAGTTGTGCATTGTTATTGGTTCAGTATTTTATTTAATTTATTATATTTTCTGAATACAATAATTTATTATTCAAATTAAAAATATACTCATAATAAAGTTCAGTACATTTTAAATTTGTAATTTTTGTTGGTAAGCTGTTAATGATATCTTGATGTTGAAATAAATACAAAGTCATAAAATATAAACATATCTATCCTTTGAGCACTTTTATTCAAAGTAACTTAAAAGTTGTCGAAGATAATCAGCTTTAATTTAGTTGTTATTTGTATAAAAGAATTTTATTTAATTTATAATATATGTATGCTGCTTGAGAAATTTATGTGAAATATCTTCCGTATAACCAGCTTAGCTTTAAGGAGTAAACAATAAATGAAAAATAAATTTATAGCGCAGTTGTGCTTCTACATTTATCACTTATGTATGTTTTAGTTGTTATTGATTTATTTATGTTCCATAAAGCAGCTTTTCTTCTGTTCACTGTGACGTATGAGTAATTTTGTTACTATCGACGTATGAGTAATTTCCCTGCTCTGTGAAATAAATCTTTCACTTTCATTTAACTTTAAAAAAGTATGGAATAATACAAATATTTTTATAATTAAGTTTGACTTGTTATTGATATCTTTATGTTCAAATTAGTTAATGATAATATTTGTCTTTCAGCTAAATTAGTTTTTCTTTTGTGCACTTTTTTCAAGCAGTCAAAGTGACGTGTGTTAAATATAATCTGCTTTAAATTTGTTATTATAAAACTCAATTTAATTTATAATATTTGCTGCCATTTAAATCAAATCGTTTAATTCCATTTAGCATTAATTTATGCAATAAATGAAAAATATTTGTGTATTAAAACTTTACTTGTACATTTTTATTTATGTACGTTAGATTCGGGTAATTACAAATAATTGCAACAACCATTTCCCTTGGGCTGCAAAATATTTCCATAGTTTCAAATTTATGCTGAAATCCAGTGTGTTGTTCTTTTCATTGTGCAGGCGTTAATTTATTCAGTGTCCGCCAGTGTCGCGAGAGAAGAGGAGAGGAGACTGTGGACTGTGATGTGCAGACTGATTTGATGTTGACGGCATTAATTGACCCACTTTGCGAACTGGCTTAAGTGCTTCAAATTTGACTAAGCGAGCGTCAGAACATTTCATGATCGTTTTGCATAAATGAATAAATATGATGCGGTTTGGCTTTGGCGCTCGGATCTCGGCTCTCGAAATTCGAAATTTTTGCGAGCGAGAGCGAGTGAGCCATTGTGAGCATTGTTAATGGTCAGGAGCGCGCATAAAACAAACAGCTAAACAGCCAAACAAAGACAAACAAACAAACACACAAAACTGGCAAATAGGCAAACAACAACAACAACGAACAGCAACAACAACAATCAACAAACAGCAATTCACACTTACGCACCCAAAGTTGTTGCTTATGACGTGTGCGTGTGCGGTGTACGGTGCGGTGCGGTGCGGTGTGCGGTGCTGTGGTGGCGCTTGGCGCTTGGCCTCAGGGCCTCTCTTGGCCTGGTCAATAGCATAACTAACCTTCAAATGAAATTAGCACATTTGCAGAGCTTACCTGACCGCAGACAGCGCAGGCGAGAAAGAGACCGAGCGGAGTTAAGTAAAGTGAAATGTTTCAGCTCTTTAAACAGGCTGATACAGTGGGCATTCGATTTCATGAACGCCACTTAGCGGGCGGCCTAATGGCATTGGCCAGACATGAATTGGCCCTTTTGTTCGCCGCATATTTAAATAGTTTGTTTTATGACGTTTACATTAGCGTCTCATTTCGCTAACAAGCCAAAAGCCAAAAGCGAAAAGCGAAAAAAACGAAACAAAAGTTTCTATTTAATGCGCAAAGTTCTAAGGCTATAAATGGCCATAACATTTGCTGGCCAGGTCACAGTTGGCTGCCGAGCAACGACGACGACGACGACGACGGCGACACCGCAATCACCAAACTAACCGACTAAAAGGTAAACTAGGCAACAAGCAACTTAAGGAGTCGCAACACGATGCGGAACTGCGCCTTATTCGGATTATATGCGCTGCTAATCGTTGCCGCCTGCTGCTCGTGGCAAGCAACAGCAACAGTTGCCCAACCGCTGCAGCAGCCGCAGACGGAGCGCCAGGAATCTGGGCAGGAGTCGCAAGCGGCACGCGTACCGAGGCAGGTGGCAGGCTATGGCGGCTATCCGCTCGGAGGCATCGGCGGCTATGGAGCGGGCATCGGGGGCATCGGAGGTCTAGGCTATGGCGGCTATGGCGGCATTGGAGGCGGCTATGGCGGATACGGCGGCTATGGAAGCGGCATTGGAGGATATGGAGGCTATGGCGGCATTGGCGGCTATGGAGGAGGCTATGGCGGCTATGGGGGATACGGAGGATATGGTGGATACGGTGGATATGGCATGCGTTATCCTTACTCTGCCTATGGCAACATGTACGGCGGCAGCGGGCTGTATGGACGTCCTTATGGATACGGCGGCTATCCGCTCATTTAAAACCCGAAACTGTCGAAGCGATATATTTGTACGATGTAAATAAATTTTAATTTTGTTGGACACTAAAATTGAGCAGCGTTTGTCTGGAGTGCAGTTTGGTTAAACTAGTTTCTTTAACGACTGTTTTTATCGTTATTATTTGTATGTGTAAGAATTAAATTCCAGGATACAAAATGCACAAGCACTTTTGGAATTTCGAGTGTTTTTTTTTTAAATTCTAATTAGAATTTCATTTTCAACTTAACGTATTTGTAGATTTCTGCAGCCTTCATTTCTCTACATAGAATTCCATTTATTTAGAGAAAAAAACCGAGCCATATACGCGATATTTAACAAGCTGAAAATATGCTGATATATTTTTAATTTATTGATAGTTCGATCCCTTACGATTTGTACAGTTTGCATACCATTTGAGGAGCTGTCTCTCCGAATTTACTGCTGCCCACAATGTGACTGGATCATGTCTGCAAATAGAGCGTTTTAATAACTTTGAACTCGTGCTCGACCAAATTTAAATGCCGTCAAAGTCGATTCAAAATCACAGTATGGCAGAGCAGGTGCTTCACTCACGCATATTAAAACAGTGTCCAGTGTGGGGTGAAGCGGAGAACATATTTCTTTATGGAGCAGAGCAGAGAGTGCATCTTGTTTCCTTTGACACGCTTAATTGCAAGTGCTGCAATTCACAGCGATTATCGCTTTCGTTCATTAAAAGCTTCTGTGGCGCACCTCATTATTTGCTTACCTCAACGTTAACAAGTGCGCACAGAGAGAGAGAAGGAGCCGAGATGTGGCACACATCGAGCGATAACTACAGCTTAAGCAAATAGCACTGAGGATTGCCACGAGGCAACTACAAAGCGGTTGAGAAACAGACAAATAGACAAACAGACAAGCAGACAGAGCGACTGACAGACAGACAGACAGCAGGACAGGATGAGCTGAATTCTTTTTAGATTTTAATTACCGATACTGCGACAGAAGGCAGCCAAGTCCAAGTTTTAGTGCCATTTAATTAGTATGACTGCTAGACAAGCTGCATTACTCATACGCACTGTTGCACCACAGCGCACTTCGCACTCTGCACTCTGCACAACCTCATCGGGCTGGCAAACAGACGGAGTCGGTCAAAGCGACAGACCGTTTGATAAACAACTCGCAGTCGGACTCAGATAGAGACAGACAGACGGAGAATGAGATGTGAGCATTAGCAATGCTTTGATGCCTCTGCTCAATGGGAAGTGCAGAGAGAGAAAAAACGCAGAGATATTAACATAGATATTAGACATGTGCTCAAGCTACAGATTGCGATAGCTCCAGCGAGTAGATACGAATGGATGACATGCGAAACGGGGTCAGAGTTAAAGACTGCTCTATAATCAAAACAATGGTGACTATAGAAATCAATATGCAGAAATGCAGAACCATAAAAACTCAATTAATAGGCCTACAAATTAATAAACAAAAATGAAGATAAAAGTGGGAATAAATTTCGAAAGTGAATGGGCTGCAAATGTTACAGATGAATATGAATACAATTTTGAATCAAGCTCAAAGTTAAACACACGGTTCTTAAGTCAAAACCAAAACTCTATAATAATTAAAGATTATCCATTTTTCATTTCAGATTGTTTTAGGCCTACATAACATATGTAGGTGCAAGTAACATATTAAATTCAATAATATCTTTAATCTTAATTCAATAATGCAAAAGTAACCAAATTTTATACTATTTTTGGATTTAAATAGATAAATTTTGTAACACCAACTTGCAAGTCGCAAAGCCTTAATTGAAAACGTATTTAATTTTGCAGCGGCGCTTTAATCATCCTAATGATACCAAAGGTGGCTGCTTAAGTTCTTTAACGGCCAGACCAAAACCTCAATGAAAATAAAAAAAAAGTGGATGTAATGCAAAGAGAAAGATCATTCAATCAAAATGATCGCCGCTTTGAAGGCAGACCAGCATAAGCGCCTGCAATTCCTCTTTATGTACTCTATTCACTGTGTTCTGCTCTCAGTGTTCTGTTTGCCACATCAATTGCATTTTTTAATGTACTTTCTGAGAACTTTCACACGCCCCCCCCCGCTGCCCCTCTGCCCCTCGCCACCGTGCAATCTGAGGCATCTCTCTGGTTTAGCTGACCAGTGAATAGCCCCATTCATGTGTTTAAACTTTTTATGTGCACGTATTTGTTTTTCACAGCTTTCAACTCGACTCGCCTCAACTCGACTCGGCCGCACTCTGTTTAAAATAGCAATCAGATAACACCTTTTTTCCTATTCAAAGCCAACAGAGTGCTGCCTTTCCCCTCGCATCCCTCCGACTCTCTTTGCTGTGATTCCATTGAAAATATATCCGACTCTTTTTTCTCCCTGCATTGCATTGCGTTGCGTTTCCGGGCGAGAAGCTGAATGCGAAAGCAAAACTAAGCTGCCATTGCGTGACTCGCACTCTGGCCTGGCCTGGCTGAATGGAATGGATGCTAGGCAACATAAGCTTTATGCATTTTTACGCTTTGTGGCCTCCGAGTGACGCCTCCGCTCCGATGCCGCTTGTTTACATATACAATTTGCTCAAAGTTGCATTCAATGCCACTCGATAACTAAGCCATTTAGTGGCGACAGCTTGCGATTAATAATTACAAATATGCATGCTTGCAGGGTATTCAAGATTGCTGTAACCCTATTTTCCTTGGAGCAACAGTTGTGTTGGCTTCTCAAAAGGATCTGCTGCTGGCCAAGAAGACGCTCAAGCCGTTTAAGGCGCATTAAATTTATCTGATCAGGCTGTGTGTGTGTGTGTGGATAAGCGGCCAAGGAATACAGCTTAGAGGACCCAGAGTTTCAGCAGCCACTTGGCTTATCAATGCATTTTAAACGAGCTGCCTGTAAGCTGCTGTCGTTCAACTTAATGACAAATTAATATTAACAAAGCAATCTGGCGAGCCAAGCCAAACAAACGAACAAACAAACAAACAAGCGACGATTTGCTGCCGTCTTGAATATTGTTACTTAATTGGAACTTAATGTGCATGGAATTGTTTACAAGCCACCGCGCGACCATTTCCCTGCCGCACTTCAAAATACTAAACAATTCTCGCCCCCCGTCGGATAAGATCCGCGCGTCGACAGCTCTGAGTAACACTTCAAACGGAGAGGACGGCAAGAAAAATGCGTTTTAAAGTGACAGTTGATGTAGGTAATGCGACAGCGTAACAAGCCCGGCCCAACAAAGCCAAATAAAACGAAATAAAATAGTCAAGAGGTTGTCCAATTAAGCCCACGCTGCAACGACTAGACAATGCTCTGCCAATTTCCAAATTAAATAATATTCTAAAGTGAATATTCTCATGGATAATACGCTTCATTATGCAGTCCTATTATGACTCTGTATATATAATTTATTGTATTGAAGGTGTATCTAGAGACAGATTTGTTTGTTTCTTTATTTCCACTTACACCTAATTTACTTTAATTTTAGTATTTTAAATAAATATTTTATTTTCCAATCATAATTTGATATTCCAATTACTTGAATGTCGACTGTCAATATGCAATATTCTGATATAATTTTGCTAATTATCCTACATATCTTGACAGCTAATATGCTAGAAATAATTATAATAAAATCATAATAATATATTCTATGCATTTCCTGTGGCTGTATAAGCTTTGTCTGCTAGATGTGGCAAACCACAATTATCTGTATTTAATTTCCAGATTATTTAATTTAAGTTTGCTAATTTTGCAACTTTATTTAACAGTTGCTTAAATTATTCAATTTCTTTTGTTTAGGTTTGCTGATTTCGCAACTTTTATTTAACAGCTAATATGCTCCAATGTGCAATAATGACGCTGGACTAACGGCGCTTTCTTTTTGTTTAAATGCTGTAGATGAATTGAATTGATAGAGTCGCTTTGACTACGAGTTGTGTAAACAGAATTGTACTTCTTCAATCTCTATTTAGATATGCTAATTCAAAAAGTGTTTGACTTGTTTTTTGAAGTCAATTGTTTAAATACAATGGCTTAGAACCCAGAATCTAATTCATAGTTACAAATAAAAATAATAATAAAAATAATTAAAGTTTGTTTGTACGTATTTCTACTTGTGTTCAACAACTAGAATGCTGCAGTAAGAACGCCTATTTCTTATGATTTATTTATATGTATTTCTATCTTCAAATATGTTGAGTCAAGTTCTTCTATTTTTAGCATTTCCCTGAAGACTTAAGAGGTGTCTATCAGTCAGTATCGGGCTTAAAGCTGCCACGCCCCAAATTACAGCGACGAGGGCTTTAAATTGCGCGCGATGCTCGGACTCATCAGTTGGGCAGAGAGAATGCGAGTTGCGAGTTGCGAATGCGTCTGTGAATGCGAGCAGATACATTATCTTAAGAGCCGCTCCTCGTTTGCTCTTACAATAAGTCCTGCGCTGCGTCGCAGTCGGCGTCGCCGTCGTCGTCGCCGTCGCTGTCAGCTTCGCAGTCGGCTTTGCTGTCCAGCGTTGACAGCTGTTACAGCTGCAGAAATATGCAAATTGGAAGGCGTTTTAATAGATAAAGAGCAGCGTGCCGCAGCAGCCCCCCGTTCCCCTGTCCCTTCATGCAAAGCATAAGACGAAAAAAGGGACGCCACTGCACAATGGTGGAAATTGTGGAAAACTTGCTGAAAATAAAAAGAAAAGCCGAATCATTGCCGCGAAACTGAAAGCAAATGGAAGAAGTGCGAGTATTTACGAAGCGAAAAAAAATTAAATGAAATGAAAGCGCCAAAGTAGCCATAATAATGTCTTTGTTGCACATTGTGAAGTGAAGTGTTGAAAGCTCATAATCCCATTTGCCCCAAACGGTTGAACGCACAACGCTGCGCAGCGCAGCGAACGCGCCACAATTTAAGCATTCCAAACTCGCTTAAGCGCCCACTTTATAAATACAAGTATTTGCCATAATTTAACGTTTAAATTAATTAGCATTACACGCAAGCTATTTAGTCAATTGGAAAAAGCATCAACAAAATGCGCGGAAATATTTAGGTAAACATTTTACAATTAAAAACTATTGTCGCTGCAATTAAAATGAATTCATCAAATGGAGATTAAATGTTGTGTACTTAACACTAAAGAAAAATAACTAACTGAATATGATGAACGTAAAAAAAAATAAATAAAATACACAAATGAATTTAATGCAAATATTTACAGAATTTATTCGAAGCAATTTGGCAAAATGTTAATAACAATAAAAAATGGATGACTGCCAGACTTTGCATATTAACAATAGCAATGTAAAATATACAATCAAATTAAAAACAAATATTTACGGAATTGAAGTATAGCCATTCATTTTTATTATTTTAAGTATAAGAAAAAATAAATGAGTGAACAAACTGTACAATTCAAATAAATAATAAATGTATGCAATCAAATCCAAATATTTTCTACAATGTTATTTCAAGTATAAGAAATAGCAAAAAGAACAGTGCGATTATGAAATGCACATTTGCAAATAATATAAAATATTTACTGAAATTATTTGCAAAAATGTAGCAAAATATGAATAAGAATTAAGTATTATTTTTGTGCATTAAAAACAATAGCACAAGTAATTAAATGAATATTAATTGAAAACAACTGTCAGATTATGAGGTTCATATTAACAAACAATAAATAAACGTGTAAAATAAATATTCACATTTAATACAAATATTTACAGAACTAATTCGAAGCTAATAAATATTACTTGAAGTGACGAATGTTAAAATGAATATGAAGAGATCAGAAATGTCCACAGTACCCCTTTTAGCGGCCTTCTCCACTCATGGCAGTATGTGAACGTGTGGGTGGGCAAGAATTCCTTATTTTCTTTCTCTTTTTTTTGGAAGAGCAGAGGGGGATGAGGGGATGCTGCTGGATGGTTGTGTCGGGTCTGCTGACGACTCGGCTCTGAGTGCCGTTGACACTCTGCTCAGCACGCAGGCGGCAAATCAACTTAAAATGCAAAATAAAAATGCTAACTTTCGGTCGTTTGTTATTTACGCCGAGCACAACACAAACTGTAGTTAGTTGCGTTGTCATGGCCCAGACCAGACCAGACCAGACCAGGCCAAAACCGAACCGAACCGGACCGGACCGAGGTCCGTCTGGACCGTCGTCGTCGCTGGGTTCACGCCTGAAAAAGCCGCGTCCCCGTCCGCTCCCTTGTCCTGTGCCCAATCCTGTTGCGCTCCTTTGTTGCTGTTGTTTTGGGGCACTCGCTTAGATGCCATTTTTTTGTCGTTCTTCGCTTTGCGCATACTTTTTTCTTCCGTTGTCCCGTCGTCCTGTCGTCCTGTTGTCCTTACCGTTGTTGTTTCGGTGTGTTGCTGTGCCTTAACACTAAATTGACTTTTAATGCAAAATAAACCAAAATAATGTATTGCGTAATTTTCTTTAAAGAATTTTTACATTAGCATTTCAAAAGAGATTTTGCCAGCGTTGCTTTTACCCTCTCCTCCCCCTCGGCCGGCCGGCGCGTGCCTTCCTCACCTTCCATTACCCGCCCCTGGTCCCGTCCCATGTCCTTGCTCATGTCGCAGCCCTTGCGCTTTTCGCTCTTAATTCCAGTTGTCCGTTTTGTGCGAAACGCGAAGCAGAGCCGAAAGAGCAACGGCAACGGCAAAGGCAAAAGGCACCTTTCCTGTTGCCCTTTTTCAGCCCTACTCCAGCTCTAGCCCTGGTCGCTCTAAACGCGACATTTAATGTTGCGTGAGGATAATCCAATCTGCTTGACATGAATTTTAATTTGCATTGAGTAATTAGCCGGAGTTCGTTTGCCTGGACACCGTCCAGAAACGCTCCATGGCCACGCAGCAGAGTTACCTACGAAAAGAGAATTTTTTAAAATAAAAGTCATCCTCATCGTCATCGTCATCCCCATTGTCGTCCTCGTTCTCGTTGTCGTTGTCGTCCTGCAAAATACTAAATAGAATTAGTCCCAATTAGTGATGGCAACGTGCACCGCGTTTTCAACACTTTACAAAACGCAAAAGCGATGGCAAAAATTTGTAAAGAGCGCTAAAAAATACAACAGCTTTTTTAATAGTCAACAAGCACAATTAAAAACTTTATTATTGCACAAGTAAATAAATAAAACAAACTGATTTTTTAATGTCATTAAAACTGCTTAAATAAACTGAACACAACGAATCGAGTGAGTTCAATAACTTTTCAATAGAATTTATTTAATTTTATCAGCTATTTGATTTGTATATTAATTAAACAAAACCATATAAAACAAATCCTTTTATTATTTATTGCATTGATGGTTTGTACTTCAAAAAAAAGTGTTTTTTAGTTTCACTTAATGTTTGTATTGCACAAATAAATAAATCAAACAAGCGGGCTTTTTATTCTTAATAAAATTGCTTAAATGTACTGACTACAAGTCTATTCAATTACTAAGCAATTTCCCTCGAATTCAACACTTTTCAGAAACATTTATCACAAAATAATACTTCAAATATAAAACTTTATTAGACAAATAAATATAATAGGCAGTTTTAGGTAATGTTCTTAAAGGAATTCACTTGAAGTGAAGTGGTTAAGTTAACAGTCGAATATATTTGATGTTGTCTGCAAGCTGATTTGTTGCCCAAATAAATCCTTTTAATATTTATCGCATTATGACAATATTTGATTGAACTCACACACTCGCCAGCTGCTTATCACAATATTACCTTTCAAATTAATTCGCTCTGGCGACTCGATAACTTCGAGCAGACTTTCATTCTTTCTTTGGGTTTTCTCGTGTCACGAGACAAGGTCATCCACGTGCTGGAGTCGTTGCCTTCGCTCGTCACTGTCTGCTACAGAGAAGAAAAGGACATGAGGACATTCAGACAAACATCTGCTTGATTTCGTACAAATTGAACTAATTTCGCTTTTTGGGGCCAAAACCTGAAATTTGCTCATCGCCGTCGTCGTCGTCGTCGTCGTTGTCGTTGTCGATGTCCTTGTCGGTTGGCACATTTGCTGATTACGCTCAGCTGGCAGCTGCTGGGCGTTCGTCCTGCTCGTCAGGGCGAGGCAATTGAAACAAACAATAAAACGTGCGCTTTCCTTAATTCAAAACAGCCCGACAAACGAAAATAAAAGGGACTTTTGAGTTTGGCTTAAAAACGGAAAGAAACAAAAATAAAGGCAACCGAACGAACAATCACCAAGTAAGAGATTGAATTTCTGCTTGCCTGAACTTTAATTTGCGTGCTGCAATGCCGAAACATCCAAAACACACGTTCAGCAAAACGAATTGGAAATCACGCATACGCCACATGCGACGCGTTATGTTTGCAACACACACACACACTCTCACACACACAGCAAACAGAGTCGTAAGCAAACGCAATCAACGCGAAAAATATATCCAGCAGCGAGCGGGCCGGCGAAATAATAAATAAATTCATAATGGTTTGCAAATGACAAAATATTGCAGCGCCAATCGGCAAAATATTAACAGACGCACTCCACGAACACACACACTGAGAGGCACACACAATAAAATAGAAGTGAGGCAAGCTCGTCAAACGCAACATTCCGCGCTCACAGTTTTGCAGGGCAGGAGCTGTGACAAATCATTGCATTTGATGCCGCAGAATTTCATAAAACGGAAACGCAATCAAGCCTCGCTTTATGCGCAACCAACCGCATTGTTTAGCCCCTCGGCGCATTTCCGCTGGGCAGTCGAGCTGAGCTGAGCTGAGCTCAGCTGTGACAAAAATGCATTTAAAATGTCCATGTGTGTGTGTTGGATGAAATGAAAAGCCGCAATATCATGCGTTTATGCGTTTATGCGCTGACGATGTGCAATGAACTGTGTGCGAGGGGAAAATTAACTCAATTTTGGCTACGATTTGATGATGATTTGATTGCACAACCACGCATGCCACGCCACATTGCATGCCGCATGTCGAAATAAGGATGTGTGCACTGTGCTCCCATTGCGAATGCATGCGACTGCGACTGCAAGAAATTCTAGCATACATTCGGCCTGGACAACCAGGCGGATGCTTAACGCCGACTAACACAATCAACCGGCTGTTTGTGTGTGCATGTGTGTGTGCGACGCTGCATGCGAGAATTGCGTGGCGAATGCATGCTAATGGGAAATTGTAATGAACGTTTACAACTGCTACAAGTGCCACACATAAATGAATAAACAGCTAAACGATGAGTGTGCCGCATTACACAACCTGTCACTAACAATAACGACAACCAGACACGCCGCCTACGAGCCTGATCGACTGTCAAATGCCCTCTAGACAGTCCGCAAATCAACTTGTAATTATGAATGAAATGCATTGCACCAAAGAGCCAGTCTAATAGACGCTAGGTGGCGCCACTAAGGCAAGTGCTGCTCATTGTACTAAATTAATTTTATATTTCAAATAACTTTTTGGGTTTATATAAAATCCACAAGGATTTTTCTATATACTATAACATGTACTGTGCATAACATCAATCATTCAATACTAAATATATTTGGGAACATAGCTAGTCTACTATACGCTAGATGGCGCCACTAAGGCACCTGCTTAGTAAAAACAAGTCCATAAGTTTTATTGAATAGTGTATCTCTTTGTTTTTTGATACAAAATTAAATTTTATAGAAATTTAAAAGAAACCTTAATAAAACTCTTTTATTATTAACTGTAAAAAATAAATTTAGGCAAACAATTTTTCGACATTGGTTGAAACTTTCTTTATAAATTCGGCACATTTTACTATGTTTGTAAAATTATGAAAAAGCTATTTCAATTACTTTTGAATATATTATTTTATGTGCCAGTTTTTATAAAAATTCAGGATTTATAGAATGTCGCTCTTTATTGTTGTAGTTTAATTGAATATTTTTTTGTTTACTTAATATGCATATGCATTCTTCGAGCTACGTTCTATAACATATCTATAGAATCCGCCGCATGCCAGCGAAGTGGAGCAGTTTTTGCTGCCCGTGAAGGCGGCAACCACAAACAGGATTTGCAACTGTGCAATTATAATTTGCACACAATTCAATTGCACACACTTTATACCTCAGTCTGTCTGTGTTTTGCATTTAGTTCGGCACTGACGTTGCTGTAATTGGCGTACACTAATTGGAGCACAAAATCTAAAGCATTATCCTGCCCTAATCATTATTGCCTAGAAAATCAATTACTATAAAAATTGTTTAATTAATACGAAGGAATTGTTTCGCAGCTTGAACTAAGCTCACACAAGTGTTTAGGTTTTTTAATTATGTTCTAAATTCAATTAAATGCAACCAAAATATAGAAGTTAGTAACAGAAGTTGACTAGAGAATACCCAGCAATGAAATGAATAGTAATTCTGTGAATAAATACAATCCTCTCTCGCAGATTGTTACAGAGTATGTGAAGGCTGATCTGGGCCTCTGGCTAGGCAGCAGTCTGTTGATGGCAAAACAACAGCTGTTGTTGTTGATTTTTGATATACTTGTTGTAATTGTTTGTTGTTATTTGATGCGCATTGTTATTGCTACCGCATTTGCAGTATCCATGGGCATTTTGTTGCCGCAAAGGCAAAATAATTCAATTAAAAAATAACTGCGTATACGTAATGTGAGAGCAGTCAAAAGCAAATGCAAATCAATTGAATTAAATCGCCACTCGCCACTCGTCACTTAAACAGTTTATAGCTTAAACACAGTAAAGTATTCGTGCTAGTTTTAAACATTGCTTAAACTTGCAGTTCATTTAGACGGAATCTCATTTGCTTATGTCGTGCAATTTGTTAATTAAATTTCAGGCAAATATAAAATGACAAACTCAAACTGCGGGCTCGCTGGCTGCGTTATATATATACTTTAGAATAGATCTGAATGCGTCTTTGGCGCAAATTGAACAGTCGACAGCAGCAGCTAGAGAAACTGCAACAAAATCGTTGTTGATGACACTAAATAAAAGATTTTACACTGTTGATTTTTGCGCTTTTTTTCAGGGAACTTTGCACGTTGCATTGCACTTGATCTGTGTGCCAAACGTTACAACACGACAGACCCTTCAACGCCAAGACGAAGCCAAAGGACCCCAGCAGAAGTCACAACAGCCAGAAGTAGAGCTGCAACTGAAACTGGAACTGGAGCTGTAGCTGCTGGCAGCAGCTGCACTTGTTTGTAGCACACACAATCAGCTCGTTTCATTTTATTGCCAACGTCGTCATAGTCAAAAGGAGGTCTGAGAGAGAGAGAGAGAGAGAGCTGGTGAAGCTTCTAGAACGCCATCGTCGACTAGACACAAGACTTGACAGCAAAGCAAAATTGTATTTACATTCAATTAGTGCCAACAAAATTGTCTTTGGCTGCTTGTCGTCGACTGTGCCTAGCGCCAAGCCAAGCCAAGACAAGACAAGACAAGAACAGGCCCCTCTTCTCCTCCCTCGTCCCTCCAGTTTGCTAAGTTTTTTGTAAGCGTAAATTACTTTCAATGTGGGTGGCTGGTTGCATGACCCGGCATGTTGCCGCCTTTAGTTTGAAGCTAAGTAATCTAAAATTTATTTTAAATAAACTCGAAATATGTTTGGGCCCGTGCTTATTTCTTGCCTGAGCATTTTATTTATGCATAACAAAGCACCACTTAAATCTGCTCAGCTTTCATACCCTCTGCACATCAAAAGCCCATTGAGAGCGGCATTTTAACTGCGAGCAACTGTATGTAACAGATAGAACAATAGTTTCAGAAATTCGAGTAATAATTAACAATTATTATATTTATTGAAATTATGATAGTTGGAGAATAGTTTTGCTCTCTTGATAAATTTCATTCAAGTCAAAGTTATAGAAATTCGAGTATTAATTAAAAATAAATTAATTTCCCTTTTTTAGCTTTTGATTGTATTATAATATTAATAATATCTAGCGAATTTCACAGTGAATGCTGAAAGAGTACAAATGACTTTCTGGCCACCGTGGCGTATACGTGATTATGCTGTAAATCACGCATACGCAATCAAAGTGATATATCTTCGAATCTAAATAATTTAAGTGCAGAAATATTTTGCTTAAAATGACTTGAAATTAACAGAGTATCTCTTAGTGCAACAGACTCGATTGTATTATTGTTACTTGTTGGTTCTTATTGCTGCTGCAGATGCTGAGGCTGATGTCGGAGCTGAGTTGAAGCTGAAGCTAAAGCTGAAGCTGAAGCTGGAGCTGATGCCAATGCTGCTTTTGGGAAACTTTGCAATCTGCATGCCAAGTTGTCGACATTTTCACACACAAACCGTTGGGAAAGTGGCCTGCAGGACAGACAGCGAGAAAGAGAGGAAAGAGAGGAGTGCATAAACGACTGAGGTGTAGTGCTTGAGAGGGAAGAGGAGAAGAGAGGGGCGGGGAGGGAGGAAGGCAGTGTATTTGGTGCGCCGAGTGCAAGTGCCTTGCGCGTTTATAACTTTTCAACTGTTGTATGAAATTTTACAAATTAGATTCATTTCTATGCATTGAAATACATTTGCAAACTTTTGCACCAGAAAGTTGCTCCAATATTTGAACAGGAAGAGAACCAGAGAGAGAGAGAGAGAGAGAGAGACATATGTGAGATGAAAGCTGAATGGGAATCGTTGTAAAATTCAGTGCAGGTCTCAGTTATGCAGTTACTGTGAGAGACGATGTCAGACAGACGGACAGCCTGACAGTCGGTCCCGAGCAACTGCCAAAACTCAGTCTATTAGTTTGACAGTTTATAAAGAAACATGCAGGAAAGTTTTACACACTATATAACACACTACACACTACGCTGCTTCTCGTACTATTTGCAATTTCATTAATACAAAACTTGGTTGGAGAAGCGGCGTCTTTGGCACCATTTTTGTTAATTTCAACTTTGACAGACAGACAAATGGACAAATGGAAACCCGAGCCCGAGTCGGGCCAAAAAGTTGTGTCGACTGCGAAATACCAGAAATTGAAATGTGAAAACTCAAACATTCCAATGATAAAGTTAAAAAAAAAAAAGAAAACATCAAAACTCAACTCGCAGCTCGCACATCATTTGCAGCATCAAAAGAAGCCAAAAAAAAAAAACTTAGCATCAACGCCAGCAGCAAATGCAAATGGATTGTGGCACGATGGTTGGGGGGGGGGGCGGGATAAGCATGCGGAGGGCGTGGCAGATACACCCCCACACAACGCTCTACGACATCATCATAATTAATTAAAAAAGTTTTTTTAAATCAATTTTCAAATGCCTCAATGACTGGCTGTTTGATGAACCATGCAGCAGCAAATCCAAAGCTGCTGAAAGCGCCAGCGAACACACAACTAATGCTGGATGCTCTCCGCAAGAGAGAAAGATTAAAAATATGACACGTTAGAGTAAGAATTTATAATGGCCAGATGTTAAAAGCCATGGGAAATTCAAGCAAAGTTCAAATCAAAGAGAGAGTAGAGAGGACGACAAAAATAAATATAAATTAAATACAATTTAAAGTAGAAAAGAAACTGAAAATACAATAAGAACATATTTAAAGTTGAGAAGAAACTGAATGGAGAAAAGTTATTAAATGTGAAATATTCGTTATCTGAAGTGCATCTCCAATTCGTTTAACTCTTGTAATATTTACAGCGCGATTCGAAGCGTTCATAAATTTGCGTGCGACACTTCTGAGGCCACTTTCAGCTCTCCAGCTCGATGGCATTCCAATGTTGGATCCCATTTCAATCTGTAATAGAAAATGCCAATGTCAACAATGGGTTTTTAATTAGTTAAGCTCGTTGCATGCCACTCAAAACGTGGCTGATAATGCCGCAATCAAGCGACTGTGACTGCGACAGCGACTGCGATGAGGTGACTATCGTAGCACTTGATGTGTTTTCTTATTACGCGACACGAATTGAAAATTGAATCAGAAAATGCCTCGGCAAAATGCAAATTATATGATGAAAATTGCACAATATTGCGCTTTTATGATGTGCTGCCTTCGTTTGGCTTAACTTGCTCGCCTGGGCGTCTGGCCATAGCAACATCGCAGACTCGCAGAGTAGCAAAAAGCCATTTCGGTTGCTGGGGAAATGCAGAACCAATGTCAAAATATATATTCAAAATATAATGGCAGACTGTGTAATAAACTTGAGCACTGAATCTGCTCGTAAAATGGCAAAACTGCAGCAGCCAGCAGCGATGCCATTATAAAAATTGAAAATGCATCCTTTATGCAGCACGCTCTTATTAACGGTATTCCAATACCCTGGGGACGCAAATGGGGTAGCTTAGATTTTGGATGATCTAAGTTTAGACATTATTTTAACCAGCTGCAATACATATAATATAAAATAATTTAAATACATATTTTTGTACTCTTTCTTTCAATGGGAATTCAAATATGTATTTTTGTTGTATACAATAAAAATTTAAATATGTTTGTTTTAAATTAGTTTAATTATACATATTTATTTGCTAATCGTAATTTAATATTGTAATTCCATCAATGTCGACTAGTCATAAATTAACAACAAAATAATAAAACCAAATTCATGTCAAACAAATTCAAATTAAATACAATCAATATTATTTAAAATGTAATTTAACTCAACTAACTTATAAACAACCTGATGCATTTAAAATTTAACAATATTTAGTATTTCGATCCTCCCTTAAAGCGAATTGGCTGGCAATAATATTTACCTTTGCGCCACTTTTTATGCCCTGTTATTTCGTGAACCCAAAACACATTTCCTGGAAGTGTCTTCGGCAACTACAAAAAAGCAGCTCCGAAATGTAATTCAGAATGGCTAAGAGGGTAACTCCCACTCGCGCACACCCGTCTAGTGGCTTCTTAGTATTATTATTGTTGGAGCTGTTGGTGTTGTTGGTGTTGTGAAGTGCTTGTGGCACAAGTAGCACAAGTCAGTTGGCTGGTTTGTGTGTGTGTGCTGCTGCTTTGTGGTTGCATCAAATCAAAAACAAACGCAGCCATAAGGGCAATGCATTTTAATTTAACCTGCGCACAGAAATGAATTCAACAAAACATTACCAAGAATGCCAAACACATGAAAAACCCACAACAAGTAATTACTCCTCGAATAGCGAACTGTGCCGCAGGGAGTGCTGAAACAAGTGAATAAATATAATAGCAATTTATTACCAAATTTTCTTTCTTTGTGGAGTATAATAATTCAAAAATTAGAAAGAGTTTTTGAGAAAAGTGTTACTCAAGGAATGAAAAAGCAGATGAAGCAATGTTTTGTACTAGAATTTAACTAAAATATTTATTCATTCATTCCTAGTTTAAGTAAGTTTCACAAATTGTAATTACTCTAAATTCTAGTTTATCTTGAACTATTTTTCTAATCGCAGTTCGGATAACTTGCTTGAAATTAGAATAATATTTATTTGTTATTTGACGTCTACAGAGAAGTCTAAGAAAATGTTAAGTGAATTGTAGAGCAGTTGAATTTCTCTAACATTATTTTCGTTTAATATCAATAATTTTTACGTAAACTTTTGGATAGTTTATTATTTATTTATTGAATTTGTTAACACAGTTTAAAAAAAAAAATCGAATTTTTGAGTAGTAGAACCTGTCTAGAATACTTCAGATAGTTATCAATAATTTTATTTAATAAATAAATCTATCTACTGCTATCAATTATACTTAAAAATAATTCGAGCTCTGCGTCAATATACCCGATGGCTTTCACACACCGCACACACAAGGAATGAGTGAACGAGCGAGTATATAAATAAATACTTGAATAAATATTTACAACTCCGGCGTAGAATTATAAGCAGCAACCGAATCTATGCACAGCAGGAATGCAATGCCGCAACGGGGTGAAGAAGGTGCAAGAGGAGGAGGACAGGACGACAGCACACCTCACACCTGTTTGCATCCATGAGTGTGTGTGCGAGTGTGTGTGTGTGTTCAAGTGCGCATAAAACGCGCCGCAGCAGAAGTGAGCAGCATTTTTTATTTATTTTCTGCGGTGTAGTTTTGCCATTCATATTACTCTCTTGTAATTTTTTTTTGCTCTACACTGCTTGCCACCAAAAATGCACATACATATTGCTGAAATTCGCATTTGCAGTTAAGCACGACGACGATGACTGCAACTGCAACGAGGTGGGCGTGGCAAGCAGGGCAGGCAGGCAGATAAGGCGGCAATGCCTCGTTTGTATCGTCGCGAGTTTGTTTGGCAAAGCGCCTGTTTAACACTTAAGATATCGTATTTCTTCAACACACACACATGCAACACACACTCGAGCAGACAAAACAGGTCTGGTTCTAGTTCTGGCGCTGACTGAAAGATAAATATGCATGCGGTTGCTTTTAAAAGGCAAAAGCAAAGGTGCATTACGTATACGTATTACGTATACGTATACGTATTGCTTATGGTGTCAGCCTGGGCCGGCGGTTCGACTCCTTTTGCACCGCCTTTCGCACATTTGCATGCAATAAAGATGGCGGGCGATAACTGAGCTCCCATTGCCATTGTTTGCCTTTTTCTCCACCATATTTTCTATACCCCAAGAGTGTGTGTGTGCGAGTGTGTGTGTGTGTGCGTGTGAAACTTGCCGCCCAAAAAGCTGTCTAGTGGCAGACAAGCAGGCAAGCGGGCACTGTTCCACTGCCACTGCCACTGCCACTAAAATAAAAGGCAATGTACGCCAAGTGGCGTCACCTGACGCCGCCTGCTGCCATCTATTATGCAGATGTACAGCAGGTTCATGAATATATGCCAGCGTTTTGTCCAAGTGTGTGTGCGGAAAAACATGCTGCAAAGTCGCACTGACAAAACGCCATATGTTGCTGCCCGATAAGCGCTGGCGGATTTTCTTTAGTTTCCAGCATTTCCGCTGGAATTGAAGAACTCAAAACTATAATTTTAAATTAGCTGCGCGGCACAGCAAAGCAAATACTCGTGCTCAGAAATGCGCCATAAATGCGCTGCAGCAAACGTTGATAATAATAGTATATGTAGCGTGTACTTTTATCGGCTGGCCATATCGATGCTGAAGTGCAATTTGGCACGCATCAATGCGAGGGCGTCAGATACCATCCGAGCGGATTCATGCCAAGCAGTCGTAAAGCAAAAGCCGAGTACTCATCGTTACTCAGACGCATCCGGTGTAAGCAATGTTTAACAGCGCAGGTGACCGGCCAATCAACGTCAGCTTATCGCCTCTATAGCTTCGTTGGTTAGTTGCCCAGTGATTTTTCAATAAACTGAAATTGCATTTGATGATGCCAGGCACTGCTTCTAGTTTTTATAGAAAATTGAATAAAGTGCTGCTGGCATTTGCGACAAACTGAGCGATGAATGAGCTCGTGATTGCAATGCTCCATTCTCGCCTCTCGACGCTCACAAGGATGTGATTAGTGTCCGAGTGAAACAAAGGCAAACAGAATGCTCGGCACACAATGTCACAGCTTTTGTAACTCGACCCCATGGCCGGAGCGTAGCTTGCCTCGATATTATTGTGTTCTATAGCACACATCGCAGACCATTTTATTTTCCCTTCTCTTTATTTACTTCGTTTCATAAATTCCATAGCAAAAAATACAATAAAAAGTAAACTTTAAAAGCGTCACAAGTTCATAAATTGAATTCGCTAAAATGCACAGCACCAAGCTTAAGGAGGGCGACGAGCGGGTAACAGCTGACGTTGTGCCACAATTTAAGCAACTAATGCACCCTCTACTCCACATGCCACTTGCCATCTGCCACTTGCCACCTGTTATTTGCGACAACAGGAGGAGATGGAGCTCAATCAAATCTGGCGTGCCTGTCGTAAAATCCAAGGTGCCATCTTCCGCCATAACTTTGACATCTGCGCAGACATAAAGATGCACGATCCGGAGTGTACCGGCTTTGTATCGGGTAAGCAACAATCTTCCCAAGCTGTTGTCGCCTTAAATACGCTACTCGTGTTGCAGCATGAGTTGAAAAGGGTTGTATATGCAAAAAGAAAGAAAAGAATATATTCTTATCAATTTTAATGTGTTAGAATATTACAAATTAATTGAAATAACATTTTTTATAAATATTCAATATACAATTCCAAATAAATATTTAAAATAGGCGATATTCTTAAATTTCAACATTAGCTTTAAATATTCCCAATTAATACCTTAAATCTTACTTTTGTTGACCAACAAATAGTTGCAAAAATTAGCTTCATTTATGCCTAATATTTAGTACTCATATATCAAGATAATTTCCCTTCAAATACTTCAAATTATATATATATATTCATAGTTTATTCAATAGTTGTCTGCCCAGTAAGCAGCAGTAGCTGGCGCCATCTAGCGTTCAGGGGCGTGCTTCACAGTACTGCTCCCCTTAATACATTCATTTTGTGCCCGCTACAATATTCTTTACACCCCACTAGGCTGCACAGGGTAGCAGTTAGTCGATCATTCGCCAAGTGCAGCTGGCCAATTTACATTTTATCTCTGTTTTATGGCCGCCAACAGAATCAATCTTCACCTCGGTGCTGGGCAAGTATCGCAAAGTGAGCGGCCTGTCCGAGTTTGAGCTGCGCGACGTCACCGACTATTTCCAGATACGCGACGGACGCATTGCCTATCGCCAATTCTGCAAGGTGGTCTGCGGTGAAAGTGAGTAAACTCGAAGCTTAAACTGTGGCATTAAATCCTCTACAATGCATGTGAGTTGCGATAGATTTGCAGAAGAGCTCAGACAAGGAGCTGGCGAGTGGACTGGAGTGGAACGATCCGTGGCACATGAATGTGCTGCCACAGCCGGAGGAGCGTCGCAAGCTCTGCTTGATACTGCTGAAGATTGCCCAGGAGACGCATCTCCCATTGATGCCCTACTTCCAGGACTACGAGCTGGTTAGACTTAATCCGTATCGAAGCAGTTGATTGTATTTATTTATTGTAGGTGGCCCAAAACGTGGGCGTCGTGACAGTTTCACACTTTTCACGCGTCCTGCACTTTATGAAAATTCCGCTGTCCGAGTCGGACTTTCTGCTGCTGCTCAAGCGCTACATGAAGGACGGCTACATGGTCAACTATGTGGCCTTCCTCAAGCACATCGACAACATCCTCGACTATCTGAGGCACCACAATCTCCTGGACAACTCTGGCGTAAGCTGCACACTCTTTTCTCCACTCTCCTCTCATTTTCTCCGCCTCTTCAGGATGTTATTCACAACTTTCCGGGTCGCCTTGTGGATCTGGAGCTGTCGCAGCTGCCCGCTGTCAATGGCTGCCAGCTGGCGACGCCCATCTTCCCGGATGCCTGCAATCATCCGCACCTGAACCGCGGCCAGTGCGACATTGTGCTCTGCATCCAGAACTACATCTACAAGAATCGCGTGCGCACCTGCGAGTTCCTCGAGAAGTTCGATCCGCTCCAGGTGGGCAGCATCACCAAGAACCAGTTCGAGCGCGGCCTCTCCAACATGGGCGTGGGCAAGCATCTCTCGCAGCGCGAGTTTGCGCTCCTCACCGATCGCTACCTGGATCCCCTGGACACCAATCGCATTCGCTGGCGCAATTTCGTAGACGAAATCGATACAGGTAAGTCAAGTCGAAGTCTGTCCTTCTGATGGAATACCTAGATCTCAGAGACTATCTGATTTTTAAAATATCAAGAAATATTTATTATATTTTTAGTTTATAAAAATAAAAAATAATAATAAGTTGTTATTGATTTTATACATATTATACAAATTAATCTTAGGCCAAAAGGTGATCATATATCGCTCTAAAATTTGTTACAATTTCAGCGTTGTTTTAAGCTCTTTCAAAAACACAACATCAATCATCATAATAAATATATAATTACTATTTTTCTTTCTAATATTCCCTGTTGCTTATTGTGCAGTGTTTACCATCAAGAATCTGGACAAGATGCCGCAGTGTGTGGTCGAATCGCCGCTGCAGCAGGTCAAGGAGCTGCCGCGTCCCGGCACCTTGGACTGGCAGGCAGCGCCTCAGGACATTCGCGAGATGTGCGAGGACGCGATGTCCAAGATACGGCTGCGCATACGCAACAGGCGCCTCTATCTGCACCCCTTCTTCCGCAACTACGACAAGTGAGTAAGGACTAGAATTTTGGGGCAATTCTAATGGTATTCCCAAGCAGACTGCACAGTGGACACGTGAATTGTCACCAGGCGAACCAGATCTTCCGCATCAATGGCATACTGCTGTCGAATCGCGAACTGGACTCGGTGCTGCATCGCTATGGCAATGAGCTGGGCTTCTACTACACCAAGTTCCTGGACGACGTGGATCCCGCCGAGTACGCCATGCCCAACATGGTGGGCAAGCAGCCGCTGCAGGAGTGTCCGCAGTTTGCACGCGACAAGGCCGAGCAGCCGCTGGACAGCGAGGAGCACATCACACGCATTCTGACCAGCGCCAAGCGACAGGCCATCACCAAGGGCGTCTCGTGCATCGATTTCCTGGCCGACTACGATCGTCATCGCGAGGGCGAGATCCTCGAGAGCGACTTCAAGCGGGCGCTGGACAACTCCATGATCATTCTCCCCGAAGAGGACGCCACCACGCTGGCCAACATGTAAGTCAACCATACTTCAACTAATTCCTGTCTAATGCTTCTGCTCGCTTAGCTTCCGTTCGCCCAATCGCGCTGCCTGCGTTCGCTATCGCGACTTCTGCAAGGCGCTCGACGAGATCTTCATCCAGATCGACACGAGCATGGGCGACAACAAGGTGACTGCTGTGCCGCTGCTGCATCTGCCCAATCTGGATTGCGTCGACTGCTTCCTCAACTTTGACGAGCGCACGCTCTGCTCGCAGGCGCTGATGAAGCTGGCGCGTCGTCCCGACGAGATCTCCAATCTGAGCCAGATCTTCAAGGACTTTGACCGCCAGAACTGCGGCTCGGTGACCTTGAATCAATTCCTGCGCGCCATCACGCTGCGCGAGATGCACAACATGCTGAGCAGCCGCGAGCTGGAGGCCGTCAACAAGTGCTTTGGGGTCAAGCGAGGCCTCTGCTTGGAGATCAACTATCGCGAGTTCCTCAACATCTTGGACGTGCTCTACGCCACGGGCCAGGTGAAGCGCAACTATTAGATACTATGTAGGAAACTGTTTGATAATGTCCTCGAAATCATCTGTAAACATTTGGAAACGATATTTTGTTTGTAATAAGAATACATGAAACGAAACCATTTTGTTGTTGTTCACTTTAATTGAATCTTGTTGCATTTTCATTTCCTTATAATTTGTTTTTTGTTTGTTTGTCAAAGAATGTGTTTTTAATAACTATTAATAGGTGTGAAAATTAAACATTTGAGAGGCTGACTCGAGCTTGACCCTAAATGGAGTTGGAAAACTGTAAATTCTTCAATATCGATGATATCGATCGTTATCATATCTCTCTCGCATCTCGCAATCGGTTGCCCCGAAATCTTAAAGCGCTGTTGAGGGGGTCGGACGTCAATTAACATTTTGTTCAATCTCCATTTAAATAGCTATTAGTTAATTGTATATATATCTTGTTTAATATATGCCTATATATTTTTCTTTTCTTTTTTGTTTTCTCGTTAACAAATAAGTCTCTTTTAAAAACTATACATCATTGAAGTTTGAGTTGGGTTTTTGTTTATTATTAATATTATTATTATTATTATTACTTTTAATTTTATTTATAGAAGTTGACATCTCGTTTGCTTTACTTGCATCTTCACTTTTGTAGCTCTCTTTGTTCTTTTTGCCATACGCTGCATTAGATTTTTATTAAAATATAAAATTCTCTTTCAATTTGTATATATATTTATACATATATAAGTTTATCTGTACTATATTAGATCTATTTAATGAGCGCAAATACATACACAAAAAAACGTTAATCGGAAAAAACTTGTTCTTTTTTTTTGTTGTTGTTTTTCATTGCAATTTGGTGGATCTGTTGTTTGTTTGTTGTAGTTTTAAGCGGACTTGGACAATGCGAGGCGGTGTTGGCCCCCTCTCTCTCTCTCTCTCTCACTTTCTCCTTCTCTCTCTCTCTCTTGTACTAAGACAGACAGCCCCCGTCCGCACCGCAGGAGGCGGTCAGCTGTCGTAGCAAGTTCTATGTTAATTAATTATGCATTACATATTACAATTATTAAATTAATTAAGTTTAAACAAATACTTAGAGTCTATTGTATTTTAATAAAGTATTTTATATATATATATATCTGTATCTGTAGCTGTATCTGTATGCATTAAACAATTCTATTATTTATTTGTTGTGGCCGTGGCTGTGTTTTTTGTGTGTGTGTGTGTTTTTGGGAGTGTGTCTTGTACATATACATTTATATGTAAATAGATCTCTGTAGGTGAATGGATGACCCTGCTTACAAGTTAAACAATTAGCTCGCATAATGTATGAGGACTACATTCGGTGAAACAAATTAGTTGTTGAGCCGCACACACGCTTGGCTTAATGTGGTTCCTGCTTCGGTCGCTCTTGCTGTTCCTGTTGCTGTTGTTGAGTGGGGGGCTTTTGCTAGCGTGTGGCTATGAAAAATTAGCCACTTTCCAAGCCTAAAACTCTCTCTCTAGCTATATATATATATATTTATATATAGGTGTTGTTGCCGCTGTTGTAGTTACTGTTGCTGCTGCTGCTGCTGATGTTGTTGTTGTTGGAATGGTGCTACACAACAAGTGTGTGTTTGGGTTTAGAGACTGCGCCATGAGAAATATGAGGTCTGCCCTGCAGTCGCTTTATAGACTTACAATATGGATGCGAGTGTGTGTGTGTGTGTGTGTATGTATTCTGTTTGTATGGTGGATGTGTGTGTGTGTGTGTGTGTTGTATCGTAGTATGCTGCGAAGACAAATGAGGTACAATAATGAGTTTTGTGTGTGAGATGCAGGTAAACAGAAGAGGCTCCTTGCTTACCATAACAAACTAAACTAATAAAAATTCAAATAGTTTGCAGATATAAGTAGATGCGACGGTGCTGGGGTAAGGGCAACGTGCCCCGCCCCCATTTAGTAGGGCTGATGTCGGGGCTGGCGCCCAGTGCCGCGCTGCTTGCCGCCACCGTTGAAACCGCCGCCGCCGCCTGTTGAGTAGCACAATAAATTCAATTAGTTATACGCATTTTACAGAACACATAAATGTTATCATCTTTTTTTGTTTGGATTGTGTGTGTGTGTGTGTGTGTTGGATAGAGACATGCACAGCTGCTAGGGAAGTCGAATTGTTTGTTTAATTACTATATATTTTTGCGAGGATCGATACTACAACGCCAAACGATTTTATTTGGAAGCGACTGATGGAAATTTTGACCAAATCTAAGGATAAAAATAACGAGTGTCTAGTAACAATATAACAATAATTTTGAGCTCTCAATGCAGTAGAAGGATGGGGAGAGAAGATGCTCGAAATTAAAGACAAGGATAGAGATTAGTTCAAATTACAACAAAAACAAATATACACTCATATATACATGTGTGTATATATATGTGTGTATAGAGTAGAGAAAGAGATCACATACATAATAATTGTTATTATTGAGATATATATATATATATGTATATATGGAAGGAGAGATTAAGAGTAAAACGGCCATTGTGTTGGTTGGTTGTTGGTTTGTTGTTGTTGTTGATGTTGTTGTGTATACCTTTTGGGCCGCCGCGCGGACCGCCGGAACCGCGGCCGCCGCCACCACCACCGCCGCCGCTGCCGTAGCCATTGCCACCGCCGCCGAAGCCACCATCGAAGCCGCCGCCATAACCGTAGTCTTTCGTATATACATATTCAACAGATACATATATGTATATAGAATTCGTATAGAAGGGGGGATTTAAACACAAATTATTGTTGCTTAGAGTGGTTAAAACTTGTAAACAATTAACAAATTGAAAGTTGCATAAATAATTCGCTAACCTCTCTCTCTCTCTCTGATCACTATGAATCTCTTTTTACTTTCGATTTTGGTCAAAATTTTCTCGAACTTATATGGAGGGTTTTGGGGAGGGGGGACGGCGAGGGGAGACAATTCAAAATACACACCAGAGAGCTGGAAAAAGGAACATTCCACTTGAAAAACACACAAAATCATAATTCGTTTGGTTTTTTTTTCTTTTTTTCTTTTATTTGCTCATTTCTCGATTTTGCGATGTTTTTTTTTTTTGATTATAAGTTTGGTGATTGTTGCTATTGCTGGATAGTTGTTGTTTCTGCTGCTGCTGTGGCGGCTGCCGTGGTTGTTGGTGTTGTTGTTACGGCTGCTGCTGCTGCTGCTGTTGCTGCGGCTGCTGCGGTTGTTGTTTGTTGCTCATGTTGTTGTTTACTTTTGCACAGGCATTACAAAAATTGTTGTCGTCGCTGGTACACAATAAAATTAAAAAACACATTTCTCTCTCTCACTCTCTCGTATCTCAATCTCAATCTCAATGTCTCTCGCTCTCCTCTCTGGATTAGAGGAGAGAATGGCGCAAAGCGGCGCTCACACACATAACACATACATGCGCGCGATGCGCGATGATTGTTGTTGTCTCGTTGTCGTCGTTGGTTGTTGTAAATTTTAATTTCAATATTCTCGGATGTTGCTGTTGCTTCTCTCGATTGTTTGTTAGTTGTTCTCTCACTTTCGACTTATAAACATGTTTCACAATGTATTGCAATTTTCATTTCAATTGTTTCGTATTTTCTCAATTTTTGTTTAACGCACTCTCTCTTTATGCATATTTTATGATTACGCTTTTTTCTCTAAATTTTACCTCATTTTCCACACAACAATTTCAGCATTTTGAAAAATTTCGTTATTTTCAGATTTTCAGATTTTGATTTGATTTCTCATTTTCGAAATTATTGAAATTTGGCCAAAAATATTTTGAATAAATGTGCTGCTCTTGTGTGTGTGTTTTTGAATGTCTCACCTCAGCAAAAATTAATTGAATTTCTCTTCTGTTATTATTATAAATCTATTTTTTTATATTTTGGGGGACTTGGGGGCTCGGGTGGGAGGGCGGTATAGGGGTATAAGTTCGTGTGGTCGCAAAATTTTAGTGTTGTATAAAAACGTCTTGCGAAAAACAAAAACAAATGCAAATTGTCAGCAAATTTGACTTGATACGAGTTAAAATATTTGATATTATTATAATTTACTCTTGATGTTTGATTGTTTGTTTCATTTGGTTGTTGTTGTAACTTTTTTGTTGTTGTTAAAAACAAGAAAACTGTTTATGATTATCATTTAAGTTCAATTGGTTTTAGAAAACTTTCTTTTTAAAATTACTTTAATTATATATATTTACGTTTCATAGATTATTTTATTTTTTTTGCGATTTTCCAATTCATTTTTACTAAAAACAGAGATATAATTACGCTAAATTACTTGTAAAATAGTATAAGCTTTATGTTTAATTAAAAAAAGGAATAAAAAAGAAAAGAAAAACGTTACATTTAAGCGAAAATATTATATAAAAATTGTTGTTTATATAGTTGAGTTGCCTGTTGCTCAGTTGTGTGGTTTTTGGTTATGATTGTGTGGTCTGTCTGTCTGTGTGGGTGTCTGTGTGTTTGTGTTTTTCTGATGCACAGACAAGACAATAACCGGACACCGAAGAGCGAAGACCGTACCACCGGAGGGGGCAACCCGGCTCAATTGGATCAATTGGACAATTGCACGATACTTTTGGATATTTGCTTGGGTTCTGGTTCTCTCTCTCTCTCTCATTTTTATAGGTTTTTCTCTTTCTTTCTTTTTTGTCGTTTTTGTGAGGCGAAACATCGGAAAATTCGGTATTACAATGGATACACATATATATGCATATGTATATACTGGTATTCATATGCATATATATGCGTACATATTTTAAATCTGTTTATGTAAATCTATAACAAGTATGTTCAAAAATTATAATTTTAAAGGAAATTAATTAACATTATAAGTATATAATTAATGAAAATAGTACACATCATTTTAGTTTTAGTTTTTTCTGAACTGTCTCTGGGACCCATAACAGCGCACGTTGCTGCCTCTCTGCTAATAACAGTAGCTTTACATTTGCGTTAACATTGCTCGCACATTATGTTATGGCTCCCATTTCCATGTTGTTATTGGGTTTTTGGTTGTTGTTGTTGTTGTTGTTGTTGTTGTTGTTGGTGATAGGTTAAAAGTTGGTTTCAGAAATTATAAAAAGATAATTTGAATATATATTTGTATATATATATTTTATGTAGTTTTAGTTTGTAGATGTAAGTTTTAATATAAAGTGGGCACAAAATATTGCTATAAAGTATACAAAAGCTTTTTGTTTATATTAAAAGAATATTGTTTTGCACAATTGTTGGGATGTAATTATACAGCATAAATATAATTTTGTTTGTAAGATAAGATGTTGTATATTAATAGTAATTTTTTTGTATATATTTAAGTTAATATTTTCTTATTTTTTTTGTTTTTTTTTTTTGTTTACAGACAACTTGCTAAAAACATTGAGAAACATGCAAATTTTAAAATATTTTACTCAAGTTTATATGCATATTATTTGTTTACTTTTCTTAATTTTTTTTAAATTTTTTTTTAAATTGTTAATGATAAAAAATCGATAGATATATAAATGCATATATATCCATACAAAATTGATTGATGTTCAAAGGTTTGAAGAAAGATTGTTCAAAATTGTTGTAACATAAGAGATATATGATAAATATATATGTAATGTATATATGTTTATATGTATGCGTGTGCTTCGTGTAATTGTGTGAGTTTATTGTACTTAATATATTTAAAAATGTGTGTGTGTATATATAAAAGAACAATAAGAAAAAATTATATATGTATAAAATTGTGGATTAATTATAAAATTACTAAAAATTGACGAAGTGTGTTTTCTCTTTACATTATGTTTTTACTCAGATGTTGTTGTTTTCGTTTGTTGATGTTGTCGTTCAGTTTTTGTTGTTGCTGTCGCAGTTATCGTTGTTGTTCATGGGTGTTGTTGTTGCTGATCAATCAACGTGCAAAAAATGCCGCAATACGCACAAAATGCGCTTTTTTCTTTTTACTTTATCTTTTCTTGTTGTTTGAAATCAAGTACAAAAATTGATTTAATGTGCTTTGCTTTTTGTTTTTTTTAAATATATTTATCGTTTCTTATCCTTTTCTCTACTCTTTTACTTTGTCAGCAAAATGCATGTGGTGGTCAAGAAAGCGAAACGGAAATGCAAATAAAGCAAATAAAAGAATCAATGGCCACATTAAAAAAGGGCAAAAAATGTTGCAACAAATTGAGGAATGGGGACGGGGGCGTGGCAGAAGCACGCCCCCTTTTGCCATGGCAATGAAATGCTTTTTGGGGCCTCAATAATCGATTGTTGTTTCGTTGCTTTTGCGTTGTTGTTGTTTTGTTACGTGTTGTGTTTGTTTGTTATAGTTGTTGTTTTACAAATATGTTTGTTTTGCCTTAAAATAATACTATCAAAAATAGTACCGCGATTTGTAAAATGTTATGTTATGCATAAATATATATTCTGTATACATAAAGATGCGATCGATCCGATGCAATATATATATATACGCTCTTATATATGTGTGTGACGTGCATACGAAAACATATGCATTGCAAAAACGTATATTATCCCGTTGCCGAAATAATAATATATATCTAAAAATATATTTATATGCTATATATAGTTAGCTATATATATATATGTTTGTATATATATATATATAGGTTTAAATAGAAGTTGAATCAAAGCTTTGATTACGCGTTTTGTTTTTTGTTTTTTTTGTTTATTTGTTGGTTTTGTTTGCTTGTTTAGTGTTTTGTTCAACAAAACAAAAGGAAAAACTATTTAAATAACTATTTTAGGTGGTGTGTGGTGTGGTGTGGTGTGGTGTGGTGTGGTGTGGGGGGAGAATCGCATTTTCGATCATATTGTGGATATGGCTCAATGTGCGGTTGGGGTGTGAGGGTGTTGGGTGTTGGGTGTTGGGTGTTTTGGGGGTGTGCGGTGTGTGTGATTCCTATGAGTGTGTCAACAGCTTTTGGTTTCAGTTTGTTCAAACAATAACAGTTAGAGTTAACAATATAATAAAAGGCACAAGTTGCAATTATGCAAAGGGCCAAAACGCTGGCGATTCACACAGTTTTCTCTCACATAATTGGCACATGATCTTTCTGTTGTTATGTTGTTATGTGTAAAAGTTAGCGGTTCTTCTGGTATGTTCTTGTTGTTGTTCTAATGGTTGTTTGTTGTTGTTGCCTTTGCGTTTGAGGTATTTGTCATCTTTGGAAAGTCTGTTGATCGGCGACATCGCAATAAGTCGCACACATTGTTGATGTTATAGTTGTTGTTGTTGTTGTTGTTGTTGGTCTGGTCTGGTATACATAGTTACTTTTTTTTGTTATAGTAAAGTTTTAATAGAAACTTGAACGTTTTGTCTACTTGGTTGTTCTCTCGTTTTCTCTCTTCCTCTCTCTTAAACAACACAATCATTAATATACACACGCTTCGTCAGTTTTATATAGTATTTATATATATATATGCTAAAAGACTAATAAATCATTGTTGTTCATGATGTAAATTTCTTGAAAAATTGTTAGATTTTCAAAATGAATTCTCGTGTTTTTGCTTGTTAAAATTACGCTTTAAAATTTAAAAATCAAATATGAATTTTTAAGATTTTAAAATTAATTGTAGTATATAAAAAAATAATAATTGATTTGATTGTTAAAGAAAATTATATATACTACATATATAAATATTTATATAGATGTGTATATAGTTTTTGTATAATTGTATATATATAATTTTTCGCAATGTTTTAAAAGTTTAAAATTTATATTTAGGCATTAAAATTATTTGAATTGTTTTCTATTTAAAAAGTTTTCTTGTTTTTAGCGACGTTGTTTTTCTTGTTGTTGTTGTTGTTGTGTTTTCTATGTTGTTATTTAGAAATTGCAGCAAAACGTTTTTTGTTTTGGTTTTTGTTTTCATTTTTGTTTTTGTTTTTGTTTTTCTCTCCGTTTTGATAATTCTCATTTCATTCTCTTCTGCTAACGGCAAACAACAATATTATATTTGTATAGTTTTTTGTTTAAGGGAATCTTTATCAAAAAATGTTGTTGTTGTTGTTGCTGTATAATGGCATTTTGTCTATTGTTGTTTTGTTGTTGTTTATATGTTTGTTTTTGTTTTGTTGCCTGGGTTTTTATTTAGTTTATCTCTAAATTTAGAACTGCTGATAGTTGTTGCTATTGTTCTTGTTTTGATGATAATTACTTGACGTTGTGTTATTATAATAATTGTTATGAGCATTATTATGTTGTTTGTTGTATTTACCATAACCATAGTCATATCCATTATAGTAGCCACCGGCATAGTAATCGGTAAAACCACCGGAACCATAACCGCCATAGCCGCCATATCCCGAATACGAATTCTGGCCATCCCATTGATTGGAATAACCTAAAAAGTGAGTGGGGAGGAAAAAGTTGAAATTAATATTGATTACCGATTAAATTGTAATATATTCAAAGCCAGTTTCTCGATCTCTAGATAGTTTTCTCTATATATTTTCTCGGTTCGCAGTGTTAACTAAAGATCGAGAAAGCGGTCCTTGGATATATGTTGCTTGTTTTTACTAACCACCACGGCCGTATCCACCACGACCACCCCGCATTCCACCTCGCGCTCCACCGCGCATGACCATCATTTGATTCTCAGGTTTTGGCGTCGCGCGCTTCACATCAACCTCCCGGCCAGAGATTTTCTGTTTGGGTGTCTTCAGCAGATCGGTAACCACCTGCTCCGAATCGAAAGTAATAAAGCAGAATCCCTTGCGGTGCGACTTTTGCTTATCGAAAGGCATCTCCACCTCAACAATCTGCCAGAAGAACGAATTTTTGTTTAGTAATGATATAAGTTAAACATTCGTCTCTTTACTTACATTGCCGAACTGACTGAAGTAGGTTTTGATTTCCTCATCGGTGATCTCTGTGGTGAGGCCACCCACAAAGATTTTACCATGGCGCGCCTTGGCCTTTTTGGGATCAACCTTCTTGCTGTTGATAATGTGCTCCTCGGCAGCGCTAACTTGATCGATGGCCTCCGTGTTGGTGAACACAATGAAGGCAAAGCCTCGTGACCTTCCAGTCTGAGGATCTGTCTTCACATTGATGCTCTCGATATCACCGAACTTGCCAAAATGATCCCGAAGTTCCTCTACAAGTTGAAAATGCAAATTTATAAGCATTTCAAAAATATTATTAGCTCATTTGAGTATACTTACTTTCAGTGGTTTCCCAACTGAGGCCGCCAACGAATAGTTTTCTGTGAAATTGAATAAGAACGTACTTTAGATACATCGTTTCAAAATGGAAACTAAACTTATCGCTATAAATAATAGTTGTACTAATAAAATGCTACAAAGCAAACTCTGTTCTCATTAAGTGGGAAAGAATCACAGCACATCCAAAAAATGTATTTTATAATGCGCGCTACATCAAATTAATATGTAAAATATTTTGCATTTTGCCCACACAAAAAACGTTACTTTACAGTTTTCGGTTATAAGTCTGTTTGTTTTATTTTGATTTGTTTCGTTATGGCTGCAAATAGATTGAAGACGGAGCAATTGAAGACAAAAAACGAACAAAAAACTCACCAAATTCAAAGTGAATTAATTACTGTACTTTATTTATGTAAACTTTCAATCAAGATTCGAAATGTGCATCGAAAAACTGAGCGAAAGAGTTCGGCGAGGGAAGTAGTCATAAACGAGCGAAATATACGTATAAATTAAATATATAGATGTATGCAAAGAGTAAACTTTTAATTTTAGTACAGAAAAAACGATTTTTTTTTTTTTTTGGTTCTTCTTGTTTAATACATGGAACAAATTTGTATTTATTATTACTAAGTATTAGAAAAATGCAAAAGGTTTTTAATGCTGCTTTTTTATGGATTTTGCTTTATTAGGACTAATTTAAAAAAATATATATCTTTTAAACACTTAAAATTTATTGGCGTACGTTATAAAGTTTTCTGCATGGGGGATTTTGGAACAATATATCTCATCACGGCGGCGGAATTTAGTTTAGTTTTAGTAGAGTGGGAAATATAGAGTATATATATATGGGCGATACTCGCGTGTGTTGGCACCGTTACTGGACTCGTTTTCGTTTGCAATTCGATTTGGGCGGGATCGTGTGACCGTTTATCGTTATCGTAAGCATTAGCGTTAACATTATCATTACGTTATCGTTACGTTACGTTAGATTCATCGGGTGGCGCATCTTTAAGTAGGCAAAAACAAACAAAAAATGCGAGTCTCTCTGTGTTCTCTTTCTCTCTGTCTCTCTGTTTCTCTTTCTAGTTCTTTTGAAATTTTATTTGATTTTTTGGTAAACAATAAAATGCGTTATATATGTAGATATATTAGATTAATTTTTATAGAGGATCCAATTGAACTCGAGATAATTTGTTGATAATTTTGTGTGTACATAGTATTTTTGTTTATTTTTGGTTTGATAAATACCATCATCAACATCGGCATCCGTTGCGCTCTTTTGGTTTGTGCTGCATCCACATTTCCTAGGTCCTCGGCTGCTTGAGAATAGCTTAACGCATTTGGCTTTTCACTTCTCTCAAGACCTGCCGGAGAGGAACAAGGTTAGTTCGCTCAAACACAACAGGAAAAGCTATGGAATTTATTTGTTTTGGTTTATTTGCTTTCGTACACGCGATCGATCCGAGGCTGCTTCCACAATTTGTTCTCATAGATTATTATCGTTATCATCATCGTTCTCTTCACCATCATCATTACTGTACAAAATTTGGCGATTTGACTTAAAAATAGCTTAAAAATTAAACAATGCTAGCCTAAAGCCAATAAAAAAAGTCCTTAAAAGAGCGAAACTAATATATTATTATCAATATTATCTGATTGACAAGAAGCTAAAAAGTAGCTAATAAATTACATACGAATTGGAAGAGTAGTAAAATGCAGTAGTTTTTTTTTGGTTGCCTCGACAACACTGGAGACAACAACAACAACGACGACGTCGGCGGCCTCAGCAACAGAGAGCGCACGAAGCCGGCTAGCAAAACGGAATAGAGAGAAACGAAAAAAAAATACATGCACACGTATGTGTGTGTTTGTGAGAGCAGCGAAACCGCCATTTTGGCTACAAAAAAAAACTGGAAGAGCACACGAAAGCGAACGAACGAAAAATATCAACGAATGACTGCACAAAAGAATAATGCGAAAAAAAAAGTTTTTTTTAACACAAGTGAAAGGTAGACAGCGGTTGTGGGGCAAATGGGGGGAGGGCTGGAGTACCACATATGTGTATACACAAACACACACACCCCGTCGTATTAATGTGTGTGTGAGTCTAGTGGACATAACCTCACATTTAGGGGAAATGTGCTTGAGAATTTTTGCCTTTGTTGCGACTGGAAGGAAATTTCGTGAGCGGCTGCTTCTTCTTGCAATTGCAAAAATGCCCCACATTGCATCCAAAATAAAAAATACATATGTACAGAGGGGGAGGAAATAAACGACACGAGAACTGTGAGGCTGCAAATTTCAGTATAATAAATTTTCCAACAGCTTCTATTATTATAATTATTATGTATGTTTTAGTTGCTGTTGCGGCGCTCGCTCTATCTGTGCGTGTGTGTATGTGCGAAGTACAGTCGCACACACAGACACGCGCGCAAAATATACTAAAGAAGGGGTCAGCAGCAGCGGCGGCGGCGTCGGCGTCAGCGGCGAACACCATTTTTTTTCTACACTCGACGACGTTAGCTTTGCATTTACGTAATAACAGAGTAGGTTTGTCGTTAGGCACATGATTTTTCTATACGTTTTTCTTATTTGTTTTTTGTTTCTTATGTTTTTTGTTGCTTAAAATACCTGTCGTCATCGCGCTGGTTGCCCGCAGCAGCGCCAGCGTTGTCGGAACCACCGTTGGCAGCAGCGCCACCGTTGCCGGCAGCGGGCGTCGCAGTCGCATCGCCATTTTCAGAGCTCGCCACATCGTTGGTGGTGACATCCTTGGTGAAGTCTTCGCCGTTAGTTTCCATGCTGACCTCTTTGTCTGCCATTTTTAGTTGGTGTGTGTGTGGTTTCTATTGTTAATTGCAACTTAATTAAATAGCACTAATTTAGCGACTTCTTTTTTTCGGTTTTCGTTTTGTACAATCTTTTTGCTCAACACACACTCGCTAAATAAAACTCGCGCGTTCGCTGACGACCGGAAAATGACAAATTCAGCGACAGCGTGTGTATTTGGTATAAGCGTTGCCACCTTGGTTTCAAACCAACGTTAATTGAATTTGCAAACACAATCGAGATGGCGTTGTCTCGCTCTGATACAACGAATTTGTATGGGCGAAACTGCTAACGTGATCGATATTAGTTTGAAAATCACTAACTGAATTGGTTTAATGCAATCCAGTTGACACTAAGTGACGACAAGGTAGCAACGCTGCCTGTATACGAATTTTGTGAATGACAGGTATGTATTTGGTGCGAATGTTGCCACCTAGGTATTACGCTAATGTTAAATTAATTTGCAAACACGATCGATATGCCGTTGTCTCGCTGTGGTACACCGATTTTATGCTGACGTGATCGATAATCGTTTAGAAATCAGCAACTAAATTGATTTAAAGCTACCCAATTGACGATGAGTGTTGACTAGGTGGCAACTCCGCTTGTGAACGTATTTTGTAAATGACATACACATTTTTATTTCATTGTCTCTGGGAAAACAGAAACAATAACATAACAAAAAACAGTAGCAACACGATTTTTCTTTTGAAATCGTGTTTAATTCGTCATTAAATACAAATTATCGTTCAGTTTTTATTACTCAAAATTTGTATGTTTTGTATTTTGTGTTCAGTGCGGTAAGTATCGGTCACACTGGTGCCACAGTGTGTGACCGTTGAAAGTTTACAATACTGTTCCATTTCCGTTTTGAATTATTACAATTTTTAGAGTTAAGCAAGCATACAAATACAATAGTTTGAAATACATTTAAATCGTGAGATAATTCAATTTTTATTGATAGAAAACAGAAACAGAGGTATATTGCTCATAGCTGCTTAGTATATTGTGTCGTTTTTTAGATAAATTTGTATTCCAATTTGAGGTCACGCTGCGGTGCACACATACACACAGACAACCGCAAATGCAGCGAGAATAGGCAAGCAAAGGGGAAAATCGGTTCTCTTTTCAATTCAACACTTGTTCAATTTCATTGCGTTTGCGATTCTTTTTCTACCATCAAATTAAACAAAAATACAACTGAATTAGTTAACAACTGTGATCGCCAAACATCGTAACATCAACAACAACACACAAACAAGTAATAATGCGCAAAGAATTGCCGAATTTGTAACAAAAAAAAAGAAATTGCAACAAAGCAGACGGCAAAAAGGAGGCAGAAGAAGAAGCAGACTAAAGCGGCCGCTTGTGAGTGTGTGTGAGTGTTCTGTGCGAGTATGTGTGTGTGTGCATCCAAATATTTAATTTGCAATATTTAGAACTCACTTTATTTTGTTTTGTTTTACAGCATTTCAAAAATCAAGCTGCTACAAAATTCGCCCACAAAAAGAACGACCTGAATTAAATAAAAACCGCATAAGCAATATTATTGTGCATTAACAAACGACGGCCAAACAAACAGGCGAAGGTAAGTAACAAATAAATTCATTGCCGGCAATGACGGCAACAAAAAAATACACAATTTCCAACGACAAAAAAGAGTACACTAATACAAATGCAAAGTTGCTTTTTCGCTTTAGCGGCATTTTTATCGCTTGTGTTTGTTGGACGACGACTCATAACCTAAAAATGTCTGCGCATTTTGTTGTTGCAAGTTTGTTTAAAACATTTCTCGCTCTTGTTCTTCCCTTTTATCGCTTGGTCTCTTTGTTCTGTGTTCCACACACGCGGTTCGTCGCACACACACACATACGCGTATTTGGCGCTGCTTTTTTTTGTCTGCTATTTATTTTTGCTTCTTTTCGTCCAAATTATTATTATTGGTAAGCTTTAATTTATACAAAAGCAAATTGCTTTTAATTAAATGCAACACGCATCGTCACATATTTTTTTCTACCCGCTTTTATTTTGCGGTTGGCCTTTGTTGCGAAATCGGTTTTTTTTTTCGTCATTCGTCAGAGTTCAATGAAACACAAACTACCTGAAGTCACACAGACACAAAACACGCACACACACGATCACAGTCACTAGTGCGTTAGTGTGCGTGCATCGCATCCTCTGCTGCCGCCGCTGCTGCGACACAACCTTGAAGCGCAAACATAACCTAAAACTACTTTACATGGCTGCTGTCTGCCCTGCAGTGCAAAGCTGTAGACGAAATAGATAGTGCTGGACTAGTCCTCATAAATCTACGAAGTAAATAGTGAAGGGTATTTTTCTGTGGTGTGCTTGTGATGAGGTCATTTACTCTGCGAGTAAATAAATGACGACGACGTCCTTAGATCTCTGTTGTTGTACGCCAACCAAAATACACATAAAAATAAAAACAAATGCAGTCAAGCAAGCAGCGACAGCTGCCGTTTTCGTTTGTGTCGTGTTTTTTACCCTTTTCGTGTGTGTGTGTGTGTGTGTGTGTGTGTAAAGTGGGTCAAACTGCAACCTGCATTGGATCTTTATGTCCGCGCTGCGGCAAAGCTGCTCCTAATAAACACACACATGTATACACGTACGCATACTTTGCTGTGCTGTGTGTGTCCATTAATGGTTAATTGATATGCTGGGTAATTTGCTGATCTACGGTCACACTTCCAGCCGTATAGAGGGTGCTATTGTCATTTGCATAGCATTCAGGGGTTCTTTTTATACTCTGATTGAAATTATGGTTTTGTGCAGAAGGAGACATCTCCGACCCTATGAAGAATAATTGTTCTTGATCAGTATAAACAGCCGAGTTGATTCAGCCATCTCCGTCCGTCTGTCCGTGTAATCAGATATTGCTAAAGTTGGTATGTAGGTTCCTGCATTCGTTACGCAGACCAGGTGTATTTTCAATATTTACGAAAACAAGAACAATTTCTTAACGTAATGATGTATAGTTAATAAAATAATAATTAAAAAAAAAAAAATTATATGGTAACCACCTATACTCTATACCCTGTGATTTTATTTGATATTTGTTAAACAATTTTTCATAGAAAGTATTCCCAAGCAAATATTTACGTTTAAAGTGTGTGCGTGTAAAGCTGTCAAAATTACAAACTAATGGGAATTATTGTTACCAATCTGTTCAGGTCTCGAAATGAGCTAATGAATCGGCAGTCATTATCTGATTTCATATGCAAACAAAATACAGTTCTTTGCTTATCACCTGCACAAACAGGATGCTTTTTCTTATCTCAACTTCGCTGTTTTTCTTAGTGGGGAAAAAGTGTTGTAGAAAACAGCTTTTTACCTTTTACCGGCATATTTAAATTTCAGTTGACAAAACAAGCAACCGAGTCGACTTTGACTTTGACTCATTTTGTCTATTTTTTTTTTTGTTGTCGTTTCAGGTAAATTAGAAGAAATTCAACTCGGGCTGAGAGTTAATTTCTGAATCTCACGCTCATTATTTTTGGGGGACCGACTCGACAACTTGCAACAAAAAATACAAACGCTTTTGTGTTAACAACAGCACAAATCCAGCAATGGTCATGGATGCGACTCAATCGCAACAGCCTTCGCCGCAGTCGGTGGGACGCGAGTTTGTGCGTCAATATTACACGCTGTTGAACAAGGCGCCCAATCATTTGCATCGCTTCTACAACAACAACTCATCGTTCATCCATGGCGAATCGACTTTGGTGGTGGGACAACGCGAGATCCATAATCGCATCCAGCAGCTGAACTTTAACGATTGCCACGCCAAGATCAGTCAGGTCGATGCCCAGGCCACTTTGGGCAACGGTGTCGTTGTCCAGGTGACCGGCGAACTGTCAAACGATGGGCAGCCGATGCGTCGCTTCACGCAAACCTTTGTTCTGGCCGCCCAGTCGCCCAAGAAGTACTATGTGCACAATGACATCTTTCGCTACCAGGATCTGTACATCGAGGACGAGCAGGATGGCGAGTCGCGCTCCGAGAACGACGAGGAGCACGATGTCCAGGTGCAGGTGGTCGATCAAGCCGTCCAGGTCGTAGGCGATGGCGTCGCTCAGCAGCAGCAGCCTCAACAGCAGCAGCAGCAGATGCCCACTCAGGTGGTGTTGCCACAGCCGGTGGTCTCTGTAGCGGCCACAGCCGCTGGCGGAGCAGCCTCAGCTGCCGCCGCCGCTGCACCGCAGCCCATCTACTATCCAGTACCAGCTGGCGCTGCTGCCGGTCGTCCAGTTGCCGTGCTGCCCGCTGCTCCCCAAGCGGCCGCTGTGCCCCTGCCGGCTCAGTTCTCCAATCCACCGCCAGCCATCCCCAATGGCGTCGTTGCGCACGATGAGTTGCCCCAGGCGCCGCCTCAAGCGTTGGTGCAGGCCAATGTGTCGCCGCTCGTGCAGCAGCCAAGTGGCCCCGTGATGTCCAATGTGGGCATTGTGCAGCCGGTGCCAGTGCAAGCAGCGACCGCCTACGGCTCGCCGCTGGTGGTTGCGCCGCCGCCACAACTGCTGCCCCAACAGCAGCAGCAGCAGCATCCACAGCAGGCCATGCAGCAGCCGCTGGAGCCGGAGGAGCAGCTGAATGAGGCGCCCCTTCAACAGCAGCAGCAGCAGAAGGCACCCACTCCAGTGGACGATTTCAAGACCATTCACGAGCAGCAGCAGCAGGAGAAGTACGAGGCGGCCAAGCAGCAGCAGAATGAGCCCAAAACGTATGCCAATCTCTTCAAGTCGACCTCGTCGTCGCCCAGCGGCTTTGTGAACGCAGCGTTGCAGCAACAGCAGCAGTTGCAGCAACAACAGCAGCACCAACAGCAGCAACAGCAACAGAATCACAGCAACGTGTATGCCACAGCAGCAGCGGGCGTTGGCAGCGGACAGGCGAGCTACTCGACCACAGCCTCCTCTTCTTACAACAATACCAGCAGCAACAGCCAGAACAACAACAGCAGCAGCAACACCAATAACACCAACAACAGCAACAGCCAAAACAACAATGGCAACAACCCGCGGCTGGACAACGGCGGTCCGCTGCCGCAGCGCAACAACTCCATTCGCAACAAGGGTAAGTAACGAAATTAATTTTATAATTATTGTTTTAATACTCAATCATTTGTGGTTACAGACTTTGAGCAGCGTCGTCCCAGCAACGCGCAGCAGTTTGGCGACAACCAGCAGCTGTTCTTAGGCAATATACCGCATCATGCTTCCGAGGAGGAGCTGCGTCAGCTGTTCTCGCGCTTCGGCTCCGTCATTGAGCTGCGCATCCTGTCGAAGGCGGGCAGCAAAGTGTTGCCTGGCATGCGCAGCCCGCTCAACTATGGCTTCATCACCTACGACGATCCCGAGGCAGTGCAAAAGTGCCTGGCCAATTGCGTATGTCAAAACTCCAATTTGCCTCTCTATGCGAAAGTAATGTTATTTTGTCGGTTTTACCACTATTATGAGAACCTTTCAAATTCGCTCACATTACTTTCGCAAATTGGGATCGATTTATATTGTATTTGCTTTAATATAAAAATGTTGCTTTGCAGCCCCTGTACTTCCCGGAGAACTCACCCGACGGCCAGAAACTGAATGTGGAGGAGAAGAAGCCGCGCATGCGCAACGATATGCCGCCACGTCAGCCGATGGGTGGCAACAACATGAACAACATGGGACGCAACAACATGCGCACCGGCGGTGGCAACAACGGACCACGCATGGGTGGCAACAACGGCGGCGGCGCCAGCTTTGGCCAGCGCAACGATAACCGCAGCGGAGGCGGCGGCAATCAATCGAATGGTCCGCTGCGCGGCAATGGACAGACCAGCGGTGGCGGCGGCGGTAACTATGGACGTCGCTAAGCGCAGTTGCCAAGTAAAGGAGCAGGCAGGCCTGACTGACAAATTGGTAGAGAGCGAATAACATGAGAGAGAGCCAGAGCCACAGCAGCAACTACAAATAACAACAAACAACAACAACCCAACGTTCAGAGCATCGATTTCTTCCATAATGCAATCAATCAATTACCATCAATTCATTACACACTCACACATAACATACGCACACATTTAACAACAAGAAGCGAGCAGCAAGCAACAACAACATCAAGAAAACTGTCTAGGAGCGCATCAGCGACACAAAACACCAATCACCTTCCAAATGTCTTCATGTTTGATGAACGTTCCTCAATTGGGGGCGTCGTGCTGCAACCACAAAATGCTAACGAAACTATTTATATATATCTATCTGCCTTTTGGATCGTCCTTTAGTTATGCTCGGTTTTTTGTGCAGTCTTTTTAGGTTTTTTCCTTTTGTGTTCTTCAGTTTTGCAAGTCAGCTCGTGCCAAAAACAAATGCTAAATTCTGTGCAAATTTTCAATGTACATTTAATTAGACACAACTGCAGCACGTCGACCTCTTCTCCCTCTACAAAATAAAAGTAAAAGAAGTTCAGGCAACAGCAACCACAGCATGAACACCGTCTATTATAAGTCTCAAACATGCAGCCCACCATCTCACACACACTCATACAAAATCACCCTCAGACACACGCACCTCCCAGATAACACCACACACACACCACACAGAACTTAGTGTAAAATGTAAACATTAATTTCAACTGTCGTTTAACTAATCATTTTCAAAATTTTAATTATAAGTTTTCGAGAGAAACACGCTATAAAAACGGAAAAGAAGAAAAACAATGAGAGTAATGCAAATGCTAATGTTTTTTGTTTGTTTTAATTTAATTACACATTTACTTAAGCACTTAATGAATAAACAAAAACAATTACAATTAAAAGCGAATCATTAAATTAAAATTAAAGAAAACTTAGCTAAAAACTAAACAACAAAAAAAAACAAAAAACATACAAAAAAAGGAAAAACACTTTTTTTAAAAAGAAAAATGCAATAAAAAAAAGCAAAACAAAGACTTAAAACAGTAATTTAAAATGAAAACAAAAAAATAAATGAATGAATGAGAATGAAAAAAGTAACAAGCGAAAGTGAAGAGAAATGTTGTAAAAGCGATTTAAAGAAAATGAAAAAAAGAAAGAACTCAACTAAAAATATCTATGTAGCAGAAGACCTCAAACCACAACATGAAAAATAAGAACAATTTAAGTTTATACAGCCAAAAGCAGCGCCAGCAACGTCGTCGTCAGCGTCGTCGCATTTTCACGCTTCACTTCTCACCAAACCAAATTAAACCACCCTCCAACCTCAACCCTTTACAACCTCAACCCCCAAACACACACAATTTGGTTAACGAGAATGTCCTTTGAGTTGATTTATAGCCAGCACACACATAATGAATAATTATAATACAAGTACATATATATTTGCCTAGCTAGTCTCTTAAACAAATATGTGGAACGAAACAAATTGTTGACATTTTTTAAATGGAAAATGCGACGCCGCAGCGTGTAGAATCGGCGGTTAGCGCCAACTTTGAAGTGAATTCAAAAAGTTCGTAAACCAAACTAAGTCAAGCAACTTAAACGATTTGGTGTTTCCAACACAGTTGTGAACTAAAATTTAGTACATATTTTTTAAATAAAGTCTATAAGAAAATGTAAAAAAAAAAACAACACACAAAACAAAACAAAAATACAAAGAAAAATAACACAAAAAAAAGCTACTACAATTTTTCTCAAGGTAAAAATCAAGCAACACATGTAACAACATATATATTATGTATATGACAACTCATAAAATGTAATGTTAACTTTTAGATCTATGTAACAACACCTCTTTGCAAGAACATATAAAAAAGGAAAAAACTCCCTCACATCTCTAAATATAAAGTTTCACGTATTAATTTGTAAAATGCAAGTTTTCATCATATTGTTTAATCTCGCATTAGTGAATTTGAATTTTGTTTGTGTTGTTTTAGCTTCAAACATATCATTTGTTTAATTAATTGTGCGGCGCAATGAATTTAAGTGCGCCACAAACTAACTAAATCATAGACTCTTTGGTTATAATTGTAGTTTATTATTATTATTTTATTTAACAATTACACGACCTTCTTTTTTATAAAAATACCAGAAAGCAAGTTTTTTAGCACTGTTGTCGGGGCTTTAAGCAATTTTTTTAGAACATTTTAAATTAAACGAAAATGTTAGTGTTCAAATTTTAGCTCAAAAAACAGTGTTGAAATTAATGCTTGAAAAATACATTAACAGAATGGAGAGAAAAGCGAAATAAATTAAATTAAATATACAAAAATGATAACGTTCATGCTCATTTCTAAGCAACAAAAAACTATACAAAATGCAAAATACTAATATTAAACACACACACAAAAACAAGAGAAAGAAATGAAAATATGAAATACAGCAGTTTGTATAAAAACGAAACAAAAACAATTAATTCTATTTAATTTATAGGCTATACTATTACAATTACGAATAGTTGTAAATCCGTTTTGGGCGCTTTCACCAGACATCTTTGATAACTGAATAAAAGAAAAATTAAACCAACGTAATTAGTTGACGAGTGTTCCGATTAGCAGCTTCCCTCATCCGAATCATCATTAAGTCATTAAGTAAAACAAAACAAGAAACACCAGATAAATGAAGCAAAACACGTTATAATTGCAGTAAATAAATCCAAGTTATTTTTAACAAAATCAACAAACAACTCTTGTGTATTCAGTTCTCGCATTCAAATATACTTAAAGATTGATTTTTTGTTTGAAAATCAAACGAATTTAGCATTTAATTGAAATTGAGGCGCACAATGAGCATATAAGAGAACAACAATAACAAAATCCATTTCAATTAAATGAAAAAATTAATAGAATACGAATACGATTATACGATGATATATGATTGATTATTGACTATGATTACGAATATGAAAATATGAAAATGAAAATTCAGTGGTGCGTTTTATAGCTCTTCAGGTATAAAACATTACACAAATTACAAATTATGAACCTATATGTTTTTGAAATAAAGTGAGAACAACTCAGTTTACGATTATTAAGTCTACAAAAAGAGTAAATATTTTTTATTATGGATTTCAATAAATCAAAAGAAGACATTCCTCCAATCACAATGTAGTTAGCTGTTGCGACGTATTGCGTTTGCCTCCCCTTTTAAATGCCTGCGAATCAAAATATAATACTTAAATTTATCGTAAATTTGCAACTAATTACAAAGTTATTACCATAGGCAGGAGTGGAAGTATCATTGGCCAGGGAGCTCATGTGATTGGTCTGTGGCGAACCAAAGTTGTATCTGCCGGATGGCTTGAAGACCTTGTAGTCCTTGGCCAACCATTTCTTCTCCACATCGCCAGCAGCAGCAGCGTCGCCAGCGCTCAGTTTGTTGTCCTCACTCGATGGCTTCGATAGCTTCTGCTTGGTGGCTTCCTCGGCCTGCACCGACTTGTATTCGTTCTTGGGACGCTCATTCGCCATAGCCGGACCATTCTTGGAGCCACCCTTCGTGGGCCAAGTCACTGGGCCATAATTGTTGGCCGGCCAATCAGCACGATACGATGAACTGGCATGCTGCCAGCCTGCTCCGTGAGCGTATGCGGCGACTGGCGGCGGTGGACAATGCGGATAGCGCGTGTAAGGCGATGGCACAGTGGGTGCCACATACGAAGCCCAGCCGTTAAAGAATGCCGATGGTGGCAGCGAGGTTTGTGCCTGATACGGATTGTAGGTGGCGTTGTACACGAAATTATCCATTATGGTCGGCTGGGGCGGAGCGTAGCCGGCGCAGGCGGCACCGCCGATGGGCACACGAATGCGCTTGCTCGAATCCGCCATCTGGGTTGATTTCTTGACCTCCACAGAGATCAAGTTGATCGAGTGCTTGCCTTGAGCTGCAATAAAATGGTAAGATAGCTAAAGATTAAATCGATTCTGTTTTTAAATATTTTACAATTAAAAATTAGCAATTGCTTATAATTCACATTACCATATGAAATATAAAAATAATAAAAATGTAGTTAAATTAAATATTGAAATATTAAAAATGTAAACTAAATTATTTTAATATTTAATTTAAGTAAATTCTTTTTTTAATGTCAACTGTCGATCTACAATTTTAATTAATGAATTAATCGACATTTAAAAATGAATTTAGGTAAAATATTAAACAACCAAAACTGAAATTGTAAATAAATAACTAGCTCTTTGCAGACATTTAGTGTGATTAAAATACTTAATGTTTGCCCAATGAAATGTTTTTAAATAATAATTATAATGTGCTCGTGAAGTATTTGTTCATTTAGTTCTGCTTATTTTTGGGGCTGAGCTATATCGTCTATTAAGATTGATAACCCAATGTCGTGCTGTGGTTGACCTACCCAAGGCACGCGCAGCCGCAGCCGTATCTTCGAACTCCAGGAAGCCAAAGCCGCGTTTGCGTCCGGTGTCCTTGTCGAGCAGGACCTTGACGCTGGTGACATTGCCGAACTTTCGAAAATAGTCCCGCAAAGCGGCCTCATCGTGGCAGTCCTTGAGGCCGCCCAGAAAGATCTTGTTGGTCTTGATGTTGCTCAAATGTCCGACAGCGTTGTTGAACTCGTGGCGCGGAAAGGCGCGTTTGGTGTCGACAGTTCTAGAGATTAAAAATGCATATAAAAAATATATATGTATATAAATATATAAATACTCACTTGCTGTCAATGATGTGCGGACGGGCACGCTGCACATTCTCCACGGACTCGGGCTCCGCATAGGTGACGAAGCCGAAGCCCCGAGACCGATTGGAGATGGGATCACGCATCACCACCGCATCGGCGACCTCTCCGAACTGCGAGAAGAACAAGCGCATCATTTCCGCCGTGGTATTTAGCGAGAGGCCCCCGACAAATATTTTACGCAAATGCTCGTTGTTGTCCATTGTTGCAATGACGCCGCCGCCGCTGGCATCCGCAGTGGAATTATTACTGGACGAATCCACAGTACGAGCGCCATTTTTGCGCTTCTACAAAAAGGTTACCGACAATAATTGCGTGTAGCGCAAAATTAGCAGAATTATTTACCTCCTGATAGAAGGGCACATTAACAACCGAGTTATTCACCATTTTTGGCATGAAGATAAAACTTTTGCTACTGCACAATGAAAAAGAAAAGCACAAAAGCTAAACTGGCTACAAATTAAATGACAACGACGACGGGATTATGAAGAGAGCCCAAAAATTTTCAAAACGTCAGGGCAAAAGTGTTGTCAGATCATCGAATTCTCCTGCGATTCCTGCTGCGGCAACTCTACGTTTCGACGTTACAGCGTCACAGGGTGTCTCGTTTGCAGATAACGGTAAGCGTAACGGACGCTATTTGAATTAATGTGATTTACGATTGTAAGCCAACTTGCGCGTTAAAATGTCCTAAAGCTGAATATTTTGAATACCATTCATAACTTTTCAGCGGAATCAATTCTGCTAGCGATTTCTGTGTCACCCCTGATTATCTGGATTTGCCGTAACTGTAACTGAGCCTTGGCGTTACGTAACGTAACGGACGACAACGTAGCGTTAAATAACAAACTTATTTTGTTATCTGCGTTAAATTCAGTTTTATTTATGCTTCAAAGACGCGAACAGATCAAATATCATAAATTTCGGACTCTGCCGCATGGATTTGATGGTTTTGAGAGCCGCTATATTTCAAAACAAGCCAACTGATTTGATGCAAGTTGTTCTGGATAGTAACAAACATAGTATTCGCTCCAACGGATTCCAACGTTGTCTGCTGTAAGCATAATTCACCCTTTTCAAGTTAAAAGAACAATGCATTTTTAAGTTTTAGAATATTTTTGTTTTTATTGAGAATCTGTTCGGGCCACTGTCTGCAGGTATGAATACATGTTAGTGTTATTTACCTGGACTTACCTTCGGTTTCTCTTGGACGCAAGAGCTCCAGTTTAGTTCACAACCAAGCAAAAAGGCCTAAGTGGACTCGAGCTGCCTGGGAACCAGAACCAGCTGCAGCTCTGCAGCTGCATAGAGAAGAATTCAGCATCCAGCACTTCAGCCAGTCTTGCAAAGAAATACGTAGTGCATTAGTAAGCATATTCCCAATGTGTGTGGATTGGTTTAAAACTTGACGCGAAGTGCGGGTAATGCTATTATCATCTACACAAGCGCCTCGTTCTTCTGGGATTTTATTTTTCTCGTTTTATCTACCTTAGTAGAGAGAACTTACTGGCTTCTGGGATGGGGGAGGGTTTTTGGTTTGCTTTCTGTAGTCAGATTTCTGGTGGGTAACATTAGTTTTATTTTCTTCTTTTAGCTTTCGTTCATATACCTTCGTTTGTAACGTACTAAATTACACAAGATTTCATATTTGATTTGTTTGTTTCTTTCCTTGTACCAATAATCGATTAATGTAGCAGCTACATACGTCTTATGCACTAACAAAATATTGGTATGTAATGGTTGGTTGGTTGGTTGATTTGCATTCTTAGCAGAAAGAACATATATGATGTGGACAATTTTCACATACTTATATCGTTTTGTATAATCATAAATCAATCAATATCTCGCTATTGGATATTTGTTGTTATCTTGTATAAGGGATGTTTCTGTTTCTCAGGTTAATGTAAATAATAGAATATATAAAGCTTAAATATACAAAAAATGTATTACAAAATAGGTTTTCTATATATGTTTACTTAAAATTGTTGTTTTTTGTTTTGTAGTTGCTGATTTGCTATATAAACTTAGATGTGGAAAATACGACAAATGCATTTTATATAAAAAAGTGACCATCGTTGTCTACGAGCTAAATTGAATTAGTTAGTCATCATTTCAAGGTACACTACCTTTTCAAACGTCGCCTCCTCACAGATCCAATCATTTTTAAAAACATTTTTTATGCGAACAAGCCAGTTCTCAAAGAGAACGTTTCTTGCCCACAAAAAAAATAATTAGTTGCGGTTTTGCAAATAGTCGATTTTATAAATAAAATTATATAGTTTTAGTATATTTTTCGGATGTTGGTTTTGGATTTCTTTAGTTTCTTTTTTTGTAGGTTTATCTTTTATAGTTTAGTTTTGTATAGTTTTTCTTTTTTGATGTTTTTTTTACTTTTTTGTATGGTATTAATTTAGTTAAAACTAAGCGGTTCAAGGTACTTAACATCCTAAACACGAATCGATGATCATAAAAATTAAATGTATGGTATAATCGAGACAAGACATTAGCAGTTAATTTGTTGATATTTTCTTCGCTTTGTTGTGAAGTGAGAGTTTTTCCTGGTTTTTCTTTCTGATTTGCATTTGCTTTTCGGGGGTTAGTTGGCGCGGCACACACACAATGTCGAGATTGCCTCAAAACTTGCAACTGCAACTGCATTCTGCTGTTTTTGTTTGACTTGGCTGCGCTTATTTGTTTCATTATCTCTCTTGTCTGCCTGACACACACCACATTTCTTCATTGCCCACACATTTTTACTGCCTCTGCTGCCTCTCATCTCATCTCACTGTCATTGATTGTTTGATTGCCTGCCTGTCTCTCTGCTTCTGCTTCTTCTCTGTCTCTGCCACTGCCACACTGCCTGAGCCTAGACTGCCTCTCCTGTTTGTCTAGCTTGAACTGATTTTGTAAGTGTGTTTTACCTATATTTGCGAGAAAGGGGAGAAAATAGTTCCATTAGCACTTTTTGTAATACATTCGTTTATACACATAAACAACAATTGGTTCGCAGCTCTTCTTTCGTTCGTTTCAAAACTACTCTTGTACTTTTGTCCTCCGAACGCAATTCAAAACAATCATTAAGAAGCGCACACACACGAACATTATAGATATGTATATGCATATTAAAGATTTGTAAAGTATTCTATAATGTGCTTAACTGCCACGCCTTTTTAAGATAGTTGCAATTGTTTTTAATCTAAGGTCATTTATAATGGAAAGCGGGCAGTTGAGCACTTTATACTGTATGACATCATTGCATCGACATGTGGCAAATATTTACCTTGTTTAGTAACGTCTATTGCCTCCCATGTTGCCACCTTGGCTGGTGTTATAGTTGTTGCCACCGCCAAAACCTCCCTGGCCACCGCCGCTGCCCTGTCCACCACCTGCAAACAGCAAAAACACAAGCAATTAGTAATCTGTTACACGGCGTACAATACGAGTACGCTTCAATGCCACGTCTGGTTCGTGTCTGCGATAAAAGACTGGTTCAAATACATGCTAAAGGTCTTTCTTGGTTTTAAGCATTGAAGATAAATACAATACAAGTGTAAGTGATTTAATACTGAGTAGGAACTTCAAAAGTTGTACTTGATCAAGTGTATTTTGAGTATTATTAGTAATAGATTAGCTCGACTTTCACTTACTCTTGTTAAAACCGCCGCCTTGGTTATAGGGCGCCGGGCGATTGTTGCCAAAGTTGCTGTTGCGCTGCGGGCCGCCGCCGTAGCTCTGCTGGTAGTCGTTGTTGAAGTTGCCACCGCCGCCGCCGCCCCCGTTGTTGCCACCCCAGTTGCCGTTGCTGTTGCCACCGCCGCTGCTGTAGCCACCCCCGCCGCCGCCATTGTTCCAGCCACCTCCGCCGCCACCACCGCTGCCACCACCGCCGCCCTGGTTGTTCCATGGACCGCTCTGTTGATTCCAGCCGCCCGAGCTGATTTGACCACCACCAAAGTTGCCATTGTTACCAAATCCGCCGCCGCCGCCGCCACCAGCGCCCCAGTTGCCACCACCATTCTGACGATTGTTGCCCCAGCCGCCACCGCCTTGGCCACCACGATCGCCGCCCCGTCCTCCGCCGGCTCGGCCACCAGGACCACCGCGTCCGCCACCGACGCCGCCTCCACCACCTCCGCCGCCGCCCTGACGATCCATGTCCTGCTTGGCAATCGCCTTCTTCACGTCCAGCGTCTTGTTCTTGATGTTGTGCGTCTTCTGCAAGATGATTTTGTCCACGGGATCGTAGTCGTCGAACTCAATGAAGGCAAAGCCCCGCTTCTTGCCCGTATCCTTGTCGGACACAATGTTGACGCCCACAATCTGGCCGAATTCCTTGAAGTATTCACGCAAGCATTCCTCATCGTGATCGTCGCGCAGACCGCCGACAAACAGTTTCTTGACCGTTGCGCCGGCATTGGGAGCATCGATCTCTTGGCGGGGCACGGCACGCTTCGGCTCGACGGTGCGTCCATCGATCTTGTGGGGACGCGCGTTCTGCGCATTGTCAATCATGTAGGACTGTGAGTAGGTGATGAAACCGAAGCCGCGCGAGCGTTTCGTCTTTGGGTCCTTCATCACCACGACGTCAACGATGTTGCCCCACTTCTCAAAATGCGCCTTGAGGCCTTCGTCGGTGGTTCGGTAATCCAAGCCGCCGATAAACAGCTTGCGCAGTTGCTCGGGCTCCGAAATTTGCTGTGAAAACAAAACACAACACACAAACAAGTACAGTTAGTCACAAGCGAAATTGACAACAACAACAGCAGAAAGCAGCAAAGAGAAAAAATACCGCCCGCCATTTTCTTTTCATTTATTTGCACACACAGCAGCATGTGTACGTGGTATTTTTAATTACGCTGACCTCACACTAAACAATATTGGTGAAGTCGTTTAAACTGCAACTCGATCACATATTTAAATGTTTTTTTTTTCAATATGTCGGCATCCGGCATTGCAAAAAATAGTACAGAAAATATATACGCACTTTGTAATTTATGCATTTATGTTCACTCACCTCATCATTGTCGTCGTAGTTTCCATTGGAATCGTTTAAATCGGCCATTGCACTTTGTTTTTCTTTTTTTTAATTATGCGAGCAAGTTGTTTCGCCCAGAAAATTTATTTTTCACAGTAGACGCCTAGCTCACTCACACGTACAGCAAGAGAAAATGTATCTGAAATGTCTGAAAATGAACTGAAAAAATGGCGCCTTGCGTGACCGCAAGTTAACTTCGATTAAATAGTATTTTTTATCGCAAAATATACCAAAACATAAAAGTGCAGCAAAACTATTTGTGTAGTTTTTCTCGTTTCGCCCACTTGCTAAGCAGATAAGAGCACTTTTACATTTTTAATCATTTGAATAGCTATTTTTTAAATTGCAAAATGTACATAATAAACATACCAATGATGGTCACACCGCTGACCAGCGCGCGTTTGACAGCCGATGCCGACAGGGATGAGTGGTTAACGATATAAGATTCAACATACAATTTTTAGTTAATTTTGCATGTATGGTATGTTTAAACAAGACCAATAAATTAATAATATTATTATTATTAAAATTATGTCATGCAAAGTATACCTTGTTAAATTGCTGTTAAAAATATTACGAATAATCGATAATCGATTCAAATGTATGTTTGAGTTGTTCAACACTGCCTTGCCAGGTCAGTGCTATACAGTTTTACGTGACTGTCCGACGCCACATTGAGCGGCAAAGCAGTTTAGAGTTCAGTGTCATTTCCGTAGAAATTGCGTTGAGGTTGAGTTTGCATTATTTTTCGTGTGACTTGGAAGTGCGTAGAAAAAAAAAAACGGAGAGTTCTAAGCGAACAAATTAAATATTTGTGTTAAATACTTTTCCGTAAACGGTATGTGCACTAGTGCCTAATGGAATCACAATCAAAAAACAACAATAATCATTGCGAAAAAGTAATTAAATGAGTCGGTGAAAAGTTCTCTACCCGGTAGACAACGTTGACATCGGCAAAGCGGCCGCCATCTTGGCAAATACACACAAACGCTGCGCATATATACACACATATACAACTACATACGTGTGTGTGTGTGCGCATGTAATATTTTCAAAGCGAAAACCAAAATAAGTTTGTGACGAATTTTAATAATTTGCATTTACTATACAGCAAACAGCATCAACAAAAATGGTGGGATCTCGCGTTTATGTGGGCGGCTTGCCGTACGGCGTCCGCGAGCGCGACTTGGAGCGCTTCTTCAAGGGCTACGGCCGCACTCGTGACATACTCATCAAGAACGGTTATGGCTTCGTGGTAAGTAGCGGTAATCGATAAATCGATAAATGACTAATTTTCTCTATTTGATGGCAGGAATTCGAGGATTATCGCGATGCCGACGATGCCGTCTACGAATTAAATGGCAAAGAGCTGCTAGGGGAGCGGTAAGAATTAATGAGCGAACAATTATTAATTTTCATAATAATATTAATGCTTTATATGCAGTGTGGTTGTTGAACCCGCCAGAGGCACAGCGCGCGGCAGCAATCGGGATCGCTATGACGATCGCTATGGCGGGCGACGCGGCGGCGGCGGACGCTATAACGATAAGTAAGTACAGCCAACGCAGCAGCTGCGATTGCAAATTACATTTTCGCTATAGATGCTAGTTGCTTATTTCAAGTTGTTAAGTAACCTGCCTTGCAGTAGACCCCAGATATGGCGAATAATCTCGATAAATAATATTCAATAATGTCAATATTCAATTGTAGATAGCTAAATCTCAAATAATAGCTGATCATTTTCAATCTGTAAAAGATGGCAGTGTTTTGCACATAAACGTAATTATTTTTAACTGTCAAACTACTCAAATCATAAAATTTTAATTGAGACCCAAAAAGTCGCGGGGTCTACTGCATATAGTTTTAAATAGGCTAAATTATTTGCTAAAGACACTGACATGCTGTTGATATATAATTATATATATGTTAATATATAACTTAAACTATCTGTTTATATATATATATTTTTTTTGCTAATTTCCAAATAATATTTATTATTTAATGATATACTCTGCACGATATAATTAATTTTGCGAATATTTATAATAACTATTATTATAACCCACGTCCCACGTTCTTCGTCCTTTTTGTCTTCCGTTTTAATGCTGACTTAATCTTTAACTGTGCAGCATATTTATTTTGAATACATTTCACATACATATATATAACGTTTTTGAGCAGCAGCGCAGTGTCAATACTAATTAAAAAATTCATTAAATTATTCACCAGAAACAAAAATTCCAGATCATCCTCACGCTATGGGCCGCCATTGCGCACTGAGTATCGCCTGATTGTCGAGAATTTGTCCAGCCGCGTTAGCTGGCAGGTAAGTCCAAAGAACTCTTTGCTTTCCCTATTTACACATACATACTTGAAATATCTCGAGAGAAGGTTCCTCGTAGCGTAGTTTAGTTTATTTTACTCTATATATACAATTAACAAAACTATTCAACTTCCTCTTTTAACTGTAATTGGGCGTCAGTTTTGTGCGCTAATCTCTTTGTCTGAACTTATAAAAAAAAAACATATCTCTAAAAATTCCCCCTCGTTGCACCTTTTATGATTTTTTTGAATTCCACTTCTTAAGTTTGGTGTTGATCTCCCACAACGTTTACATTTCCCCCTTTTAGTTTTGCCCTTATTGTCCTCTAATTGTTTTTATTTTTTTATCACGCGAGCTGAAAAACTAATTATGTATTTACATCAACGGAATGGTGCACTTATCTGTGCAATTAAAATGAAAATAGTTGGGTAAATTTAACATCGTAAAATACTTTTTGTGTATTAAAACGATTAAAACATTAAAAATCTGATTCCTCAAAAATTATAAAATTATTCCAAATAAACTGATCGAAAATGAAGTTAAATTACGATTATTTGGCACATCATTAGTTTTTCAGTTCCGTCAACTACAACTACTTTTAGTCATATATTTATTACTATAAGCTGTACAGTTGAACTTAGATTTAAGCAATCAAGCAACCCAATGCAATTCAACAAAACAAAAAAATATGTACGTTTTACAACTCTGGTACTGATCGGTGCAATCCCAACAATTGTTTTTTTCACACCAACCACACAAAAAGAGTTTGATGGGTATCTGTTACTGAGAATGCACTGAGAACCGTCGTCCAGACAGAGCTTAGAAGAGAGTGACAAATACAATACAAAATACAGGCCAAGCGCAGGCAGTATTCCAAACCGAACCGAACCGAGCTGAAATCGATAGCCGATAACCGATAACGATAACAGATATGCATATGCCAGCCACAGACCAGCCAAATATACTTCGTCGTCGTATCTTGTGCTTGCCAGAGGGGCAACAACTAGTTTCGCGATACACAAAGAGAAGGAAATCCAAGCCATATAGAGATTCTCGACGCCTCTCGACAGCATCCCACGTTATCATTGTGTCTGATCATCGCTTGGGTTATAACGATATTTCCCCCCCAAAACAACATAAAACAAATATAAGAAACCACTTATCCATTTGTGGTCAACAAGCTGTCGCCATCGTCATCGTCGAAGTCGAAGCCTCGTCATCCATCCAATGCAAAGAGTGAATGAAACAACTGATGACCAAAAATCGATGATTAATTTGGGCATATTACCAAACGCCTCCCTTTGCTTTGTTTAGGTATTTAAAATGTTTAAGCATTCACAATTTATTTACAAAACAAAACAAAAACAAAACCTTATATAAAGAATTGTCAAATTCCTTATAGCGAGCGATTCGATTATGTGAGAGTTTTTGAGAGGGCGATTCAAAGACAGACAGAGCGGGAGAAACATTTAAACAGTTAGAAGCTCGATCGATGTGATGTGATGATTATGACAAATGAGATGTAGACGACCAATGATGACATGCAATGATGATGTGATGATGATCGTGATGCTGGCTGACGGGTTAGGCAGAGAGAGCAGAGTGTATCTCTCGGTGTGATTCCCCCCTGTTGCCTGACTGCCGTCTAGAGAGAGAGGGAGACTCGACTCCTATCTCTCTCCCTGTTTTGGAGCGACGCGTCGTCGAAGCTGCCTCAGAGGCGTGCCGGGATGGGCCGCCCTGCCGCCCCCCCAGAAAAAGATATTTCTTATTTTTACAGTTTACAATTAAATGAGGCCGTGGGAGAGATGTCGCGCCGCCTGGTTTGACGGTTGACTGCCTGCCCGACCGGTTTGTGCTGTGCTGTGCCGTGCCGTGCCCGTGTACTGCTCTGCTCTGCTAAACTGCCACTACCACTGACCTGACGCTGGCTGGGTGTCCACGCTCGCCTCTCAAACGCACATGCTCTCATCACACCCTCCACAAAATCCCTGGTGTGCGTGGTTCTGTGACCGTGTGTGCGACAAACAAACAAAAAATATATAAACAAAATATACAAAAAATGATGTTACAACACACATTACATTTTCCAATATGCAATATTTATAATACCAAAAAAATAATGATGACGCTACTGTGAAACGAAAAGTATTTCCTGGCTAAAAAAAAGCATTTGTTGCTCACATCTGGTTGATGATGTTTGATGGCCTGGCCTGGCCGCTCCTCCTCCTACTCTTCCTCTGAGCTACTGCTGACCATAACCATAAGTTGATGCAGATGTGGAGCTATCAATATCGCTAAAGCAGCAACCACTCGTGCGCTCGTGCTATTTCTTGTGCGGTCTTCTCCCCCCACATTGGCCGACAGTGTAACTAGGCAGACAGACAAAACTTGCTCTCGGTGTTGATAAAGATGTGTGTGTCCTCTCTCTGAAAGCGCCATTAAGTAAGAACTCAATTACAACTTTTCGTTTTCTTTTTTTTCAACAATATTTTTGATCAAGAAACAAAAAATATATATAAAATCAATACACATTTAATAATATCTATATGAAATGTTTATGTATAATTATATTATGCTTACGTTTTTGTACCGCGTGCAGCAACCACATCAAACCAAGCAAAGCAATCACGAATATTTCATCCGAACTCTGGCCGCCCGGGGTCTCCTGTGCTCCTCCTCTATATACAATATCTCCGTGGCAAAAGCGGCGCTGGCACTTGCACTTCTTCCTTCACTTCCCCCCCAAATCAACCCAACACACTCGAGAGTGAGAGAGCGAGCGAAAGCGAGAGGTTTCCATTAGGCAGGCGAGCGAGCGATCAGCAACTCGAGAGGCTTCAGGGACTAAGAGAGGCGAGGCAGAGCTTTGGTTAGGAGAAGGCCTCTCGTCCACATATAATTGCAAATTGCGCGCTTGATTACGAATTCACTACTGACTGACTGCGAGTTCCAGATCGGATTGAAATATATTCCAACTGCTTGACTTGGTCTGCGACTGCACGCTGTATTTGATTTGCCTAGCAGAGTATCACATAACATATAATTGCCAAGCATAGTTCCCATTTACTAATTGCACATGTCATTTTCCCTTATTTGTGCGCTCTCTGCAGGATCTGAAGGATTACATGCGCCAGGCTGGTGAAGTCACCTATGCTGATGCCCACAAGCAGCGTCGCAACGAAGGGTGAGTACTCAACTTGGAGAAACCGTTTTTCGACCTCTAGTCAGAGAAATAATTGATTTTTAAGAATTATAAGCTACTTTGCTTTAACTTAATCACTTATCATTCTGATAAGAATTTATATGAACAATAAATATATTCGAGCGATCAATTTAACTTGCAACATGAGAAACTAGCAGTTAACCACATAATAGTTGACTTGAAGATAACATAATTTGTTTTTTTATTGCAGAGTGGTTGAATTTGCCTCCTTGTCGGACATGAAGACCGCCATTGAGAAGTTGGATGACACCGAGTTGAATGGTCGTCGCATCCACTTGGTGGAGGATCGACGTGGCGGACGCAGCGGCGGTGGTGGTGGCGGCGGCGGTGGTGGACGTGGACGTTCCCGTTCATCCAGCTCGCGCTCACGTTCTCGCTCGCGCAGGCGTTCCCGCTCTCGCCGCTCGTCGCACTCGCGCTCCAAGTCGCGCAGCCGATCCAAGTCTCGCGGTGGCCGCTCCAAATCAAAGTCGCCTGTTAAGTCGCGTTCCCGCTCACGCTCACGTTCAAAGTAAGTTTGGGATTTCATACCCATCACTTAAGTTCAGTTTTATTAATATTTTTGATTTTACAGCAAATCTCGCGATGTGTCCAAGTCAAAGTCAAAGTCCCGCTCTCGCACTCGCTCCCGCTCGCCCAAGCGCGACTCGCACTCCCGCACACGCTCCAATTCAAAGCGTGAGTCGCGTTCCCGTACTCGATCCAAGTCAGATCGCCACGATTCACGTTCACGGTAAGTCGGATGGTTTCTCTTTAAGATTCAAGCTTTGTTTTTATTGTGTCTTATGCTTTCTTTTCGTGCTTTCTTTGATTTTCTTTGGATGCACATGATGCGCACAGAGCGTCGTGTCTGCTTGGTGTAACCCAAATCATAAACAAATCAATTATCTAATCGACAACTCTCTTTTTTGACATCTCTTTCGCAGCGATCGTTCGGCATCGGCTGACAACAAGTCACGTTCGCGTTCTCGTTCACGTTCAGCATCGGCCAAGAATGGAAATGCCTCACCGGACCGCAACAACGAAAGCATGGACGATTAGATTAGTTAGCTGTCCCATTAATTATATAAATATGATTTTAGATTTCGACAATTTACTCTAGAAACCCCAACAAACAAAAACAACCCCATACAGACACCTAATCCACCAAAACACCACTTGCTGCAGCGTCAAGCCAAAAACCATCTGGAGGCATTGGCAGCAAGTGCGAGAAAAAAAAATGAAGGCAAACTTAAAACTTTGAATCCACTACCAAACATCGTAAACATTTTTTTAATATTTAAAAACTATGTTTAGGCATTTCTTTGACATGAAATAATGGAATCGCAATCCCGAATGTATTTTCTAATTGAATACAAGGGATTGGGTTCCAGCAGACAAGAAGACAGACACACAAAACACAACAAAGGGTCGAAAATTTGTCAGATCATTTCTTTTGCAAACCAGGCAATTTGATTCTTGCCTATGAAAAACTGTTTAAACCAAAATATCACATTTTGTCTATATAAAAGATCTACTTCAATAAAAACTGAATGAAAACATTTAAAATAATGTAAACAGCATTGTTGTTTTATTTCCTCCCCGTCCCATATAAAGGAAAATTTGGTTTTTATTCTCGATTTTGAATATACTCAAATGTATATTACAAAGTCTTACTGAAATTGTTTCGCTTTATTTGTTTTGTGAATTAAAATTACAATTTGTTTTTTGAATTGAGTAGCTAAATTTCATATTTTTGGTTTCGAAATTGAAATTGTTTAAACACATACGATACGATAACTACTAAAAATTTGAAATAAATGTTGCATATTAAAAAGTCGTACGCTATGTCATCATTTTGATAATACAATACAGAATTAAATACATAACTATGCTTCGTAACAACTGTTGCCTTAGTTGCGTGTGTTATTAACAATATTTGTTAAAGTAATTTAAATGTATTTACAAAGCACATAAGGACATATTATATATAATCGGTTTTTTGGGCGTTATCTAACGAGTGAGCAATACCAGGAAATTAATCTACTACTGGAAGAATTTCATTCTCACTTTCTCAATTTGCAATTTTATTTAATTATCTATCAAAAAAACGAAATAAACCAAATGCAATAGTTTTCTTCTCTTCTTCCTTTCGTTTTGTCTAAATGCGACTGAGGATTCGGTTAGGGTTCGTTTTAGGGTTGCGATATCTGTAGGACTGACTGGGTCCCAGTATCGCCTTCTCTATGTATATGTTTTTTGGCACTCTGCGGAGACAATTGAGCACTTGGTTAAGCACAAGTTGTTTTTGGCGTTTTAGATGCGTCTACGAACTAGTTTATATATGTACTATATATACATAGTAAATGTATGTATGTTTAATATGTTTAAACTAATATCATAATCATAAGAAATACAAATGCATAATAAAATGGACTATGTACTAATAAAAATGATTAAGCATTACATTACTGTAGGTATTTACAGAATTGAGTATTGTTTTATATCGAATCTATTTAGTTTCAACTGGATTGGCATGTCCTCTATGTAAGTGGAAGAAAGCCCCATGGAAAGGCAGTTCCTGTTTAAATATATAGCTTGGTTATAGTATGTATAAAGTATTACGATGCATCTATGTAAATAGAAGAGTTCGAGATAGAGATAGAGTGTGTATTCATTGATTTGTGACTTGTTTCTATCGCTCGGAAATGGCAGTGGTTTAGATCAATTTGATGGTGCCCTAATTCAGTAATGTTTATAGTAGTAGGTGTGTAGGTCTAGATATCTAGGTATAGCATATTTAACTCCTCCATATTTATGCGTCCGCTTTACATTGTAAATGCACATAAATATATTCTACATTTTATAAGATCGCAATCTAATCTCAATCCATCAGTTATCAGTTTCAAGTATTCCACATTAGTTTTACGCGTAAGTAATTATGTATGTAGAGTAGTTTATCACTTTAATTTGCAAGTCCTTTTTCATGTGTTTGTTTGTGTATATGTGTGTGTTTGTGGCGGGCAGGTCAAGGGTTCATCTACTACAAGTTGTTGTCGTTGTTGTTCCTTCCGCTGCTGGCGCTCCTAAATACGAAATGATAAAAGTGACACATTGCGCTTGAGCAGTTTCTGTGGATGCGGCTGCGGCTTGATCGGCGATCGATTGCCCGTATCATCCACCACATCCAGACCGATGCCCATGTGACTGCCGCTCATGATGCCGCTGCCATTGAGGGCGCCAATCGTGTGCATGCTCTGCGTATCGTAGTTCAGATCCTGCATCGGCACCACCTCCGGCAGCAGATGGCGAATGTGCGTCGGCGATCTGCGCATCTTGTATTGCTGTCTGTGGAGCCAACAAAAGATTCGATTACAAATTACTTTATATCTATGGAGAATGTGCTTAATTATATTTCGGAAATCATATAACTCTAAGACACTACTGGTAGATAATGCTGCTTACTCTGCAACAAGGTCACTGCTCGCGTTCTTGTATCTGTTGTCAGAGATAAGGCAAATCCACAGATAGATCGGCAAATAAAATAAATATCGTATAGTGTGAGTTTAATGAAGCTACGCCATAATCATTATATTTGAACATACAAAATGTATATGGAAAGTAATGATTACTTTAATATGATAATGATTATATTAATATTATTATTATTTCAAAGTCTTCGGTCCACGTCATAAATTCTTTGTTACAAGTATTATTCGGATTATAGAAAGATAAATCTTTAAAAACTATTTTTTAAAAAATTTCTATTGATTTCGCATTGTGGAAAATAAAATCTTTAAAATTCTTTTTTAAAAACCATTTCAATTATCTATATCTCTAAAATATTCCATATTCATCTACATTATAAGATTATTCAATTTTTCTTCCTTACAAATCTTCTTCAAAACCTTTTCCATTTTGTTATCGCACAATTTTCCTCAATCTTGCTAATTGTTTCCACATTTTAAGATTATTTCCTCTGCTTCATGTCTCAACACGTTCTTACTTATGCCGCATCCTCAGAGCAGGAAACAGACACACACTGAGACGAGTGATTTGTGTGTGTGTGTGGAACAAAAGGCAACGCTAATTGGCCCATGCCGTTGGCTCTTTATCTGCGGTGCTCGAGAGTAGATCTAAATGAAAGTGCTGCTGGGATTACATACTTTTTATGCCGGTTTCCATTGAGGCAGATGCAACGGCAGGAGCACATGGAAGATGTATTTGTGCCGTTGAGAGATTGGCCGTCGTGTCCCTCGTAGCCGCTCAGTATGGAACCATTGGATGTTATCACATCGCCCTCCAGTTTGACAGCCACTTGAAGTGCCTGTAATATTGTATGCGAGATATGAATAGTTCAAGTATTTAATGTTGCGAGTTGTTTGCTGGATGGAAAGTGAAATCGTGTGTGTTGTATTTGTTGTTCAGTGTGTTGTGTGGTGCATTTGTGGCTCAAGTTGTTGGTTGTTGGTGGCTTGGGCTAGTTATATAGATTAGTAGTAGTTGGTCAAATGTAATAGAGTATTTTAAAAGCTCAATAAAACCGCAATCACCTCATTGGTCCATAAAGTGGACTTGGTCATAAACTAAGCACGCGCGTTTGCATTTGTTTTTCATATTTTGTTAAGTCAAAAGCAACCGAAAAAGTATGCCAAAAAAGATACAAAATATATATATTTGATTTGATTTGATTTGATTCACGATTAAAGTCTTCATCATATTCACTGACTGCATGAATTTAATAAAATAAATTAATTAATTCAAATAGTATTTTTTTCGTTTCGTTTTTTTGTACAAAATTTGCAAATATCGAATATCGAATGAGTAAAAAACAGAAGGTGCTCGATTAAATTGTAATTGTAAAAAATGTGCAACAAGTTGGCAAGCAAATAGTTAATAAACAAACAAATAAGCTGATTTCGAAATCAATTCGTTTTGTATCGTACGATTTTTACTATAAGCAAAAGTTTGGAAAAATTATTAAGTAAAGTCGAATATTAAGGAATTGAGATAAATTTTTGTTTTGTATATGTATATGAAAGTAATGCTCATCAGTTAAAGATATATTATGTATATAGTACTATATGTATGTCAGTTAGGAATTGGAAGGCGCAGTGAGACTAGTTATTAAATTGTTAAGAATATAAGCTTAAGGTTTTACTAGAGGTCAACTGGATAAATTGGAATCATATATAAATATATAAGTACGAGAAAACATTCGGAACAGTCCGCAACAGTCTACAGATAAAATGAAGAATCAAGCTTGAGCTGGACGGGAACTCACCTGCATGGCCTGGGCCTCGTCACGTCTCTCATCCTCGGTATTCATTGTAACAAACCTAAGTACTAACAAGTTCAGTGAGGCGGCAACAATTGCCAGTCCGAATAGTATAAATATCAGTGCGAACATAACATATTCGGGTTTCCTATTTAGCGCATTGTCTTTCTGTAAAGCTACCATATCGCCAAAGCCTGCAAGAAGTTCAGAGTTATATTGGGGTACATTTCAAAGTACTTTTTGACTGCTCACCTATTGTGGTTAAAGTAATAAAACAGTAATATACTGAATCAAAGTAGCTCCAGCCCTCAAATCTCGAGAAGGCCGCAGCACCACCTGCTATCGTCAGTGAACTGAGCGTCGTGACAACGCATATAAGGTCCACCTCGGAGGCAACTGTTCGTTTGCAGCGCAGCGATGTCCGCACCGCTTTGATAACAAAACTGCAAATAAAGCGATTAGTCGATAGCAAATAGATAGGGAGAGGGAGAGCTGTTTTTTGCCCACCTGCTCAGTCTATTCACTCTTTCTCCGATGCTCTGAAACATGACGAGGCCCAAGGGTATGCCAACAATGGCATAGCACATTGTAAACAGTTTCCCTCCACGGGTGGTTGGCGTCGAGTGTCCATAGCCTGAAAATTCCATTATTTGTCATTTTATAGGTCAGTTCTTAATTACACAGACTCGTAAAATGTGCCATTAAATACTTTGTCAACATATTGAAATGTTTTCCATGTCACCATGTTTTCAAAATTAACATTTAAATAAAAAATATATAAAGAGAAGAATAAATCATCTATAAAAACTTTACAAAATATTATAAAAATGATTAATGAAATAAAATGTAGAGTATCAACGTTCTGATTAAAGTTCTCACATGCTAATTTCACAAATTTAGAAAGCAATAAAAGTAAGTGTAGCAAAGTTCAGATTGAAGTAAGCGAAATTATGAAAACTTAAATAAAAAAATAAATGGAATGGGCGTATAAATTAATTGACTTGCAGAATAAAGAAAAGATTCTCTAATATGAGAAATATTATAAAAAGGAATTGAAAGTAAAGTAGCAGAGTGCAGAGAGAGTTATACCAATTGTTGTTAGCACTGTCGTTGCATAATAGAATGCGCCAGTGAACTTCCATTGCTGGCCGGCCTTGTGTGGCTCCGATTTGAGTACCACCGTCTCCATGACTTTAAAATCTTCTTGTGATATATTGTATTTGCGTATTATCATGTCCTCGACAGCTGCAAGTGCAGTTACAGTTAATAATGGTGGTAGTAGTTATTTATAGAAATGAATGCTGGATGCTGGATGCTCACCTTGCAAAGCCTCCCAACGCCGCTTCTCCGTCTCCGACTCGAGGGCATCAAAGACGGCGGCACCCACTAGCAAATATGTAAATGTACACACGATCAGGGATATCGTGCGCACATTTTGTTTCTTCATGCTTCATTTAGGCGAGGTTATTGGTTATAAGCACACACATATGCATTCCATACACTACACTACGCTGGCGTCGTCGTCGCTGCTGCTGCTGCTGCTGCTGCTAATCTTCTGCTGTCTGCTGTTGTTCCACACTTCCATATGTACATCGTGTGTTGTGTTGTGTCGCGTTAAAAGGACCAACTTTCGTAAATCAGGTTAAGCACAGCACGACACTCGACACTCGACACCTTGGCCACTTGCCACTTGCCACTTGCCACACACACGCACACACACACACACAGTCTATTCACTTGCGGTGTCTTTGTGTGTGTGCGTCGTCGTCGTCGTCGTCGTCGTTTAGTTTTTGGTTTTTGTTGCCTACTTTTTGGCGCACAGGGCAATTACCTGACAAATTCACTTAGCCGCTGCACTCGAGTGCAATTGCATTAAATATATGATATCATACGCGTAGATGTATGTGTATTTTAATTTTAGTCGCACTCGCAAATGTACTTTGCACTATTTCTGTCACACTTTGTGCGCTGCCATTGCCGTGTCGCCCTTCCACGAGTCCTTGTGTTATTTATAGCAATGCTGCTGCATTTGTAACTGCATCATCATCAGCGTCAGCGTCAGCGTCATCATCGTTCTGATCATCATCATAGTCATACTTCATCAGTTGCTGTAGCCTGCCGCTGTGCTGCTTCTGAATCTGGCATCAGCACAAAGCTCAAGGCTCTTCTTGTTGCCGTTGCCGTTGCTGTTGCCGTTGCTGTGGTGGACGGCTAACCCAATCACACGCATACGTGGCGGCATTTCGTAGCACGTTAGTTTTGCTGCAATGTCCTTCGGCTACATTTGCGCTGCATCCTGCGGGGCAGTAAAGAATTTAAAGTGACATAAATTAGCTTTTATGGCTAAAAATAGCGAGAGAGAGAGAGAGAGAGGAGACAGGTTGAAGGAGACGCGTGAACATATCCTTGGGGCTAATGATGCATAATGCCCAATCTGTCATCGTCAAAAGGCAAAAAACCAGGCAAAACCACGCTACAAGGACCTTCTAAAACATGACACAAATCGCACAATACACATGTTCTCGGTGTGTGCGTATTAAATTGGCTACAACATGAAATATTCATTTGGAAGCGCCAAGATTTTTCGGCTGCCAAATGTGGGCCAAATATGTGCAAACCTGTAAGCAATTTTCAGATTTGGCGGTAACGTTATATCCTGAATTATTAACAAACAAAACACACGAGCAGGGAAGGAGACACGCCACGCGCAGCCTAACCAAATAATGAGATCAAAAATGCCAGCAACAACAACAAGAAAGCTATTGCGAAAGCTACAGTCGACTGTGAGATACCCGATAACGAAATTAATTAATTCCTAGAGAGAGCTTAAAGGCTTTGTCGTTAGTTCTCTTCCTATTGTCATTAGCTATTATCTCAAATTAGTTAATGTTGAAAAACATAATTCCTAACGATCAATGAAATATATTTTCAAGTTGCGTAAGCAAAGAAAAATTCAATACAAATATTTAATTTTGATACAAATTAATAAATGGAATATTAGTAAAAATAGTATAAATAAAAGACAGCGGCTGAAAGTTCAAAAAGAAACACCACGGAAGTTTTTTACTATCATTATTTTGTTGCAGCAGTTAATTTAAATAAAATATATATAATTCGTTGTTGGGGTTTTCGCCTTCTACTTTTTGCAATAAGAAAGCTACAGAATCCTGAAAAATGTTCTATGTTTGCTATTTAATATGTAGGTCCATAAACTATTAATTACTTTGTTATTCTTAATGTATAACTTGTCAAACTGCCAATTTGTTTATTTCTTGAGCTTTAAGAAACTGTAATTCATTTTACTTAAATTACCTTTTTTAAGAATCATTTATTACCATCTTTTTTATGAATAATTTGGCTATTGTCCAAAAACTACTATAATAGATTAGTCTCTCACCTAAATATGTGTGTCCAATACCTTTGGAGGTGTAGGGTTAAAAGACGCCCAAAAAGGCTGAACCCACAGGATCCTTCGGGATAATATAATATTCTTTTTTCAATAAATAAAATTTAAGCAAACATAGTAAAATTGTAATACAAAAATATATTGCCAAAAGATATTTGTAGATGGATGTAAAGGCTTCAAAACTCTTGCTCATATATACCTCCGTCGTCCGATTTATCTGTTTACCAGGATCACCTGGAAGCAATAAAATCTATTTTTGCCTTGTTATCCGACAAAGACCATGTTGTTGTTCTAGGAGATTTTAACCTTCCTGGAACAGCTTGGTATCCTTGTGATAACTTCTGTTTTCTTATTCCATCGAACCGACATGACTTTATTGATGGTTTACATGAATTATCTTTGGGTCAAATTAACAATATACGAAATTCTCTTTGCCGGCAATTAGATCTATGCTTTGTCTCTGAACCTACCAGCGTAGTTCTATCTAGATCGGAACCCCTTACATCTCCTGAAGACCCTTATCATCCAACTCTGGAGTTAAGGATCGAACTCAGCAGATCTGTACTCGCTAATTCTGATATACCTGCCGATCGAGTTCGTTGCTTTCGAAAGGCAAACTTTCCCAAATTAATCCAACTTCTTAATGGAATTGATTGGTCTAATTTGTATTCCTGCACTGACATAAGTGCCGCCGTCAACTTATTCTATAATAAATTAAATCTTTGCTTTGATGCCTGTATTCCTTCTTATATTCCGCATAGGTCTAATAAGCCTCCTTGGTTTTGTAAGCAACTTTCTAACCTTAAGAACCTGAAGTCTAGACTTTACAAAAAGTTTAAAATTTCAGGCTCTACCTTAACTTTTTCGCAATATATAATTGCTCGGTCCAATTTTATCGAGCTTAACGCTGTGTGTTATAAAAATTACTTAGCTCGCTGTCGGGTTAGCTTTTCTGAAAACCCAAGAAAGTTTTTTAATTTTGTAAACACTAAGCGTAAGTCTTCCTCTTATCCTCCTTGTCTATCTTACGAAAATTCGAAAGCAAATTCAGGTCAGGCGATCGCTGATCTATTTGCTTCTTTTTTTCAAACTACTTATTCTTCTTCCTCCTACTCTAACGCGCCCTATCCTTACAGTCTGTCTCGGTCGAATTATATCTTCAGTCCCTTAATGAGTGAGGAGTCTCTGACTCGATATCTTCAAATGGTTAAGCCGGTGTTTTCGCCCGGTCCGGATGGAGTTCCTGGCTGTGTACTTCGGTACGGAGCCGAGGCTTTATGCAGACCGTTGCTGAAATTATTTGATTTATCACTTGAGTCATCGACTTTTCCCTCTTTATGGAAGGAATCATTCATTATTCCTCTCCATAAGAAGGGAAGTAAGTCTGACGCCAAAAACTATAGAGGGATATGTAAATTGTCTGCTATACCAAAAGTTTTTGAGAAGATGTTAACAAGTCATTTACAACATTTATGTAGTTCCATTATTTCCCCCTACCAGCATGGGTTTGTGAAACATAGATCCACTGTTACTAATCTTCTTGAGCTTTCTTCGTTCGTTAACCAGGGTTTCCTTAAAAACGAACAAACTGACGTCATCTATACCGATTTTAGTAAAGCCTTTGACTCAGTAAATCATTCTCTTTTGTTATATAAGCTTGACTTAATTGGATTTCCCAATAATTTGATTTGCTGGATTTCAAGCTATCTCTGCCAAAGAACGCAAAAAGTTTCTTTTAATAATTTCCTTTCTAATACATTCCGAGTTACCTCTGGAGTTCCCCAAGGTAGCCATCTCGGTCCCTTACTTTTCACATTGTTCATAAATGATCTACCTACTGTTTTGACACAATCTCGCGTACTAATGTATGCAGATGATGTTAAAATATGCCTGCAGTACAGGGATTGGCCATGCCATATCAAGTTGCAGAGAGATCTTGACTCTTTCCAGTCATGGTGCAAAGTGAACTTGTTAAATTTAAACTTTGCTAAATGTGTTGTCATGTCCTTCTATAGAGTTAATCCACATTTGGCCTCTTACTTACTGAACGGTAACGATCTAAAAAGAATTACTGCTGTTGATGATCTAGGTATTCTCTTAGATCATAAACTTAAATTTTCAGACCACATTTCTAGAACGGTCAATAAAGCTATGTCTGTACTCGGTTTCATTAAGAGGTGGTCAAAGGAATTTGATGACCCTTATATTACTAAGACCCTTTATACATCACTTGTTCGTCCGATTCTGGAATATGGTTCGTGCGTATGGTCTCCACAGTATTCTGTGCACCAAGATCGCATTGAATCTGTTCAAAAACAATTTCTCTTATTTGCTTTGCGTGGCTTGAACTGGAATGCTGAAGTGAGATTGCCGTCATATAGTAGTAGACTTCTTTTAATTAACCTACCTTCTTTAGCTAACCGTAGAATAATGCTTGGCATTTTATTTATTTTTAATCTTATTAATGGTGATATTGACTCTTCAGAGTTAATATCGCGACTAAACTTTTCCGTTCCATCTAGACTAACCCGTAGTTACATCCCGCTTGCTCTCCCCCTATGTAGATCTAATTTTGCATTGCATGACCCTTTTAGAGTTTTATGTTATAACTATAATAGATTTTATCATGTATTTTCTAGCGCTAACACTGCTTTTAATCTTAAAACTTTACTACTAACCTATTTAATTAATAATTAGACCGAATTTAGCTTATAGTAATAAATTAAAAAATTTTCATTCCACCCGTTTATTTCTTATGTCCGATCCTGAATTTCTATTTTATGCTATCCGCGTTTTTTTTTTGCATGCCCGAATCTATCCTGTCCGAACGCGAATCGTGTCGTTCGTCCTGCGACAGCGCCTCTCGGTCGGTTGGGCGGGAGGAGGGTTTATTGGGATCCGCGCGTAACAAGCATTGGCTTGGTATCGCTTGGGCCACTTGAATGTGCATACAATGTACGTCAACGTCCATATAAAAAAACAATAATTACAATTACAGGCAATGTTGTTTTATATATCTTCATAAAAACATAAACTCAAGTTTTTGATTAAAATGGTTAAATCAAATGACAATAATAAGTAATGAAACTGTTTAATTATTCATATTAAACAATCTAAGGATGCTAATAAACATAAATTGTAGCATACTTTCCAGCGCTGTTTTTCGGCTTGTTGAATGCCTAGCGACACTTGGCTACCGGGTATACAAAGAAAAAAAAAACGAGAAGAGAAGAGAGGAGAAGCGAAGCGAAGAGAAGAGAAAAGACAGCTTCAAATGTGTGTCCGCGTGCAGTTGTCGCTTTTGTGCGCAAATTTAAAGGCAAGACGAACGATGTTTTCTTGGCCCCTTTGCTTTTGCTTTTCAATTTGGCTAACAAGCAGAGGCAGAGGCAGAGGCAGAGACAGAGGCAGCGTCAGAGGCAGCATTGCAGTGCCATTGAATTATTCATGCTTCCAGTATTTGTATATGAATTTAACTCGCAGTGTGTGTGTGTGTGTGCGAGTGTCTCTCTGTGTATACGCGTGTGTGTGCGCGTCTCAAGCTGTCTTCAGTACGTTAACATTGCGCGTTGAAGCGTACATCACACACACACACACACCGACACAGATACAGAGAGACACTCTCACACACACATGCTGGCTTTTTTTGGGTAATTTATTGGAACTGTGAGAGGGTGGTTTCTTCGCAGGATGTGAAGGATGCCACAACACAGAACTGAGAACTGAAGTTTTGCGGAACTCTGCGTGTGCCCTTAGTTAACTTTTTGCTAGTTTCCCTATGCCCAGTTTGTTCGTTTGTCGTTTTCTCTTCACCACATTATTTGTTGCGCCACAACTCTGTGCAATTGTATTTGTAATCGTAATCGCGCAGCCTCCCGACTCCCGACTTCCGTCTTGGCAATGACTGTGACTGTGACACTATCTACATACAAAGCATCATCATCATCATCATCATCTCGTTAACTGTCTGATGTATGCGCCTAATTCGTCCCTCTCCCATCAAGAAAGAAGAGCAGAGAAAAAAAGAAGAGGAATCGCAAACTTTTTTTGTATTTCCATTACACAACACATACGCGTTAATTAGATTTGTGGCCACCAATTAGATGCTGTTGTTTTGCATCCATTCCCTTTATATTTGATTGTAATTAATTCGCTTTGCTTTTAACTAGGGAACTACACAATAATTTTCACTGCAATAATTTCAGCTGGTTTTTGGTGAATTTCACTTTTGGCACGTCTTTGCTTCCGCTGCTCTCGCAATTGATGCACGCACATACGATTGTATTTCTCAACTGGCACGACGGCAACGACGGCGCACAAAGGACGACGACAGGCTGCTGGAGCCGTTAGGGTCGTGAGCATCCCAACTAGAGATGGAGAATCATCGCGTTGGCGCTATCGATGATTGCTTGTAGGCGTAGGCTTTGTTTGGCAAACATTTTGTAACAAATAATACAAAAACTGATTTATTTAGTTTTTGCATAAACTAATTTAAAAAAAGCTTTTATTTAAAATTGTTTTTTTTTTTAACGACTGTGTTGTTGTGTTACTGCAGACAAATTCTTTAAAATATACCAAAAATACCAAAAGGCATGCCAACTCGTCGAAGCTTTTTGAACATGGCGCGCGTTCAAATGTAAAAGTGCCCACTTGCGCTGCTCCCGTTTGTTCAAACTTCATTTAAAATGCTGTTTGATGCCCTGCCATGACACCGTTAGCCAGCGAGCGTTGTTGCCTCTTTGAAATCACAAATTGGCTTAGCCTCGGCGATTATTCAGGTCAATCAAATCAATTACATCTGACACATTAAGGAAATTGCTTTAAAGTTATTATTCGCCCAAGTCTATGTAAATGCTAATGCTCCATTTGCTCTGGCGGCAGCACAATATTGCAGCCCAGCAAACCGCGTCCAGTCCAAGTCTTCGGCACCAGTATCAAGTCGAGTACTTGCTGCTCCCGCTTCACCTTCAGCTGCACATTTTGGTTCTGCATGTTGCGCACTACTTCGCCAATTTGCGCAAGATTGTCCTTGAAGTTGTTGCCGTTGATGGAGCCAAAACGCAGTATTTTGTCACCCACATGGAGACCCTGTAAAAGAAAGGGAATTAATTCGGGCTGCATAATATCGGATATGAGTTTCTACTGACTGCTTCCTCTGCCGGCGAGTTGGGACTAACTAGATTGACAACAACCAAGACACGCGTCTCCTCTGGTCTCAGCACAGCGCCGCCTGCTCCTCTTCCCTCGCTGTCGCCATTCAATTCCAAGGCGGAGGCGCGATTCACCAGCTCTGGGTCTGTGGTGGCGATTTCGGCATGATATTTATTCAGCATATCTTGTATTTGATTCATGAGTTCCTTGTGATCGTTTTGCAGGCAGATGATCGTCTGACGCGCCTGCCGCACTTGATAAATGTCGATGTCGTTCCGAGGAAAACCCTCAGAGTCAACAAGTGGCCCAGTCATGCCCACATTGTCGTTCTGCAGGGATGACAAAAAGTAGATACAAGGTAAATTTTAATTTTGATCATAAATGGGACTCCATTTTCGGTCATTACTTAACCTAAATTTCTTTTACGAATATGCCGGTAATGAGTGGAAGCCGATATTTTAATATATTCTGAATATCTCTAACATATATGTATATATATTCTGTATATAAATTGGAACATTTAAAATTATGGGATTGAAGAGATGCTTTTTTCCTTGGCTTCAAACAACAATGAGAGAATACCAAGGAAAAATTGCATTTGTTAATTAACGGTAAAAAACGACCTCAGATATAATTCATATCCCAACATTTTCAAATCTAGAAAACGGGGAGGGGGGAAGGGGTCCCCTTAAGAAGGGGTCAATTCACGCTGCGTGTTTGTGGGTAATATTTACCGCTGCTAGTATTTCGCCATTGCGACTGATTTGTGCCTCCAGATCCTTTTTAACGGCCATAAGCCGCTCCAGGCGCATTTTTGTTGTGATTTGCGTTGCCATGACTTGCACTAAACTCTAGCAATGTTTTCAAAACAAAAAATATATCATCAACTAATGACAACAAAGTTTTATGCCCGGCCGATAAATTGTGTGTCAGTGATGACTTTACCACATCGATACAATAGTTTCTAGCCTTTGTTATCGGTCGGTAATATTTCAACGTTTTGAATGAAAATTATAAGTGGGTGACACAAATAAATTTTAGCTGTTTTTCAATTTCCTTTACAATTTTATTTATTTATTTTAAAAAGCACTTTGAGTTATTTTGTGTTTCGATAACAAATTGGGGGCGATCGCAGGGCCATGAAATTGAATCGCTGCAAGCAGCTGATTTATGTTATCGATGATGTTGTCGGACATTAAATGATATTGAGTGAATACGTGCAAAAGGGAAAATATCGTGAATATCGATATTATATCAACAATTGACATACACAAAACGAAAAAAAACACACAGTCTTAAAGTAAACACACACTAATTTTTCGAGCATAAAAAAGTCAACAACTATAGTAGGCCCTGCGATACAACGAATCCCAGCAGCAGCAGCAGCAGCGACAGCAACAAAAGAAATGTGAACTGTTCTCGCTGTTGGGCAGTTCTAAAGGTTTATGCAATGTTCTAGTTCTCTGGCAGCAGCAGCAGCAGCGAAACAAGGAGAACGACGGGCAGCAGCGGAGAGCGGCGGCGGAGAGACGTTAGTATAATAAGTGTGTGCACACAAGTAGCGTGCGCTGATCGGCAACGCATCCAAATGACTGTTACTGTGGCCAGCACACATGCAATGGAGGCACAAGTTAACGCAAGCGGTGGCGGAGGCGGAGGCGGGGGCGGTGAGCAGCAGCACGACGTCGACTTGACGGCGGATGACGAGATGACCGTGCTGCTGACCAATAAGAATTTTCACTTCGAGGCCAACTCCGATGCCAGCGAAGCGAAGGATGCGGTCCTCGATTTGGAGGCGGCCATCGGTGGCGCCCACTGCCATGAGCCGGAGCAGCCACAGGTCACCTGGCTGGACGACGATGAGATTGATACGTTGGATCGCGTCACCTTGGACATTGGCAACATGTTCTTCAATCGCGTCGACAGTCAGGATATTATCTATCAGCAGAAGAAGAAAAACATCAAGATGGTGGACAAATATGTGATGGGCGATGTGCTGGGCGAGGGTTCCTACGGCAAGGTGAAGGAGGCTATGAACTCGGAGAATCTTTGCCGGCTTGCAGTTAAAATTCTGACTAAGCGCAAGCTGCGTCGCATTCCCAACGGCGAACAGAATGTGACGCGAGAGATTCATCTGCTGAAGCAGCTGAAGAACCACAAGAATGTGGTGCAGCTGGTCGATGTGCTGTACAACGATGAGAAGCAGAAGATGTACTTGGTCATGGAGTATTGCATTGGCGGCCTGCAGGAGATGCTCGATCATGCGCCCGACAAGAAGATGCCGCTGTTTCAGGCGCACACGTATTTTCGGCAGCTCGTCAATGGGCTGGAGCATTTGCACAGTTGCCGCATCATCCACAAGGACATTAAGCCCGGCAATTTGCTGCTGACGCTGGACCAGACGCTCAAGATATCCGACTTCGGTGTGGCCGAGCAGCTGGAACTGTTTGCGCCCGACGACACCTGTACAACGGGCCAAGGCTCGCCGGCATTTCAGCCGCCCGAAATCGCCAATGGCCACGAGACATTCGCCGGCTTCAAGGTGGACATCTGGAGCAGCGGCGTCACACTGTAAATCGTCTAGTACTTTACCCTTAAAGCTTGATACTAATCTCATGTTTATTGCAGCTACAATCTGGCCACGGGTCTGTATCCTTTTGAGGGCGACAACATCTATCGACTGCTCGAGAACATCGGACGCAGTCAGTGGGTTGCTCCCGACTGGCTTTACGAGTTGGATGCGGCTTTCGCCAACCTAATACTGGGCATGCTCCAAGCAGACCCCAGTGCGAGGCTCTCACTACAGCAGATACGAAATGATGCGTAAGTAGCTTAATCGGAGACTTAATTAATTAGATCTCGAAGAATTCATATCAATTATGGCTTCCGGCTTGAACGATAATAATTAATTTTAAGTGCTCAATCACTGTACTTAAAATTCATCATTATCGTTCATGTAAATGAGCTATTTTAATCTTGATTATTTTTAACTTTTGATAAAATTCGCTGTGGCTTTGCAGTTGGTTCCTGTCCGCACCAGCGGTGACTGGCCCACCGATACCCATTCCTCCACTCAAGGGCGACAAATACGGACGTTCCTCAGTACTGCCTTACCTGGAAGCCTATCACTACGGTAACGAACAGGATCAGGAAGATGTCTACTTCACCGAACACGATGTCAATCGTACGTTAATTTTAAGTACAGTTCGATACAGACAATAATTTTAATTATTTCATTGCAGAGGAGTTGGCGCGACGTGCAGCATCGGCGGCTGCAGAGATTCGCAAGTCGGCTGCTGCCAATGCCGCGTGCCATTTGTATGAGCCATCGACAAGTGCCGAAGCCGCTGCGGAGGCTGGCTTAATGGTCAACGGTTCGCTGGAGGAGACGACGAGGGTGAAGAAAAAGGGATCGGCGATTAAGCGACGCGCCAAGAAAATTGTATCCTGCATCAAATTGAGCCATTGCCGGACATCGTAGGCGTTTCATCCAGACACACACATCTCCCTAGCACCCAACCAACAACCTAGTTACTAGCGTAATATGGAAAAGTAATAACTTTTGTTAACAAATTGTGAGCAACTTTTTGGTTTATTTTTGTTTTCGTTTATTAGGTTTTTTTTTTTGTTGTCTTTCGTTCGCCAAGTATTTATTAAGCAGCAGAAACACATTGAATGATGATCCCATAAAATGCAAAAGAGGAGCAAGAGACAGTTGTTAGAGTTAGCTTCGAAAGCGGATAGACAGCAGAATGCAAGTTAAATCCAAGTGACAATACCGTGTATTATATGAATGATGATGTGGGAGAGAGAGAGAAAGTTATTAGATCGTTGAAAATGTATTAAATGTAAAGAACAAACAAAAACACGTTGAATAATTGCAATTAGCAAAGATCCGTTAAAGTAAATTGCGCGTCAAAAATGCAACTCGTTGTTGGCTTTTTCAAATCTTGCAAATTTACAGGCGCTGCTGGACAGTATTTGCAATGATGATGATGGATTTGTTTATGAGATTAATAAAATGAGAATCATTGAAGTATATAACTAAATTACGCTGCTCCATTTCGAATGCTGTTTGCTGTTTATTCTTCTGATTCGGAAATCTTATCGCATGAAATACAAAAAACATACATACACTTTATACGCTATACACTTAACAATAATACCAATAGCTAACTAATTGTCTATTACTCCAATTCGACCACCTCAATGCTGGCTTTGGCCACTGTTGTGCCTGCTGTCGCCTCTGCTATCGCTGCTGTTGGAGTTGCCGCTGGCGTTGCTGGTGGCACATGCAGATCGCTCATGATGAACATCTGATGATAGTGTGGCCCCAATTTGCTCAGCTTCTTCTGCATCAGTTGACGCAGCGTGTCGACGTATTGCGGCGCCACCTTGGCCTGACTTGTGTTGCGCCAGTGCAACCCGTTGTTGTCCACGTGGAAGAGCGCAGGCGAGGGCACGTGATCCTTCAGATAGTTCCATATGCACTCGCGCAGCAGCAGCGCAATCTATAAATAACAAGTTAACAAATGCTCGTATGATCAGAATGAACTGGAACTTACTTCGGGCGCCTCGAAGTGCTCAATGATCGTGTGCAGGTTGGCGAGCGGTGGCGGTATCAGCTGACTCATGGCCAGCAGCTGCAGCAGTTTTTTGGTGCACAACATGAGCTCATCGTTGGCTGCCGTAGGCTGGAATTTGTTGACTGCCAAAAGAGATAACAATTTGTAACCAGAAAGTAAACAATTTGCACTGCGCTAAGCTCACCATTCTTGCCGCGCCAATGATGCAGGCAGGTGGCGCAGAGCGCACGCAGCAACACGGAGGAGTAGCACAAGGCGGGTCTGTGGGTGGCGATCAGGCCGAGCACAGCCCAGAGCACGGGTGAGGTAATAAAGGCACGACGTATTTGCATATCCCGCTCCATGGTGACGCGCGTGAACTCCTCGTCCGGAAACGGCAGTCCATTGTACATGACATCCGTGGAAACCAGCTCGACCAGCGTCAACGAGACCAAAGAATAACCCTCGACATTATTGGGCTTGTCCTAAATAGTAGATGAATGTGATTTGTTGAAGATGCGAGTTGTGATAGACAATCTCTTTTTACCAGATCTGTGCAGCAGGCGTTGAGTGCTTTTAGATATAAGGCTTGCTTTTCGGCATCGCAGCTGCGCTCGTTGGTGGGCAGCACCGGCCGAAGACCGCGTCCAATGATGCCCGAGTGCAGCACCGAACGATTCGAGTTTGTGCCCGAGTTCGTGTGCAAATTCTGTAGAATGAGCAGCTCGTGTTCGGGTATCTTTAGCTCATCCAGCTCATACTCCTCCAGCTGGCCCAGCAGATGACCATGATAGAAGAGCGCGCTCTCCACCAGTTCGCGCAGACAAACTGTGCGCGCGATTTTACGCGCTGTGCACTGACGTTGCAGCAACGCATAGACGCGATGCGCAGCCGCTGCACGACGAATGATAGCTGAGGAGATGGATTAATTAGTGGAAATAATACCAAGATAGCTAGTTGAACTTACTCTGTTCGGTGAGGCCCACGAAGAAGTACTTGACACTGAGCACGGCCAGCTTGAGCACCAAAGGAGTGCGCAGCACATTCGTCTTGGCGCCCGCCTCAATGTTGTTCAACAGATCAACGATTTGATGGGCCAAACGCATGCGTGCTGCATCTCTGGAATCATCATCGGAATCCGTGTCGAGCTTGGCTCGCTTTATGCAGTCATTACTGTAGCCATTATTATTGTTGTTGTTGGCCTGCTGCAGATGAAATTTCTCTGCGCTGCGCTCAGCTGCATCCTTGTCCATGCGCAGCACGAGCTTCTGTATGGTGCAGTCGAGTATTTGTATGATCTTGGGCAGGCATTCATTCAACGATTGCGCCAGCAGTTGCGGCTTGACATGAGGAAAGTGATTCTTCTTCTGCATTCTGTTTAAATATATTAATATTAATATTATTTTCATTTTGTATAAGTGTTGCTCTTACCTGGCCAATATATTGAGGTTGTAGAAGGTGTTGTATGCTTCGGTTGGCGTGCCCGGCTCCACGGGCAAGCGATTGTTCACCTGCTCCTGCAGCGTTATGTCCTCCAGCACCATTTTGAAGCCTTTCGTGATGCTGGGAAAGTTCAGCACGCCGCTCTGGCCGCCCAGCAGACGCATCAAGGCGCCAATAGTGCTCGGATTCTGGGCATACGATTTGCGCAGCAATTCTGATATGGTTTGGTAGTAAATATGTGGATGCTGTGAGGCTGCAAGGCAAATTATGAAATTATTAAAACTTAGTCGACACATAGAATTTCATTAAGATTAATAGTTTTTCTACTTACAGACAACCAAAAGCAACCGCACTGCCGTCTGCTGTTCCAAGATGTTGGTGCTGAGGCAGCTTTTCCACAGCATATACTTGGTCTCCTCGAAGGCCAAGTCCACGAGCAACGGAAAGTTGCGCATGTTGAGCACCCACTGCTCCAACTCCTGCATCGAGGTGTCAAGGAAGTCCTGACACCACGTGTACTTCTCGGCCATGCGCGAGACCATGAGCAGCAGCTTGGCGCCATGCTGATTGAGACGCAAGACTGCATTGTTGAGAGACGGTTGCATGTCCGCAAACATTTTGTTGCTTAGCCATAGCGGCGCCTTCTGCACGATGGCGTCGCACATGTCGTCGGTGACTACAAAGTAAAAATTAAAGGTAATCGACTGTAAGTAATATCTACTCTGTATACATACAGATGTCTATGAAGACGTTGACCAAACTCTGCAGTATGGCATCCGAGTAGTTGGTGGTGATCAAAAGAAACGGAACGATTGCCACATCGAGTGGCTTCTTGGGCGCCAGACCATCTTTGAGCATCTCCCGAAAGGCCGCACACAGCTGCTGCTCGTGACACGAGGTCATGTAGTCCAAGATGCCCGCCTCCGAGTCCAGGTGACAGCGATAATCCTCCACAAAGCGCTTGATGCCGCACTGCAGGATCTGCATGATGATCTTGTGGGGAAAACAGCCGCCCAACCGGGCGACAATCCAGTCAAAGGTCATGGGATAGCGATGAAAGGCATTGAGCATCGTCTCCACACACGACTCCGCCTCCGCATTGCTCAGCTTGCGGAAGCAGCTGTTGATCAGCGTCAGCAGTCCGTGCATCGCACTGCATTCCAGCCAATAATTACAGCTTGCGGTGATGGTCATGCGACGCTGGGTGTATTTATCGGACAGCTTGGCCACCAGCTCCAGGCTCCAGTTGGCTATGAGCGGCGACCAGGCGGGCGGACCCTTCCACACCAGGTTTTGCAGCGACGTCTTCACCATGTTGAAGCTTTCGTATTCCTCGGCGCGCATTTGTTGCTGCCGGTTGCCGCCCTGTTTAATCTGTGAGACGGGCATGCCCGTCTTCTGGTCCATCATGTCGGGCGACACATACAGCTGCACCCCGATCTCGGCCAGTATGCCGAAGTAGTCGAAGACAATGTCACGCGTGGCCGGCAACTCATCGAGGAAGCCCAAGCTGCAGCAAGGCGTGAGATGCATCATTGAGAGAACGAGTCTACAAAAATGGTGTGTGTGGCAAAACTTACGCAACTTTGATGAGTGAGGGCTTGGTCAGCAGTTGTGGATTGTTGTGGCCACTGCTAACTGTTTCTATAAATTGTTTAAGCTGATCTAAAATGTTTTGTTGCAACATTGTTTGTTTTATTTGCTTCGCTTCTTCAGGCAGCAGCAGCCGTCTGTGTCGGTATCGGTATCGCTAAGCATCAATTGTTGCTATGGTATCGATACTATCGTACGTGCCGGCTGTGCGATAACAGCACGACGATGTGTGCGTGTTCGATAACATTATTTATCGATGAGCGTTAATTTTAACGGCTTTGGCGTGCGATTCAAATTTGAATGCAACGGAAGCTGCCGCTGCATTTGACAAAGCTATCAAGGTGTCCAACAGTTGCAGTCAATCACGAATTAATTGTGCTATATCCATTTGCATAATATTTCAAGGCATCTGCTTATCAGCTGGTGTGCATCAATAATGCTACCAAATTCCCATCAGCTTGAATGTCAAGCTTGACATTAACACTAACGTGCAGACCATAAAAAGACAAAACATCACAAAGTTTCCATTGGAATCGATAAAATAATTTAAAGTATATATAAAATGCATGTTTATGCCGTTATGCCGCATTTTCATTCATTTGTATATTTATGAGCTCATATCATTTGCATTTGACAAATCGTATGCAAGATAAAAGCGGAACTTCAAATTTGGTAAATTCTCATGCAAATGTACAAATGTACATCTTTGTGCTAATTGATATAATTGTGCTAGGCGAACACATGAAGACAATGACCAATTAATATGAGTTAGCTGATTCATTAGGTTTTTGTGTCAACCCGCTGACCTTGATATCATTTCCAGCATTGCCGATCCAATGCGATCCGATGTTAAAATACGATGCCAGCTTGCGCAATTTCTAATACCTCTGTTTGATTTTATGTGTGTGTACTAAACCCAGCCAACCAGCCAGCCAGCCAGCCAACCAACCAGCGGTGGTCATCAACTCCAGCATCAATGCTGCTGCTGCCGATGATCATTATCAAGAGGCATCTATACACTCACATTCACATTCACATTCACATTCACACTTCGGGTTGAGGCTGCTGTTGATCGATTTGCTTTGAACTTGTTTGGGCTGTTGACAAATGTTTTGTTTTTTCGTGGACGCGCAGCACGTTTTATAAAGTGTTGTCGCTGGAAAGCCCAAATACCAATATATACATTTTTTGGCAAAGTTATGAACAGGTTTCGATTCATTATTCTTTTGTAGGCGAGTACTTGTTATTCTTTCAGTTTATTGCTTGTTTTATTATTTTGGACTTTCGATTGCATTCATTGCCCAATAAATATGCCACGTAAATGTGAGAATGATTTGCAGAATCAGAAAATGGCGTTTGACTTAACCGTTATTTAATAATCATAGTGCAACAACGACAACAACAACATGGCGCAATCCGGCTGCAGCTTTGACTGCGGCTTTTGCCTTTGCCTTTGTCTCTGTCTCTGGCCGCTGAGTCTTGGAGAGCTATTGAGTCGGCTGCGGCAGCGCCAAATCAACGCATCAATCACTGAAAGTTGCACAATTCCGTTACTGCAACTCAAAGTAGTTGTAGTTATTTTGTATTTCCATGATTTTCCATCGTTTCGTGTGTGGTTTTATCGTATTCGATACTCTGTTCTGTTTTTGTTTTCAGCCACTTTGGGTAATTTTATGCGGCCAGACGAAGATTAGCAAAAGTGGCTGGCTGGAGACCTTGAACTCGCCCCATCGCGCCAGTTTGCCTATTATTATTTATTTCATATAGTATGTTGTAGATGCTTGAATAAGGTTAATGGTCGTAACGTGTTTACAATAAACAAACAAAAGGCGCTCCAAAAACATCAAGCAAAAAATCACAAAATCACAAAATCAAGAAAAACGTAAGCAAACACCCACAAAATACAAAAAAAAACAAAAAAAACTGACCAAACATGGATCAGGCGACCTTAGCAGCATCATCCACAGTCTCATCTCTGGCAAAAAAATAAAAGAAGTCGATCCATTGACCAGCGCATAGTATGAATTTGATTCAGCACCTGAAGGTTGTCTCAATTAGGCATTCCACCGATCGCGCATTATATTCGTATCAGTCTCAAGCAAATATGATATTATTTCTGTAAGAAAACACACGGCTTTTAATAACTTAATGCATAGCACACAGTAACCTTTTTTTTTTTTGTTTTGCCCCAACAATGTCATTGTACCTCAATGATTGCAGCGCTTTTGTCTGCGCCGGAAGTGATCATTGAACGGGGGAGGAAAAAGCTTTGCGATTAGATTGATGGCCATTCGCAATTCAAGCAGTTCAAGCAAGCAAAAACAAAATCGATACTATATTACTAATACAGTATAATGTCGATTGTTGCATCTTGTAAAATTGCTTGTAAAGATTTCATCTTAAATGCATTGCAGATAGCTGCAATTGTAAGATCGATTTTTATTGTCAAAAATAAAATAAAGAACCAAATGATGTGCAAATATTTGATCTTAAATGCATTGCATATAACAGCAGTTATGGAATTATTGCGGCCTAATAAAAATACTGTATTATCGATTTTTTATTATGAAAAGTGAAAATAAATAAATTTTGCAGTCTGTAGTTTGCAGCCCAGAATTTAATTGTAAGCTACAACTTACTTCTAAGCTATACTGTACTTCGATTTGAGTTTATTAGAAATTGCAAGTTTAATATCGACATCAACGTCGCCGCTTGATTAGGATGTTTAATAAAATATTTGAGTGGTGTTTACGCTTAGCATTGGTGTTATTAAAGCACAATTTCTGTAGCGTAACCAAATTACAGGCTATTACTTTGTAATTATTACATTTGAAATCACTTTTTAGAGCCGCTACTTTAATTAGAATTCATTATCTATACTCATTATGGCGGACACGTGAGCAGATCAACAAAATCGCTAAATACGAGTAAACACTACAAAATATATAGTACGAGTTCGAGTAGGGTTCTGAATATGTATGAGACTTTCGAAAAATATTGTACTAAGTGAGTACTTTGTCTATTGCACAATGGGTTATTTAAAAAAATGATATAAGAATGTGTGTTTGTCAAGAATGTGAGACGAGATAAGTTGAGGGCGATGTGCGTTCTGGATGTGGTTATTTTATTTTTAGCGAGCAAATTCGAAAAGCAATTGTGGCTGGGCTTTTCAATGAGCCAAGTTGAGGGAAACACGCCCAACTGCAGTTTGGCACTTGTTGCTGTTGTTTTGCAAATTAGTGCAGATATATTTTGATTTTTGTTTCTTGTGAACAGCCCAAAAGGCAATCGACAATAATTAAATCTGATTAGCGAGACCAGCAGCACAGCTCGAAAATGATCTTGCAGACATTCAAATCCGAGAGTCGCTCTGGGCTTGGCTGGCATCTTGTTTTATGATTGAGGAAGCCACAACGACAGATGGCCATCGGTTTTTGGCCATTTGGTCATTTGGTCATTTGGCTCTTATTAGTTCTGTTCTGTCTGTCACAGCAGCACATGCCAGAGATCCAATAAACGCAAGCCATTGTTTTTCTATTTCAGTTTTTTTTCTCGCTCTTTTTTCGCTCAGCATTTCCGTCGTTTTTTCGGCTTCGGACATCGCTTTGGGCCAACACACACACACACACACTTACGCACTGAATAAACAATAGAAAAATGCGGCCAACGTCACCAAGTTTAAGTTAGTTTTTGGCTCTTTATCAGGAATTTGAAATGAGCGCAAAACTTTAAACTGGTTTCGTCTCATTATCATTACTCTATGGGTTTTTTCTATGTACAACTTGATCCGCTCAAAATTATTATCTGATGTTCTTCAAATTTATGTTTAAGTGCCATGCTCTTACTCTTATTTTATAATCAAATTTTTTAAATTAAATTGTGGTCTTCATATCATGCCTAAGGCCATACATTTTGTATTTTACTTGAAAATCGACAAAGGTCAGAGTCGCAAACTGTCAGTCTGTTTGCTAATTTTGTAAATGGCTAATACTTTAAATTTTATTGTTATATTTATTTTGCTTCCACTTCAGAATTACAAAAAAAAAAGTCTCCTTTTTTAATTATCAAATTAAAGTTACCTAATAAATTTTGATTTTGATTTAATAGTTCGACCACAACTCAAATTTTAAATTAAAATAAAATTAAATAATTCAGTAACTGTTGCAACATTTTTAAAAATACAAATAACTCAAAAACATCTAGTTTTAATTTTTTTTGTAAAATATTAATTGTTACAGTCTCTTCTATGAAATATATAATCTAAACTAAATGTACACTTCAAAGATATCTTAAAGATAAAAAGTGTTCTATGCATAATAAAAAAAAAAGTATTTTTCTAGACTACATGTCAACATCTTTTATTATTTTCTTTGTTTGTTTTCTTTTTGTTTTGTGCCAACAATATGTCTGTATTTTACACATTTGCATTAAAATGCAGCTTGATTTTTTTATTTAACAGCTCGCAGTGTCGTCGGGGGTTAATTAACCGTTTTGGCACGAGCTTTCACAGAACTTTGCACTCAGCGCGCAGCAGCAGCAGCAACAACAATAGCAATAGCAATGGCAGCAACAATAATCATTACAATTCCAATACTTGATAATCACTAAATAATTAGCAGTGCCCTTTGCGTGTGGGTGCAAAGGCAACGGCAGCAGCGGCTGCAAGCACTGCGTGCGAGAGAGAAAGCTCAAGACGCAGCTCACAATTCAAAGTCGACTGCGGCGCTGCGCAGCAGCATCCTTGCCCGAAAAACGCAGCCAGCCACCGACGCTGCTGAGAGAGCGGCGAGCATGCGCTCTCCACAGCACACATACACACACACAGACACGCATACATACAGTCACACATTCACACGATTGCACGCGCAGACATGAACGCTGACAGCTGGCAAGCTCGTGTGCTTGTGTGCGTGTGTTTTGAACTGCGCTCAGAATTTATGAAAAGCTTCGCTTCGCTCACCGAAAAACCGCTGCGTCAACGTCGACGCCGACGTCGCAACAACGTCGCTGTCGGCGTCGTGTGGGCTCGTATAAAAGTAAAGCGACAGCGTGAAATCAAACTTATTTCAGTGTTTTTGATTTGAATGGTTAAAACGTACGCTCTCCAACACACAGTCCCGGTCGAGTCCAAATCCGACCTGATACAGACGACCTGAGACAGAGATATATAATATACGATACACGATAGAGATAGCAGCAGCAGCAGATCAGCAGCAGATCAGCAAATCAGGCGAGCAGAGTTAGCAAGACTTGTTGTTGGTCAGCAGTTGGTGGTCGGTCAGTCAGTCAGTTGGCCAGCAGCGCAGCGCAGCGCAACGGAGCGGAGCGGAAGTTTTTGGTCCATACGGGAGTTATGTCTGTGATTTATTCAACGCTACAAATAAGTGATTTGATTTGTGACTGAGACTCTCTCTACACTCTCTTTTTTTGACTGGTGCGCGTTAAAGTCAATTCAACTACTATACTCAACGACAATTACAAGTATTAAAGTCCAATGCCAGCAGAAGGATAATAATAGTGTGACCCATAAAAGTGAATAAGTGATATATATCGTTTTTAACCACATTTGCCAAATCAAAGCGACAGGAGTTAACAACAAAATCTGAACAAAATGGTAAGTGCCGAGACTGTAAAATCCATACTAAATATTTGTGGTGAAATTCTTAAATCCAATTAAATATAATAACTTTAAATCCGCCCATTAATATATATATTCTTGTAAAGCGGGGCATCTAATTTTTATGGTGAAATTCTTAAGCTCCAAAAAAACCTTCTCGATGAAGATATTTAATACTTGTAGTGGGTGAAATTCTTAAAGTCATGGTGACGTTGTGCAAAACCTTCTACATCTTCCAAGTATTTCGTGTTCTGCATTTCTTCAAATGTTTCTTCGTTCTTGCAAAAGAATAAAAAAAACAGAGTTCATATTCATATCAAGTACGAATTTTCCGTAGTTTTCAATGTCTTTTCTGCGCAAATTTGCAGCGCACAGAACTTTCCAAGTTTGTTTGCTTTTCGTTTTTGAATTTATTTAGTTTTTGTGATTTTTATTTGTTGGCTTTCTACGCGACTTTGAATTTATTTTCTGCACATTTGTTTTTTTTATTGTGGTGTCTGTTCGCAAGTTATTTGGCGTGTTCTTCTGTTTTGCTAAACCCATTCGCACTTGAACTCTTGCAACACGATCGCATTGCAAGCGCTGCAATTTATTTGATTTCCATCGGCGGTGAAGGCCGTGAAGTGACTGTGAAGCTGCGAGGTTGTTATGTAGTATTGTGTCTTGAGCTGGATTGGCAACATTTCTTACGGAAATGCAACGGAGCTGCCGCTGACCTTGAATCTTAACTGGATAACTGGATAAGTTGCCACATTTGGCTTAATTGCGAGCGCTTTGCAGGTGATTGGGCCGATTGGCAAGTGAAATGGATACGAGTCGTTTCATGGCCAGTTCGCATCCCAGCAAATTGTATCTCGAGTGGCGGCGATTGCAACAACAGCAGCAGCAACAAGAGATTGCCTTTGCTGCATTGTTTTTGCCTCTTGCGCTTTGCCTCGTTTATTCGCCTTGTCTCTTCGTTTTTTTTTTACCCATCATTGCTTATTGGTGGTGTGTAGAAATCCCATGATTTTTATATTCATTCAGCAGTGAAGCTGCAAATACGACAACAACAGCAACTATAGAAATAAAACACAACATAAAAGAAAGACAACAAAAATGTGCTTTTGGGTAACCGCTGCTGCTGCTTGAAGCTGTGGAGCTAATGATTCCCATTGCACCATTTTTTGTATTCAAATCCTTGGTATTTTTCTCTCTCTCTCTCTTGCTCTTTGGTATTTTTCTTTGCAAGCGATTGCACAATTCCGTGCGTATTATTGCAGCTTTAGTTCGACGTATACTTAATTTTTGCGCTATTTTTGACAGTGAAAATCGACAACCGAAAAGCCGCAAATTTGTCAAGACGCTGACGACGCGTGTATTGGCCAAATAAGCTGCACAATTATTAGGCCACTAGTATTGATAATAAAAATGGATTTTAATCAAACCATTTGCTTGCAAGCTGCAATTGCGCGAGAGAGCGCAAAAGAGAGAGAGAGAGAGAGGAGCGACATCGTTCACAGCGCTCAGCTGTTGAGGGAGAGCGATAAGCTGTTGCTGTTGTCGCATGTGACTCGCGTTGATCGCGTTGAATGCGTTGTGCGCTTTTGTTTGTACACCGCTGCGTATGCTTGATATTGCACTTACGCACACACACACACACAGTGACAGTGACAGTGCTAGGAGACGCTGCATTCGCGGCTGGTTGCAAAATAATAGTGCAATTTGGCCAAAGGTTTATTGTCTGACATTGAATTTATATGCGTGCCTATTTTTCTACACTATTTGTATACACATAATATACTCGCGAGTGCGTCTGTGTGCGTGTGTGTGTCCAAACAGTTAACTCTTTTTCGTGTAGGCGCGTTGTAGTTGCCGCTGTCGCGACTCTCGCGTATATCGCGCTCAAGTGCTAACAAAAAATAACTGATAACTTGTGGTTTTGTTTTTGCTTTTGGATTTTTCTCCAAATAAAAAACGCGTGTGCACTATGATGACGACGACGACGGCGACGCTGCCGACGCTGACTGCGGCTTCTTATCGTGCTGTCATTGAAGTGAGTCCCGTTTTGGTAATTCAATTATTGCCCATTTGAGATTAGGGAAATTGTTGTGTTATCGTTATCGATAACAAGCAGAATACAAGTCGGTTGAACATTGAATTCAAAATGCTTCAAACATGTTTTAATTTATTTCCTTGAGGTGTGACAGAACACTTGTTTTGAATAAAGATAAAAATTTGAAAAAGCTTGGTGAATTTATATGCTAATAAGAGTAGGGCCTTAGACCTTTTGTTTTCTTATGTTAACGATGGAGTTTTCAAGTTCAAAATGCTCAAAAACGTGTTTGAATCTAATACTTTGTGTTTAAATTTAATTATAACTTAATTTATATAGAACACATGATTTTAAAAATTCAAATACTTCACAAATGTGGTTGAATTTAAATGATAATAAAAGTAGAGGCCTAAGACCTTTTATACATACATATATTAAACATTTTTCAAGTTCAAAATGCTTAAAACGTGTTTGAGCTTTTATTTTTGTGTTCAAATTGATTTGGAATAGTTTTTAAAGCATATGTAAATAACATGAATATTTTTCTTTTTGAATTTGAGTGATATTATTTGATAATAAAAGCAAGTAATACTTTTTGGAATACGAAGAAGTATATTAAGGGAAATATAATATTGAAAAAAAGACTCTGACTCAATAACCAAAACTTAAGCCCAAAAATTGAGTTAAGTTAGGTTTAAAACTAAGACTTAAATGCTAATTGAGCTATATTAGTTTCTAATATAATTCATGCACGCGTTTGAATATTTTTTGAAAATTTAGTTATATTTCCCCAATATGTTTCTTTTAAATTTCATGCACGCGCTTGAATATTTTTGGGCATGTGTTCCATAAATTATGCAAACAGGCGTATAAATTGCAAATATTGAAAGTGTTGAATTTCCGATTAGAGCGTTGAAGTTGTTGGCGGGTTCTCTGTAGTATACAACACCAAAAAAAACGCAAGTTATTTATGGATTTGTTCAATCAAATTTATAGAGCTTACGAGGAACTTTGAACATCGTCGTCACAGTCGTAGAGAAACTGCAGTTGGCGCTAATTGAGAGCCCTTTAGATAAAGTGAAATGTCATCGTTTGTTTCCAAATCGACGGCAATGCATAAATAAACAATTGAGTGTGCAGTGGTGAGTGGTGAGTGCAATGAATCGGCAGTTTGAATACCAGTTATTAACAAATGCTGTGTGTTTTATGGTCAGAATAAGGCGAGAATGTTGGCGAATTTCATTTGCATATGCCAAACTCGAATTGCTTTATTGCCAAATAAAATGTCAAACGATTGATGTGCTAAAAACCGAAACTGATTCCGGAGTGTGGAACTCGCTGAAGCAGCTGCAGCTGATGCTGTCTGCTGTTTATTGCTGCACTTGACTACAAACAGCTTTTATGCTGCAACACATGCATGCAACTTGCAACTCGAAACGCACCAAAAACCAAAACGCGGGTGAGCGGCAAAAGCCGAAAGCCAACAACCAACAGCCAACAGCCGAAAGCAACAATGCTGCGAGGGGGTCTTGCACCAATTACTTGGTCGGTATTTTAGGCCAACTTGACGTCCAGCGTCCGTCCGACGCGATTGCCAAATTAACGCGATTTTGACTCCCAATGACGCTCCAAAGTCGCTGTGATATGTGTTTTTTCTTGATTTCTTTGTCGCAAGTGCTGCGAAGCGGTTTCTTGAGAGTCCGTGATGATGAAATCGCCAGGCAGACGCGTCTCAAAACGCGCGCAACTCGCGCGCGACTTTTGTGTTGACTGCAGCGAATGTGAATGTGAATGTGAATGCGAGTGTGAATGCGAGTGTGAATGTGAATGTTGTGTAGCTCGTGTTGCATTTTCAACTTGACCCACAAATACAAGCGAGTGCAGCATAAGCGCAAAAAAGCGACTCAGCGTCTGTGTGTTGAATGCTTTTAATTTTTTCTCTTTTATTTTGATTACACAAATCGTGGCTCAAATTAATGGGAAGCTAATTGCATTTGCTTAAAGCCATTTGTGCGGCTCTTGGGTGTCTGAGTGTATGACTCTGTGTGTGTGTGAATGTGTGTGTGTGTGTTGGACCATTCCACGTTTATGTTGCATAATTCGTCTTATTAGACAGAGATGCCGCCGCTCGAGTAAAAGTCACAAGCTGAACCTGAATTTTCGGTTCACACACATTCAACACACACACACACACACACACACACTGCTGGCTGCGCTCAACTTGACCTATAAATTGATTTTAATGTTGTGCAGGTTCCACAATTCATTTCATTTCGGTTTCTCGCCGTCTATTCGCAGCGCAGCAATTTTTGTCTTTAATTTGTAATTTTTGCTTAAATAACCGCAAGAGCGGAAAACAGAAAACAAGTCGGGAGTGCTCGACTGGGAGATACCCGCTACGCATTATGAGAGAATGCAATGTTTACTCTTTTTAAAATATATTGATCATCGTGTAACTAACAAAACACTGACCCTTTGAAAATATACTGCAGAGTATATTTGGTGTGGAATATACCATCACTTTCAAAATATACCATAACATACCAAACGCCACATTGAAAATAAACGATAATATACCACAAAATAATGAATCACTGCAGCTGCATCTGATTTTTTGCCTATATCATGTTTTCTTCAATAAATCACATACGATCATGAACATATATACTTAATGCGTTACATACATTTTCTGTTGGCACTACCCTTCTTCTTAAAAGGCAGTGGATATTAAAAAACAGTGCGACACGAGTCGTCAAGTATTTTGATTTTGATTTTTATTTCACCTTTATTGTGTTTTTGGGTAATTTACACTTTTTGTTTATCAATCGGTTGTAGTTTTAAACCAGTTTGCGGCGGGTGACGGGGAGTGAGGGAAAGTAAAAGTGTTTTGTGCTTTGTGTTGAAGCTGCCTGCCACAATTACACGGATTTACAAAATATTCGAGCGCGTATTTATTTTTATTATTTTCTTTTTATGGCATGGCAAATTGCTTAGTGCCGCCCCGGTGGCAGATGACAGTTCTGCGCTTATTATATAAAAGGCTTTGCCGCTAGCTCCATTAAAATAAATCAAATTTAAAAAGCCAAGCGAAAGAAAGAGAGAGAGAGAGCATCCATTCCATTCCATTTGTAATCGCAATCCCATTCAGATTCCCCAGACAGAGGAAGAGTTGAGGTTGGCAAAAACCCCGAACAGAAAATGAACTTTTCAAGACGAAGAGAGCTCCAAAAGCTGCGTCTGCTGGTTGGCCTTGTAAAGAGAAATAGTTTGTGTCTCTGTTACACACAGACAGACATGTTGTTGCCCCATCGCAACGGATCAACACCTTTTTATCATCATCGTGTTGTTGTCTTTCTCAGCAGCTGTTTTGTCTTCGCAGCTTTTGCATTTGAAACTCGTATTTTTATGGCCGCCGTTTCTGGGACTTGTCTCGATTTAATTAATTGCCCAGATGTTGTAAAGTGTTAATAATAATAATATAGTATAGCATAATAATAATAATAGTAATGTTGTTGCTGCTCTTTTTGGCATTTTATTGATAATTTAATTACTTTCCGTTGACTTTCTGTAAGCTGCGCTTGATATATTATGATTATTCGACTTATGTATTCATCTCCAGATTAGCTAAGCTTTAGTTTTTATTTTATGTATGTATAATACAAATATATAGCTGCACTCCAACTGCAGTCGATCTTCGACCTTTTTGTTTTGCTTTTGTTAACTGCGACTTCAAGTCGAGCTCTTGGCATTGACGAAGGTGACACCGTCGACCTCAACTTTGCATACATTTGGGCTGCTTCTGTTAACTCTAGAGTCTAGAGACCCTCTAGGGCCTATTAATATTTCATGAGCATGCCAAGCGTCATATCTGATGGCTATTTCTATTACTCATCGCCCGCTAAAAGTATTTTTGTAATTCTCAAAAATTCTTTGCATCTCAATGATTCGCCAGTTATAGTCATCTTACTGCTTTATGCCCTTTTGAGACTTTTAAGTGGGCATTCCTGCTACTGGCGTTTCCTTAGAAATCACATTACAAGTTGAATATTCTAAATGGAAACTTCTTAGAGCTTGTTTTTGATTTGATTCTTATTAGTATCATAACATGATTTTTTGAATAAACTTATTATAAATGGAGTTTTCTTAAAGCTTGTTTTCTTAAATTGATTTTTATTCATTTACTTGTATTAAGTAATTACTACTAAATTTTAGCTGACCATCTGCTCGCACAAAAATACAAAACGTATTTGTTTTTTTAATTAATTCTTTTGGAATATTTTTTTGGATTCTCACTTTGCATTAAATGCATTCCAATAAATATTTTTTTATTAGACATTGTTTTTCATAATCATTTAATCTTTTTTTTACGCTTGTTAGAAGGTATTTCAATTTTTTCATTATTCATACTCATTAGTATTTATTAAGTAATAATACTTATTTTCTACTCTTGCCATTTTTTAAATATTTTTCCAAACTCATTAGACATTGTGTTATAAAATAAATTATAGCTTATTATTTAATCGATATTCTACCTTTTTCACTCACTATTTATTGAATAACAATTGCTTATTTTTAACTCATTGTATTTCCTTATTATTTTCCACTTTGAAATCTATTGACAGCTAATACGTCTAACGCTTAATCACTTCTTGAAGTTGATATGCCGCAATAAATCGAATTTTCTCTAACGGGGAAATCACCTTGAGCTTGGCGTGGCGTGGCGTGGCGTGGCGTGGCGTGTGGAAACTTTTGTCGATTTAAGCAAATTGACAATGAACAAGTTGCTGGGTTTTTTATTGGGAATGATTAAGGCCTAAGTCACAGTTAGCCAGGTCGTTTAGCGCAGCAATTAGCTGAAGTCAAGGCGTTTTCGGCGCTAATACAAAACGGTCTTTTGTCTACAGAAAGAGAGTCCAAGGGTTACTCATGAATCTGCTCAGTCTCAATCATTGACATAGTAAATTTGGAGTTGCGTCTCTGGGCGCTGATGGCGCATAATGAAGCGTTAAAATGTAACGCGCAACAAACACAGCAACAACGATGACAACAACAATTACAAATACCTTTTTACACTTGCCGCTGACGGAAGCATTTTTGTGGTCAGTTTTTTGGTTGTTGTTGTTTGTGTTGTGTTTTGGGAAAGCATTTGGCGCTGTTGCTGCGCGTGTGAACCGAAGAAAGCCACAACTGAAAAAAAGGGTCAAGACAAGAGATGCTGCCGACGCTTACGCAAGCAGCAAGCAGTAAGCAGCGTCCCCTCCCCTCCCCTCCGCTTCCCTTCGGCCTTCACTGTGTCTTATGTAAGCGAAAAAATTACATTTTTAACTGGCAGATTTGGCGCTGGTCAAAGTCCAGGTCCAAGTGTGTGTGTGGCCAGCAGCAAATGGCCAAAAGCGGCAGCAATTGGCGAAAATTCTGACAAACAAACGAAACGCAAAACGTCAGCATGAAACGGCAGAAAACATCAAATCAATAGCGGCAAATCAATGGCTATATAAATACATATACATGGCAGCGACTTAATTAATTTAAACTTTTGTGGCCAGAACTTTCCATGCGACGCCTTGGCCCCAACTCACATCTATACTTATATATATATTAACTATAATTAAGTTTAGCACATAAATACCGGTTTCATTTGTCTTTCGAATTATTATATATTTTTTATGTGTGCCATAATTTGTGTGTGTTGACGTTTAACATTTTGCGGACAAGTTCAATAAACCGCGTGAAGTATTTACGATGCGTTTCGCCTACAAATGGCCAACAATTTAATTGGCCCACCCAGAAATTGCATTTGATGCGAAATCGAATGTAAATTGAAGTATAAATCTAAATCAATTGCGCAACGCAAGAACACCAAAGTATGTGGGAAACAAAACAAAACAATCGAATCGAGAGTAAACAAAGTTTAGCGAGGCACTTTGCGCAATGTGCGAAGCATTTAAAGTTGCCTCATTAGCGCCAAGCTCGTAGTCCAGTGTAACGACAACAACAGCGACAAGTGGCAACATGTGCGATCAATTAATACGGATATTATTGTCGCTTGGAAGAAAGGCAAAGCTGCGTAACTCATGACTGGGCCATAATACTTCCGTTACACCCACGCACAGCATACCCGCCGAATACCCTCGAATCTGCGCCCTGCGCGGTTCAAGTTTGTGGCTTAAGTCTTTTGTTTTTTTTCGCGATACAAACAGCGCTGTTAACTAAGCTGTTGGCTTGATCGATCGATTGCCTGTTTGATCAATCAGCTAACGAACTGTGATTTCCGCTGACATATTTGGGCCGCGACACGCCCCAAGAAACTACACGGAAATGCACGGCCGGACGGACGGACGGACAGCGAGAACTGTTAGACGGACGGAGAGCAAACAATTAGGCGTAATTGCAGTCGCGTTAAATGCCAGTTAAATGTGTGTTATTTAAGCCGCACTCAGTTGACAAGTGTGAAAAACGACTAAACTGGTTTAGCCTAATCACATCTGTTGTATTTTTCCTCAATCGCAGCCAAGTGACATCAAGAATGGCAAATTAATGCAGTCTGTAACTGACCTACGTCAGCTGCATAGCTGCATAGCTGCATAAATAAATGAAATTGCTGTTGAATAGTTTTGAATAGCATGGATTCGATGACGTTGACATATTAATTAATTGGAGTATTTATTCTTTGCATTTCGATTGCTAATATAATTAAATTGTTGTGGAATAATTTTGAAAAACATTTCCAGTCGATGGCGTTGATTAATTCAGATTAATCAGAGATTTTATTCTTTGCATTTCTAATGCTTTTGAGGCGGAAACTGCTTAAGAGAGCAACTATTGTTTAAATAATTAGATAGTTGTTTGACTTAATGAATTACGTATGAGCCGATGTCGTTGACATATTAACTTATAATAACATATGCGTGACGATTCTATAATTCTAATATATAATTACTCTGAGAGAGTTGATGACGTTGGTAATACCAGATTAAATCGAGATTTTATTCCTGCAATTGGGAATAGTTTAAATAAATGAATAAATAGTTGTTGAATTATTTTTGAATAGCATTTCGAGTTATTGACATATTAATTAATTCGAAGTTTTGTTTTTAATTGCAGTATTGTTTGAATACATAAATGACTAGTTGTTAGACTTATATTCATTTAAAATATGCGTGCTGATTCTAGAAAATGTATCATGTTTAAAAATAAATAGTTGTTGAGTTGATCAACAGTTTTATTCTTTTTGCAATTGGGGCTGTTTAAATGCGCAAAAATTGCTTTTATAAATACATAAATAGTTGTTGAATATTTTTGAATAGCATTTAAGTTGATGATAACGACTAATTCATTAATTCGAATTTTTAATGTTTGCAAATTAGAAAATGGTCTTAAAATAGTTGTTGAATAGTTGAATAACATATGAGTTGCCGTATTAATTTATAATGAGCGTGAAGCTTCTACAGATTTTATTCTCTCGACGGAAACTGCTTGGGAGAGAAAATATTACCGAGCAGCGGAAGCACTTTTCCACTTACAACAATTTTTGGTGTCTTTTCGCTTTTTATGGGTCGCAATTTGGAAAAAGATTTAATGAAGGCAGCTTGCAACACGCATGCTCGTATAAAAAGTGAAAATCTCTGGCGCGTAATTAGATGCAATCAAAACGCGCAGTCGCAATCTTCCTCCCAATCTTCATCTTCGCAGACTGCGCGTCTTCGTCTGGAGCGTGAATCATCTTGGTTGCTGGGTGACAATTCGAAATAAGGTCTTAACACGCTTCACTGGCCGTATATTGTATATATATTGCGTCATAGTCGCAGTCGCAGTTGGAGTCGTGAATTTGTGCTTGTCATGCTGGCTCACAGTGCGTATGCGTGATGCGAGAGATCCTCCCACTTTGAGTTCGCATTTAGCCCTCTAAATACCAGTCTTGCCACACCCACCAGCATTTCGATAACAATAAAACAACTTGTTGCGACTATTCTACAGCCAGCAATTACAGCGAGGTACGCCGCCTAATGGCAGCCACTGTGCGCCTCACAAATGCCATGACTCGGCTTTCAACGCTTCGGGCGCAAACAGGGCGACAAAATGTGCATTGTCTTGTGCCCAGACCTGCTGACTGACAGCTTGACTAACCTAATGACTGACTGACTGACTGACTGACGGACAGACTGACTGATCGAGTAGCTCAGCCTCAGCATGACAGGCAGACGAATGGGCCAAACAGGTGGCCAGCCCACCAAACGGACCCCAGATGAGGCAACAGACTTGAGACTGAGACTGAGACAGTCACAAAATGCAGGATAAATTAGCGGCGTTGCGAAATGCTAAGCAAACTCGTATAACTCATCCGAAAGTCTGCTCGCTAACGATTAAAGTCCACACAAATTATACGAAATACTTGCGTTTTTTATTTACATATTCAACAGGGTCGAATTCTTAATCATCAAAATAATGAGATTGCAGAAAAATGAAAGCAGTTGCGAAAGAAGGAAAATAAAGAGGCATTAACAGCGGCTGCAAATTAAATATGCAAATAAAATTAATAAATCTTAAACAATAAACATGAGCAATAAAAGTGATAGTCACATAGAATCAAAGGCTGCAGATGTTGACATAAGAATTATCTTTGGAAGCTCTACTTCTAAAAATAGTTATTATAATGCAGATATCAAATTGTCCTGAATTACAATAATTATAATAAATAATTATATATTCAGTTCAGTTTTAAAATTATATTTACTAAATAACTTAATCAATTTAGTTTTTATACAAAATGATATTTAGCTGTCGCAAGAAATTATTTAATAGCAGTATCAATTTACATCAAGTTTCATTCACTTATACTATATAGAATGTATTTTAATTCTAAAGACTTTGTTGATTTAATATGCAACAAAGGCCGCTGTTGAATTTACTTCCTCTGCGGATTACATTGCAAAATATACTACAAAATTATGAACAATTTGAGTAGACAATAAAAGAGCAGAGCAATTAGAGATTATCAATGAGACGCCCACAGTGCACAGTGGGTGAGCGAAGCAGGAAATTCTGAAAAGTGCATTGCATTCTCGTGAGGCATCACGACTCGCCGAGCCGTTGAATTTCAATATTGATTATGGGCAAACAGTGAGTGCAAACAGTAATTGCCATTTCATAATTGCATACGCCACAAGCCGAATTGCAGTCGAGTCAATTGGGCATTGATTATAGTCGCAGCGAAGGCTGATCAGACAATTGCCGGGTATTCAGAACGAGGCATTCCCCTCCCCGCTGCTGTTGTTGCAATTTGCAGCTAATTAGCTGGAAATGTGGAAAAAATGAGGAATATGTGTTGTTGACTTGGTAATAATTACAGAGCGTCACAATGATTAGCATTAGCATAACTTGTTTAATTTTTCATTTCTTCACAAATTACAAATTACAAATAAACAATATATATGCACAATTTGCACGCTGCATTCCAAGTTCTTTCCTGAATCGATTCGAAACTTATTCCATTGCTCATTACTCTTTGTGCCAAGGCTGTTTTGCAACAGATTGGACCAGTTTAACAATTTTCGCAAATTGATGGAAATTCAATAGTCCCATAAAAAAAACAACGACACACGGAAATTTACCGAGAATTTTGTTTACTCGTTGCATGGCCGCAAATTCGACGTAGCCGGTTTGTGTTGCACAAAATACCTGAGATCAATGGGTAGGTGGCGACCACCTTTAGACGCAATTATCTTCGCATATAAGGCCAACCAGCTGGCCAACAGACAATAACCAAATTATGCGCCTCCCTTGCTGTTGCTGCTCCGCCCCCTTCACAAAACCTTTTGATCGTGGGCTCAAATTGATGAATCTGTCGGAATCTACACTGCGCAGCACTATTTTTTAAATTTAATTTAAAGATTGATTTTGCAAAACAAAAAACAATGGAATCTAGTCTCTTATTTTAGAATTGAAATTAAACTTGTTTAGTCTTAATTAATGCTGCAAATTAAGCTTTTGTTTTATACGACTTTCGGTGGGCTGCGAAGTAAATTAATTTTCCTTAAACAGTCTTATTCCAAAAACTAGCTAAAATCCTGTTTCGATTAATAATTTCGTCATTTCGCTTCTTCAAAAACTCTAATTTATGCCGTTTCCATAAACTAATTATAACCGAAAACTGGATTGTAATTAGTTTATGGAATGTTTCCTTATAATAAATTTTAGTTGGAGGCCTAAATGATAGTTTTTAAAAGTAAAATAACTAGATTATCAGCAGTGATTATATATGCAAATATATATTTGAGAATTATTTAAGGCAATCGAAAGTGTTTTGCGAATTTGCAAATCAATAACTTAAAATACAATTTATATAATATTTTACTTTGCCAAATCTATAATGCTCAATTCTTGGTAGATATTAATGCTCAAATATTATATTTTACATTTGTATAAGGCAATTGAATGAGTAAATGAATTTTATTTTTATTATGCAAATAAATAATGTGCAATCAAAATTGAATAAAATATAATTGATCAGGCCAAACCAATAAGCCATAATTGTTTGTTGTTTGTTATTGTGATATTACAATATATATTAATATATGCACTTCGATATTATGTTTGTGGTGCAGTGTAGCCTGTGGGGCGTGAGAATGTTGCAACTTGAGACGTGAATTTATATTGATTTGACATTTGAACCTGCTGCAAGCTTTGTTAGCTGGTTGCCTAAGCGACTGGCTGCTAATGATTTGCATTTAGTGGTTGTTATTAATTTTATGGTGTTTTTCTTGCAGGAATACCTCTCACAGTTTTACGATGGCTGGCGGGATCTCATGGACAACAAATCAGATCCGCGCACCCGCGACTTTCCGCTCATGAGTTCGCCGTTCCCCACGATAGCAATCAGCTTGACATACGCGTACTTTGTAAAGGTAAGTGGCTAGATTCCTCTCGAAAAAACCAAGGGGAAACACACGATGCGATGCGATGCGAGTCGAGTCGTGTATTTAGCAGGCTGTCTATAATTATCCCATGTGATTGGGGCTAGGGAAAAAACCCAAATGAACACGCAGCTCTTATGAGAACGCTTCTAGAAAGCATCCGTTTGATGATCATCTGCTGCATCCACTTGCCACACACGGATGCATTCTGCAGCCGCAGCGCAAAAACTAGTTTCGCTTTTATCGCATTGCAAAAATAAGTTCAGGGCCAGTCAATCCATTCGGACAATCAAAGCCAATCAGTCGGCCAACAAGTCAGCGAGTCAACGAGCCATCGAGCCAACGGGCAAACTGGCCAACTGGCCAACTGGCCAACGTGATTATTGGATGTTGAAATCTTTGACCCAAGTGGGCCAAAATTACATATGCAAAAATCCCAAAAAGTGAGTCGAAAAAATCGATTTCTATTTAGGTTTCTCAGCTTTGCATTGCTTTACATTTTTATACAGACAGACAGACAGACAGACAGACACATGCACAGCCTCAACATACATATGCATGTAATCATTTAAACATTTAAACATTTCAATGGCTTTCACATAGCGGCCACACACACAAAAGACTTGGGCAACGAACTTGTCCCAAAATCAACAATCCGATTGATTCGATAATTGCAGCATCGCGCCTTTGTTTGAACTGCGATCATTGACGCTCCTCCCCCCCCCTCTTGGAGATAAAAAGCAATTAAAAGCAGTGCGCACAATAGACAGATGCGGCTGACTAACGGCCCACTTAAAGTGAAGCCTCGCTAAGACAGCTAAGAGCAGACAGCATGCAACTAAAGGAGAGGAATTTAGCAGAAAATAAATAAATATATTGATGATGTTGAGAGAAAAAACAGTTGCATATAAAGATTTATTTAAAAGATGATTTATATATTAATAATGTTAAAGATATTTGATTAGAATATTTATCAATTTTCAGTACCCAAGAAATATTAATTCGTAGTTGCTGATATGGCATAATATAAATTAGAATAAAATAGATGTGAACAGAGATTTAAATAAATAATAATTTTTCTTGTCTAGCATTTCGCTTTTCTGACTCCTTTCACTTTGTAGACATAAATGTGCACATAAAGATGATGATTTAAGTATAAAAAACAAACAACTAGATTTGCGATATATTCATTAATAAATTCTCTAACATTTCCCCTTTTCTTCCTCCTTTCACTTCTGTAGACTGCTATAGATACAGATGCAGATCTAGGAAGCAAAAGTAGATGTGGATAAAGATAATATAAATGGTGATAAAAACTAGGGAAATCTACAACTATATACTTAAACGAAAATGATAAATTTGGAAAAGCTTGATTCAGTAAATTAAATTGACAAATAATAATTACTTATACTTTTTCTTATACACATAATTAAATAAACTACGGGTTCTGAGTCAGAGTTTTAGCAGATATTATTCCGAGACTTACTTACGTGGGGATAAAAACAGATGATTCTGCAATACATTATTATCAATAACATTAACATTGTTCTAACTCCTTTCACTTCTGCAGATAGACATAGATACAGTTGCAGATATAGACATAGCTATAAACTCAGAACTATTCCGTAATAATTAATCCTACAATTTTCTCGCATTTCGCTAATCTTTCGCCCTCTTCCCTTGCAGGTCCTTGGTCCCAAAATCATGGAGAACAGAAAACCCTTCGAGCTGCGCAAAGTGCTGATCGCCTACAACGCGATTCAAGTTGTCTTTAGCATTTGGCTGTTCTACGAGGTAAGCGGCAATGACGACAGCCAAACACCTGCTCGATTCTCACTCACATTCTTTATGTTTTTTCCCCCCTTCGTGTTTTTTAGTCTTGCATAGGTGGATGGCTGAATGGTTATAGCTTGAGATGCGAGCCCGTTGATTATTCCTATTCACCGCAAGCGATACGGGTAAGTTCTTACTATATACATTTATCCAAGTATATACAACAAATATGGGCGATTCATTTATAGCGAGACGAGTGTATGCTCGTGCTTGGCAAAACAAAACAGAAAACCAAATGAAAAAAAAGAAGTGTTTGTAGAGTGTGCCAGTTTTATATAGCATGTATTAAGGCAACCCGTTTCTTTAATTCTTTGGGTTAAGCATAAAGGCTATAACGGCGACGGGCGACGACGCCGACGACTGGTTCTTATGCTAATCAATCGATGACAAACGACAATGGCTGAAAACGCTGCTGCCAAAAGTCGATGCCGGCCGGCTCAACTTCCACTGACGGATTGAAGAAGCCTCACGTGTCGCCAAGTGGCCAAACAGCCAAGCGGCTGAGCTCTAACCTAGTCCACTTCAGAGCTGCCCTATAGAAAGTGGCGAACAATTTGCATGGCATTATAAAGACGAGATTCATAGCTGGGAGAAAAGAAAAGAAGGCAGCGTCAACTGGGATTATACAGCATGTCATAAATTGTCTGGCTAATTTGAAATGTAGCAAAGTTCTAAAGCAACGTGTTTGCCTTGGAATTGCCAAAATTTCAATTAATTCCTTATTTTTAAATTTGGCTGGCGGAATTTATAAAATAACATCGGAGTACACAAATTAAGCATAGTTGGGGAGAGAAAAGAACGCAGCGACAACTTGGCCAAAACAAGCGAAATTATAAGGCGACAAGTTTGCCTTGAACACGCCAAAATTTCAATTAATTCTTGTTTTACTTCGCTGTTGTTTTTAAGAGAAATTTGTTTAAGGAAACACAACATTTCTTTATTTGAACTGCGAATTTCCATAAGAAGCATTGCGCAATAAAGCTGAAATACAACAGCGCCAAGGCCAGCACAACATGCAGTAGCGCCATCTAGCGCGCGTTGGCAGAGAATGTCTAGAATTAAATTACGTATACGCAAATGCTCCTTTCACTACCGTGGCGCCATCTATGGAACTTTAAAACGCAACTTACATTATTTTAATTTCAGTAAATGAATTAAGGATATGAATACAAAAGAAATTTATTAAGGAAACACAACATGAGCATTTCTATACAAAGCTATGCATAATAAAGCTGAACTAAAACAGCGTCGAGGCCAGCACAACATGCGGTGGCGCCATCTAGCGTGCGTTGGCAGAGAATGTCTAGAATTAAATTGCGTATACGCAAATGTTCCTTTCACTACCGTGGCGCCATCTATGGCACTTTAGTACAATGCTTACATCATTTTAATTTGAGTAAATGAATTAAGGATATGAATACAAAAGAAATTTGTTAAGGAAACAACATGAGCATTTCTATACAAGGCATTGCGTAAAAAAGCGGAAATAAAACAGGTCAAAAGCTAGCACAACATGAAGTGGAGCCATCTAGCCAAAAGATCAAAATCGCGTATACGTCAGTGGGGCGAAAGTGCTTCTTAGAACCGCGTGGCGCCATCTTTAGTGCGTTAGCAGCACGAGTTGTAGTTTTATAATTAGAGTTATTTGCGGCAGCTTAAAAACTTGATATATTTTTTGTATTTATTATTATAAATTTTCAATGAATTTTAATTAATTTCCAATGTTTTTCTTCACAGACTGCCAACGGCTGCTGGTGGTATTACTTCTCCAAGTTCACAGAGTTCTTCGACACGTTCTTCTTCGTGATGCGCAAGCGATACGACCAGGTGTCGACGCTGCACGTGATCCACCACGGCATCATGCCGGTGTCGGTGTGGTGGGGCGTCAAGTTCACGCCCGGCGGCCACTCGACGTTCTTCGGCTTCCTCAACACGTTCGTGCACATCTTCATGTACGCGTATTACATGCTGGCGGCCATGGGACCCAAGGTGCAGCGCTATCTGTGGTGGAAGAAGTATCTGACGGTGATGCAGATGATCCAGTTTGTGCTGGTGATGGTGCATTCGTTCCAGCTGTTCTTCAAGAACGACTGCAACTATCCCATTGGCTTCGCCTACTTCATTGGCGCCCACGCGGTGATGTTCTACTTCCTCTTCTCCAGCTTCTACAAGCGTGCCTACGTGAAGCGCGATGGCAAGGTAAATCTCAAGGTCTTTAAACAAAGACAACCAAATTAATAATTGAATTATTTTTGCAGGACAAATCCGCTGTGAAGGCCAATGGGCATGCGAATGGTGCCGTGAAGAAGGACGACGACGCGACGCCGCAGAAGGGACACTTGAATGGCACCGTCAACCGATTCCAGAACACTTTCAACAAATTCACGACCGAGATGTGCAATCCAGCATTAAATTCGAATACGACGCGACAACGAGTGCTCGTGAATGCGGGCAACAAGTGAGGAGCAGAGGATCCACAATGCTAGCCAAACAGCCAGCCAGCCAGCCAACCAATAAACCAATAAATAAATAACAAATATATAAACAATTATAAAAAACCAAGCATAAATTAATTAAATGTACCGCTTAAATAAAACCGTAACATTAATGAACTCTAATTATAAGCATAGGGAGTCCAAGTGTAATTCTAAGCCACGACGAAAGCAACAATTTAAAGAGCAAAAACTAATCCATGTCATCGAAATCCAAATTGTAGCAATTGCACTTTATACTATATATATATATCTTATACTATATCTATATCTACATCTACATTTCTCTCTCTCGCTCCACACATAGTTTATATGTATATATATATAGATATGTAAATATATATATGATATATCTTAAAGCGAACAACAGATTTTGATATTGTGTGTGTGTAATTATTTCTTTGGATTTTTTTGATCAACAGAGATGTGTTTTTTATTTTATAAATAAAATCGAGATTGAAAAAAAACGCTTGTCTTGTCTTGTGTTGTGTTTTGCCTAATTGCTTTTTGTCTTTGTTAATTAATATTACTGCATGATTAATTGATATGTCATCGTGATTAAGCAGTTAGAGCAGCATTGTAAGCTGACTAAGCAACTGGGCGCATACTTTTTATGTAATAATGCATTATCAAATACTTTCGTTAAATAGGCCAGGAATTTCAGTAGTTAGCACAAATGAAATTTTCGATTTTCAAAAATGCCGCGCAAGTTTAGTATTTTGCCTTGGATATATTTTTATCTAGTTTTCAGTCTGGTCACCTTTATCACAGCGTTGCCATATCGCCACAACAGTTTGCGCTCTTTAACCAAAGAGAGCGGCTCGTGTGACGTCACAACTGCAATATGTGAGTGCTGATTGCAAAAAGCCGAATAGGAAAATATCTGCTAAAGTGAATATTTGATAAACGGTTGGCTTCCGCCAAAGTACACACAATGCCAAGTACTTTTATTGCATAAATGACGTCATTAAGCGGAATGTGTCTGTGGCAACCTTATCTACTCAATGGTAACATGCATTCGCGCTCTCTCTCTCTCTGTCGCCCGCTTACTTTCGTCGTTTTTCCTTTTGGATTTGTTGTTTTTGTTGCGCCGCTTTAGTTTCATTTTAGACTTTCTTGTGCATGGTTGTTGCCGTTGTTGCTGCCGTTTTCTTTTCGGATATCATATTTGTTAGTTGTTCTTCTTCGACTCCTCCATCTCCTCCTCCTGTGCGTGGGTGTTCGTGTGTCGCGTGTGTGTTAATTAAATGTAAAAATATTGCCACCATTGTGATCATCATCATTCAGCATCAACCAACAACAAAAATTCTCAGTTCGCAATTCGCGCGTCGCTCGACGATCGGTTCATTAGTTTACACAAGTGTGTGTGTGTGTGTGTGTGTGTTGTGTCTGTGTGTGTGAAATTCTTGAAATTTAAGCAAAATTCCATCGCACGTTTGCCAAGTTCGCCGGCGCCTGCAGAGGAAAATCTTGCGGTGAGTTCCCAATCGATTTTCAGTTAACAACTTGTTGTGCGTTACATTGAGAAAAATTAGTCATCGTCGCTGTTGTAGTTGTTGCGTGCTTTTAATTAAAAAAAGCGAAAAAAAACGGTCTCCTGTTTCCCGCCGCGCCCAGCAACGCATTGCAAGAGTGACAGACAAGACAGGGAAGCAACAGCCCAGAGTAAGAGTTTAAGAGAGTCCACGTGCTCTCTCTTACTTGCTTACTTGCTGTGTGCGTGTGTGTTGGGAGAGTAAGCGAGAGTGAGAGTAAGGCGTCCCATGTGCATGGACGTATGTGAAGCGGCTTGCCCTTTTTCTAGAGGGGGCTGCGAAAAATAAATATGAATTCAATTCATGCGTGTTCTGTGTGTGTGTTTGCAGTAATAAATGATTAATGCGTATTATGTAAATTTGTTCCCACCGACAATTGATTTGCACACACATTATGTCAATACATACGTACATATGTAGATGTTGCATCACACGTTGTGGCGGCCTCTCCCCCAACTCAACGTCAAGTTGTCAGCAAATCACCCGAAGTACGCGCCGTGGTGAAGGTGAGGTTACGTGAAGTATGGTGAATTTCGTGTTGCGTCGCGACGCCTGCGCAGCCCTCAGCATTGCATTTATTGTCGTGTCGCGTCGTGTCGATGCGATGCGATCGTTGTGCAAAAAATCACCTGTCAGCAATGCGGAAACACTGCCTGTTAATGGTGTGAGGAAGGGAGAGGGGTAATCGAAATGGCAATTGAGTTCATGCAATTGCAGAAGGTCGATTTCACAAGCATGCGAATGTGTGCGTGTGTGTGTGTGTGAATCAGTGTTGCCAGCTGATGAGCGTCCGCATAAGCTATGTGCTGAACAAAAATAAAGTTAAAATAATAAATAAAGATCAAACTAAATTAGGTTTCAGCTTTTATTTAAATTAAATTTGTTATCAAATCATCGATTTCATAATTCATAATTTTGTCAAATTTAAATTTTGTTGTATGTATTTAAAAATATGCCATATTTGAAATAAGCCAATCTGGCAACTCTGCTGTGGTTGCTACATAGTCCATTGCTGTCCACGAAGTAGATGGTTTGGCACTAGTTCAATGGAGGCAGTATCGTTGCCAAGTCTACTGGAGGGTGGATAAGCAATATCAACTCATTAGATTATGCAAACTGCAGGCAAGCTCAAGCTGTTAATTAAATTCTAAGACCTTGCACCTTGCGCAATTTCCAGCTGAGCACTTTTGACACTTGCGTCATTTCTGGTCGCTTGTCTTAATTGCTAACCAAACAATATTGTAAAAAGTCAATACGAAAATAACTGAAATCAGAAATCAAAAGTGGCAAGGTTCAAGTTCACGCCGCTAGATGGCGAGAAGAGCATTCCGTCGGCTGCTTGGCTGATGACTGCGAGAGCTTTAAAAATATATCGTATCATATAGAAATTTCATTTTAGCAAAACACGCAGCGATCAAAGTCCACAACCCACATACACACACAGGCAGAGGCGAAGAGAAATAAATATGTGGATCTTGGTGTGGTGCTGTTTGATGCCAACGTGTGCGAGTGAGAAGTCCCGCTGTGTGTGTGTTTATATCTCAGATGTGTGTGTGTGTGTGTGTGTGTGTGTGTGTGTGTTGCCATCTCATGCTTGATAAGCACTCTTTGGCACAGCTATTAGCTTGGAAGTTCTTTCAACCGGTTTGCCCAGCGACCAAAGAGGAAGAGCACCAAGAATACCCTATAGGAACTACTCTCTTCCCACTATTTATGGAGTTGTCACACCACATCAGTGTTGCCAATTTAACCCTTTTGCGGTCAGAAGTCTTATTTGTTGGTCTAGTCAGAAAAGTAGGTTTGGTTTTTTATTTTAGGAGACTTACAAATCTGCTTGAGGCAAAATCGAACTATTAATCCTTTTTTTCCCTTATGTGCCTCGTGTTGCGCATACCCCATTGGGCACAGGGTATATCGATTGAAATTAATACGAATTCGAATTCTAACCTCTGTAGGCTGACTTTACAGTTATTGTGTTTGACCACAAACATTTGAATAGCATCATCACAGCAACAACGACTTCTCAACCACCTGTTGCCGGAGACTACAAAAGATGCCGTTATCTGCGGTGGCTGCCACAACAGCACTTGAGAGTTTTCTGTGCAGCTGCGAGAATTCGAGAGATCTGTTGTAACCATAGATATATACGTATGAAGTCTATAATTACGTCATGAAGAATTAACATACTTCTTCTTAACATCGAATGAAGCAAAAATAATCGTCTGCGTTACGTAAAGAAAATCGGAATTCGATTGCAACATAAAATCGAAAAACTCTGTAAATTGGACTACACTCTTTTCTTAAGTAAACATTGCATCTTTTCAATTAAATTAAACAGAATAAAATAGCCAGAAAGAGTCAAAATCCAGTTAAAAGCTTTCCCGGCTTCGTTTTCCACACCTATATATATTTTTTTTTAATTTACTACAGTGAATATAAATTAATGCATAACATATATAAATATATATATATATTTCAAGTTAATCTAATTTATTTGACTTTTGTCACGGACCCTTTTCTGAAAATACCCATGTATCTAAGATAATTCAAATTCTTTCAGTTCTTTCTTCACAAAAAACTCTCAAATGCTGTGACAGCCCAATTCTGCGTGCTCGTGTTCTACATAAAATGCCTATCTAGTTTATTAGCGGAGGAGGGAGTTCAAAGCCAGCGCAGGTCTCCCACCTAGTTTCCATTGTGGTGCTTATAAGGCTGTTCTATCTACTGCTATTCAGTAGAAACTTGTCCTTGAATTCAAATATATGCATGCTTGTGATTAATGCCCGAGATGAGTGACTCGCTGACCATACATATCATTTGGCTGGGGTTTTTGGCCAATGCTGCGGTCGCGGTCTTCATTTCAAGTCAGTGAAACCAGTTTAAATCACAGTCGAAGCATCTCGAATTTTTTTTGTTTAACTTTTTTGCATTTCTTGCATTTTGTTTTGGTTTATGCTTTCATTAAAAACTTAATCGCGTTGACTCAATTTCATATTTTTTTCGCACATTAATTTGGCGGCCTTCGTTTCGCTGTCGTAAATTAGGTATTACTCTTGAAGTAAACTAGGCAGGTTTTTTTGCGTTTGTTTTGCCGTAGGCATTATGCAAGATCAAGTCCATTAACTGCAGAGTTTCTCCGCATCCTAGAATGGAGGCACTTTTGATATTTTGTCGAGTGAAACTTTCCCACTGAAAACTGAAAAAGCGCAGTAAAAGGGCTCGATTTCGGACTCGGTTGGGTTCAAGTTTTTTTTTTTTAGAGGCTACTTGCGTTTTCGTTACAACATCACAAAAGAAAAAAAAGATAAAACGGGTAAAAGAAAAAAGAAATAATAATAAATAAATAAATAAATTAAAACGGTGCGATGGCGAATCGTACGATCGATCCCTTGACCAATTCAACGGCCGTTGCCTTTATTAAACTTTTGAAACGCTTGGAATGCCAAGTATTCAACAAATTTTGGCTGTAAGTCTTTCGTGGTCGCTCCAAGCTTCAATCTGGCCCAGTCAGTTAGTCAGTCAGTCAGTCAGTCTATCAGTCTGTCTGTCAGTCATTCAGTCAGTCAGTCAGACAGTCACGCACCTGAGCAGTTTTTGGGCGTTGAGCTACTTTTGGCCCGTTTAGTTGTGTCTGCGTTTTTCACTTTTTGCGCTTACTTTGCGGCCTCTTTCTGCTGCTGCCACACGAATAAAAGACAGCGAGGGAGATAGAGAGCGAGAGAGAGAGAGCGAGTGAGATGAGCAGAAAGTGCAGCACAATTTAATTCATCAATCATTTCCACTCTAAATATCAAACAGTTTTATTGCTAAGCCAATAAATCTCTGTTTGATTTATTTACACAGCCATCTCAATCAACTGCGCACATATTCTAAAAGTTTTAGAACTGTACTTAATGTATAATATATTTATTTGTAGTATTGATCCCTTTCAAGGTACAGGGTTCATGCACTTTGGTTTTGTTTGAACTTCCAACACGCGCTTTAAGTGTGAATTTCCAAAAGTGCCTAAACTATGAATTTACTTTGAACCCCAAACACTCACTGAATAAACAAATAAATATACCCGGAATCTATTCGAATAGCAAGTCATAATTCATAATAGTTCGCATCTCTAGTGAACTCGATTTCTTGTGCTAATTTTGGAGCGCATCAAAAATTAATTGACTTTGTTTAGTTTTATTTACATGCAATTGATGTGTGTGCAGGTGTTGTTTTTTATCGACCTCCAAATCTCATTCATAAATAAAGCGTCGGCAAATTGTTGGTTCCACCATCATCCACAAAACGGCATCCACATGTGCGGCTTTAATATCCACACTCCCCAAGAGTCCGTCCACAACAAGGCTTGCGAGTACGCCATTTTGTTTGCATTTCAAATCAGCGCCATCTAGCGCTAATGAGCCGTACAAACACACACTCACACACACTAGCTCACACAACAACAAATTCAAAGTCAAACCAGTTGAGGGTCAACAGTTTACATGGCTTCTTCTTCTTCTTCGCATCTATTGCTCATCCATCCCAATTGAAAGATATCTTTTTTCGACGTCTTTTGCCGTAATCCGAATCTGACCATGAAATTCATTTGCTACGTGTTGTTGTTTCCGTTTTGTAAGAAAGCCAATTTGAGCTGCTGCCGCTGCCGCTGCTGCTGGCGTTAAAATGTCGCTCTGCGATTTGTGCAATGATTTCGCACTTGCCCTCAAAAAGTTCAACGCCATATTTATCTATCTATTTGTGGGACTGGGGTCAAGTCAGTGACTCCTGAAATCACTTGTCACAATTGTGTCACACAACAAACATTCGCTTTCATTACCCCATAAAAAAAAGAGTGACAATGTAACGATTTTGTGTCGTGCGTTTTGTGCTTGTTCTCAACAGAGTATTGATTGATTGCCAGAGCAGTGACTGTACATGAAAGGGACAGATATTTATTGCATTTTACGGTGATGTGGAAGTTGTCGTTTATCGATCATTAATCGTACTTCAAGGCTTAAACGATAGTTCATCGTTCGCACTTGAACTTTAACCTGTTGAAAGTTTAGTTAGCGTCTTTTGTCGATCAATTTACTATTTTTGACGTTTATCGATCATTAATCGCACTTCAAGTCTGCAACGATAGTTAATCATTGGTTATTGAACTATAGCCGAGGCGTATATCGATCATCTTGGTAATTAGTTTTTTATCGATCACTAATCGCACTTTAAACTGTAAGCGATAGTTTGTCATTTGTACTTGAACTCTAATCCATTCCACACTTACACTTTAGTTCAAGTTCGTTAATAGAAATATCGTTTGTTGTTTTTTGACATTAAACATGGACATTGACTTATTGCCTCATAGCAGTGACATATGTCAGTTATGGTTTACAGCATTGCCAAGTGGGCGCAAAGTAGGCAACGTTATTCGAGGCGCTTGACAAACAAAAGTTGGCAACGCCCAAGCCAAATAATTAATATTCATTTACATTTGCATTCCCAAAGAACTGATTAACGAATGAAAAGAAAGCAGCAACAAGAAATTGTCCAAATTGTCATTTCCAGTTAGACAAGTCTTGAAATATGTTTGACAGACAGACAGACGGACAGACAGACTGAGAACATAACGTAGAGCTGGCAGACTGGGCGGCGATTAACAAATTAGGCCTCTCCCGTATGCAAGTAACGGCACATTGTTTTTGTTTTTGTTTCTGTTGCTTCTTGATTTGAAACGAGTTCAAGTCGCGCTCTCTTGCTTTGCTTTTGCTATGGCAACAGTTATGTTTGTGCTTTCTTGCATTCTGTCTGTCTGTCTGTCCGTCCGCCTCTCTTTGGACTTTGTTCGGCTCGAATTTATTCGCACACCTGTTGATTGTGGTGTGTGTGTGTGTGTGTGTGGCACAGTTAACTCTTAAAATGCTGTGCACTATTCCCATTTGCCACAAGTATTTACATGGCACAGTCATAAGCCGGAAAGCGAAAGTGAACGCTTAGAGACAAGACAAAACGGTCGTTACATCAACGGTCAGTCAACAGAAGATAGCGCGACTTGCCACAAACACACTGATTATTGCATGTACATATATATGCGTGTGTGTGTGTGTGTGTGTGTGCTGCGTTGTTTTCTTCTCTTTGCCGCTTTTGCAATGCAAGCAAGCAACAACTCAGCAAATAACAACTGAAAAATTTGACCACAGCAGCTTTGGCCAGAGCAGCGACGGTTCAGTTGTATTTTTGGCAAGCTGGCCAACGGTTCACAACCCAAGCGCTTCATCTGCGCCGTTGGCTTTTGATGCTGCTGCTGCTGCTGCTGCTGCCTCCACGATAAGCGCCCAATAAACCAAAACCGATAAACGGTCAGTTACACTTATCGAAGGGCGAACAGTGCGGTCACACTCGATAATTGTGCGCGTGCGCTCTCTCTCTCTCTCTGTTGCTCTTCCGCTCTCTTCGTGCGCTCGTGTGTGTTGCGCTCTCTGGCGATAGCTCGTTAGGGAGGAGGGCATGATTCATCGTTAAGCTGTGTAATCGCTTTGCTCGTGCGCGCATTGATCGATTCAAAGTCGTCGCCTCGCCTCGCGACTCGTCTCGTGTCGTCGTCTCGTCACGTCACATTGCTCTTGTTGTTGCTATTGCTATTGCTGTTGCTGTTGCTGTAATCGGTGGTCGTTGGTCGTTGGTCGCTGGTCGCTGTTGCTGTAGCGCTGCTGCCTGATAAGGTTCACAGGCGCATCCAGCGAATCGTCAGTTGGCTGAAAAGCGCGCAAGGCGAAGCATCGCCGCAAAACGAGATACGGAGAAAACGTTAACAACAAATTCGTCAACCGTCTTTGTCTATGTGAGTGTCACTCAGTGTGTCTATCTAATGTGTGTGAGTGTGTGTGTGTGTGTGTGATTATCTAATCGTCATAAACACAACAAAATATACATGCATGCTTCCAATGTACGTACATAATTAAAACAACACAAATAAAAGCAATTTTTCTGCAGCCAGCAAGAAAAGCCAACTTTCCAAAAAAAAAACACAAAAATACAAAAAAACGTAAATAAATAATATAATAAGAAATAAAAAAAAGTATAACGAACAACAACAACTAAAAAGGCAGGTGCGTGGTCAACTAACGAACTTTGTAACCAGCTTGTCGCTCTCTCTCTCTCTCTCTTTCACTCTCTGTCTCACTCGCACCGTCTCCGCTCGCGTGTCTGTATATGAAATTCGCATTGTATAATCGCACCAAGTGCGCAAACGTGATTCGCCTGCGAAAACCAAAAGCCAAAAAAAAAAAAAGAAATAAATGATTAGGGCAAAGCCAATATGCTATAACTCCCCGATCTGGTATTACCTGAAATTTTCTTAAGTGTGCCATTGCCAGGTGTCATTGTTAGTCACCTTTCGCGTTATCAGTTGCCAAATCCAACCGACCAAAAACCAAAAAAAAAAAAAACCCAACAAAATTAAGTCTGAAGAGGGCAAATCATAAATTTATTATTAGGAGCGTGACGAGGGGTTAACGAGGGGGGTTCCAATTGGCATTGATAGGGGCTGATTATAGAGGGCCAATTATGGGGGCGCTTGCTTCAAGGAAATAAATATTTTGGAACTATTTTGTTTATCTTTACGGCTGACTCAGTTGTGGCTGTAGCGCAAATCGGCAGGTGAAGCACCTACTATATAGTTATTGATTAGCCACTTCTTATCTGGGGGGATTTATCTTTATGCTCTCGCGCATTGTTGTGACTCAGCTAGAAAAGCGCTTGGCATGCGTCACAGCTGCTTGCAACTGTGCCACTTGAACACGCCCCTCTTCGAGGCATCTAGATATACTATATAGTATGCGACGATGAGTACAACAAATATCCACTAGGCGACATTATGCATCGATTTTGCGCTCAATTAAGTTTTCTAAACGAGCGATTATAGCCGATAAGAGCAGACATTCACTCATATAACAATGGATCGCATAACAAAGCTGTCTTCCCCCCACCGCCTCCTCTTGATTAAATCAAACAAACTTGAAACTATGCGAATAAGTAGGAATGCACTGAGAGAAAACCTATCTAAAGAGCTAAGTAAGACAATAAATTTGGTTCTAGCAAACAGCAAGCTTGAACTTGAATTATAATAAGGTGTTCAGAATCTATATAAAGACATTCTAATTTAATTTTCAGACTAATTAAAGCAAAATGCGACTAATTGAAGCGATATCAAATGTAAATTAAAAAATGAATATTAAAAAATCAATAAAAACTTGAATTTAATCCCAGTTGGCATTAACTTGAATTATAATTAGGTGCACAAGGAGTCGGTAACTAAAAATAGATAATGAAGTATGTAAATTTTTAAAAGAAGCTATCTTGAAATTAACCTTTCCAATTCGAGACTACTTCCAGTAAAAATAAAAAAAAATACGTAATGAACAATGTTAATTTGCAAATTCAAAATCAAATTGTATTTACATATTCATAATTCGAATTAAATGAACTGCAAATATAATCAGACCTTTAAGCGAATGCTCGTCTGCTCTTCTCTCAGTGCAGTGTTGTGTATTGTGTGTAGTTCACAGCGTTTGCGTTTTCAGCTCAATGTTGTGGGCGTTGTGTCTGCTCCAATTAATACGGCAAAATGCAACAACAACCAATATCAACAATAGCTTAGCTTAGCTGCATGTTAACTCTTGCGTGTGCAACGTGCTGCTGCTGCTGCTGCTCTTGATGTTGTGCCTCCTTCTACAACACCTGCTGCTGCTGCTGCTGCTGCTGCTTCTGTTGCGATTAGTTGGCCAATCTGTTGGCTGGCCTCAACTGTAAAATGTAAATTGTAAAATGCACACAGCCGGAAGCAACAGGCGTCTGCTGTGAGGGGGAACAATGGGGAGGGGTTAAGGGGAAGGCGTTCTCTTGCTGCATGGCTCATTGATTGTTTACTTGGGCGGCGCAGACAACGACGCTGACGATGGCGACGCTGACGATGACGCCGCGCACGGTGACATGGCACAAAAACAAAAAAAAAAACATTAATAAAATGTGCAAAATTGAAAATAAAACAAAACCGCAAAGCACACACAGAGTGTGCTCAACTGTGAAATGCCCTGCAAACAAGCATTGCATATGTATTTATTAGGAGTGACTTGTACCATAATTAATATAAATAATTATTTAGATACGAACAGCATAAGCTGCTAAATACGACTCGGAGAAAAACAAATAATAAGCATGATAACTCCAGTATATATAATCCATATGCTCGACTTAATTACACTATATAAATCATGCTTTTATTGCACTTGGCCTCTATTTATGAAGCCATGTCTATCTAGCAGAACGTTTGATTATTTATTTCTTTATTATGTCAAAGTACAAAGTACAAAGTACAGGCAGAGCCACTTTAGTCTTCAGAGAAATATTGTGTATAGTTTTGAATTATTGTTTTCGCAGTATTTTACTTACGCTCATTTGTTTATTTTTTAATTCTTTGGCATTTATGGCACTAACATTTAAATATATTTCCACAGACACTAATTAAAATTGCTCGCGAGTCAGAATTAACTTCTAGGCATTATTGTAGGGTATATGCAGGGTATATAAAATACAATGTTTTATTTTTTAAATATAAAATAGATAGCATTTATATATAATTATACAGTCATAATTAAATTAAGTAAAAGAATGTTCTGGGCATATTTACAGGGTATGTGCAAGCTATATATTTACATAGCTATAGTACAACAGTTCGCATGTAGCATCCTCCAACCCCCCTTGGACCCCATCGTCGCACCCAATTTGGAGTCGCCTGTTTGCCAATTTGTATTTGCTCCACTTTGAGTTGTAATTCTTCTCGACCTTATTATGTAAGCCAAATGGAGTTGTTGTTGTACATGTTGTTACCGCGATTTACGATGCCACAGCTCACGGCATGTTTGTTTACCTTGACAATTCGAAGCGTCAACAGGGCGGGAAGGGGCAAGAGGAGCGAACTGTGACTGTGACGTGGCCGCTGGACGTGCCCAGCGATAGCGATTCCGTGTTTCAACAACAACAACATTTCATAATTGTCGAATGTTTTCAACATTTGTTTGTAATGCAAAAAACAGCGGAGGCAGCAATTTATTGACTCGCTCCGAGATGCTGTCGAGCTTGTTGCACGGCCATAAAACTTGCCACTGACCCACACAACAAAGCGACAAGCGCCAGCAGCGAGACAACCGTTTGAAGTTGTGGCCGAGACGCACACTCAGCGACACCGACAACAATGGCCATAAGCAACGGTAATAAAAAACGGCTACACAGCCCACCGACTAGCGGCACATTTCTGTGTCGCAGCAGATTAAGCAAGCGGCACTTGCGCTGCAGCCTCAGTCGCAGTCACAGTCGCAGTCGCAGTCGACGTCGAAGTCGCCTTCGTTCGTTGCCAGTCATTGTTCATGACATTCAAAACAAACTTCAAGTGGTCACAGCTCGCAAGTACATTGCCTTTCAATTGCCATTAGACAGAGCGAAAGAGAGAGAGAGAGAGAGGAAAGAGTGGAAGAGAGACAGTTGGAGAGCGAGCGAAGCTTTCGCGCGAGCAGCGGCGAAGTTGCTGAGGAAGCAGGAGGCGGCAAATGGGACTGTGTTGTCTGTGTCATGGGACTGTGGCAACTACGCGGAAGGCCGTCGAAGCCGCCTGTCTATGTCTGTGTGTGTGTGTCAGTGTATATGTGTGTGTGTGTGTGTGTGTGCAGCGAACACAACGAATTCTAATGAATGTCACGTGTCTTAAACGAATCAAATGCGAGTAACAACAAAATCATTTTGTAATAGTGGAAATTTCTGCAAGCAAAACAAACATAAAAAACTCTCATTTTCAAATATTTAAATTTCTTCATTAATTAAATAAAATTCGAAATGACACAAGATATTTGGCATCAAACTCTTGTTTTCAAATATTTAATTAAATGCATAAGAATAAGACACAATTCTAAAATTAATTGCATAAAGAAATATGTGCATACATAATTAAATTATGCATTATGCTTTAAATAGCAATAACACAAATAAATGTATTTTTAAAACACGCCGATTCGCATAAGACAAGTTTCTTTGAAGACTCGGAAATTTGTTGCTTTTAGAAGCATAAATTTAACTATCTAAAACAATAATGATATATTATCAGTAATTTTCTACAAAAAGGGAAATTCCATAACGATGATTATTTATGATGTTTACTTTCATTTTGCCCAAAATAAAAAACATGTGTAAATTTATAATTCAATTTTGATTTTGATTTCGTTCTAAGTGTAATTTATTTAAAAAATCCAAAATAATTATGATTTTCGGTCGCTGATTTCCACAAATCATTAACTACTGAATGGCTTGATATTACAATTAATTCATTAACTTAATGCACTCTACAAACCAAAACATTTAGTTTAATGCACTCTAATAATAGATTATTGTCAGACTGCGTATAAAATAATTGAATTTATTCAACATGGTCGGTCTGCGTTTGGTCAGTATAAAGTCGAAGCGAAGTCGTAGATTTCCAAACAATTTGCAAATTTAATCGAATCAATTTCAATTGAAGTGTTTCAATAGCGGAAAAATATTTGATGGCCACTAATTGAGCAGTTACTTTTATTCAAAACTAGCGTAGGATGTGCAAAATAATGTTGTTCAGTTACTAAAAAAGTTTATGGTTGCAGCCTTGACGCTCCACTTCTTTGGTTAACTGTTTTTTGTGGCTTTAATTGCGTGATATTCAGTTTCTTATATTTAAAAATAGTTTTATTCGTAGGCTCACGATTAAAAAAATCTTTACTACTATTTAATTACTATTGCTATTATATCTCGGCAATGTAGTTCATAATGTTATTTTTTACGATGGAAATGGTAATAATCGACATTTAATTTAACGACGTTTTGTGGCATTAATTGCGTGATTTTCCCTGCTCAGTTTTGCTAATACGCAACATTGGAATTCTCGGCACTTCGAATCTTCTAGGAATCACAAATTAGAATCTCTCAATAAAAATACTACAAATCGCTATAATGAGCCAAAAGAGTTGGGTTTTAATCTGTTGTAAATCCAATTAGAGAGTCATAATGCTCTCTTGGGGAGGTCGCTTGCATGCGTGTTAATGAACGCACAGTTTCTGGGGCTCTGGAACTGGAATGCAAATGCCACCCACTAAATGAGCTGAGGTCACAGCTTCCGTCGAGCACAGAACAGAGTGCAGTCTTTCATTAAAATAGTCATTGGCAATTAAATGAAACGGCCACAAAAAAGCAGCTGCAAAAAAAAAAACAAAAAACTAATTGAATTCCATTGTGCAATCTTATCGAGACCCTGTGATTAACGGCCATAAAATCGATGATATTATATTTAATGCATACTCTCGTGATTGAGCAAGTGTTGATTGCAGCTTTGTTAATTGCATAAATCGCACTTCCTCATATCACAGTTCGGACTTTGAGTAGTTGGCGGTGCCATTAAATTGTATATAAACATTTCACTTACGAAGTTATGTTTTTCCTTATTTTGCAGTAAATACAAAAACAAATCACACACACACTAAATACACCAAAAAGAAGTCAGAAAGAACGGGAACCAACAAGACCTCTACAACATGGATGTTATAATGCACGATGCGATACATTGGTATCGAGACCTCATGGACAACAAAAGCGGTAAGTCAGCAAATTAATTAATACTTTAAAAGTTAAATTCAATTGTATTTCGACTTGTAGATCCGCGTGTCAAAGACATGTTTCTGGCCTCGTCGCCGCTGCCCACACTCGGCATGTGCCTCTTCTATGCGTACTTCAGCAAATCCCTCGGCCCCCGACTGATGGCCAATCGCAAGGCGATGGATCTGCGCAAGGTGCTAGTCTACTACAACGCCATACAGACCATCTTCAGTGCGTGGATTTTCTATGAGGTAACTTTGCAGTTCGTTACATATTTCTCGCCCTATTCTATCTAATGCATTCCTTTCCACAGTACTTAATGAGCGGCTGGTGGGGCAGCTACAGCTTCGCTTGCCAACCCGTCGACTACAGCAACAGTCCAAAGGCCACGCGCGTAAGTCTTCTATCCGTCTGTCTGTCTGTCCTCCGCTTCAATTTCTTCCATCTCAGGAACTATTGAAGTTGGAGCTTTCTTCTCCAATGAAGTTTATTGTCTTTACCAACTCCTAGCAAAATAAAATTAATTTGATCAAACTTACAATGCTAAAAATGAGAAATTAATGAAATATTAAAATTGTAATTAATTTAGTAATGAATTCTAGTTTCTGTTTGTTGATCAAGCTTCCCTTTTGATCCTATTGCCACAAGCAATATAATGCAATTTAAAAAGCGTATTATTCTGATAGGATATTAAACTTTAAATTTATTTGAGTATTATTTCAAAAAAAGCAATTGCCAATTTTTTTTGAACAATTTAAATAATTTGTTACTCCGCGAATTTGAAACTTGTCCGCGACAAAATTCCCTGAAAACGTTAGGGGACTTTTTTTTATCAGCTTACTTCATTTATATCTCTTTGCAAACTGGAAAGTTTTTTTGCGAAATATTTGTTGATGTTTTTTTTATCAGTTTAATTAATTTATTTCTCTTGGCAAACTTGAAACATGCCGGCACAATATTTTTAGAACGTTTATACATTTCTGTTAATCAGCTTAATTAGCTGCGTAATATTTCAAAAATGAATTTATACATTAAAGTTCTTGAAAGTTGTCTGGCTAATATTGCAACAACATTCTGTACAAGCAAGCGATTGTAGATTTTCGGTGATCCGTTTCACTAATTTGATATGCTTAAAACTAGTCGGCGGAATAATTTTAAAGAACGCAGATTTCATTTGCATCACTCCAATTAATCTATTTCGCTCTCTGCGCGCTCTCTAGATGGTGAACATCTGCTGGTGGTATTACATATCCAAGTTCACAGAGTTCTTTGACACGCTCTTCTTCATTCTGCGCAAGAAGAACGAGCACGTATCGACGCTGCACGTCATACACCACGGCTGCATGCCCTTCTCCGTGTGGATGGGCCTCAAGTTTGCACCAGGTAAGCAATTAATTAACCCAATTGATTTGCATTTGCCAGCAACTAATTGATATGTTTGCTATGTTCATGCAGGCGGCCACAGCACCTTCTTCGCCCTGCTCAATTCGTTCGTACACATTGTGATGTACTTCTACTACATGATTGCTGCCATGGGACCCAAGTACCAGAAGTTCATTTGGTGGAAGAAATACCTGACGACCTTCCAGATGGTAAGCCATCGAATCGAACTACAAATGTGTATGATTCAATTTACTTTCTATTCTTGTGTAGGTGCAATTCGTGGCGATTTTTACGCATCAGTTCCAGCTGCTGTTCCGCGAATGCGACTACCCCAAGGGGTTCATGGTGTGGATCGGACTGCATGGCGTGATGTTCCTATTTCTGTTCTCCGACTTCTACAAAGCCAAATACGTGAATGCGCAGCGACGACGCCGCGAGGCGGTCAAGGCCAATGGACACGCCAACGGCTCAGCTGTGCACACCAATGGCAAGGTCGGCGGCAAGCATTTGGACGGCAACGGCGACGGCGATGCACAGACCGCCAACGGCAGCAGCAATAAGGGAGCGTGCATGGTGAGCCCAAACCCCAATTTTCGATCGCAGTCGCAGTCGCAGTCGCAAAAAAAGTAGCTAAGCATTAGTAAATCAAGTAGCCCTTGAAAGTTATTAGCCGTGGCTAAACAAACAGCACAACGACGCCATGTGCCGATTGTCGAGTATTCGAGTGTGTTGAGTGTGTTGCCCACTTCCCTCCCGTCGTCGACTGCTCATCCACTTTGCCTATGCATATGTATGAGTTATTTGCATAGCTCACTCAATATACGCAACTTAAAAATTCTAACTAGCTTAGTTAAACAAACAAACAAACAAACAAGCGAGCGAGCGAGCAGGCGAGGGGAAACTGTGTAAACTCTCAACGCTCGTGCGTGCGGGGGACATTTCAATTAGCGTGAGCATGCGAAGCCGGATGCGAAGGCCCAATCATGCACTGGCTGCTGAACTTTACTTTTTGCTTTTTGAATGAACACCATACACCACACACATCCCTCCGTCCCTCCCTCTTGAGCACTTAGACGTGTCGCGCCTCCCCCAACGATTCAAATTGAATTGAAATTGATTTTTAGTTAACTCATTCTTACACTTGTTGCTTTGCAGCCCGTCTTGGAGGATGAGTATGCGGTGAAGAGCAATGGGCATGGGAATGTCTATGGGGACGGCTACTTCAAGGAGGGCGTATTGTCCAGCAACGATGCCATCTTGAACCCGGACAGCAGTAGCTCTAGTCTGCATCAGCGCAAAGTCAAATAACTACTACTAAGGACAACTACGATGATATTCATTATGTTTACTTTAAGTGTTTAGCATGTAACCTTTCCCCGAAAATCCGGATGAACCTGAAGATCAGAAAATCGAACAGAATGAACAACAGAAGGCAGCACAATAATATAATTAATATAATTTATAATTGACACACGACATATATACACGTATATATGTGTGTGGACACAGCAAGGCATGCCGGATTGTTAGTGGAGCCGAGCAGAACAGAACCAGGGGAACCTCAAGTCCCTCCGCCACCACCACCACCATCAGCATCACCACAGCACAGCACAGCAGCCGTCGTAGACTAAGAGAAATGAATGTGGAAGAGATCAGAACAGAACAGAACATAGCAACAAGTGCTGCATATAAATTTTTTATATAGAATATACTCGTATCATATTGTCTCTCGATCCCAACAACCTCAAGAAACCTACCAATCATATTTTTTGTAATCGTATACTATATATTTTGTAGGCTCAAAATAAGTATTTCTCAACTGTGGCGATTTTTTGATTCGCACTCACTCACCCACACAAACACACACACACAGCCTGTAAACTCTCACACACACACACAACACACACACTTATATACACATTAACTAGGTGTAATCTTTTATATGGCAATTTTGGATAACTAACGGAGACGTGTCAACCTAACGATAAAGATAAATGATAACATAAACGAACAAAAACAAAAAAAAAAAAACAAACATGCTCTTAAGCCTGCTTTAAACTTAAACGTTAAACTATTTGTAGCTTGTTTTTGTATATTTGAGAAAACTGTAGAGAAGATCTAGTGGAGAAGGAATACTTGTATGTTTGTTGCAATATTTTGTAAAAGTCTAATAGTAAAAATGAGAAAACTTATATGTAAATGTCTAGTGCGATGTTGTAGTTAGCTAGCCAATCAAACAAACAAACAACATTAGACTAGTAAGTGCAACCAACCAGCTGAAGGAGCAGACAATCAATCAGTTCGATGAGCAAAACAAAAAAATGATAAATTACCAAATTTCGTTTACGTTTAAATTTCAACGATATTCACACGGTGTGGCTTTTGTGCGTAGTTCTCTTTTTATTTGTTATCTTATCTATCGTATGTATGTTTTTTTTTTTTATATGTACTATTTTGGGTTCGTAAATGTTGAATAATTTGTATGTCAATGAGAAAGGATTTAAGAGTTAATTGTACTACACTGTCTGTTAATCTGTGCATTGGTTTCTTTGTTAAGTTGTGGTTTAAGCTGACAAGTTCAAAACAAAACATGAGTAAGAAAAAGCTTATTAATTTATATTAAAGAAATATTATGAAAACACAATTAAATCGACTTTTTCCTGAATAGTGACTTCTGCCAAGCATTAATTGCACTTAATGCGTTATTCATAGTTCTGGTAATAATCTTAATCTCGAATTAAGTGTTCTTTTGTTATTTTTATGGCATTTTGATGTCTCTACAAATAATTTATGCAAATTGAGCAACTCGAATTTAATTTGGCTGCTCGCTGTTCAATTCCGTTGCATGCTTTTAGGCGGTGAGATTAAATGTATGAAATATCAAAAAATTAAAGTAACTAATTTAATAGAGATGCCATATCGGCAACATATTGTGAATTTAAAACAAAGAAAAATTATAGATCGAAAAAAAATTGGTAAATTATGGAAAAAAGCTAGTTGCCAAAAATCGTTGCATTCTTTTAGGCGCTACTGTTAAAAACATGAAAAATCCGATTCGGCAGGCAACAACTTGGCTTTGAATTATGATTCAATTAAACACCTTAATTAATATCTCTAAACAGATTCATACTTTATACACAACAAATACAAGTTACACAGTTTATAGTGATCTTAATAGTTTTGTAACCAAGTGAATAATTTAATCAGAAATTCATCAAAATCTAGTGTGCAACGCAGTTTCAAATACTGAACATTCAACGGCAGTAGGCGGCCATAATGCAGTTTACACAGTAAGTAAAGTTCATTTCGCATGCATTTAACTAATTAACAATGAAGCACCCTTCGAGCATTTGTTAATTTGATTGTCAATAATTTGTAAGTAAGCAAATGATGAATTGGCACAAAGTCGACTTGAATAATTTGCAGTATTGTGGGGAGAATCCATCATCATTCGACTGCACTTGTACATTGACACTTTGTTGTTTTTTTTGGATGTGCCGCAGGGCAGATTGTCAACGAGGTTGACTCGCGGTCAATAGGCAGGCTCAAACAAGGCAGTTAACACGCCAATACCAAGTCAATAAAATCGGAAGTGGCTGAATCTTGTCTTGTTTATAGCCGATTACGTTTTCACACGGCCCTTGCCCCCGTTTGCGGCACGAGGGGAAGCCCAATGGCAACAAAATAAATATAAATAGTACTGTGTGCACGTTGCACTTTGAAGTTTGTTCGGTAGTCGAATTAATAGAATTAGATACGTTACTAAAATAAACAAATGCATTTGAGGGGGATATACATACATGTAAAGCGTAAAAGTTAATGCGAGTCTCACGATTTTTTTTAATGGAAGAAATGAAGTAATCAATTAAATTTAAAATTATATATTCCGATTCGCAAAATTCAAATTAATTTATCAGTACTACACATATACTATATACAATTGATTATATCATATGTACATATATCCTTCATTAATATATATTATTTAATTACTTTACTGTATTAAAAAAGTGCATTTAGCGAAGGCCGTTTTTCCACTTGGCTGGCCAAAAGTAAAGGAGCTGCAATTAAGTAAAAGTTAAAAACAATGCTACGGCTGCGCATTTGCTGGCTGAACATTAACAACAAAATTAACGATTACTTCAGCAACTAATTATTGGCAAACAGAGTTGCCTCTGCCTGCCGCCTGATGGCGTTAGTCGACTGCCTGCTGACCGCTTAACCATCTGTTGTTGTTAACTATTGACAGAGTTGCACCTGCCCGCCGCCCGATGGCGTTTTGGCGACGGCCTGTTGACCGCTTGACCGTCTGCCGTTGTTGTTGTTGGTTGCTGGCAAATATTTAGCACCTCGCGCCCCCTTGACCTTGATGAAGTGCAGCGCGTCAGCCTCTATTTGTGCAAATTCAACACAAAGCGGGAAGGGAAGGGGAGGCGAAGTGCCACTTGAAGTAAATTAGATAATAGTGCAAGCTGCATGCCGCATGCGTCCCATTGACTTGTCTAAAATACACAAACTACTTGTACAACAAAAGTCCATGTAGATTTTTACTTGAACTTCAAACTGTTGGGCGAGAACAGGAGCGCGCCCTCTGGCGGCGCAATTAGTTTGTGTGCGCTAAGCACTTTGCCGAGAGAGAGAGAGAGAGAAGGCGAGTGGACAATCATCACTTGATGTGCAAAGAGAACAGGAGCGCGCCCTCTATCGGGCCAATTAGTGTGTTTGCTTTTAGCACAAGTGCCTGCACTTTGGCGAGGGAGAGCGGCAGAGAGAGAGAGAGAGAGAGGACAATCACTTGCAGTCAGTCAGAAGAAGCTTTTCGCCTTTGGTTCTGCGCCTGCTCACCCGCGCACAGCTTTTGCAGTCAGCGGCGACGTCGCCGTCGATGACGCTGTCGCTTCGTCGCATGGCGCGTTTAACAGCCGCAGCGCACAGTTTGAGCTCAGTTTCATTCAGAAGTTCAGCTTAAGCGCGTCGACGTCTGCCGCTCTCGCGATTTTTGCCGCTCGCCTGCTCATTAGGCGATTGCGAAAACTTTTGCGATTTTTACAAAGTTCTTGTGAAATATTGTACGTATGATCCACACATACACGCACACGCACACGCACACACGAAGCACACACACACACACATATGTACACACTTAAATAAATACTTAGCTAGTGCGTTATATTTGTTGTGTTGTGGTTTTTGCGGTTTTCCAGTTCCAGTTTCCAATTGATTGCAAGCAGGAGCAGCAACAACAACACCAACACCAACAACAACAGCAGCAACGGCAGCGAGTGCAACAGCGACAGCAACAATCACACCAACAACAACAACAACAACAAGTGCGACTGCAATAGCAACATTGTTGGTAAGTTTTCTTCACATACGTCTTGTGCTATTACTTCTTTTGCAACTGTTTAGTTGTTGCTGTTTTTGTTTTTGCTTTTTGTGTCCAACAAGCTGGCAACACTGCCCCACTAACGAAATACCTCAAAATAATAAACAAAGCTCAAAACTAGAAGTAGAAGAGGCGAACGAGCAACAAAAAAACAGCAACTGCAATTGCAAATAATATAACTAAAATTATGATGCACGATTTCACACTCTTGACCCAATAAATACTAAACGCGTTATAGTTGGCCAATTAATGAATTAATATATACATATTCGCAATCGGTAATGTCATTTATAATTGCGGCAAATTACCATTCTTTTGGTTTCTCGCTCTCCCTTTTCCGTCTAATTCGCTGACCAGCTGACTTTTGTTTACGTTGAGGGTGCTGCCAGGGCTGCAGACGCAGTTGAAAGTTCTAGCGGCAGCTTTGAGGATCAACTCGCCAGCCCTGGTTCTTCTTATGCTGTTAATCACTCAACAGTGCACTTAATCTTCTGCCATGTAATTTATGCTGTTATTCACATTTGCGGTGCAGTTTATCTTCTGCAATTAACAGATTTATGTTAACTGATTGCCTTATTACAAGGCAAAATTACCTCGACACTGGAAATTCCCGCAGCTGAAACCATGCTCAACCTTGGACTTGACTCTTGTCTTGTGTTGTCCGGGAGCATCGCTTGTTTACCTGCGATGTCACATTATGTCCGTACGCCTTTGTTGTAGTTGTTGCCAATTTAAAACCACTTTTGGAAACAACTTTCAAGCATTTATTACTACGTCTGGAGCGGCCATAATGTTTTATGACTGCGCATAGTGCAAGCTGGAGATGACGCCCAGCTTCTTTTATTATTGTCTCTGTTTCTGGCCACTGATCAATCTGATGCTCAATCTGATATAAATAGTTTGATGTTCACTTCCGTATTGCTTCGCGGAATTGATTGAACTCGTTAATGCCTAGGTAAAGATAATGGTCTCGCCCAAGCGACCGGTTCCTGTTGGGATCGGACTCCTCACAAAAATTCCCCCTTGCTGCCAATTTGTGAGTTATTGAATCGCTCGGGTTTTCGCTTTCAAAGACATTACATTATTGCGCGTTCTCTGCGCTTCCTTGACATGCCACGCACGTAGTCCACATTTAGCATTAAATTTACAGGCTTACCCTTCTTCTGCCAAAGATCGCGCTCCCCGATCACACTCACACAACATCACAGACAGCGGTCAATGTGCTCGGCTCGTCTCGTCTCGCAGCCCAGCGAAAATTCCCCAAACATCAGAATTGCTTACGTTATGAAGGCAATGGAAGTGCCGACTCTCCCCCCAGTCCATACACACACACATCTTGCCTCACTCACTCTCTCTATAAATAATTCAAACGCACGTTTGTCTAGAACAGGATCCGCCTTTGCCATCGAGGGGGCGGCACGGGGCAAAGTCTTTTTGCCTGGTCGGCGGCATGCTAATTTGTAAACACAACAACGAGCTGACATTGACAGCCAACTGTGATTTTGGGCATTCATAAAAGCCCAGCAGAAGAAGCCCCACAGAAGGAGAAAGACAGAGACAGAGTGAGAGAGAGAGGAAAAAAGAGATTGTGAGATTGAGCACCACAGAAGAGCATGATATAGTTCAAAATTGAACTTCTCAGTACTTGGAATACCCTACTCAAAATTTGTATACATTTTTACTCTCTTTAACTTCACAATACTCACAATAAGAACTACTTTGAGTCTAAAGTGAACTTAAATTTAATAGATGTCTGCCAAAACACACATGACTTCGTGTAAATTCTAGATAGTAAATATATGTTATTAATTTTGGTTTTATTAAAAATTCCATAAAAAAATAGATCCTTTTACATTTTTGTATTACTTCAAAAATATTAAGCTCATTCTACAAGAAATTATAATTAATTGCTCATATTTTAAATATAATTTTTAGATTGCTCTCTCTTAAAAATTCCTTTTAAAAATCTATTTAAAGAGTAAAGTTAACATTTACTTGTCTGCTCACAGATCCAAATTATGTACTTCGTGTAAGTTCTAGGTAAAAATTGTTCATTAATTCCCGCTAATTTGCGATTGCGTTTGCTACAAATCGAACTGTGACTCATTTATGCAAATCACCTAGCAGAACCAATGACTGCCAAACTGTGGAATGGGCTTCCCTTTCCGATTGATTGCGCATACGACACGTGTGTGTTTGCGAAGAATCAAGTGAATGGTTCATTAGAATAAGAACTTTGACTTTTGGTGTGTTGCGAAATCATTTAGCTGGAAACTGGTAAATTTTCCATCTACTTATCTCATCAACATTTCGTGGAAAATTTTGAGAAAGTTTTCCGATTAAAGTGATATGCCATAAATTAGCAATTAATGTCAGCTTGTGTGGAAATCAGGCGAGTTGTCAGTGACTGTCAAGCTGTACAGTTTAAAGCACGTTTCGATTGCGCATACGACGCGTGTTCCGTGAAGAAGTTTCGCTAGAACGCGCGAACTTTGATCTGTTGTGAAATATTGTTTACAAATCACTTGGCAATTGAACTGAAAAATAAAAGTAAAAATAAAGTGAGAACTTTGTTTCCGTCATGATGATGTACGCGAGAATGGGGCGAGTACTTGGATTTTGCAATGCGTAAATATGTGCAAATTGAAATTGTTGCTGTGTTATGACTAATGAAAACAATTAACAGAGTTTTATCTGCCAACGCCGCGACGTGTGCCTCATAATCAAGCATCGCGCATGCGGCCATCACGCCCCATCAGCTGACAGATACGCGTATTGCCGGCAATTCGAGAATTACTATATAATCCTTGCTGCCCAGACTGCATAAACAGTTCCCAGTCTTAAATCAAAATCAGCTGATTCCCGAATTCCAGTTGGCCAAATCAAAATTGAATACCTTTGAAACTGTTTATAGTTACAATTTATATTCATGTTTTAAACTACAAATTTAACATTGTATTTCATATTAACTCCTTTTTAACATTATTTAGACTTCTCTCGCTTATTCTCAATTCTCTCAAATTAATTCAAATCAAAATCAGCGAATTCCCGAATTACACTTCGATAAATAAAAATACAGGTATTTGTTAATCCAATTAAATATTACATACTGTTGTTTTAACATTTACATATGTAACTTAGCAAAAAAATAAATAATTTCGTAGAGATTCAAGACAATTAATATAATAAATATTCATGTCTTAAATTAGTATTTTTTCCTTTGCATAAATTTGTTTAAATAGCCTTTTTCGAACTAGAACAAATTTAAATTGATTTTAACTCTTTCTAAAATAATCTTTGGACTTCTCCCGCTTATTCTCACTGCTCGCAAATTAATTTAAATCAAAATCAGCTGATTCCCGGTTTGTTGCTGTTGCTATTGCCGTTGGCCCATTTGTGGCGATTTACAAAATCCAAACAAATGGGAAACACGATCGAAAGATACTGCAAATGGAGTCGTGTTTAGATATTACCTGTTAATTGCGCTAATTAGTGCGCTTAATACAATACAAACTCAACTCGACTCGGCAACAACAGCAACAAGACAATGCGAAAAATGCAACAAATTGATTTCAAAATAATCAGCCGTAAATGCCAAACATATGAAGTATACGAAGTGTGGGCCACAGTTGGACGCATGCATGGCCAATTAATTGGCTAACCTCTGACACGCTTAACGCTTTTTGACCACAACTCTGCGCTACAACGTGCCTTGTAAATTCCAGCTAAAGTTCAGCTAATTAAGCAAAACATGCGGTTCAGCTACTCGGGCTATTAAATTCGCCTGCTGCTCCCCACCTCAACATATGTTACTTGCCTGCCCTCTTGTATGACAAATAAACATTCACATTCACATTCACTGGTAGGTACTTTATTTCATATTTATGCGTACTTAAGTGGTTTATACGCATTTGTAGTCAACAGCTGACCTTAGCCGATTAATCAGATACTTTATGCGAAAGCGCTTGACTTCCCGTCTGAAGTGATATTTGTTTACAAAAGTTGCAATCGAAATAGTTAAATACATCATTTTGTTGCACTCACTTATTTCCATCGATTCAGATTTAATATTTAGTACTGATTGCATTGCTGAATTATAATAAGTCTCGGGGGATTTTTTTTATTTAAATACATATATACGTTTTTTGTGCTTAATTTAAAATAAAACAAAATGTTTTCGTTTTTAGCAATTAAAATTTGACTTTCAAATTTAATTGTAAATATTTCCATCACTTGAAGTTAATATTTTCTCTTAATATTTTGTGAGTTTATAGTTGATTAGAATTATAATTTTAACAACTTTCTGAAAAATCTAAAAAAATGTCAAAATTTTGATATTTTGTGTACAGCAAAACATTAATCAATAAAGTTCAATGTTCGCATTCTTCACATTTTAAATGAGACTTTAGAATTCACAATTGAAATGAAATATTTTCGACGTATTTGTCTCTCATTATTTTGGGTATTAATTTCTTCTAAGAGTTATAATGAATATAATTGTCTGATGATAATCAGATTGTCGCCAAATACGCTAAGGAGCTGCGAACTGCGATGTGTGCTCTTAGAGTGTAGTATAACTTATAAACTTGTTTCAGTTGTTGAAACTGTTTTCTAAAATTAAAAAGTGAAGTAATAAATGCCTTAAATTTGTTTGTTATTCTCAGTCAAAAATCGTTTGCATTAGGTTCAAAGATTAACATAGAAAGACAACTTCAATGGGTCGGGAATTTAGAAACTCGTAAGAAGCCTGAATGTTTTAAGCAAATTACTTATTAAATATGGCGGATATATCCGCGACGAACACCTGTATTCATTTGGAACACGTTTGCAAGGGGAATCGTCTAAAAATTAGAATCAAATCATAAATGCAAATGTGAGAGAAAAAACATTCGAATTTCTCGTTCTGCGATCTGCGATCTGCGATCTGTGGTCATCCTTAGTGTGGTTTGATGCCCTCTAAGTGGCACAAGTAGAATTTAAATGGTTAAGCGGAGAGTTCGCGATATCATTTTTGTTTTACAACTCTGGCTTGTCATCTTCGAGTCATTTGTTCATTTTTAAGCGATTTGTCTAACCCCGAAAAGCGCGGCTAATGCAGCTTTCGAGCTTCACTTTCGAGTGCACTTCGAGTGTTAATTATTTCCGTTTGTTTGCAACAAATTAATTGGGTAAACAACAGTCCCATTACCAGTCTCTTTCTCAGTTTAATACGATGAACAAATAGCATTTAGAATTCTTACATTTTAGTCAATTAAATATTTGTTGTTTCTTCCGTAAGAATCACGTCGTCGCATTGCGACTTTTACAGCCAGCCTTGGCAAGATCGCAATATATAATATATACGTGATAATGATATAGTGTTTCCCTTTGTAATTGGCCAAATACGAGAGCTGACAACTGTTAAACGTTGGGTCAACAAAGTCATGGAGGTTTGTTTGCAGTTCACAAACCTTTGCTTTCGAGATCAATAGTTGCGGGTTTCCTATTTTCAGAGGGAATTTTCGATTCAATAACATAATTTATTGCAAAGACATGGAAAGTGATTTATGTTTCAGACTTGAAATTTTCGATTTTCGCAGTCTTGATTTGATAATTATGCCCATAAATTATACAATTTATTTTTAAACTTTGCTCCAAAGCCAAGTGCATTAAATATGCTAAGCGTTCGCGCAAAGTTCTGTCAATAAAGCGTAGCTAATTAAGAGGGACTGGTATTAAAAATAAAAAATGTTTTAAAAATAAAAACGCATAAATAAAATGACAATTATAAAATGCGATAGTCACCGGACTAGAATATGCGTAGTTAGTTTAATGAATATTGAACATTGAGCCAGTCATAAACTTGTCAGCGAGGGGGAAGCAAAAGCCGAATAACAAATGAAAACTTCTCTTCTTTTTTATTTTTAGTTTTCGATTGTTTGTTTGTTTGTTTGTTTGTTTGGGGTAAGGATGGCATTGAAATTGGGCAAAAGTTGTAGACCGCAGCCGAGAGCGAGACCGAACGTTGATGAAGTTGTCAAAAAGCAACAAAAGTAACAACAATGAATTGCCCACATCCATTGAGATACATTCACGGCGATGGCTTTTGCCTTTTGGCCATTCGCCTCACTTGACATTGTCATTTCATTTCAACTGTGGTTTATAGTATGTGCTTTGTTTTAGCCGAATATCGGACACAAAAGTGTCCGCGTAAAGTACTCGCATTATATTATATCGTAATTTGCTGTGTGTGACAGACTTTGCCCCGAGATTAGTGACTTATTAGCCACGGTTGCCTTGGCCAAGGGATGCTGGCTGTCTGATGTCTGCCTTCATGGCCTTAAGCCTGACAGTTAACAATTTTAATTAGCCAGCAAGACCTTCGAGGCTTCTTTGAGTCGCTTCTTACATCAAGGCAACTTCAGCTTCCCCAGATGATTGAAAGCTGGCTTAAAACTTGCATTTCTTTCATCATCAGTGATAAGTGTATTAGCGGAAATATTGAAGGGAAAATACCTGAACTTGAATACAGCTTGTAATTTAGTTAAATATTGCTTACAATATTCAATATGAATGTGTGGCATTTTTTGTAATTATATTCTTTATTGTAAACACGTGTCGTGATCAAACTTGGCATTAACGACTAATCTAATCAGCAGTAAAATCCAATGAATTACAAACGTTCTTCCTGCTTAAGAATTTGTTATGCACATCTCACAGTTAATTGCAGTCGTTAATCACAGAACGCCCTGTAATTATCTCACCTGCGTTGGCCACAAATCCCATATAATTTAAATAATAATCAAACTAATCAATGGGTCTTGGTTAATTAGCTGCTTTAAATATTAATTGCATTCCCTCTATGATTAGCTGTCTGCAGCAAGTGTAATTGTCATGCAACACTTTGTTCCTGCCCCCATCTGTCCGTCCGTCCGTCCGTCTGTCCGTCTGTCTGTCTGTCCGTCTGTCCCTGCATCCGGTTGGCCTTTTTAATGCACAGCAGCCGAGCGAAAAGTCGACCAATATTTGAGATGAAGGTCCACTACAGTGTGCAAATATGTATCTACACACACAAATATATCTATTTCTATATCTATGTGGCTGGATTCAAGTGTTTTTAGTTGGACGAACAAGGCAAAGTACTCGGATTTTGTTTATCTATTTGCTTGTTCGGGTAAATAATCTAAAAATTGCGCCTTGTGTGGCCCAAAACTGCCCAGCGCACAGTGAAAAATCAAAATATTAAATAGGCAATTTCATTGAAATTCACACAGCTGAGAGGTGTGCCAAAACACACTCGCACACTCGCACACACACCACACTTAATTGTGTGCTATTGTGCTATCCCACAAAGGTTGAGCTGAAGTTCATTGACTAAAGGTTTGTTATTCGCTATCTCCGACTCGTAGATTATTTTCGGAATATTTGTTGAACAAATGTGTTCTTTCAACATTTCCCTTAGCTCATATATACAAAAATTGTTTGCCCTCTTGCCCTCTTATGCTTGCAAACACCTTTTATATTATTTTAATTGGAAAAAATACTATTTCTTAATATTTATATTATTTAAATTTCAACAGAATATTTTCTCCATTTAAATATAATTGTCTTTTTAAATCAATACTTTTATAGAAACCTATCAGAAGCAAATCCCAAATTTTATTGATCGCTTGACGGTAAAATAAATATATCAAAATAATTCAGCAATACAAAGAGATCAATTTAAGATCTTTTTAATTTAAAAATCTGATTTTTTTCACTCAAAGGTAAAGCACTTTTGTCTAAATACATATTTGAGCTCAGACATCACTTTTCATTTCGAAAGAAGATTTTAAAATTATTTTCTACCACTATTTCAAATGAAGTCCTCAATTATTAAATAGAATTCTTGTTTTTAAATATTATATTGTCATATTACTATTGAATACAATTGTTTCTATCGATTGCTTTTCTAATCGCTAGTTTGCCAAAAACATCTGATTGAAATTAGATGAATATGCTGGCAGGAAGTGATTGCAATAGATTTATTGTTAGATACACAAATAAAAATAAAGTGTGTTGCATGTTTGCTGTTTTAGCAGTTTATCATTAATGTAGTTTATCATTCGTCCTTATCCAATTGGTGTCTGAGTTATCAGCGATAGATAAAGTGAGAGCTTACATGCTGCATTTAATATTTGTTGTGTCTCTTGTTTCGCATTATAGAATGTATTTCATTTAGTTTATTAACTCAGCCCCAAATTGATTAACTTAATGATTGTGGCATATTAAGCATAAGTATCTCAGAGATACTTTAGCTAAGGTCACCTAGAATGCTAAGTAAATCTTTTACACTCCATTTGATGATCGCAAATGCTACTGGGCAAGATTAAGTAGCCGACCCGTTGACGGAAATGTTGCTGCTGCTGCTGTAAAATGTTGCTACAATTGTTGTTGTTGTTGTTGTTGCTACTGTTTTTGTTGCTGCTGCTGTTGAAGTTGTTTGTTGCTCTGCGTTTGAGAATTCTGTTTTTTTTTTTGATATCGTATTTGATTTTATTTGCTTGGCAATTGCGAAATCGTAACGCTTGAGCGCATTTTATATCCACAGTGTGTGTGTGTTGAGCATGTGTTGGTGTGAGTGTGTGTGTGTGTGTGCGACGCAACTTTAGATGTTTGCAGTTGATGTCCGCCAATTGGGCAAACAGCTGGCCCATTTTTGGGCGTGTCACTCGCATAACTACGACTGAGATATTTACGTGTGTCTCGAACGTATTTGGCAGGAGATTGCCAAAGGGGCAGAGGGGAGGGGCTGAGGGGCGTATGTTTTTTTGATATTTAAGCCAGTTAGTACTTGCGCTCATTGTGTTTCTCATTATCATTAGGCGAATTTCACGAGAGGTTAGAACTCGTTTCCGAGATGGATCGCTTGACAAATATTTGATGGCTCAAACTGTCGTCGCTCGTCGGGTCTCAGGGCCATTAATGAGCGGCAACGGCAGCGGCAGCGGCAGCGATGAGAAAGCTTTCAACCTGTTGCCGTCTTGGCCAATGTGTGTGCGACGTGCTGACGATTTATTTGCTGGGTGTTTGCCAAGCTTAATCATTATCATTACCACACATTAGCCAACGCTTGAGCCTTCAATTTGAAAGGTGTCTTTGTCTGCTTTTAGTTGTAGTGTCTTGTCGCTCGCTAGGTCTCTTTCGGCCATTGTGCAATTGCAATTGCCCCTGTCCATGCCCATGCCACTTTGGGCCACCACTCACAGCTCACAGCTCACACAGCCCCAGATCAAAGCCAAAAATCCAAAACAAAAGCAGGCATCGACTTCAATTTAAATAGTTTTCGACTAGCGACGACTTTTGTCGTTTGTCGTTTGTCTTTGGCTTTGTTTACAGCTGTGCTGCATACATAATTCAATTTATAGTCGTATGTCATTATGGGGGCCACAAATTCCCAGTCTCAGTCCCAATCTCAGTCTCAGTCTCCCATAGCAAACATAAAACAGTTAACTGCAATCGGCGACGAGTTAATGAGAGAGCCTTGGCGCTATTCATTTCTTCAGATTCCGCTTCACAGATTGTATTTCCACTACTGTCAATGAAACGATGATGTGCCAACAACTTAAAATCAACAATCAACCGCTTTCTAAGTGCTCATTAAGCGCCGCTCTTTAAATCTGCTTTCCATTGTCTATGCACTTTTCTAATCTAATTATGAAGATCGCCTTGCTTTCTATCGTCCAACTTTCGGTGCAGTTTAATTCAGTGCAGCGATTATCTAACGTCTTGCAAGCTTACATTTATATAATCCAGACTTTTCATTCTGATCAGTCTGCGATATCCAAGTGTTGTAATATTAAACAGTTCGTGACCGTGGCACAAATCCGTGTTGCAATAAATCAGCAGTACAAATAAATATTTATGAAACGAAAACAACCCAATTTAAAATAAATAAATATTATGAACACAAATATTCGTAATATCTACGAATTACAATAATTTTGCAGAAAAGAAAATAACTCTTTTTAACTCAAAAATGCAGATTTAAATTAATTAAACGTTTTTGACATAATGGTTTTATAATTCGAATTATAATAATTTTTGTAATCTTTCGTCTTTGTAAACGAATGATTTTTGAATACCGAAAAACAAAGCTTATCTAATTGATAAATGTTTTTTTAATGCAAATTTGAAATAAATAAACATTGCTGAAATTTGTTTTGGTGCAACATTTATACAAACTGCAAAATAAATAAACGAAATGAGTAGCGGAGAATTGATGGTTTTCAAAATGTTGCTAATCAATGTGTATTGTTTTAATTTAGTTAAATTCATGCAAAAATATGAATATTTTTAATTAGTTGTATATAATATTTTTTGTTTAATATCTTTTGTCATGGCCATTCAAATTGCAACGCAGTTTGCGGTAAGGAAATCATGCGATTCATTGGCAGTCGGATCAAAGAGTTTAAGCCAAGAATGCAATGGCTGGAACTATGAACAACAACAACAGAAGTGACAAGAGCAGCAACAAAGACAATGGCATTGATTACAACATTTGGCAAACATTTGAAAATCACTTTTGGCTGCATTTACATACAAATTTCATTGTTCGATATTTGATGTTGACATACTTTTAATTTCTGTGTGTTTTGTCTTCGATTTCGTTGTGGTTGTGGTTGTTGTTGCTGTTGTTGTTGGTGTCTTTTAGTTATTGACTTTAGGCGAAAACAAAGTCAATTGTTGGCCTCTGGCACGCCCACTTTTGGCTGGCTTAAGGGGCGTTGCTTTGCTACGCGCTTGTCGTGCACAACAAATTTCTGCCAATGTGCGGACTACGTGTCGGCTGTGTAATGTTTTTTTTTTATTGTCAACGCGCTGCCAAAACGGCGCCCGCCCTTGACTCAATTACTTGGCCTGGCCGTGGCGCATGCGCAGAATGCCGAGTGTCAATTGTCAATTGACGAGTGTCGAGTGGCGAGTTGACTCTGAGCTGGAGATGCAACTGATGGCTGCATTAGGACGCTGATGATGATTATGATGATGTTAATCAAGTCTCGACGCTGCCCACACTCAAAGGCAAGTTGTTAATTAAATTAATTAATTAATTAGCACGCCAAGCTGCAAGTTGAACTTTAAAGTTGAAGCTGGAAATTGTTGCGCAGGCGTCGTTGGGCAACTGACGTCGCAGTCGCAGTCGCAGTCGGCGTCGGCGTCGTCAGCGTTGATAATGGCTTTACGAAATTTATTAATCGATTTATATGCGGCAGGCAAAAGCGATCGTCACACAAACACAAACACAAACACTCGGCCAATTTCTTTGGCATTTACGCACACAGATACACGAATATATTCAGATACACACACACACACACACACACACATACACACCTGTGCGTTGCATGCGGGCCCAAGGTGAGATGTAAATGTTGTGTTTGTGTGTTTAACATTAACCGTTAGCGTTGCTGCCGCGATGATGACACGCAACAACAACAACGACAAAGTTGTTGCTGCTCGCTTGACACGTTTAGTTTTGACATTGTCTTGCCAAAGCCAAAGAATCTTGGCCATTGGCCAGCCCACAGACTGTCAGCGATATTGTCAGCCCCCGCTCTCTCTCCCTCTCTCTCTCTCGCTCTCTCTCTCTCTCTCCCAGTCGACTGTCGCAATGACATAAGAAAAAAAAAACATTTGCGCATGCGTATCAATTTTTTATTTTATTATTACACACAACAAAAGTCAGCGACTGTGTGTGTGTGCGTATTTGTTGTATTTTATTTATTATATTTGTGTGTGTGTGCGTGTATTTGTTGTATTTTTAAAGTGCGTAGTCCGCTCGCTGTCGCTGGCTTTGTATTTATTTATTTATTTATTGCATTGTGTAATAATGCAATATTAATTGCTTATTTGAAATAGTTTCATCAACTTAATCCTATTGTTATTGCTGTTATTGTTATTGCTGTTGCTAAGGCTGTGGCTGCTGCAGTAGTCGAAACAATTTCTATTTGTATGCCAAAGTTGACAAGTTTTACGCGCCCTCAGCTAATGAGCTAATTAGCTTGGCAGCTGTTAGCAGCGATTTATTACACTGCTCGCTGTAAATTTACACACACGTTAATTGGCGAGAGGAGCAAGAGGGCAAAAGGGCAGAGGGGAGAGGTCAGAGGGCTGAGACCAGCTAAGCGCAGAACTTTCAAAAAGCAATCAAAGCCAAAACATAATGAGCGCAACTTTGAGATACATTTTTTTTAGTGGTGCTTAATAAATATATATTGGCCGAGTTGTTGTGGATATCTAAAGGCCACAAATTACTTTATTTATAACTCAATTTAATTTTACAGAGTATCTGCGAGATACTTTTGTGCAGATTGATATGTTTTTGTTTTGGAATTTCACAATAAACAACGTTGCAGTTGGTTTTTGTATCTGCTGCTGCCGAGACATTGAAATTTGCAGTGCAGGCATAATTAAAGATGCATGCTTATAGATCGCTGCAAGTGCAAATAAATAAATAGTTGGATGCGAATAATAGCTCTTAATGCACTACTTGGATGTGTAATTTCCTGAACGAAATAAATAAATTCAAGATTTTTGATTGATGAAGCAAAAAGAAGGAACAAAACGTTTTGATTTTCAAAGTATATCTTCCAATTATAATGATTCAATTTGAGTATTTTGTTTTTTTTACTGTTCGCTATATTTTTAATTTGGTTTAATTTGATAAATGTCAACCTCTTTTTTTCATGGGTATTTCTTTTAATTTTTACATATTACCTGCTTAATATTATCTTCTGCAATTTGAATCCACTTATAAGCATTCATTTAGTCGTTGAAAGCACTAAAATCGTTTAGTTGGTTTATCATTATATCTGTGTTTATGGATCAATGAAACTTGTTTGAGATTTGTCAGCGCATAATCCATTTGTTTATCCTTGTGTTTTAATGCGTTTTGTGTTATGATTGAATTGACGTTGCTATTTTTTTCGCTGTGCTTTTGGCGTTTTTATTGCTCGTTTAATAGTTGTTTTTTCAGAGACAAGGTGGAAAAAGGAGCGCGAAGCTCGCTAACTAAATGGGGGTAAAATCATTTCCGGTTCATTTCCGCACACCTCGAGCGAGGTGCGGCCCTTAGGTGTGTGTGTGTGTGTGCGTGTGTGTGTGTGTGTGTTTGTGTGTGTGTCTACTGAGCCATGTCCTGGTCAGAGCCAAAGGGGTGGCTCAACTGCGAATCGAGTTAAGCGAAAATGAACAGAAAATAATGCTTAGAGCAACGACAACAGCAGGAAGAGCGGCAACAACAACAACAACAACGACTATTAATAGAGCAACTACAACAAAGCATAACTACAACAACAACAGCAGCGATAGCAGTAACTGAAAGCCAGGCCTCTCTCTCTGAACTGGGATGACATAATGCCGAATGCCAAGTGGAGTGTGAGTCGAGTCGAGTCTCTAACTTGAGTCCAAGTGCGAGTGTGAGTACTTGGTGTGTGTGTGTGTGCGTGTGTTGACATATGTACAAAAATATGTGTGTGTGTTGTTGTAGTTATTGTTGTTGTCGACACGCTTACTACGTTGACTCTGGGCTACTCATATGTATTTATTTTGCGGCATGTGCGTTTCAAAAAATAGGCGACAACCCTCAAAAAAAAAAAAAAAAGCACACACATATGCCATGGTTACAGCGTGCGAGCGAGTGAGGGCGAACGCGGGAGAGAGAGCGCGCGCCTTATCAACAGCGAACAGCGAACCAGAGAGAGGGAGAGAGCAAACGGCGAAGAGAGAGCGCCGGTTTTGGCAGCCGGCCTTTTTGCGCCACATCCACAGCCGAATTTTTTGTTGCTGCCCGTCGCTGAATCTTGAATGTATCTGTCAGAGAGAGAGCGCGAGGCAGAGCGAGAGAGAACGTTGCGTTATCGTTGTGTGTTGCCGCGTGACGCAACGTGAATGTTGCTGCCGTTGCTGCTGCTGCTTCTTGCTTGTGCTTGCCAGCCACAAGAAACAGATACACAGCCCAGCACCTGGCGCGCTCTCTCTCTCCCGCTCTCCCGCTCTCCCGCTCTCTCTCGCGCGCTCTCTCTCTTCGAGTGCTCGCTGTGGCGGGGTTCGCGCGCTCTTCGCCCAATTCGAGCGCCTCAGTTTGCATTTCGCTTTGGGTTGTGTCTCGTCTCTGGTTCGCTTTTGGGTCAGGCCAGGCCACAAGCAGCAGCAGCAGCAGCAGCATATTAAAATACTAAAAAAAAAAAAGAAAAATATATAGCATAGAAAAGAAAAAGTTTGCTACAATTCGACTAAGTAACACATTCAATAAATAACTAAATTCCTAGGCTGCCTGCCCCAAAAAAGAGTATGAAATAAAAACGGAAACCGCAGCACAAAAAAAAAGTAAATTGCCAACCAAAAAAATTCAATTAATTTCAAATGGAATAAAGAGTGTTCAATTACGGTGTCGCTATTGCAACTTGCAAGTCAATAAAAAAAAACAGTTCAGTGCGGTTCAAGTGTCAGTTTCCGCCTACAAAAAAACCGTTTAATCAGCGCGCAACGTTTCGCAAAATCGTCTCGATAAATAAATACAACAACTGTGGCAGTTAATGCCACACACACACACACACACACACACTTGCCTTGCTGTTGCATGTAGAATGCATAGACTGCATAACCAGACGCCCCCACTCGAAATGTGGCATCATGCGCTCAATTAGCTCGCCGCCCGTGACCCTTCCCCCCTGGCTGCCCCGTTTGCTAAGCTCGAGCATTCCTCAAATCGAATCGGCGTCGCTTTGTCACCTCACAGTTATCAGCGATAGATAGATTTTCGGGGCAGCTAATTAATCAACAACGATAATGCGAACGAAAAAAAGAAAAGCTGCTTCGAACGCTGCACGTTTTGTCTGCTGGCATTGGAAGATATGACATAATTCCAAGACATTCACTTGCCTGCCTCCCTCCTCCTCCTCCTCCTCCTCACTCACTCACTCACTCATTCAAATGGCACCCAACGCGCGCTCTCTCTTTTTGCTCTCTCTGTGCTGTAAGAGAGCGTCGTCGTCGTCGTCAGGTGCGCCCGAATTCCCGAATTCGACACGAAGACAGCATCGTTCGACTGCCCGACTGCTTGACCTCCCCTGCCCTCCCCTCCCCGCTCAACCCGCTCTCCCCCGTCAGCCGTCGTCAACAAGTCACAATCAGAGTCATCTTGCGCGTTCGCCCGATTGCAGCAGCACTTAATTCAATCTGTCTAGCGGAAATGTGTGACACTCACCCCCACCACGGCAGCAGCGCCAGCCTGTCAACCCACCACACTGCTCACTTCACCACACTGGCCAGCAAACCCTTCAGACGCCCACCTTCAACTTAATTAAAATGCATGCCGGCACACACAAACACATCTGTGTGTGTGTGTGTGTGTGAGTGTGTTGCTATTCATATTTGTGATCGCTTATTACGAAATTGCATTCTGCAATCGACACACATACTGTGGCACTTTTGGGCACACACATGCATAATAGATAACGAATTAGGCGATTGCGACGTCTTAATTTCCATTTCGTCAAGTTGTAGCTGTTTAGCGTTGTCCGCTTTCGGCGTTGTTGTAGTTGCTTTTGGCGACACACATTTGCTGCTGCTTTTGACCATGAATTCGATTTTGAATGCAAAAGTCCCAAAAACGTGAAATATTTCTGTGGGGAGGGAAGCAACAAAAACAACAAAAAGCGAAACCTATCAAAAAAACCCAAAGAGCTTTGCGACGTGCATGAGTGTGTGTGTGCGTGTGTGTGTGTGCGTGTGCGTGTGTGAGAAATGCCGTAATAATTAATTGATCGACAAGTGCGCAGCTTTTTGGTCGCGTTGCGTCGCCGAAAACCGAAACTCGAAATCGAAATCGATCTGCAGCAGCAGCAGCAGCAGCAGCGTCGCAGCCTCTTGCGAATGTTGTTGTTGTTGTTGTTGTTGCCCTTGCAACACACACAGCAGCTTGCGACAGCGTCGCTGCCAGCGTCGCAGTCAGCTGCGCATGCACCTGTTGTTATTGTTTAGCGTTGCAATTTACATTTCTTTTCAATTTATTTAAATGATCAAAACACACCTACACACACACTCACACAGCATTGCATTGAATTTATCAAAATTTATTAATTCGTAATCAACAGCGACAGCAACGGCAAAAGCAGCAGCGACGTCGACGTCGACGACGACGGCAAAGCTCAGCTCTGCGAGCTCAATTCGCGACAGCAGCTTTGGCTGTAACTGTGACGGCAACGTCGACGTCGACGACGACGATGGCAGCGACCGCGGCTTGGACGACGCGACGTCTACAGCTTTAGTTAGTCAGCCGTTGCTGCAGCCCAGTTAGTCGTGCTTTGCTAGTCGCTGTCTGCGGTTTGCTTCACTCTCTCGCTTGTCGGTCTCTGCGTTTTGTGTGTGTTCGTCGTCCCCTCCCCCCAACCGCACGTCAAGCGTCGCCTCCTCGTCTCAAGCGTCTCAAGCGTCGCGTTGCGTTGCGTTGTGGAATTTTGCATTCAAAGTGTGCGCGCAAAAAGGACTCGCGCTGTATAAATAAATGAATTATTAATTTATATACCCACCCGTCTATAAATAAAGGGTTGTCCAAGTGTGATAAGCAAAGCAGCAGCAACAACAAAGTGCAGCAGTAAATGGTGAATTTTATATCTTCGATTCCATCGATTGATAACCAAACATATCGACATAACAAATAACCGAAAAATCTATCGAAAACGTGCGAATCGAAATTTGAAATTCGAAATTCGAAATTCGAAAAGTAACAACAACTTGTAATTATAATCAATCAAATGAATTTGGACTAAATGCAACTGGTTTTACTCCCAATTTCCTTAGCCACTCGCAATTTGTTGTTCACGTCACACACACACATACTGCTAGTTGTGTTAGTAGTAGTCGAAAACAGACAAAATACTGCAGAAAAACTGCAGAAACTGAAATCAACAACAACAACAACGGCACGGCAACAACAAAAGGTAAATTTCGAGTTTCGAGTTTCGAATTTGATTGCGATAAAATTCCAGCGAATATTTTCATAACTAAATGAATGCTTCATTATCCATGTGGCCATAAACAATAAAAAGTGTGCCAGCCCCTGCATATTTAAATGTTAATTAACAAATCACAAGAGACAAATAGATTATCGCTCGCTCATAAGGTGCTTTCCAAACTTGTCGCGCATCGTCCAGCTATCGATCGATCGATCTATCGATTTTCCTGCCTATCGTTATTCCTGTGCCTAAAGCTGCCTGACCTAGCTTAACAACAAGTGTTCTCAATTGTTCTCCTCTTTATTAATTTAAATAAATAAAATTAAATTACAGTTCTCTCATTGATTTGTATCAAAAGGATATTTCCACCATTTACACTTTTTCTGACAAATTGAATTTCTAAATTATTATTCACTAGGCCAGAAACTTAATTTTAACATTGTATCATTTCGTAAAAAGGATTGCTAATAATTATTGATATTTTTTGTATTGCACTTTCTCTACCCAGAAAACAGGATTCTATACCTTTTTTATCTGTCAAATGAAATTGCTAAACATAATTTCTATTTTTTATTTTAAATTTGTTGACACTCTTTCTGGCAAAATAAACTTCCTGATAATTATGTATAGAGCTGGAAGCAAGTGTTAAAATGATAAAAGCTTAAATATTTCGACAATTTAAATGGCTTATAAATATTTATGGAATAAGAAGCAAGTGTTTTATAAACAATTCGTTTAATTTGTATAACTAGAATTGTGTTTTCAATTTTTTTTTTTGGCACTTTTTGAATGAAATTAAATTGGCTATAGACGCTAAACTGAATCGATTCAAAAATAATGCGATAAACAATTTGAATTGTGGACGCTGCTCATTAACTTGTTATTGCTGGAACACTTGTTGTCGGCTGAATTACGCAGATTACATCATCATCGCCAATAGCCGACAATTGTTCGCATTGTTAGGCTGAGAGCAGCTTCTTCAGTCAGGCAGAACGCCGAAAAGTTATATGTTTTATTATGCATTTAAATCAGGCAATTATGCAGATTCATAACGATGATTGTTGCCCTGTCATCGTGCTAGGCAGAAACAGGTTGGCGAAAAGAATCCGTTAATTTGACACAATTTCGCGCAGACAAAGCGAAAGAATCTCTTCAGCTTAAAATTGATTATTCAACTTGTTGCGACTGCCGTATCTTTATTTATTGCCAAGCGGTTAAAGTCGAATTCATTTGGCATTTGGTCTCAGTCCAGTTAACTTGCAAATCATTGAATTGTATCATGCTGAAAACCTTCAGGCACTTGTTGTTAAGATACAAATTGTATCTCGCAAATGCGGCACGTGCCACACACAGCCACTCAAGATCGATTCGACAACACTCTAGATAATTGGCCGGGCCAAGACTTCATTGACCTGGCTGGCCAACCAAGTTGTTGCCATACCAAAATCAATGGGAGACAAATCTCCTCCTTCTCCTAGGCACACGTGATACTTTTATTTTTTGGCCATATTTTTTTGTAGTTTCGTATTTTGGTCTAGAGCGAGAATTGAGGCGAGGCGTCGTTTGCACTCCCTCTGCGGCAAACTGACATAATGCGAACCACCACTTGCCACTTGCCACTTGCCACTTGCCACTTGCCACAACAACAATTACGCGCAGCCACGCGTCTTTTAGGCGTCATTCATGGCGTGTTGGTTGCACATTAAACGCGTTTTCTTTTAGCCGCTTTTTGTGCCACGGCCTCGCTGGGGTGTGTGTCGAAAGAGAGACAGCGAGAGAGTGATAGAGAGAGAGAGAGAGCGGGAGTTTCTGACTCACTTCATAGAGGCAGCACTCGCGATGTCCGTTTTCATTCAAGAAATTCGCTGCGCGACTCTGCGCAAAAGCAAAAGCTGGCGACGAGAGCCGCCGAAGAGAAACCTTAGCAGGCCAGCAAGGAGGAGGGGGCAAGGGGGCGAAGGGGCGCCACCATCACGTGATGGTGTGCGTGTGTTTGTGGCAACGTGGCGCCGGTTAAGCGGCATGTTTGTCGCCGAGAGCAGCAGGAGGGGCAGCAGGAGGAGCAGGAGGAGGCGACGAGGGGCAGACTGGAACCCAATTCGCTACGGATTTGGCTTCGAATTCGGATATGGACGCGTCTTGTGGTTGTTGTTTTTGTTGCTGCTGCTTTTGCGGCGTGTCGATTTACATGCTCAGCTCAGCTCATGTTGTGTTGTGTTGTGCATTGTTGCTTCATGTCGCTGTTTTCAGCGCTCTGTTGTGTGGGCAACAACTACAACAACAACAACAGCACATCGAACGTCGTCGCCACGTTCGAAATCAGGTCAATGAAATAGCAATATATTTGGCACGGCTTTAAGTCGTCGACGTCGTCGTCGTCGTCGCTGCTTCTGTTTGCTGTCTGCTGCTTGTTGTTGGGCATCGCATTTCTGTTTGCCTCTTCTTCGGCTGCACGAAGGTGAAGCCTCAGTCCAAGGGCTCCCCTCACCCACCCACCCCCCCTTTACAGACCCTCCCATTGAGGTGTCAGCCAAGGCAGGAAAAGTGCCAAGCCAAAGTGGAGGAGACAACTAGAAAAACAGTCGCTCGCTTCTGACTTTGAATTCATTTGCGGCAAGTGGAGCAAGGTTTATGCTGCCATGTTGCAGTGTCCTGCAACGTGATTAGACACTGCCGCAAATTGCAGCGCAACAGTTGCAACAACCGACACCAAAATGCACTTCACTTCAATCAATAATTTCAACATGTACATAGTTGTGAATGGAAAGCAAGCACATAATTTTATAGAAATGTATTTTAAAATGCACTTGAATCAATCACTTTTAACATGTAATGTAGTTGAATGGAAAGCAAGTGCTTAAAGAATATTTTATTTTTTATAAAATGCTTCATCTGCAAATTGCCATTTAATTTTGTAATTATTTAATCTAAAACTATGCAATTAGCATTCAGTTAAATGCAAAACAATTGCTTAAAAAATAGGGCATATGCTAAATTCGAGTTAATTTGTAATTTATAAATGCTCAACTTAAATAAATAAATACTCAAATAATATGCAATTGAATAATTGAATGGAAAGCAAGTGCAGTGCCTTTTTTGATTGTAAATAATTACTTTAAAATTCGTAATAGTAATAAATGTTTGTTCATTAATTTATGTTGCAACAATTTGAATATCAATATGTTTAATATTAGCGAATATCATAATTAATAACCAAACTCAGTTTTTGTGTTTTGTTGGTGGCAGTGTAAAATTGCACTGGGCCACAAGAGTGAAGCTGAAGCCAATGCCAGACATGCTTGACCTCTTTCGGCCCACTCTCTCTCTCTCTCTCTCACACTCTCTCTCCGTCTCTCTCTCTGTCTCTCTCGTCTTTCTCTTGGCGTCTGTGATGCAAGCAATTAGAGACGAGATTCCTTTTGAGCGTGGTTATTAAATATTTACAGTAGCACGCGGCGTATGAGTAATCTGAGTGCTGGACGTATGAGTAATGTGTGCAAGTGTGTGCGTGTGTTCGTTGAAATGACGTCAACATTTCCATATTTTATTTATTTATGTAGTACAGAGGCCCGTCCATTGAGCCAACATGGCTAAATAAAGTGCGGCGTTGCCTAAATTGCCATGCCAAGTGCAGTCTCCAGAGAGAGAGCGAACGAGCTACAGATACAGATACAGATACAGATACAGATACAGATACAGATAGAGAGGGCTGCTGAGTTGTGGGCTGTCAGCAGCTGCGGCTATTGCACTTTTCGATTGGCAGCAATGTGTGTTTGCTTTTTGGCCAGCAGCTCAGCGGTTAAATGTGATGTGTGTTTGCCTTGCTGGTCTGTCCTTGAACTTTTCGCTTTGCCATTTGTCCTACGAGTATCGAGTATTTATTTTATTACTCATACGCCGCATGCCACATTTCTCAGCTCCAAGGCAGATGGGCCGACGAGTGCGAACTGCGGACATCGGACATATATATTTTGATATCGATTCATTGCTTATCTGGCTTATCGCACAATTCCCCGTTCATATCATATCTTTTTTGGGCCCGCAGCTCAAAGTCTGCGCTTATCGAAAAAGAGAACGGCGAGAACGGCGAACTCGAATTCGAGCCAAAAACAACAACGGGCACACACATCACACAAATTATAAACAACATGTAAATATATGCCGCTGAAATGCTGACTCGCAACTTTGGCTCGCTGCTCAGTTTATTAACCCAATTTCGGCTAAACTCAAACTGTGGCTGTGGAAATGCACCGACTTTTCGATTAGTTTATGGTCCCGCAATTGAGAGGCATTGAGATAGCGCTACTCGAAACTACAGCTATATAACAAAATATATACATACATATATATGTAATTTGTTGTCCTGACCGCAAGATAGTTTACGATATTTGATCGTGCCGAAAAATTCCCACTCTAACTATGCAAAATCACGCATTAAAGTTTGTATGAAAAGCAGTTTAACAGTGGGAATTTTATATTCAAATACAATAGATAGATTATTTTAATAATCTTGTAGAACACTTTAGTGGATGAAATATGGGCATTTTACAAGTGAAATAATAATGTAATATAAGAATGATAATATATAAGATATTGATAAAAGTATTTACAGAAGTGGCATAATTTAATAATACTTTTTTTCACCTTTCTTGTCTTTGCAGTTTGAACAAGTTTAGCTACTGAGCAGCTCGGAAGACACGAAAACAAGACAAGAAGCAGCAAACAAGCAGCACACCAAAAACACACATCACACACCACACACCACACACACCTCAACACCACACCACACCACGCACACTCTCTCACACACACAGCAACAAAATGGCCTTAATTATGAAATACATCGAGAGCATAAACAGATATATGGACTCACATAGTGGTAAGCTACAACACAATACATATACATATATAGATACGCAGATACTCGAGATACTTGGATGTATTCAGATACGTATTGAAATGTTTGCTGGGCCTGCTAATTTGTGTAACCTTGATGCGGATTGTTGCTGCTCTCTCGCTGTCTCTCGGCCGAAAGGTTTAGCAAATGATTGAGTAATTTTTGACACCAGCTCACTAATTGGTCGAGAGAGAGCAGAGCGCAAGAGATTCTCTAATTCGCTGCTGTAAAAATGTTTATTTCAATGTCAGAAACGTGTCTCGCCTGATCCTTTATCGCTCGCTAAATATTTTCGCTGTTGGCCCAATCCATTAGGCCCAGCCTCAGCTTTGACAAATGCTAAATTTATGTTTCAACATGAGAGATACTTTCAAGTCGATTGGCTTTGCGTGTTTCAATGTATCTAAATGTTTCGCATGCATAGTATCTAAGGGCTGGCTTATGATTTATTGCAAATGAGTTAATCAGCAGTTGAGCAACTTATGGCGATAATCTTCCTTCAAAGCAATGCTAATCCGCCGAACTTAAGAACCTCATAAACGCTCAAGCAATTCAATTAAAAACCAATTCAAATCACATCAAACGCTAATCTGGAAACAACTTGAACTTGAAGTAAGCACTCCAGGTATATTTCCTTTTGCCCATTGCGATTAGCCAGACGTCTGAGATACCCTGGAGTGTGTTTCGCAAGTGCCTTTTCGACATTTCGACAGCCGTTTCACTTGGCACATTTTTTCGGAACGGAACGTTAATTAATTTGAAACCAGGGGGAAAAAAAAGTTTCTTTTCGATTTTGTTACGCGTAATCCATTCATCAAACTCAGCGCTCATCAATTTATTTGTTGTAGTCGTTTTGTTTCGCCCGTTTCCTGTTATCTATCTATCGACGCGAATATGTTTGCGTATATTTAATAATTATTATTGATTTTTCGCCGCGTTTGGCAATCCAAAAGTTGCGCTTGCATAAGTTATGCATGAGCACAACACAAATTTATCACTCTACCGAACTGAAGCAATCAATTTGCGGCTAAAGATACAAATGTAGCTGTAAGTTAGTACTGCACGTCTTTATCATTACCAACATCATCATCGTCATCATCATTGTCACATTAGCTGGCACAAAAACAAAACGGAACGTGCAACAGATCACGGCCAATGTCCAATGCTAATGATGTTCGCATGATAACAGCGCTTTTTATCTAGTTGTGTAACCGCTGATGATGTTTTCTAATTGCCAACTTAACCTTAACCTGTGATTCTCCGCAGACTCAAGGACAAAGGACTGGCCCATGATGTCGTCACCCTTCCCCACACTGGCCGTCTGCCTCACATACGTCTACCTGGTTAAGGTAAGTCAAAGACCTCAAGTCCAAGCCAAACACCTGCTCAGCTTTTATGGCATCTCATTTTACACCTGGGATTTGGGTCACATGCTCGGAGATAATCTTTCTACTCGTACTCGTACTCGTACTATTCCCATGCGGAAATCGGGCGACGTTATCGCCGAGCAGCAGTATTATTTATGATTCACACACACCCACATTTATGCAGCCTTCTTCTAATCATACGAGGCCTGCTTTAATATTAGGCCAACCCACTCAACTCACCCTCAACAGAACGCAACAGAAAGCAACGCAACTCAGCGCTCTGATAGCAAACAACGAATATGTTACGTGCTGAGCACTGAACACAGAACACAGAACACTGAACAGTGAGTCAAATAAATAAAGCGGCCGACAGATTAACAAACAGATAACTGCATTTTTTCTACTATAAACTATTATCGGTCTAGCCAAAGTTTTCTTATCGCCACCGAAGAACCACCGTCCGATTGTGGCTACAAGAAAATAAATTACAACAGCTAAATACAATATATTTTGATATTGAGATTATTTTACAATAGATTTTAATGTAATTTTTAGAAGAACTTTTTAAATGAATTTTTGACCCGTAATTTTCATAGTTTATTTATTAATAGACTTTAATGCTATTTTAATTAGAAATTTTTAAAAGTAAAGTCATTTGGAAATGTTTACAAGCTTTGAACAAAATGATTAGCTTAATTGTTTTTACTTAATTATTTATAAAATTAATTGTTGGTTGAGAAATATTAAATTTAATACTAAATCTTGCTAGGTAGGAAATTATTTCGATACTATATTTTTAATCACTTATTTATTTATCTTAAATATTTCGGATGAAAGTCTAGTAGGCTATTATTTTCAAGGATATTTTTCCGTTTTTAAATTAATACGACCACTAAAATAGTTGAAATTTTAGTTTGACAAAATTTAAGTCCGCTCAAATAACTTTTAGAGCCAACAGGTCGTATGAGCATTTTTTGTGTTGCGTTTCGAAAACTTGAATTTGCTTGGGGATAATGTGTTGATCAAGCATAGTTTTTTATTATCTGCTGATAGCCACGAGTTTCGGAGCCACAATCTTGCAGAGATTATTATTTTGTAAACTTAGTGTCAGTCTAGCGAAGTTTATTTTCATTTGCACTTCAAAAGATTGCAAAATTCTTGGCGATTCAATTGTGGAATTATCTATGAAGTTTTTATAGCTGATTGTCAATTGGCGTTCTGACTCAGCAACTTTGTGTCTTTTGTGGGCTTTGTGAAATACAATTGTAACGATGTCAATTTATATATATATATATATATATTTTAGGTGCTGGGGCCGCGATTAATGGAGAATCGAAAGCCGTTGCATCTACAGAACTTGCTGGTCGTCTACAATGCGTCGCAGGTTGTATTTAGCGCGTGGCTCTTCTACGAGGTAAGTACTAAGCTCTAAGCACACACAAATGTTAGACACAACAACGAAAACAACGAAAACAACTACGAAACACACAACAAACCATCGACAACATCAATTGCATCGCATCGCATCGCTGGCGTCGTCGGAGCTGAAGTGGATAACCATTCGAAGACAACTTGCAACCATTCCACCTGCAACTGCCACCTGCTGCTGAGCTGCCTTTGTCATCGCTGCTGCCGCTGCTGCTGCTGCTTTTAATGTGCACTTCAATTTCATGTTTTTTTATGGCTCTATCTGCATCTCTTTGCTGCGCTCAATCTATCTATTTTTGTGTATCTTTTGCATTTCATTATTTGCTTTGTTTCGGCATTAATCTGATCTCGTTTTTAGTGTTTAATGGGCGGCTGGTGGGGCGCCTACAGCTTCCGCTGTCAGCCGGTGGACTATACCGATAGTGCCACATCCCGGAGAGTAAGTGCCACAACTCGCCTATATAATAATGGTTACAAATGTGTGTGCAGGGCAGCCCTTCGAAGTGAAAGTACTCGCCAGATTTTCAGATTAATATTGCATCAATAGCAGAAGTCTCTTACTCTCTTTCGATTTGTTCCCTCCCTCTGATTACGCGGGGCAGTTACAGCTAGAAAGGAGACGTCGTTTTATTCGCTTACTCGCTCAGCCAAATAACCAAGCAATGCTTCCATTCAATTATTTACTATATAAACTACTCTTTAATCTAGCTTATTTATTTACAATCACATTCAGCTTTTCGCTCCACCTTCGCATAAATAATCATACAAATAAAATCGTACTACACGCGGCGAGCAATTGTGTAGCTGGTTGCGACTTGCTTAGACTAGATAATGCCAATACTACTACTATATATCTACCATATCGCATATACTCGACTGTCGACTGTCTTGTCTTGTGTATAAATAATGCTGGTGATTAATTTATGCAAACAAAAAACCAAAAACCAAAAACATTTTCGCTTATTTTGCTCTTAATTTTAAATTAGTTAATACCATTTAAACGCTGTCTACTAACTCCATACAATAAATAAATATCTGCACATGCGTATGTGTAAATAGCACTGTCTGTGTGTGTGTGTGTGTGTCTCTGTCTGTCTGTGTGTGTGTGTGTGTGTATTTTTTACAGATGAAGAAAGAAGACGACGCCAAATTGCCAAACGCCACGATCACAAATTCATTACAGACCAAAAACAACAAACAAGAAAACAACAAACGAACAATCGATCAACAGAAATCGATCGAAACACGAACTATCGATAACCACAACGAACACAACGTTTCTACATTTGCAGATAGGAGTTTCCGGTTGGCTAACAGGACATTATAGCTTCCGATGTCAGCCAGTTGACTATAGTAATAATCCTAGAACGTTAAGGGTATGTGTTAACCTCACAACGGTAACAATAACTATAACTGATAACTGATTGATTATACTTATATATATACAAATATATACCTATATTGATAATGCATCCCTCCCCCTCCCCCAAAAACTCCCCCTAAAATTGCTTTGGTGTGTGCGTGTGCCGAACTTCCTGGTTCTGGAATAGGTCTAACAAATAAATATATACTATATACTTACCACCCCGGGTGATCTGTCGAATTAACCTATGTAAAATATAGTACTAGACTAACTGATGCTAATCCCGATCGATTGCCGCATGTAACTGTCAGCATTTTCTAGCCACAAATGTCACTAAACGAATGAGACCCTTCCACAGCCCTTCTTTCTCTCTCTTACGGACCTTAGGTTCTATATCTTATTGGGCCCCCACACTTGATATCTTTATCTCTATATACATACATTACTTCCCTGACCAAGGACTTCAATTGAACTCCAATTATTTGTAACAATTAATTGAATGTGCGATTCCCCCTTTGATCTCTCTCTCTCTCTCTCTCTCTCTATAAACATTATTGATGCATTTTGACAATTAATATAATTACTCATAGTCTTTAATTGAACTCTCTACCAAAGCGTGATGCATGAATGAATCCGAATGAAATGAACTGAAAATTGAATTGAATTGAATTGAAAGTGAATTTGATTATGATTTAACATTAACAACGAGATTCTCTTTTGCTCTCTTTCTCTCTCTCTCTTTGAGTGTGTGTGAATTGAGTTGATTCGGCTTGTTCGAATCGTGTTTACGCTACGCCAATAATGCATCAAAGATCATGATCACGATCAGGATCAAAATCATGGGCGTAGCGTAGACTCGTATGCACGTACTTAACTCAATCTCTGCTCATTTATACTGCTTTGCTAATCGATATAATTTTTGCTTCCCTTTCCACTATAAACTCTTTCCCACGTCAGATGGTTCATGCCTGCTGGTGGTATTACTTCTCCAAGTTCACAGAGTTCATGGATACGGTAAGTTACAGCTTGAATTGCATTTCGATTTCCTCTGATTTAACTCTTACCTTACTCGAATCATTATTGATCTATATTTTTAATAAATTTAAATCGTCAAATCAAATTCAAATTTCGTTAAAGTCTATTTTGATTTCGAATAACTCAGATTATATTTTATATTCTTATTATTTCTTATTTGTATCACTATTCATTTTATAAATTAATTAAGCGTTTTTATCACAGTTATTTTCAGTTGAAGTTAAATTATTAACTTTAACTTTTACCTTATGCAACAATATAAAATTAAATTCGAATCGTGATTAAAATATATTTTATGATAAATGGATTTTTAGTTGATCAAATCAATTTCAAATATTTATTTCCATTTCTTACTTTTATTTTGTTGAACTCGTACCTTACTCAACCATATAAATTCATATTGGAATTCATAATTTTTGCCAAATTGATTTGTGGTTGTATAAGAAACGCAAAAAAGAAAGCGAAATGAGTGCGATCATAAATCATACTTACACGATCTCTCCGCTCCGCAGATGTTCTTCGTGCTGCGCAAGAAGACGAGCCAGGTGACCACGCTCCACGTCATTCATCACGGCTGCATGCCCATGTCCGTGTGGTTCGGCGTCAAGTTCACGCCAGGTAATCACAGAGCGTCTCAAACGCATTCCAATCAATCACTCACAAATGTATCTCTTGTTTGCTTTCCAGGCGGCCACAGCACCTTCTTCGGCCTGCTCAATACCTTTGTGCACATTGTGATGTACACCTACTACATGTTCTCGGCCATGGGTCCACAGTACCAGAAGTATCTCTGGTGGAAGAAGTACCTGACAACGCTGCAGATGGCAAGTTCAAGTCGCATTTAATATATATTTGTCCGTCAGTTATTAACAATTGAATATGTATTGCAGGTCCAGTTCATCCTGATCATGGTGCACGCCTTCCAATTGCTCTTCATCGATTGCAATTACCCGAAGGCCTTCGTCTGGTGGATCGGCATGCACGCCGTCATGTTCTTCTTCCTGTTCAACGAGTTCTACAAGGCAGCCTACAGAAACCGTCTCATGGTAAGTCGGCTAACGGAAATGGGCTTTGGGCCTCTTCACGGGCCACGTCCGCCCATTATGATAATTGTGAGCGCTTCCCACGTTGCGTTAAAGCGGCCCTTGTGTTGTTGCGTTCATTCCGGATCGAGTTAATGAAAGCGTTGCAGAGAGCTCTCTTATGTCATCCCATTGAGGGCTGCGGCTATTTATCGACGCTGCTCACAGCCTATTGCATACGAGTATCTCTTGCTGTTGCTCTGGCTGTGGTCTAAATTCATTAACGAAATTTCGTCAAGCTGGAAACTGGGTGCCGAATTCCGATTGCCGCATAAAAGACAAGAGCCGAGAAACAGCCAAAAAGCAACGACATAAAAACGCCAAATGACGTCGTTTAATGATCGCTTACGGTGCTGCGAGTTGCGACTCGACAACAGCAACGACAACAGCAACGGCAACGGCAACGGCGACCCACAGCATCCATTGAGCGCGCGCGGTTCACACAAGTGAAAGTTGAATGAAAAGAAAAAACAAAATACGAGACTCGAAATACAAATGAAGAAAAATAATAATACAAGTAAAAATAATAAACAAATCGCTGACAAAGCGGCGCTGTCGATTGCATAATGTGTGTGTGTGTTCGCTTTCAACGTGTCGCATGCGCAATACGGGCAACAACAAGTATACGCCTAGTAACCAACTCTCTATTTCTATTTCTATTTTCGATTGCAGAAGAAGAACGCGCTGCTGGCGAACGCGAATGCGCTGGCGAATGGACACGCCAAGCCCAACGGCTACTGCAAGAGCATCAATGCGCACGATGATCTGTTTCTGCCACAACCAGTTGCAACGGCAACAACGGCTGCTTCGACGACAGCGGCCAAGGCCAACGGCAACGCCACGCTGGCCAACGGCCATGCGAATGGCCTCAAGAACGGCTACAAACTGGCCAACGGCAATGGGAATGGGAATGGGAATGGGAATGTTGCTGCCGTTACAGCCAACGGCAATGCGGTGCACAGCAAAACGAACGGCATCCTGCTGAATGGCTATGGCAACGGCAGCGCTGGCAACGGCTATGCCACCAAGCTGCTGGACGACGTGGCACAGGAGCTGACGCACCGAAAGACGCCCAAATAATACAGGTGCAAGGCGGGTCGGCGCCAACACAGAGCTTAGAGCGAGCGCCAGGAGCAGCATCAGTTTGTTCCACACACAAACACACACACACCTACACAGAGAGTCATAAGCACACCTACAACACACACCACACACACATGCATTCACATCTGAACACACACACACATGCAAGCACATGCACAGAAGCGAAGCAGCGAACGGAGAGAACTCGAATTCGCCACATATTTGTTATTGATACTAAATATATTTAATAATATGTAACTGCGAGTGTGCATTGTGCATCTGCTGCTTCACATCGCATTGCATACCATTAATTAATTAATGAAAAACACACTTTTTTGTTGCTTTTTTCTCTTTTTAACTATTTTAGTTGTACAAAGCTTTGTATAGATAAAGAAAACAAACACAAAAAACAAAAACAACAAAAAAACATACTAAAAACAACATACAACAAGCATAAAAACAATTTATTAATTGAGCCTAATGCTTATTAAAATTAATTGTGTGTGAGCAAGGAATTAATCTATGTATTTAAGCATAGAATTTAATTTATACAGTATATAATAACATAATAAATGGCAAAAAAATATACAACAAAAAAAGAAAAGAACACGAAAAAAACACAATTAGTTGGTTCCAGCATAAGTCACAACGTTTTGTAAATGTATAAAGCAAAATCAACAGCAACAGCAAGTAGATGGAAGAACCACAAAAATGGTCATAAATTGTATGTAATTTAATATTAGTCGCAATAATTGTTGAGGAATTTAAACGAGAGTCAACACAGCAGAAACAACAACTACAGTCACAATTGTCAAAAGTCAAGCAACAAATGACGTTTCAATCATAACCATAACGACCACGAATAGTTAAAGCAAAGCAGGCGCAAGCATCAAACAAAACTCAACAAAACTCAAACTTGAGAAACCAAACACAAAAACAAAAATCTACCCACATGTTTCATTAATTTATTACAAATAAATTATACCGCTAAACTGCAAAAATACAACAACAAATACAAATTAATTATAAAATATGCAAATTTTGCTATTTCATAATGTTACAACAAAATGAAATGAAATGAAATGAAATATGAAAACAAAAAAGATAAGAAAAGAAAAGAAAAGAAAAGGAAAAACCCACACAATATATTTATAAGCTCTGACAAATGAAACTAAGAAATCCCGAAAGAAATCCCCGATTACAACAGAAACCACAAAGTAGACTTTAAGTCCCACAATTTAGGTTCCATAGGTATTCAATTGCAATACATTTTGTATGCGTTGTGGTAGCCATTTTTGTGGATCGTGGAGCAGTATGTAAACACTATGTATGTAATTGTAATTATTATTATTATTATTACGATTATGATTATTATTATTATATACAGAAACAACAAAAAAATACAAAAAACAAAAATAATGTGTAGAAAATTAGGCGAAAATGGAGTGGAGCATTTTTTCAATAAAACACTAAAAAACAACAAAAAAAAACAAAGTTCGCTTATGTAAAAAGGCATTTTTTTAATGGCTGGCACAGAAAACGACAACTTTATAGGTGTAAATTCAAATTTAACGATCGCTCTAGTCTGGCGCTTTCCTATCGGCTGACAGCAGAGAGAGCTGTGACGTCACACTTATCTAATTCCCGCCAAAATGCAGCATGCACTCCCTCTCCCACTCCCACTCCCACTTCCACTCTCTCTCACTCTTTGTTTTGATCAAAGCTTGCACAGCTGCTGCCTGACACACGCACACACATGCGTGCGACTCATTTCCAATGAAGTGCAGCGCTCTCGCTCTCACTGCAAGGCGGACCGGGCAAAATATTTCGCTTGCTGCTGATTCTGTTCGCCTGGTACTTCAGCTGACTGTAGGTACGGGAAAAGTCGGACGTTTGGCGTTCGATCCGAGTACGACGCACACAGACGGACACACAGAATTTTTTGGAAACCTAAAGCGGCTGCCTGCGCATTGAAAAATAAAGCAGATGTACCAGGCGAACAGAATCAGCAGCAAGCGGAATATTTTGTACGCAAGACACATGCGCAGCCTCATTTGCGCCCACTGCTCTTCCGCTCTCTCCAGTGTGACCGCAAGTGAGACTTCGAAACATGCCTTAAAGGTACAAAATATACCAAATACTACCTCCTTAATTACAGCATTGGCTACACCTAATAAACACGTGTAAAAAGGCGGCACATTTAAAACCGGTTTTTAGTAAAATGTAAATTAAAATACAAATAAATGAAAATTTGGCTTTAAATAGCAATCAACAGTGATACTCTCATATCAGATCGATGTCGTAGGTTCTCTATACGGTTTTATTAACATTTATAATTCGGATGTGTTAGATTTTACATATTTGGCCGGAGAGCATACGCCAACGCAGGACGTATTGCAGCGATCCGGTTGCAGTTTTGCGGTCTATCGATATTATTTTAACTTACGATCTAGACTTGTTGTTGCTACGAGCTAAGCGTGTTAAGCTGTCCGTCCATAAGCGGGTAGGCAGAAAGTAAAATATGTAAAGTGTAAGTGTAAAATGTAGAACACAGAAGTCAACTACTTAAGTGGTAGGCAATCGTTATCATTTGAAACTTATGCACGAGTACGACAAGTAGTAGTACAACGAAAAATCATCTCAAACAGCTAACTGTAATCTGTAATCAGTAATCAGTAATCTGTAATCCGTAATCTGTAGTCATTGTACTTATGTGTGTAGAATAAACATAGAACTATCCGCTGCTGTGTTTTTGGGGGGTTGTGTTGAGTAGTTTTTGGGGTGTGTGCAAAGTGAGAGAAGTTCGCGCTGCTGTTGGCCTGTGAGTGGGGTTATCATCTAAACTGTATCTGTATCTGTATCTGTCGCTGTATCGGTAATTGTATCGGTATCTGTATTTGTATCTGCATTTGTATCTGTATCTGTATCTGTATCTGCATCTATATCGGTATCTGTTTCTGTGAGTAAGCAGCCAACGGCCAACTGTAGATTAGAGATTTTAAAAACATCTTAATTCTATGTTTCCAAGCAAACGGCCTCTGATCATCTCCTCCTCGCTTAGTTGCGACGGGCGCGACGTCGAGCATTGCCAGCAAAGGGCGTGGCATTGGATGCTCCCGGATGCTGCCCGCTGTACAAGTTGTCCAGAAACTCGTGCAATGTGGCCTCGCTGCAAAAGTCGTTAAATTAGCGTTGTTTCTTATAAGGATTAACTAAGCTTACTCACCTGACACCACTCGCTGGGCCGCCGGGATGATGAGCGTGCGGCGGCGGCTGCTGCTGATGTGGATGCTGCTGTTGCTGTTGTTGCTGCTGCTGCTGTTGTTGCTGCTGTTGCTGCTGCTGAGCACCGCGCACAATGCGATACTGCACCATGTGCGAGTTGGGCTCCAGATGCGACAGCGCACCTTTCTGGCAGTTGGCCCACTCGGTTATATCGTAGACCTTGCCATCCATCAATGCCAAATACTTCCAGCGCAGACCCAGCATGCTAGTCTCTGCCCAAATGTCGCCCTAAAACAATGAATATAATTAGTTGTGTGCTGAGAGAATTGCAGATCTAAATACTCACATCCTTGGCCGAGTGGCGTATCTTACAAGAAGCGCATTCACGCGCCGCATAATGAGGACGTTCGGTTAGTTTGCGAGGATGACGCTGCGCACAGGTGCTGCATCTGTTTGGGATAGTTAAATAGTTAGTCGTGTTCTAAATAAAATAGAAAAGCTTCTCACCTTATAGTATTGGCCGCCTCGGTCATTTTGGTTTGCAACTGCGACAACAGATCGTGCAGCTCGGTCCACGCCTTCTCCGCGTGCAGTGCCTCCGCGATGCTTTGGTCATAGGCAAGACGATTTTCCTGCCATATACAATGCCCATTAATTAGAATGAAGGATCGTAAAGTGTATACAATTTTATTTAAAAGGTCTAGAGTTTAAGTGTTTTAAATGAGTTTAAAGTCAACGATTACTGAACATTTTACAGTTCATATAAAGTTTTAGCAGACGATTTTAAAATGTTTTAAATTAATCAAGTATTCTGTTAATTAAATTTCGTCTTAATTGATCAATGCTAATTTTGGAATTCTACCTGCTTTATCAATGTCACAAATGCTACAAAAAATGCAATGTAAGTTCATCTCCCGCTTATTCTAAAATTCGATCTACTTTATCAATGTCTCAAATCTCGACCTTAATTAATTAATTAACTTAAAAAAGGGGTTTTACTAGTTATTTAAAAAGCTGCCGCTTACTTTCATAATTCATCTGATTTATATTCATCCCTCTAATCAATATATCATGTAGTTAGCTTGTCTCCACTTACCGGTTCACCGATCAACTCGAACGCGCGCTGCAGCACCTTGAAAGCCTCCTCGGCGCCCGCCTGCTTGTTCTTGTCGGGATGCACGAGCACCGCGATCTTCTTGTAGTGCTTGCGTATCTGCTCCTGTGGACTGTCCGCTGGCACGCCCAATATGCTGAGGAAACAAAAGACAATTTAGTACTTTACTAGAATAAAGGAATACTCATTCTCACCTGTAAGCATCCTTGCCCTTGCAGTTCAGCAGCGAGTACATGGCCTCTTCGCCCGTCTGCGGCAGGCGACCGGTCTTGAAGGCCTCGGCGCTCGCCTCGGGCGGCTTGCGCTTGTAGAATCGCCGCCAGAATGCCCAGCGCGAGTTCTTGCGGAAGCGAGCATCGAAGCGACGCCAATAATTGCGCCACCAGATGCTCGGCTTGCCAGAGTTTTGCTTCAGTTCCTTGTGCAGCTGGCGGGCATAAGCGAGTCCAGCCACATACGCTGTTGTGAGACGCTCGTAGGCCATGCTGCAGCCGAGAACAACAATATCGTAGACCAGATAGAAGAGCCAGGTGAGCAGCTTGAGCGTGTAGATCCACCAGGTGTGCAGAATACGCTGTGCGAGCTCATAGTTGCGATTCGAGGCGCTCGCATGCGCTGGCGAATTGGATGCAGCGTAGCCGCTGCTGCGATTGCTGCGCTTCGAGGAGTACGAATAGGAGCCGGAGCTGGAGCCCAAATTTGCATTCGAAGCGGTCGCATAGCGCTTCGAGGACGAAGAGTTGACGTTGTTGCTGCTGCTGCTGTTGCTGTGGTGATTGCTGGCAGCTGAGTTGCCATTCGAGTAGTTGGCATTGTTGCTGCTGTTGCTTCTGTTGCTGTTGGACTTGCGTGCGGCGTAGTTTTGGCTGCTGGTGCCGCCGCTGTTGCTGCTGCTGCTGGAAGCGTTGCTGCTGCTGTTGGTGTTGTTGCTGTTGCCATTGCTGCTGCTGTTGTTGCTGCTGGCTTTGCTGTCGCCGCTCGCCTTGGCGTAACCATTCAGATTGCTGCTGCTGTTGTTGCTGCTGCTGCTGTTGAGCTTCATCTGCGCTGGACGCTTCTTCTCCTGCAGCGGTTTGCTGGGCCTAAGAGTGGGCTGCGCTGCTTGCGGCTGCTGCTGTTGTTGTTGAGGCTGCAACAGTGGCTGCAAAGTTGATTTTTATTATTTATTTGCATAATTGTATCGACTGCTAACTCACCACTTGCTGCTGCTGCTTTTGCACTGCTGCTGCTGCTGCCTGCTGTCGCTTCTTGCCGCGCTGTCCGCCTGTTGTGTTGCCCGGCACATCCTTCAGCTCGTGCAGCGGCGAACGCTTCGCATTGCTGCTGCGCAGCTCGCCACGATTGCCATTGCCTTCGTCCTTGCCCTGGCGACGCTGCGGCGCATGTCCGTTCTCCAGGTTGTGCGCAGCGCGCGTCTCTCCTCCAAGGTTGCTGCTGTTGTTGGCGATGTGCAGGCTGCTGCCCTTGCTGAGCACATCGGAGTAGGACATCGGCATCGGCTTGACCTCGGCCACAATGCGCTTCTTGCCCTCGCTCAGCACAAGGGGCGTCTTCTTCATGGCAGTGCTTGCTGCTGCTGTTGGATTTGCTGCTGCAGTTGCTATTGTTGCAGCAGCCGTGGGAGTTGTTGCAACAGCAGTAACTGCTGTTTTAGTTGCAGCTGCTGCTGGGACAACTTCTACAGCTGCCTTGAGCGGCAGTTCCACACTCTTGGCTGGCAGCACAACTGCTGGCTGTTGTTGCAACTTGACTGGCGAGCGTTGCTCTGGCGGCGTCAATGTTGCCGCTGCTGTTGCTGTTGCAGCTGGCGCTTGCTCGGCGGGCAGCTCGCCGCCAAACTGTATGTAGCTGGCGCCAGTGAGATTGGGCGACCAGTTGTTGACCAGGTTGTTGATGAACATGTTGGCGCTGCTGTTGCTCGCCGCAATGTTCGACGTGATGACGGCAGCCTCATCGAACTGCTGAAAGTGTTGCGGTTGTTGCTGCTGTTGTGGTTGTTGTTGTGGTTGTTGTTGTTGTTGTGGTTGTTGCTGCTGTTGGGTGGCAATGTTCATTTCGGGCTGTGGCAGCAGCGGATTGGTGGCAAACAGCTCGTAAAGCGGCGTCTGCTGAGCAGCTGCAGCCTGCACTTGAACGGCAGGCGCTGCAGCAGCTGCCTGCGGTTGCTGAAGATGAAGTGGAAGCTGTTGTGGATGTTGCTGTTGTGGTTGCTGTTGCTGATGATGAAGTGGTTGCTGCTGTTGATGTTGTGGTTGCTCCTGCTGCTGCTGGAGTTGCTGCTGTTGCTGATGCTGTGGTGGTGGCTGCTGTTGCTGGTTTAGTGTTGCCATGTTGATATGCGAGAAGTTGGCGGCAGCTGCTGCCGCCTGCTGAGCGTACACATCGTTCACCGCATTCTCGGCGCAGTGATAAACCTTGAGAAAGTTGCCGTGGCCCACGGGCAGCACGGAGTAGGTTTCAGCCTGGCCAGGAGCGGCGCCCGAATAGGCCAAGTTGTACAAATATTCGTTATAAACATGCGCAGATGGCGGCGCTTGTTGTGCTTGAAGTTGTTGTGGATGCTGTTGTGGGTGTTGCTGTTGATGCTGCTGTGGATGTTGCTGTGGATGTTGCTGTGGATGCTGCTGTGGATGCTGCTGCTGATGATGATGTTGCGGATGTTGTACTGGATGATGGGGCGGAAATTGAACACCTAAATGCGGTGGTGGCGGCGGTGGCCACATCAACGGCGACTGTTGCAGCAAATGTTGTTGTTGCTGCTGTTGCTGTTGTTGTTGCTGATGTGCCAGAAAGTTGGCCAGCTCGGGAGGCGACAGCTGATGATAGTTGGCGGCCATCGCCTCATCGACGTCGCCAACAACGATGCCGCCGCTGCGCTCATCCTGACGTGTCCGTGTCGTCATCTCCCGCCACACAACGGGAACAGCCCCGTGCCAATGCCAGCTCTCCCGCTCTCGCTCCCTCTCTCGCTTTTTCGCTCTGACGCTCTGAGAGTCCTATTAGAATTTCATGCGTTTTGTGGTGCGTCGTCAATTGTTGCGCGCAATTTTTGGCATTTACCTTAGCCACTGGCACTGTTTGCTTGCGTTGGCTGTGTAGCAACTACACACGAAAATAATAAATACGTTGCTACACTACTGCTCACTTTTTTTGCAATAACTTTTTTAACACAAATAATATATTATGCTTGCGTGTGTGAGTGTATGTGGCAAGAAGAATACCAACTTGCCAATCACCCAGGGCGCCAACAGGGCTGGCAAACGTGCAAGCTTATCGATTAAATTTTATTGCTGGTATTATTTAGGCTATGTTGTTTAACAGCAAATGAGACTGCTGTCTCGGGCCAACGAAATAAACAAAATAAATTAAATATAATGCTCTTAATATATTAATTTAATTTCAAAATATGTCTCTTGCTTTTGCGTTCAAAGTGTCACAACAGTTGACAGGCGCTTACTGTTAATTTAAATTACAGCACACTGTTAAGGGCTGTGTCAACGGTTGGTGTTGCTTTTTGGTAGCTACTCAGCTATACTTAGAAAAATATCGAAAATGCTATTTTTATGAAAACCTTAAGCAGCACAGTTAAATAAAGTTTAAATTTTATTGAAAAACACACAAATAAGATACTGTTTAAAATTACGCGCCTTTTTGCATGGAAATGTTAAACAATGTGATCTAGTTTAGTATATTCTGTAAACTGTAGTTGCGGTCACATCACGACACAGGTGTTTAATTAAAAACAGCTCTAAAAAAGCTAATTGTTTTACAAAGATTAAGATTTAATAACAATTAATTAAACGTATTGTATTTATACTATTTAACACAAATTTAACAAATTAAAAACACAGCTGCATCGATAGTGTTAGCAAAGTGTCATCTCTATTTCCCAACGGCTGCATCGTGATTTATTTTGAATTGTTTACACAATCATGCCGTCGATTAAACCACTATTAACTGTGGTGCGCGCTGGACGCCTCAGTTACACAGCCGGTCTCCAGCTGCAGCAACAGCTGGCCAAACAAAAAGTCTCAGATTTCGCCGAGTTTCGCAATTTCCTGCTGCTGCTGGAGCACGATCCCGTCTACACAATAGGAATTCGCACCAAAGGCTACACGGCCGAAGACGAGCAGCGATTGCGACAGCTGGGGGCGGGATTTCATCGCACAGATCGTGGGGGATTGATTACCTTCCACGGACCCGGTCAACTGGTTGCCTACCCCATTTTAAATCTGCGCCAATTCAAGCTGACGATGCGTTGTTATGTGGCCACCTTGGAGCAGACGGTGATCGAAACGTGTCGCCAACTGGGAGTCCTCAATGCCAGCACCACAGCGGACACGGGCATTTGGGTGGGCGATAAGAAAATATGCGCCATAGGCGTGCATGGCTCGCGTTATGTCACCACGCATGGCATTGGCCTCAATTGCTCCACGGACTTGACTTGGTTCGAGCACATTGTGCCCTGTGGCATTGAGGGCAAGGGCGTCACCTCGTTGAGTGAGCAGCTGGGACGTCAGCTCAGTTTGTCAGAGGCGTCTGCAGCCCTGTTAGACAATCTGGCCAAGAAATTCAATTGCCAGCTGCAGGAACAGCAAGCGAAGCAAGTCACAAATTAATCCAGCATCACATTGTTATAAGCATTAATCCTCCATCACATTGTTGTTACTTAGTTAATAAATTAGACTATTTTCTTAATAAGAATGAATCCAGCTTCACATTGTTGTCAATAGTTAAAATATTTAATCAAACCGCGCCTTGTTTAGGTCACATTTCTTGGCGCGCCCGTCGCATGGGATTTTCCCCCGCATTTCCATCTGCAGTCTTCCCTCCTCACGCTGCGCTGCCTTCCGCAGGCGACGATCCTGACGAGACTCCAGCGAGCCGTTGGTATTGAAGTAGCGCTCTCTAAACTCCTGTGCGGGCTCTTGTGGGTTCGGACAAAGACTTTCGTCTTCGCTGTATTCCGCACACTTCTCGTAGGTCAGCAATCGTCTCGCTGTGTTCCCCGCCAGCAGCTGCTCCGAGTTGGCAACTAATTTAAGCTGCGCATGCTGCGGCAACAAGGCCTCATTGTAATCCTCACTGCAAGTAAAGTTATTTATTGTTGCTACTATCCGCCTGAGTCAGTCAACAAACCGATGAAAAGGCAGCCAGCAAACGAGGCGTCCGCCAAGCTTCAAATGCTGTGCGCTAAACTGCAGAAGATCCATGTACAGATGCTGGAGGGAATAATGCGAGGTGGAGGGATAATGCGCCATGTCCGCGGAGCGTGTGTTTTGCTTGGCATTCGCCTTGTTCTCCACCTTCTCCGTGGCCTCCCTGATGCCATAAGGAGCTGCCAATAAAACTTGCTTGAGAAATCAATAATTCATTGTTTTCTAAAGCGGCTTACGATCGGTAATAATGCTGTCGAAGCGCAGGTTCTTGTGCCACAGTGGACAAGAGAAGTCGGCGACCAGCACGTCCATGTAGCGCTCCGCACAGCCGTATTGCTGCAGATTGGCCCTGATGCTCTCGTCCTGCTCGCGAACCTTTTGTGTGATGCGACTGGGGCGACAACGTGCGTGCAGCATCATGAAATCAATGTCTGCACCCAGCACATAGCCACCGAACTTCGCGGCACTCACCAGCAAGGAGCCGGTGCCCACAAAGGGATCGAAGACCAAGTCACCGTCGCGGACCATCGCCTGGTTGGCCATCAACAGGCTGAGCTGGGCATCCATGCTGGTGTTGCCAATGAATTTGCGCTGCTTCAGCGACAGCGCTTTGATCAGATGTCGTTGTCCCTGAGCCAACACGCGACCGAACACCAGATCTTCAGGTGCAGAAGGCACATCGGTGGGATCCAAGCCCCAGAACTCCAGATACCACCATTCCACCTGAGGATCTTTCAGGTTGACAGCGCCTTGCAGCGGCAAATAGTCCATGTCCTCGATTTTGTCAACCTTTTCGCGCTGAGTAAAGTGTTTATTGTACGTCTCCACAGTCACCTTAAAGCTCTGCGCATTAAAATACTGCGAGAGCGCTCCACGATCTTGTTCCACTTGCGCCTTTAGCCTCTGGTGGAATTCCGGGACTGTGTTGGCGTGTGAATGCAGCTCGATAATAGAGCGTAATGCCACCGATCGGGAAGCATACTTCAGAGCTGTCTCATCGTTGGGAAACTCCACCAACCAAAAGGGTTTCTAAAAATAAATATATATTATTTTTTGTTGATCGCAGTAGTCGCTTTGGCTACCAAGCGATTGTCGGAAAAATGCCGAAACTCCAGGCCGAACAGCTTGACGATTGATTCAAATTCAGCCACACGAAAGTCGACATGCTCTTGTGCAAACCAAAGCACATATTTCTTCCAAAACTTTGTCATTTTCCAAATTGTTCAGAAAACTTATTTGGAGCATGTGCTGCTGTTGTTATTGTTTACTTCGTGCATGCATTGAAACTATCGATACCTCATAAATTGTCTGCTGCAGCTGTTTGGTATATGAAAAATACCGCACTCGTAGGCAAGCAAAATTTAAGTATGTTTGAAAATGCAAAGCGCGATTGTATTTATTTTCTTAGTATTAATTTTCAATTTAAAAATGATCAGTTTGCAGCATTTAAATAACATTTTCGACGACTAATTCAAAAGTGGCGCCTTTATATATGCATAGCTGCCACTAGTGTGACCAGGCAGGTATATTGTCCACGAAACAAGTATATTTGGCAATTGCAGCTGCGGTCACACTGTAATCGACACGGCCTTTCGCATTAATTTCTGAGGCGCACACGTAGGCGAGCCGAAGATTTTAATAAATTTTCTGCTGCAGCAAGCTTTCTAGCTGCACAATCATTGTAAAAAACAACAGTTAAGTGGCCAGTGCATAAAATTGTTATCAAGTGAAAATGGCGCGTTACACGCAACGTCCGGAAAATGCGCTCAAACGAGCCAATGGTGAGTGTAGTGAAAAATTTTCTTTCAGTCCATGCGGCTGCGAATGAGCTGAGCAAAGTGAAATGTCAAAAGTGCCATTCGCCCCGGTCCGCACAATGATTTGTTACTGCGCGCTGCGAATAACCCGTTTACCTCACACCCTCCTTGCTGTTGTTGTTTTGCAGAGTTTATTGAGGTGGGCAAACCGCTGCGTGCGTTGGACACGTTGCAGGAGGTGTTCCGGAACAAGCGCTGGAACTATGCCTACTCGGAGACGGTCATCGAGCCGCTCATGTTCAAGTACTTGTACTTGTGCGTGGAGCTCAAGAAGTCCCATATCGCCAAGGAGGGACTCTTCCAGTACCGCAACATGTTCCAGCTGGTGAATGTGAACTCCCTGGAGAATGTGATTCGCGGCTACTTGAAGATGGCTGAGGAGCACACCGAGGCTGCGCAAGCCCAATCCTCGGCTGCTGTCGCTGTGCTGGAGTTGGACGATCTGGACAACATTGCCACCCCAGAGAGCATTCTGATGAGCGCTGTCTGTGGCGAGGATGCCCAGGATCGGTCCGATCGCACCATTCTGCTGCCCTGGGTGAAGTTCTTGTGGGAATCTTATTGCCAGTGCCTGGAGCTGTTGCGCGTAAACACGCACTGCGAGGCCCTCTATCATGACATCGCTCGCATGGCCTTCCAGTTCTGCTTGAAGTACAATCGCAAGAGCGAGTTTCGTCGCCTGTGCGACAAGCTGCGTAAGCATCTCGAGGATATCTGCAAGAGCAGCAACCAAACCACTGGAGTGTCCATCAACAAGGTCGAGACGCAGCAGATGTGCTTGGACACCAGGCTGTATCTGCTCGACTCAGCCATTCAGATGGAGTTGTGGCAGGAGGCCTACAAGGCCATCGAGGACATTCATGGTCTGATGGCCATGTCCAAAAAGACGCCGGTTCCCAAAACTATGGCTAACTACTACCAGAAGTTGGCCATGGTCTTTAGCAAGGCCGGAAATCAGCTGTTCCATGCGGCTGCTTTATTGAAGCTCTTCCAGCTGACGCGCGAGCTCAAGAAGAACCTGACCAAGGACGATTTGCAGCGCATGGCCGCTCACGTCTTGCTTGCCACGCTCTCGATTCCTCTGCCCTCGGCGCATCCGGAATTCGATCGCTTCATCGAGGCAGACAAGAGTCCCCTGGAGAAGGCTCAAAAGCTGGCCGTCTTGTTGGGCTTGCCTCAGCCCCCAACTCGTGTCTCGCTCATTCGCGAAGTGGTAAGTATCAATTTCTAACTATATTTTTATACTTAGTCCTTACTATATGTTAGGAGTTTGCAATATAGTATTATAGATTATTGTGAATTAAAAATGCAATTAATACAACTTCTTCTCTTTGTCTCCAGGTGCGCTTGAATGTGCCTAATCTAGTGTCCGATGAGTTCCGCAACTTGTACAACTGGCTGGAGGTGGATTTCAACCCCCTGAACCTTTGCAAGCGCATCCAGTCCATCGTGGACACCATTGAGAGCGGCGAGACCGAGAATACGCTGCTCGCTCCCTACATTCAATCGCTAAAGGATGTCACCGTGATGCGTCTGATTCGTCAGATCTCGCAGGTCTACGAGAGCATTGAGTTCAAGCGTCTGCTGGAGCTGGCGCCTTTCTGCAACATCTTTGAGCTGGAGAAGCTGCTGGTGGAGTCCGTGCGTCACAATGACATGCAGATACGCATCGATCATCAGCGCAACAGCATTTTCTTTGGTACCGATCTGACCGAGAGTCAGCGCGAATATCGCCCAGATGGACCCTCTTTGCAGTCGATGCCCTCGGAGCAGATTCGCTCGCAACTCGTCAACATGTCCACGGTGTTGACTAGAGCCGTTTCGATTGTCTATCCCAATCGGGAGCGCGATCAACGCGCCAAGCTGCGAACGCAGATGGTGCATCATTACCATGAGATTAAGGATCGCGAGCATCAGCGCATTTTGCAACGCCAGAAGATCATCGAGGACCGCAAGGAGTTCATCGAGAAGCAGAACAACGCACGCGAGGAAGAGGAGGCGCGTCGCCACGAGGAAGAGTCGCGCAAGGCGAAGCTTGCCGAGCAGAAGCGTCTCGAGCAGGAGCAGGAGGAGCGTGAACGTAAGCGTCACGAGAACGAGATTCAAGCCATCAAGGAGAAGAGCTTGAAGGAGAAGGTGCAGCAAATCTCGCAGACAGCGCACGGAAAGAAGATGCTGTCCAAGCTGGACGAGGAAGGCATCAAGAAGCTCGACGCCGAGCAGATTGCGATGCGCGAAAGCGAAGAGTTGCAGCGCGAGCGCAAGGAGCTGCAGTCGAAGCTCAAGTCGCAGGAGAAGAAGATCGATTACTTTGAGCGTGCCAAGCGCCAGGAGGAAATCCCGCTCTTCGAGAAGTATCTGGCCGAGAAGCATGCCAAGGACAAGGAGTTCTGGGAGGCTACCGAGGCCACACGCATCGAGACGGCGATTGCCGATCGCAAGGACGCTGTGCTGCAGCAGGATCGCCTCAAGCGCATGTATCCCGATCGCGATGAGTATCTCGATGCGCTCAAGAAGGAGCGTGCTTCGCTCTACGTGGACAAGCTGAAGAAGTTCGACATTGCACTCGCCGAGGAGCGCAAGAAGCGTCTCGCCGATCGCATTGTGCGTCGTCGCGAGGAGCGCCGTCTGGCCTTCCTGCGCGCCAAGGAGGAAGAGCGCTTCCGCAAGGAGGAGGAGATCCGTCATGCACGCGAGGCTGAGGAGCGCGCGGCCGCCGAAGCGCGTCGCCTGGAACGCGAAGCCGAAGACGAGAAACGTCGCCAGCAGTACGAGAAGCAGCGCGCCAAGGAGGAGGAGGCCGAGCGCAAGATTCAGGAGGATCGTGATCGTCTGGCCCGCGAAGTGGCCGTCGAGCGTGAGCGCAGCGAGAAGGAGCGCGATACCTGGCGTCCACGTGGTGGCGATCGTCCCGAACGTCCTGCAGCTGCTGCCGGCGGTGCTGGCGAATGGCGTCGCAATGCTCCGCCTACCGATCGTAATGAACGCAGCGATCGTGATCGCAATGATCGTGATCGCGGTGAACGCAACGATCGTGATCGTGGTGAGCGCAACGATCGTGATCGCGGTGAGCGCAACGATCGTGATCGCGGTGAGCGCATGGAACGCAGCGATCGTAATCGCAACGATCGCGAGCGTGGCGAGCGCAAGGACAATGAAGGCGGTGCCGACTCCTCGTGGCGTGTGCATCGCGAACCCGATGCGCAACGGTCAGCTGGTGCCGATCGTGGCGAACGTGGCGCTCCTCCTGCCGGAGGCCGCGACGACAAGTGGCGTCGTGGTGGCGACCGTGATCGTGGAGGTGATCGTGACCGTGAGCGTGGTGACCGCGAGCGTCTTGGTGGCGATCGCGATCGTGACTCTTTCCGCCGCAACGACGGACCACGTCGTGATGATCGTGACGATCGTGGTGGCGGCTTCCGTCGCAACGATGATCAGGCACGTGACACAGGCAGCAACTGGCGCGATGCCCCCCGCCAAAGCGATCGTGACAATCGCGACAATCGTCGTCCAGCTGGTGGCGAGCGTCGCGATAATCGCGACGGACGAGACAATCGCGACAACCGCGGTGCTGGACCCAAGGAAGGCGGTGGCGGCGGCGGTGGTGGTGGTGGCGGCAATTGGCGCACAGCACCTTCGCCTCGTGACGAGAAACCCGCTCCCAAGCGCGAACAGCCACAGGACAAGGGTGAGTCCACAAAAGTCTACATACATCTCTTGAAACTTACTAACGTTTCGCTTTATTTGGTACAGAAAACAAGGCCGCCGATGATGGTGAATGGACTAGCGTTAAGCGGCGTTAAATATTTATCTCTCTTCCGCATTGTCTAATTAATATACATACAACAAACACAGCAAATGTAACCGTACCCTCTTTTTTATATATACACATATACATAATGTATTGTACTTGATCCGTAATATGTGCTAAACCGCTCGCTCTAATGTAATTTGCTTGGCAACATTTTTACAAATTGATCACAATCGCAACTCAGCGGCTAATTCAACATATTATATTCAAACAGCCTAACTTCGCCTCGGATTGCTGAAGTTGGTTGAATAATTAAAGTACATACAAATAAAACTGTTTACCACAAATAGTAAATTTCATGCTGTTTAATTTTAGACGTTTCAGAACAAAATTTCAGTTTTAAAAATGTCGCCAAGAGCAATTGATATTGGTGTTTGGACAGCGCAATATTAATTTATCGATTGCGCATTCGACTGTTCATCTTCTTACATTCTGTAAAGTTGACTGTTGTTAACAGATGCAATGGTATATATAACGGTAAGAAAATTATAAAAGTCTAGTTGACGATTACACTCTACAACAAATGTTACAAAACTGTTAATAGCAAGCAGCATTTTGACATCTTTGATATTGTGAATATCTATAAATCTATTTTAAATGGTGACATCGCAAATGGAATATATTATATTCTTTGGTATAAAACTATTGTAGTTTCAAAGTGCTTAATCTGGCAATAACTACTCCATTTCATATAAAAACAAATATTGTTTCTTCAGGAAAAAATATTCTTGACTTAGTGTAGATATTTTAAAACACACTCAAATAAAAAGATGTTTAAAATTACCCGCCTGTTAATATGCGTTATGAAAATGTTGTGCAATATCTATGATAGTGTGACCAGGTTGAAATTCATGCGGCTTCTGCGTAATAGTATATCGCAACGGGGTTAAAACGAATATTTAGGAAATATTGCTTGTGGTCACACCACCACATGAAATAGTAAATAAGTTTGTTGCCCGCGGTTCGCGTCCACGTGAACACATACAATTCAGCAATGTGATTCATAAAATTATTAGATAAAAATCCTATTAAATCTGTGTGGTGTTTGCCGAAAATCCAATTAAGATTCCAATACCAAAATAAACAACTTGAACGCGTTATCATTAAACATTTGAATAGCTAATAAATATTGTGTGCGTTGGCGTTGTAGACGCGGCGCTCAACATGTGAGGTTAAAGCAGACAAACATACGACTAACAATTAATAACCATTTCAAACAGTGACTAAAGTAATAAACAATAAAAGCCAAGTGTAGAGCTGAGCGCTCTTTTAAGGTAATGTCCCTTTTTTGTGTAAATCATAGACAGGTGCTCCTCCCGCCTCTCGCCAGCAAAGTGCGTTTGATATACGAGCTGTTAAAAAAAAAAAAAAATTCGCATGAATCCGAAGCGATGTCGTCCCCTTAAATTTATCAAGAAAACGGCTTTCTAAACAAATCGGCGTATAAGTGTATGTGTGTGAAATGTGATAGGAGACTTTAAAAGAAAAGAAAAGAAAAAAGAGGAGATTGTTATTAAGCATTAGCACACACACATGTTTAGTTAAAAGCACATGGTGCGGCGGCGGCACAAACACACACGTGGTCGCCCTGTCGGTGTTTCTATGCGTGCGAGTGTGTCTACATGTGTGTGCGTGTGCGCAAGCATGGCTGTGTATGTGTATTTGTTAGGTGTTTGTTGTTATTGTTTGCTGCTGACGACTACTGTTTAAAACTGATGTCAAAGAGTCACACAGCAAAGTATTTAAATCATTAAACAATACAAAATATTCGGCATTTAAATTGTTCGGCTATTATAGCGGCATGCGGCATGGCGAAAAAAAAACAACAGCATGTTGCTGCGTGTGTAGAAAACGTGCCACGCTGGTTTTTGCCGTTTCCCTTTTGCGCGAGCATTCGGCGCTGCATTTTTGGCGTTGCCAACTTGTTGACTGCTGTGCTGCGCGCCACTTTGCAAATGTTATCGATTTTTAAATTGAGTGCACGTGGAATTTAAACACGAAAATATCGTATTTTTGAATTGCAATTAAATTGTAATTTTAATGGTATTTGCTTTGTTTCTTTAGACGTCGCTCACGTCGTGGCTCCAGCATTTGGTTCTTATTATGCATTTGCTCTACTATTTGCTGACGATTCGCATCCAATTCCTCCAGCTGTGCCTCCACTACATCTGACACGCCCGGCACCAGCAGCTTGCAACGACTTATAAGCACGTTGTGGGCTTCCAATTCGGCAAGCTGCGCTGCCAACTGATCGTTGGTGCCGGTGAGCACAAAGTAGCCCGTGTTCCCAATCACCTTGACCGGAGCTGGCGTCGACCCCAGGTTCTCTATGGCATGAAGAAAGTTTTCACGGCTCGTAGTGACTTGCTGTGGCGGCTTGATTGCCGCCTTGGACGACTCTTGATCGCTGACAGCTTCAGACAAACTGGAAGATGACAATTTGTTGGGTTTCATTGGCAGCTTGCAGTTTTGAGCAGTTGCAAGCGGAACTGGCTGCTGCCCAAACTGTTTGATGCGCTTGATCATGCCGCGTGCAAGCTGCTTCTCCTTCTTCTCCAGCAGCTGCAGAATGTGTCGCCTGGATTCCAAGGATGGCAGCAGCTTGCACTCCTCGCTTTCCACCTCGCTGTCTTGCTTCGAGTGCTTGTTGCACTTAAGTTTATCATTGATAGGTTTCCTGTCCGGCAACAGTTGACTTAGCACAACTTTGCAAAACTCACAGCTGCACGGGCAACATTTGTTGGGAGCTCGATCGAGCGCCTTTTTGATGGTCTCATCCAGACTGTTGTATGCTAATGTTCTTGGTTCGGCAACTTTGCTGTCGTCTGATTCGTTCTGGCGGTTGTGGCAGAGTTTATTGTCGATAGCCAACACCTTGGATAACTTCTGAATTTTCTTTATGGTTGCAGCTGCTTTGCGTGTCAATGTTTTGCTGAAAGAGCCTTGTTCCTTGAGGGGTCCTGGCGGTGTGGCGACCTTTGTTTCGTTCACCTTGTCATCGAGTCGCTTCTCGTCCGCTACTGCTTTCGCATTCTGATCGTTGACAATAATACGCACCGTTGTCTTGCCTTCAGTCTCCACCACGTCCACAGTTTGGTTCTTTGACTGCTCTGCATTGTTGTGCAGCGCGCAATTTGTTGGCTGCACAGCGGTTGGCACCTTTGGGACTGTTGCCACATTGTTGCAGGACGACTCGCTGGGAATAACGATTGCCTCTTGTTTTTTTAGCTTGGCCTCGGCTGCTTTGCGCTGGCGTCGCGTGATAACTTTTTTGGGCATTGTTTTCATCTTGAAAAAGCAGTCAATAAAATTGTGGAGCAAGTTGTAAGGCTTTATTAAATGTTTTCACCAAAAACTCGATGCCTGCTTTAATGTTTTAATTATTTAAAGCCCACTTGTACGTCAATAAAATTTTGGAACAATGTGTAAGGCTTTAGTAAATGTTTTCACCAAAAACTCATAGCCTGCTTTGATGTTTTAATTATTTAAAGCTCACTTGTACTTCAAATTAAGTAACGGCTTTTATATTTAGCGTTCAGCCTGACATTCCGGTGTTTTTATGGATTATTTATTCGTGAGGGATGGTATGGTTTTTATTTATATAGGTTGTAATAATATAACTAGGCAGTTCCATGATATTATAGAATTTCTCCATTGTTAAGGGTGTGCAGTTGGGGAGATATGGTTTAGACATAATGCACTTCAAGCAGTGCTTAGCGAAGACTCGAAACTGTTGTAGATAGTAATTAATATATGAACTATTAGTAATTAAATGTTTATTCTTACATTTATGTTATAGATTTATTGCACAAACTAATATAATTTCAAATGGATTCACGTATGCTGAATGTGTTTCACGAGGATCCCTTTGAGGGCAACTTTGTCAAGTATGATCCAGAGCCGAATTTCTGGTCAGCCAACGATGAGTAAGTCAACTGTTTGTCCCAAAATAAAATCATTAGTTACCCTTTTGCTTTCATTTGCAGTTTGCAGCTGACGGACACTTTGAATGGGATTCTGCCCATTGCGCCCACAGATGAATCGCTGCTCAGCCAAAAGGAGTCCGATGAGCAGCTCCAAAACAGCAAGAACTTAGTAAGCTTTACCCTGCATACTGTTGTGAACTGTGAATTTAATTTACTTCTTTCGATTACAGCTCATCTACAGCGACTTTGTGGATCAGCAGCTGAGCGATGATGCCAATGGACTGAACGGTCAGGTCTACAGACAGATCACAGAGAGCGAGGTCGAGGCTGCCTACCAGCAACAGCGTCAGCTGAGCGCCTTGATTGACTCGGATGAGGATGACGATGATGATGTGGCTGGAGATGATGCACGCAGTCACTGCAGCAATTCCACGTTTCGCACTCGCACCGACAGCTCTTCGATTGGCGATTATGAATCGCACTCGAGTGACTACGATGATGATGTGCTGGATGCGGCACCCGTTGATGATGATGAACGTCTGCTGACAGCGGATATGTTTGCCATGCAGGAGGAGCGCAAGCAGCGCACTTTGAGCACGAACACAATTGGCTCGGAGGCGGATGCTTTGGGACTGAACATCGACGTTAACAACTTTGATTTGGCCGACTTTATCACCAAGGATGACTTCACCGAAAACCTGAACGCGCTGCGCGCTAAGCAAGCGGTGAAAACAATGAAAACTGTGGCACCAACACCAGTTGCAGCTCCATTGGCTGCCGCTATACCAATTGCAGCGCCAGCCAAAGCCAAACCAAGAACACCAACAGTCGCAGCTGTGCAACCGAACGCAGCGCTGCCAAAGCCTGTGATTATTTCATCCAAGAGTCGCGACTCTGATTACGACTCCGATTCCATTATTGATGTGGAGACGGTCGATGTCATCGATGGGGATGAATCGTTGTGGGAGGCCAAGCAACAACCGGCGCAAGAAGACGCTGTTGTTGTTGCCGCAGACGACTTGTGCTATGTGGACAATGTGAAGGCGGATCCGTCGTGGTGTCCCAAGCAGCCCAAACAGCGGCTGGTCTCTGCCGAGGTGAGTAACAAGAGTTGGCACAATGTGAAGCGTGTTTTTCATTCTTCAACTTGCGTCTTCACCTAGCACAAGGCAGCAACAAGTCAAGCGGCAGCCAAGACAGCATCGGCGACTGCGACAGCGATAGAAGCGCCAACAACTACAGCGAAGCCAAAGGCCAGCAACAACATTTGCCTGGTGCCCAACAAGAAGCAGTGCGACTTTCTCAAGCGCAAAGTGGGCGCCAAGGCGGTGGCGGGCGGCGGCGCAACGACGAGCGGCAAAGCGAAGGCAGCGACGGCAAAGAAAATGCAAGAAGCTAACAAGAGCATAGCTGCAACAGTTGGTGGCAAGCAGCTCATCAGCACGGGACTCGGATTGGGCGGCAAGAACCTGGCGCTGCTGAAGCATGAACGCGACGCGGCTGTGGCAGCAATTGCAGCACCTTCTGTTTCAACAACGCCTGCGCCCAAGCGCAAACTCAATCTGGAAGAGTACAAGCAGCGCAAGAGCGGCGTTGTAAGCACAAAACAGCAGACAAGCTTGCCGGCCAAGCAGCCCAAGCTGGAGGCCAGCAAAGCGCTGTTGCCGCCAGCGCCAGCACAGAAGACGCAGCCATCGCCACAAAAGGCCGCCATTAGCAGCATTGTCCACAGTCTGAAGTGCGCAACGAACGAGGCAGCAGCGCCGCCCACCGATCCCATCACGGTAGCCAAGAACAAAGTGCTGCGCATGCTGGAGATGAAGCGTGCGCAGCAGCTGAAAATAATCGATTCGCGTGTATCGGCGAAGGTGCCGCGCGTCACAAAGTTGCCGCCGCTGAAGGACATTGTCAAGGATACGTACTGCATGGAGACTGAGCCAGAGCTGGATGTAGCAGCAACTGCGGCAAACAGCAAACTGAACGCTGACTATGAGGAGATCATTATTGTGTCAGCCAGCTGCAACACAGACATTACGATACCGCCGCATCAGGCGAGCGTTGCGCTGCGGGACAACAAGACAACGACGCCCTCGTCGCGTTCGCTGCTCAAGTCCTCAGTGCTGCTGTACAACATGTCGCACAGCAGCGAGGCGGGCAGCAAGAACATGACAAACTCGCTGATTGCCAGCATACAGAGCGAGGTTGTGAGACAAACGAATTGCGTGGCACTCGAAGCGGAGCCAACAACAACAGCAGAAGGTGCCCAAGCAAAGGACAAGAATGCACAGCATGGCGAGGATAAGGTCATCATGCATCTGGCCAAGAATCGTGTGCGCAAGCGCATGGTCTCCATGGGCACGCAGACAGATTTGCAAGCCGAATTTCCGCTGCTCACGCTGCCCACAGCGCGTCAGTCGCGCGAACGCACGCGACGCAGCTATCGCAAGCGAGGCAACTCAAGTGGCAGCAGCTCCTCATCCGACTCAAGCTGCAGCAGCATGGCCTCGTATCGCTCGCGCTCCAATTCCAATTCAACCGAGCGGCTGCGTCACTCGGATGCCACGGCTGCCTGCAGCGTGGGCAGCATTAACGGCGGCGGCGGCGGTTACTCGTCGCGCAGCACACGGCGTCATCGCAGCTCTGTGAGCTCCTCCTCCTACTCGGAATCGGGCAAATACGAACGCCGGCAACGTCAGCGTCGCACCAGCTACAACAAGCGTCGCTCGAAAAATCTGACGCGCGACAATTGCTCCACCTCGGCGTCAGAGTTCAGTGATCGCGAGCGCAGTCGCAGTCGCAGCCCCTTGCGACGCTCGCGTTCGCGTTCCCCAACTGTTAGCAATAGCAATAACAATCGACGCGGTTACGTGGACCGCAATGTGTCGCAGCCAGCGGTGGAGGAGCGTCGCATTGTCTACGTGGGACGCATCGAGCAGGAGACCACCAAGGAGATGCTGCGTCGCAAATTCCTCAACTACGGCAGCATCAAACAAATAACTATACACTACAAGGAGAATGGGTAAGTTGGCAGTAACACTTGACTGCAGCAGTGGCAGAAATTAATTTCAATTTAATTTACAGCATGAAGTATGGCTTCGTGACCTTCGAACGTGCGCAGGACGCATTCACAGCCATCGACACGAGTCCGCGGGACGCGCAAATCAACATGTATGACATCAGCTTCGGAGGCAGACGCGCCTTCTGTCGCGCTTCCTACGCCGACTTGGGTGAGTCTCTTTTTAAACCATCCTAATAATAGACAATAACAATATTCTCTTTAATTTTGCAGACAATGCCGGAATCAACAATTATCATTCGTACGTGTTTCCCAAGGCAGCGCCGGCTGCGGCGCCGCAGGAGGATTCATTTGAGGCGCTGCTGTTGAAAGTGAAGGCGAAAATGAATGCAGGCAAGCCTGCAACTGCAACAGCGGGGGAAGCAGCAGCAGCAGCAGCAACAACCAGCAACAACCAAACAGCAGCAGGCGACAACAATAATCCGGCCGGTGGTCAAATTTGACATCCTTACCGCAGTCCAGCTAATTGCTGTATTTCTATATTTATGATTTGCCAACGGAATTTTGAGTTTATGCCAAGAATCGCAACAACAAGAACACTTTTTTATACGTAGCACATAAATAGACATTTAGACCATGAAGTTTCTAACCGTTCAACCGAAAGCCTGATTATCTTTTTATAACGTTTTCATAATTTATTACCTATTATCTATATAAATAGTTGACAATAGCATTTGAAGAAAATCGACAAAACACCGAATTGAATTAACCACAAATCCAACACACAAATACAAAGTAGAAATACATCAAGAAACAAAGAAACATTTATGGAAATTAACAAATGAAATTGTGATAAAAGCGTAATGCATACAAAGTCATTGATTATTGCATGTAAGTTAGAAGTCACGAAGAAGAAGTTGTAAGAATTGTAGAAACAAACAAAACAAAACAAAACAAAAAAGTAAACGTTGATGCAACAACACTGAAGTTTATAGCCATAACGTAACAACCGAAGCAGAGGCACAGGTAAAGGCAGAAGCAGGGGCAAGAAACAGAAGCAGAGACAGCGACATAGACAGACAGACAAATAGCAACAAATTACTACTGTGTAACAAGAACTATTAATGAATTAATGAAATATCCATGCACCATCTATACGAAATATATAAATAATATATATATGTTATGTATTATCTGTATAGTGTACTATATAGAAAGAGGGCAAAGGCACGCGCATGCTGCATGCGACGGTCACAAATTAAACTGTTGATAACTAAACTTTGATATTAGTTTGTAAAATGTACGTACATAATGTAATTTTAATTTACTGCATATGATTTAATTTTTGTATAGCAACCAACCACCAATCAATCAATCAACCTATCTATCAACCAATCAATCAACCAAACATCAATTAGCCATCGCGTTTAATTATCAAACTATGTAAAACAATAGCAACCCCATCAATTTCAAATTATAATTTAGTTTCATTCGCTTTATGGACTTTTCAAAAATTAATTAAGGGGAGCTCATGTCAGCTCTTTACTACTTACTATCGTATATACATTAAATTGAATCCTTCCTCAGCTTTATGCCAGTTCATAAATTAAATGCTCCCTTCGTTTATTTAGGTAATTGCAAAAAAAAAACTCCTAAGCAAAAGCAATTTCTGTTAAACATTAAGCAAAACTCTTTAAAAAAGTTGAAAAACTATTTTCATCATATTATAACATAGCCTGATAGCTATGGCTACACAATTGTTTTAAGTTTTTGTACTGCTCTTTGGATAATTTAATAAATGCGCTAGTTTCAGCAAATTGAAATAAATACTCTGTGACTTTTATTTTGTTGCGAATAGGTTAAACAATGTCGACGACATCCACTTCGAGCGACTGCGTAACATGATAATATTTAGCAATTTAACTTGTATAAATTCCGAACACGTTTCTCGTTGTCGTCGTCGTCGTCGACGTTCTGGACGTTGTCGTTTGGCCTGTTGCTTATTCTTATGCAAATATTCGCAACGTTTTTGTATGTTTATCTTCTTTTTTTCTTGTCGTCAACGGCAGAAAGTGGATTTGTTATAAATTTTAAATAAATTGGCAAATTTGATATCCAACTGATATGAAGCTTACACGTGTGTTTTCATTGTCAAGAATATAATAAACTTGATAACGTAAAGTGGAATGTTGTAAGAGCGGCGCAAAATTTAAATTTACTACATTTGGCGTTCAAGTGATGAAATAAATTGTGAGTATTAGTTATTGAACGTGAGTAATGATTATTTGTACTTGTATATATATTTTTGTAATAATAAAATCACTGAATTGGCATCGACAACGAGTAATTCTTTTTGGACATAAATATTCAATGAAAAATGTTGATTAATTAATTTTATAATTAATTCTGAAAATATCTTTTGAAAAAAGGTAATAAAATGTGAACATAATAAAATAAATAATACTCACTACCCAATTGAATATACTCTATCAAAACAATAATTGACAATATAGTAAAGTATGTAAGGCTCGTTAGTGGGAAAAATGGAGTTAATCAATCTTAGAGATCTGCTCGATTACGGCGACAACTTGGGACAGATGGAATTGATTTCTTAGAATTAAATACATACGGCATATTACGTATACGCAAGCACACACCCACACACCTACACACAACACACACTCTCAAACTCAAATCATATTTTATGTTATAGATGTTATTATGGCTGTAGTTCTCTTGTGGTACTCTTCTCCTTGACTGGTCACCTGCTGTGGGCTATTTGGCGATTTGTGACGCTGTTTGCCATGTGTTCTGTGTTCTGTGTGTTGTGTTGTGCTGTGTTGTGTGTGTGCGATGTGGCTTGTGGCATGCAGCATGTTGCGTGGCGTGTAGCGTGCAGCGGGCGGACGTACAGAGCTTTACTTTTCGCATGAAAAAGCAAATCATTTACCTTGCGTTGTGAATGAGGACACATGCATAAGGAGTTCGCTTGGCTTCGCCGCTGGCTTTGGCCTTTCAACGAATTTGCTCGCCACGCGTTGCGTTGGGTGGGATTTAAAGGGAAATGCAGCTCACGCTCACGTCTTTAAAACAGGAACGACTGGAGAACTGAAATGTGAGCAACATAAATATTAATACACTCAGCTCAAGTTTCCGTCTTTATATATAGATATGATTGCTAGATATATATAATTCGCTTTGAAGTCGCAATGAGTTTTTCTTCTACTCGGTTGAATTTAAAATGGCTTTTGCACAGTGCCATAAATATTTAGAACCAGGCCAAATCAATGGCAGCAGAGTGCATTAACTTGGCTAATGCGACAAAATTTCCAGCATTAATTTCATTATAAATGATTTGCTTTATGCAGATAGAAGCTGATTATATTGATACGAGTAGCAATCATAATATACATACTTACTCAACAGCGCCACTTCAGATCTTTCATTCAATTTGCCTAGCGATTCATTCACATTCGCATTCGCTTTGCCAATAGAAGAAGTCAGTGAGTGGGCGTGGAGAGTTGGATTGAAAGTCGAGTCGGTCTCAGCCAAAATCGATAAAAAATCATATTCAGTCGACCAAAAGATACATCAGCAGAATGGCAATGGCGCCAGAGTCAGCGTCGCCCATTTGCATATTTAATTTGAAATGTCAAAGAAATCGCAGCGCGTTTAGTCCCTAGACTAAATTATAGCACGCTCCTTGGAACAATCAGTACTTCAATTTATACAGGTGAATTCCAGTAAGAATACTTTAATTAAAATTAATTTCACAGCTAAAGCGCAATGAGTTGCCGTCCTCCTCTTCCCTCGCTTCCTTTGGAGGATGTGCTCACGTGAGCGTGCGTTCCTTGAACTCGACATTGGCAACGGCAACGGCAACGACAACGACAGCCAACGAAGTGCACAAGATGTGACTTCAGGCCCCTCCAACACACACACGCTGCTTCCTTTTCATCTCGCTCGGCAATTGTTGTCGCATCTCAACCTCAGCCTCAGCCTCTCGTGTCTGTCTTCCTTTGTCTTTGTGGCACAAAAATACCTAATGAACGCATTGAGAGCAGCTGCGATTTTGCTTGACTTTCACAGTTGACAGTTCACTGCGTTCTCCACGCGCAACCGAAATTCAACGAAACCCAATAAAAGAATTATAATTCATCGTAGCGCTCAAAAGTATGCTACACTAATTTTTCGCTGATTGGCCTGGAATGAAAAATGCAAAAGAAGAAAACCTAACAAAAATAATGCCAAGAAGAAGTTAATTTAATTAGTACTAGTTTGAAATAGTATACACATTAAATTTGTCACAGCAAGGTCATAGAACACTAAACAAATTATTTATGTAGAAAATAAAATAAAAGTAGAAGAGGAACAGCCAGAAGTGAGTTTAGTCTATATTTACTTTATTGCTAGTTTGATGTCTTCTACTTTTGCAGGAAATGCGCATCAACGTATTATCATATTGAGCCGGTTTCTACCTTTGACTAAACATCAAAGGCTTAAGGATCTCAGCTGTAATGATGTCGCCCTATTTGCTTCTGATTGGCCCGACAATGCTTCCGCTCTATGCAAAGCCAAACACACACACGCACACACATTTGCGTGTATTCAAATGCAAGGATTGAAAAGCCTCTACGAGCACTGTGGCCAATAACGTATACGCCATGTCAGCCCAACAGTCGTTAGGCACGGCTTCTGCCTGCTGCCCTGCTGCCCTGCTTTGTGTGTGTGTGTGGAAGGATGGCTTTGTAAGCTCTTTTTCGTCAGCGGATTGCTTTTGATATGTCCTGTCAGAGTTGTGTGGTGAGTGTTCATGTATCGTGTGTTATTATTGTCAGCTTTTAAGCACGCCCAGTCAACAAATAACGCAGCAAGAAAACAACAAACAAAACGAAATGCTACAGCGTCAACAAAAGACTCAAAAAAATGGGTGTGAACGAATAAATATCACTCTGTAAATATTAAGCTTCACTGGTTGCCTTTTATTAAAACCCTTTAATACGCTATTTATCTAAATATGCAGTTAATTATTCTACAGCGAAATTAACTTAAATACCCAAGATATTTAAGTAATTTGTAATTTGTCCACAGTTAATAGTTGACTGCCATTTTGGAGTAAACAAACAAACTGTCGCCCCCTTGAAAGTAAACAAATTAAATTGATTGCTTTTATTATGCTGGCCATAAATATTTAAATATGTTTTTTTTTTCATGGTTTATTTTAAAATTCAATAATGAAAAAGTAAATTAAATGAAAGCACCTTAGCAATAAATATTTAAATATGTCTATTTGTAGGGAAAAAAATGAATTTAATCTTTTTTATGTGCTTGCCAGCAATATTTGACTAACTTTGCTAAAATACCCACTTTAAAGGCTGCGTTGCAAGGGGTATCTGCAGGTAGCTAATGTTGATTATGAACGCCGTGATGATGATGACAGTAGATTACACAGCACAGACAATTCAGGTTAAAGGCTTCGAGGTGCGCAGTGTGGGGCAAAAACCTTTTTGGCTTGCCATTAAATAGGGCGTGTCGACTTTAACGCTATTTGCTTCGATTACAACTAATGACAGAGCGCGTCAATTATCAAAACAAATAATCAGACAGCAGCGGCACATGGCTTGCGGGGGCATCGATAGTGTCAGCGTGACGTGCAACACGTGGCATGCCTCCTGCCATCAAATCGCACATGTCGCACACAAGGTGTCACATTTTAATGTGCCCCCTTTTCCATTGTGCCGTGGAAAAGTCTGTTGCAATCCTGGCACACACAATGGCCAGTGCAAAACAAGTTAATTGCAATCGCAAACAATGCGTTTAAGCAGTGCAAACATCAGAGTTGCTCATACGCCCCGTCGGCCCAGCGCCAAGGTAAGTGATTGAGTTTCCAACCAGTTTAAATCGCATTTACTTTAAACACTACTCGAATTACTGCAACACTTATGCAAACTGTATTTAAGTTTAAGCTCCGCTGCAATTGTTCACTTGAACATTGAGATTAACTACACGACGAGAAAAGCAAAAAGGTACATTGGGAATTAAATTTGTGGTATTCAATTTTGATTCTAGAACTAATGTTTTCGCCTGATTCAAGCTTTTATTGTTGATAGTTTATTTTGTTGTTATTTGAATTTTCAGTATTTGCGCAGAATTCTAGTTCAATTTGAATAAAGCCTTTTATTTGTGAAGCCCGCCAAATGCCGTTTAATAAACAGCGCTGCTCAATTTGCATTATTTAAATACGAATTAAAAGCTTAAATTCTGGGTAGAAAACAATGCAGTTTATGGCATAGCTAAACAGAAATGCAAAGCTTCTCATTTAGTTTGTTTAAGAAGTTCACAATATGCTCAACCAAATGTTTTATTTGAACTATAATCTGGCAAAATACAAACAATAGCTTTCAATCAAAATACAATACTGATTTAATCAATATAAAATTGAATTTATGATGCGGGTATTCATAAAATAATCTTTAAGATTTAATTTTAAATACACATTGCTTTCAATACAAAATACAAAAGAATTTAAACATAATTTAATATCAATGTAACGCTTTAAGCAGAGCATTTCAAATGGTGCGCAATTCTTTACTGCTTGGATTATGAATATTTCATTTGGCACTTTTATTTTGATTATAAATTTAAGCCTTCAACCCTAAAAAAAAGGGCATAAATAATTGAACGATGTGTTGGCCAATTTAATGGCTGGGGCTGAGCAACAGTTATTTGATGATGATGTTTGGCCCCAAAACTAAAAGTGGGCCAAACAAATGAAAGTGCAACTTTCACAAGTGCTGCAAGCAGAAGCCTTTTCTTTAAAGCACAGAGAGAGGGGAGAGAAGGTTTCAGAAACTTGGTCATGCTGTAGGCACTTAAGAGTTTTCGCGGAACAGTTAAGAGTTGGCTAAAAGCGTGCGCGTTCCTTGTGTAAAACTGAGACGAGCGGCTGCTCATTGTTGATTCACGGAATTCCGTCTGCCCTCCCCTCAAGCCGCTCTTTGAGGCACGATGCCTGCGCCTGCGCCTCTGCCAGAGAGCTAAAACAATTTGGCAGCGTGCTAAGTGAATGTTGTCAGTGCGCTGCTGGCCATTCAACGTTGTGGTCCATTGTTGCTGCTCAGCAGCTGCGTCGTGTGAACTCACAAGCCTCAGAAAAGACGTCGCGAGTGAATGAATGACTGCGAGTGCGGGTGTGAGTGCGGATGTGAGTGCGAGAGTGAGTAGTGAGTGTGAGTAAGTGAGTGTGTCAGTCAGACACTGGCGCCAGCCAGAAATGTGCAAATAAATATCACTTACACACATAAACAAGTTTCATCGCCAGCTGCTGAGTGGAGAGGAGGATTCGAGACATCCTCAGAATCAGCGAACGGCAATCGAGCATCGACTGGCGCCGCATTGCATGTTAAAAAGGACTCAAATCCGACCGGACTCAACTGCGCGTATGTATCTGAGTATCTGACAGATACTGTCTGTCCATCTGGCCATCTCGGTTTACAGCTCCATTTGCATTGCCTGCAACAGACACACACACACACACAAGCTGTGGGGCAAACTTTAAAGTGTTCTGTGTTCTGCCATGTGCCGCAATTCAATTAAAGTCCCTCTCTTCAGTCTTGTGTCTTGTGCCTTCGGTCTGCGGCGGCAATCACTCAAAAAAGTGTTGAAAACCTGCCTGGCAACTTTCAGTGCGAACTAATTGAATTTGGCCATGCAGAAAAGGCGCTCAAAGAAATGAAATAATGATTTATGCAGATGCCGGAGGCGTCCCCAAAAAAAAGCAGATACTCTTAAAACAAAGCACCTGATTTAATACCCTGGCTAGTTAAGCGGGCAGGTGAGCAAAGCGAATTCAAATTGAGTTACAATTTCAATGGGGACGAGCAGGCATCCTTTTGCCCTGCCACATGTGGCAGGAGCAGTGGAATTTCAAAGCGCTTCGCATTAATCACGTTACTCGCATTAAAAGTTAGTCGAAAGTTGCCACGTTTAACTACTACACAAGAGACGCAGCAGCCACCACAAATCACACACAATCAGCCCAGATGACTGATATACCTTGCTCTGCTGCGTGTCTGTGCGTGGTATAAAAAGGTTCTAACTAAGTGTGCACACGTCTTTTGATTAATGGACGCCATTAGTTTAAGCTGCCGGCAAGTTTCGCACAACGAAATAAAACCAAAACCAAACACAGCAAATAGAAAGAGCAAAAACCAGCTAACAGCTAACAGCGAACAGCGAACAAAAAGTGTAGCCTGAAAACTCATTTCCCGTCATGCAAATCGGCTGTTGTGGTTTCGTTTGGTCTTTTCGCCTTTAAAAACAGGATATTATTCCATGATTTTTCTCTCCGTGCTCTAGCCTCCGCCTCCACTTAAAGCGACGGGGGAAATTAGCATTTAATGCAGATCTGGTTTTGGTCAAATAAGGCTTTGAAGTTCGCCTGGCCAGCTACCAAAAAAAAAATAAAGAAATGTTTTTGACAGTTTAATTATCAAGCCAAAAAGCAGCCGCTCTCTCTCTCTCTCTCTCTCTCTTTAGAGCTAGTTGTCTCGCTCTGCTGCCCCTTGTTGCCGTGTAACCAGTCCGAGACTGAAGAGATAAACAAACAGGACTCGAAGGCAGCTTTGTGTCAAAGCTCAGAGCTATGCAAATAGTTTGCTCAGCACCCAGCAAATTGCAGCAGGTCAAGACAATCGGTGGGCTTTGCTGTGGCACGTGACTTGCCTCATATTCATGCTCATTGAATTTGGAAGCGGCAAGGAACTTCGATTTGTTGATAGCGCACGTTGAAGTGCGGCTCGCGTTCGTGCCTCGAAATAAAAGACTGGGCAACAAGTTGGCCAAAACGGGCTTTAAGTTTTTGTTTCGATGAAACCAATTCGTAAATTGAAATTCAGCTGCGAGTTGTGGAATTCAACAACTTGAAAGGCAATAAATATATTCCCCACTTTATTTTGGGTCAAATATTTGGGCTTCAAATTACGGTCCATACGGTGCTCGTCTCGGCCACTAATCGCTTTAAGGCCATGTTGTTTTGGCCATTTCATTTGCATGGTTGCCATTTGACACCGCAATTAGCCAGCTTGTCACGTACACAACATGGCCGCCTAATGAGGGCCTCGACTCCATTCGGCCTCCTCGTGAATATCTTCATTATCTGCACTAAGCCTGATGTGAAACAGAGATTAGACTAGACGAAATTGGCAAGCACATTGCAGGCAGATTGCAGCTGCTTTTCTTTCTGGCTTGAGTCGCACTTTGCTTCAATTAGGCCACGTTATCAGCAGAGCAGCCGAAGAGCTTTGGACACGCCACCTGCTCTGAGTGTTTGAAAGCAAGTTGTCTGTGCTGTCATTTGCCGTTGTCAAAGTGCCAACTTTTCGGGGCATGCAAACAGCCAACGAGAGAGAGAGAGAGAGACGGCAATACTAAGATAGAGAGGGAAAGGGAGATGTGCAAACATTTACACAACTTTGTTGTCGCTCCTCAGCCTGGCAACACTTTAAACTTGTCTTGTCTTCTTATTGACTTTTCAGACTCTAGCTCGAGCATTTTCGGTTGCTCTTCATGCGAGTAAAGTGCTCGACAGTCGGCAGGAGGGTGCAGGGTGGAGGGGAAAGGGGAGCGACAGCGACAGACACAGCAGAGCGTTAATCTCATTGCCATATAGTTTGTTTACACTTTGCCTTTGCCGTTGCCTTTGCCTTCGAGTTGAGCTCTTGACTGTTGGCTCCAGAATCCACATAGATACAGAGAGCGAGTGAAGAGTGAAGAGTGAAGAGAGAGATTGGGAGAAGGCAGCTAGTATGACATCACGTTCAAGTGCTTTGTTATTTTATTTTAGTGCCAGCTCGTAGCTCGTGGCCAACAACAGACACAACAAGTTTTATTGCGAGTCGAGAGTTGAGTTCACATGGTCGACTTCTAGGATTCGTCGTTGCGTTGTCGTACATCATTAGAGCAGTGCATACATGACTTACAAATTGGCTGGGGGCGACAATTACACACTTCATTGGTTTGATGTGCCTGTGCACTTCATTACATTCTACATTCCATTCCGACTGCCCTCAGCCGCAGGGCAGCGGGGGCCACCGTGTCGTATGCGTAATGAAGAAAACATTCGACATATTCAATGGCACTCGGCAGCATTGCGAATGTTGTTGAGCCTGCTGCACAACAACTGCATAAATTTGCTTACAATTAAAGCTGCAAAAACCGAGCTGAGTGCACAAAAAATAAACGCACTTTGAATACACTCTTAGAAATTAAATAAAATGGAAGTAAATTGAATTAGAAGGACAAAATTTAAGCATTTCAATATACTATTTCAATCGAATATAATTCGACAATTTTCAACTTCTTATATACATTTTGGAAATGGAATAAATAACTAATTCAATTCGGAACTGTTACAACTATCATTTGCTATTATTAATTGAAGTTAACTTCAATTTCTTTAGTAAATGATTATTAAATTCAGATCATAACATTTTTTGTTAATTTTTAAAATGAAATTTAAATTTAATTAAATGTGCAACAATTTGTTTATTGGGGAATCAACTAAAATGAATAATATTAGTTTTCAAAGATCTTTTGAAGCAATTTATAGCTACTAACTGATATACCCCATTCGCCATGTCGTTCGCTGAAAGCGCATTTACAACGCTTTTTTAGCTGCCACTTCATGTTGCAGGTTGCACGCTACAATAGCTCGCTGGCTTTGTCTTATCCCTGTTTTTGTTGCTGACTTTTTTTGGTGGAGGAGGAGGCGAAATTGCATTTTTTGTAGTATACTTTTTTGCGCCTCGATTGTGTGTGCCACATAATGACAGACTGCGCACTCGCACTTGCAATTAAGAGCACTTTGGCTCCCTTTTCGCACGATGCAACAATGGCCGAAGGGATGTCTGCATGCAACAGTTTGTTACGAGTTGCAAGTTGCAAGTTGCCAGTGACAGGCGTCAGAAAAATAATGTTGAGAGCGATGTTGCGACATTGAAAGCAAATTGAAAGTGTTTCGCTCAACAGCTCGATCGATTTTCGCATCTAGATTAAGACGCTGTGCCACACAAGAGACACTCAACACACACACACACACACACGAGGACTACTCTGTTAAGTGGCAGGCGTACTTGGGCCGCACTTTATGTATGTGCATCTCATTATCAGCTTCCGCAATTAAGCTCGGCTGCCGGGGCGGAACGAGAGGCCCCGGCTATGTAAATGGCCGTAGAATGCTTGCGAGTGCTTGTTATTGGAGGTGCCTCGTGTGGTTGATAATGCAACAACAACAAGCCCGGAGCGCATGTAATCCCAGCAAGGATTAATTACCCCGACTGAGAATCCCACTCGGGTTTGAACACAACTCACTTTGCACTTCAATTAGCCAGAAGCTCTTAAGGCGGCCAGTTATGCAATTTAGTTGTATTTTATGCCACACAAAGCTCTGTTTAAAGTTCAACCAAATGTAGCTTAGCGCCTAATTGTCATTATTAAAATATTCGTAGTGTGCTCGGGTATTTGGCCATCTATCACATTTCTCGACCAAGTCAGCGTATTCAATATTAATGATTAAAACGCCATGAATAACAGAGCAGCCTCACAGCAATCAAGCGTAGTCGACTAGCACAAGCCCTGTAATTAAAGAAAAGTAATAAAAGTAGTAGCAGTAATAATAATAATAATAATCATAGTAATATTAATATGTGTTTAACTAGTCACTTTAATAAAATTAAATAAATAAATCATAATGAAATCTTGTAACATGCGACGTGATCATACCTTTTACTGCTCGAATACTCCTTGTTTACTGGGCGTATGGGGAACAACATTATTTGGCAGTCAGCTCGTTCGTCTTTTCAATTATGCATGTGAAAGTCTGCGGGCCTTGCGTGTTGGCTCCTCTGACCCTCTTCTCAGGCCTTTCTGCTTTCGCCCTCGCCCTCGCCTCCTGGATAACCTTGTGTCTGACCCTGACACTACCCACGCTTGTCAGCCATTTGGAACATCATTGTGGTCAATTTTGGTATCGAAGGCGAAGGCGAAGGCGTCAACAACAAGCGATAATTGTCTTTAACGACAGCGTAGATAACAACATCGCTGACAACTATTCGAGCGATAAATGCCACACAATGATGCATTGACATTGATTAATCTGAGACGAGAGATATAGCGACATGTGGGATCTGGCTCAAATCTGCCAGTAAATGCATTAAAACTGTCTGTTCGCCCGTCAGCATTTAGGCCATGGCCGAAAGCTGAGAAGAGCAGCGAAAACTTTTGTGTGGCCGCATTTACTTTTACGAGTATTATCAAACTCTTTATGGCTCTGCTGGTTACGAGTATTGTTGTTGCCGCTTGTTATTGTGGATTATTATTGCATATGTTGGCTGTGTGTTATGACATGTGTTACCCACTCACCGAACCTTTCTCTCCCCCCCCCCCCCTTTTGTGGCCATCGCTCGGAGATAACATAATAACAGCGCGCGGCCATAAAAAGGTTTGTTTGCTGCCAGGCAAAATGGCAGCCCCAAAATTTATTGTCAATGGACCTGGCTCTGACATTTATCCAGGGTTCTCGGAGGGCGTTCACGTGACCGCCACTGGCGTGTCTCCAGTCCCCAGTCCCCAGACTCCAGTGCCAAAGTTGTCCCCAGCAATAACAGCAGCGACAGCAACAACAACGCGAATTTCAATCATTTCTCCGGCTCTAATGAAGCTGCCATTTGGCCGAAAGTGCTGCAATATTTGTGGAAGAGGCTCAAGGGAGCTCTCTGCCTCAAACAGTTATTCATCTCGATTGCGATTGAGCTCAAGCAGGCGTAAACGATCATTCGATACCCTGTAATAAGCAGGAGTCCGCCAGACTTCTATGAGAAATACGTTGAGTATATAAATATTAGAACAAACTGCCAATTACCAAAATAAAAATATAAATTCAATGAACGAAATTTCAAATAATAGAATAAAATAAAACTAGTAACATCTACATCTAAAATCTAAAAATCTAAAAATCTAATAATTAAGAGAAGATAATCTAATAAAAATAATACCAAAACTAACAAAAAATATAATAATATTTACTTACTTTAACATAATTATAGTAATGTATTTTGAAAAGTATTATAATATTCTTTGTAATTCTTACTGAACAGGAACAACAATTGATAAAATACATCAAATTTGTGATAATCTGAATAAATGTAGTTAATTAATTATTTATTTATTATTAAAGCTGGTTTGGTTTTCAAAACTAAACGAACCTATTAATTATTATTATGATTATTATCACGCTAATCACCATTCAAAGTATTTAATCTAAATATTTTAATTGCTGTTCGAGAACACTTAAAACAAGTGGCTTTTTAAATCATATTTAGAAGTTTAATTTAAACATCGAAGCTAATAGCTTAATCAACAAATGAATAAAATACATATTTAACTCTTTGGCTGCTGTAATTTCATTTGAATGTTGAGATTACAGTGGTATAATAAAAGGATTTTCAGATGCCACCGTTTCGGTTTTTTCTCACACACTGTGCATAACGAAAGAGGGAATTAAATAACTGAAACGAGTAGATTAAATATTGAAAACGAAATTTGTTTGCAGGAACTCTGTCAACCGAGCACGAACCGTGAGTGGGATAACATTAAGCCCGTGTCAACAGGACACTTTTAATTATTAATTATCGCATTACCATGGCGGTTGTTACATACACATGTATTTGCGGCAGACCGGCAGCAGCAGAGGAGAAGCAAAGCTGTGTGTGGCATTCATGTTTAATGCAATTTAAAACCTTTTATGCAATTGGCAATTGTAAATACGTTAAAGAGGATTGAGGATTGCCCCGGGGGGAACGAAATGCAACGAAAACTATTTGGAAAAAGCCAAAAGTGCAATAACAGCGAGAACTCCTCGTAGTTTTTCGCAAATTGCTTTTCGCTGAGGTCGGACGCAGCAGGACGATTAGGTGGGTGGGATTGTGTGTGTTGATGTTGTAAAAGCCACGTTGAGTCCTGTTTCTGCTCACTCGAGTGAGCTGGCAACATTGCCATGTGATCCAACCTCGGCTTTGGCTTATGCAAATAGTCGAGGAGTCCTGCCTGCAAAATGCAAAAATGAAAGCGCACGAGGCAATAACCAACAAACTGTTGGGCAACTGCCAATCAACTGGGCCAAGTGCCGGCTTCCCTCTGGGCCTGCAGCTAATGCATTAATGAGCGCGATATGGCCGACAACGATAACCTGCGTTTGAGCGGCAAGCAACTGATTAATTCAATGCAATTAGCTTAACGCCAGCTCATTTAACACTTGAAACCAATTACACAATCTGTCTCGTGGCAACGCCAATTTCTCTCTCGTTCAGTGCGGCTTCATTTTTTAATCATCTTAATTTCATTTTCCCACTCCGCTGCCGCTGATTACGCTCATCAATTTCCAACAATTGCCATTCATTTTACATTTCCAGCAATTATTTGCAGCGATTATTTTACTCAATAGTCGCCATATTGTTTTTTATTCAGCTGAAAAGTATGCTACAGTTTTTGAGTGCCTGATATTGACAAATGCGCTGAGTACTCCAAATACCCTTCTCTTGTTTTCAATTTGATATGACTATATGAAATATTATATATACATTCAAGGAGTAAATAAGTCTCTAAAGCAACTTTTTTGTACAATTTTAAGCAAATAGTTTTTCATTTAATTGTATTTATATTGCTGAACATCTCATTCACATTGTGAGACACAAAGAAGGCAATTGAAAAATCAAAACTAATGCCAAACTATAGCGTTTTATTTGATAATTTATTTGAAAGCTATGAGCTGCTCTTTTGCTGGCAATTTAAATTTAAAACTGGCGATAACTCATCTCATAATTCTTGCTTGCCTGCTACTGCAAATATATGCGCTCTAGTCTGTACACAATTGTGTAAAAGTTTGCTGTAGTTTTGATTTATGAACAAAGTGTGCTCAACTATAAAGCCAGCAAAGTTTTGACTGCCAAATGCCCTGTATTTCTGCAGCTGGTTTAATCTCTCATTCTGGCTGCTTCCCCGCTTCTGAACTCGGCTCGGTTCAAGTGACAGTCTGCCTTGCTTATTAGGGCCCCAGAAGCCCTCTTTACGCACGTCTCGAGTACAGGATATTAAAAGTATCCAACAAAATTATACAACTTTTAATTAGTCTGGCACAAAAGAAACAAATTAAATGCAAAATCACGTGTCTGTGTGTGCGTGTGTGTGTGTGTGTGTGTGTGTGTGTGGGTGTGCGTGTGTGTGAGAGAATGCTTTTCGCATCAGGCAATAAATGTTTTTTCACTGTCACGTCACAAATATTTTATGTATTCCCCACCGGGGCAGCAATTCGGTTGGTTTGTTGTTGTTCGCTCATATGAAGTGCAGCCACTTCCGCCGTTTTCCCGCTAAAAATAGCTCTTTAATTAGCGGTAAAGCTTAAAATATCCTGTTGAAGTTTTAATGCTTATTTTACAACTTTTTAAATCGCTGTTTAAAACTTTTAAAAGAATTGCGTAAAAACAATAACTTGTGTTTATAATCTTGAAAATATTCACACGAGTTGGCAGCACTGTTGCTGTTTGCTCTCACATATGTGTGTGTGTGTGTGTGTGTGTGTGTGTTTGTGACGTGTTCTACTCAAGCTCCAACGCCTCTGGCGAATCTTTTTATTCAAATTGTTGGGTTCAAGTGGTTCGCCAGGACACTCCCGAAAGGAATTCGCTCACATTTCGCACACACTCTTCAGCTGAAATGCGCAATGCGAGCGAATTTGTAGCGAATCAGTTTGCTGGAACATCGCTGGTGTTTGATTTAGATTTAGATTGCCAGCAGAGAAAAATGGGTTTTTAGCAGCTCGTCGTACATATTTGATTTAGAGTTTTGTTCTGACAGCCGTTTTCAATTTCATTTGATACGACTGCGATTTTCATTCGAAATCCATTTGTAACAGATTTTCATTTGGTGTTTGTCGTTCTGCGTTTGAATTTAAGTTGATTTCGATTTAACTCTGCAGCTGCAACTGTAGTTTATTTTCCCTCTATTCGAAATGTGTTGCAAGCAAACAAAGTGAAACTGTTTTTGATGCGGCCAACGGGTTGACAGTGAGGGGGGAGAGGGGTCTCTGAGAGTGGGCTTAACGCCAACGGCAGTCGGTCTCCTCTCTGTCTCCTCTCGGCCTCCTCGAGCAAAAGGTGCCGCATGCCTCATTCTGCTCCTGTTGCACCACAGAAAAACAAAAACTTTGTCTGGCAATTTAAAAACAACATGAAACCTAATTGGGTTTTTCCTCTGCGGTGGGGTTTTTATTTTCCATTATTATACCCTGTGCTCATTGGAAATGTGCCAAGAGGTATGCTCAAAACACTTGCAAAGTATTTAATTAATTACTTATTTTATTAAATATATAATATTAAGTTATGTATCAAAAAGTGTTTAATATTGCGCATTAAATCAATTTAAATTAAAGGTATAGACTAGTCGTATATAACAGATTTCCGGGTGCTTTGCTTTATCCCATTTGCCACTTATTTGATTGTCTGTTTCTGTTGTTCTCCTTTGCGGCAGCCATTTTGAGTTGCGCCCAGAAGCATGCAACACTTTGGCGCACCATTTAATAATAATGCCAAAAAACAAGCACGCTCAACTCAACGTTTACTTTGCACCGACAGCAAACGAATTTATTACTCAATCGACCTAAAAAAAAGTGGTTGTTACTACTGTTATAATTTAATAATATCTAATTATTATTATTCGTGGAAGGAATTTAATTCTAGGATACAAAATATTTGTCCAGAGCCGGCTGTAATTATTATTTAATCATTTTATTGCTAATAGTTGTATATTTTAATTAAATGCAATATAATATAATAATATGTTTCACACTGACTGTGTTATACAATTTTATAAAATGAAATAATCTGAGCGAGCATTTAAAATGGAAATATTGCAACTACATAAATCGAGAGCAGTTGAAACTTGACATTGGGATCGTTGGATGCTTCAGCTTCGACCCCGTCTATATGGCAAAAGCAATTTGGTCTGGTTTATGGCTTGGACCGAGCAAATAACTCGTTACACTCTGCCAACTGCAGCACGTTGTCGGCATTTGTTTGATGTTGAAGCAGAATGCAAATAACTGCTTGCCACAAGTAGCAAATACCCGATGGCTACTTCAGAATGCATTCCAAAAGCAGAGCAACAGAGGCCGAGACAGAGAACAACGAATTCACAATTAAAACGGTTATAATTGGAGCTACAAATCCAGCTGTCAGTCGGTTTATCTGCTCAAGAAGAAAACAGCAAATTTTAAAATACAATTAGATCGTTACGTTTCTCATTTTGGCCATCTTTTTTGGGTCACTTTCCCAGGAAACTCGCATAGAGGCTAAAGCCTAAGCCAAAGCCAAAGCCAAGTCTGCGGGCGACACAGCAAAAACAAAAGAAGCAACGACAACGACCTAAATCAGCTCAAAACACACACAGCTGCAAAACAGTAAAGTACATTAAGGTCTACATTTCTAATACTCTAGCTTAAAAAATATAAAGTATCTAAATATCCTGGATTCAACACGCATCAAGTATACGCAATCTTTTTGACGTAGATGGATGATAAGGGAAGGAATTTATGTTGATGCATTGCAATAATTTGTACACGAGAATCGTCGTCAAACAATTTTGGAAATATATTATATTTTGTTGTTTAAAGTGTAAGTTAATTTGCTACAAAATCATTATAATACTAATTTGAAATACCCTCAGCGAGGGTATAGAAAATTATACGTTGCAAAAGGCGGCCAAAAGTATTTTTATAGAGGCGACGGTGGCCACTTGGACTTGGCTAAGACGCTGCCGCTTTAAGGCCTTTTGTTGACACACTCACACAGACACACTCACACAGACACAGTTTCAGTGAGACACTTTAGACTCTGTGAGAGGAGAGTAAGCGTCTTTAACCGCATTGGATTATTGGGTTTGCTGCGCATCAGGCAAACAATTTTGACTTTACTGAATTTAAATTGTGTTTAAAGCACGCACCGACCGTGGCGACAGGCGGGCGGGAAGGGGGAGGGGTGTAGAAGGGCATTTCTTTTGAACGGCTGCCTTTGATTGTCCGCCATTTGCTTTGTTTTGCCATTCTTTCTCTCTGGCAGCATTATCAACAAAATAAACAATGAAATTTTGTGTAAACAATGCGAGGCGCGCACAAAAGTATGCTACAATAAAAAATATTTCGCAATACGCGCACAACAAAAAACACTGCTAGGTATGAAACCCAAGCTGAGCCTTAGCTTTTGCCAGGTGTCAACTGAACTCCGCATCAAAACACATTTACAAAAACAAATAGAGCTTAGGAGAGCTCAACCAAAAATATTAGCATAAGCAACAGACGGAGAGAGAGAGAGAGAGAGAGCGAGAGATGCATAAATCCAGCTGAAGTGGTGCTTCACATGTGGTCCACATTAAATGCTCGGCACTTGTAATCCATTCACAAATGCCATAAAATGTGTAAGCAATCAATTTGCGTTTAAGTTTTTTGGCCAGCACGTCTGCGACGATAAACACAATTTGTATGCCTGGCCTAATCATAGTCATTACAATGATAATGATAATCATAATCATAATGATAATGAAGCATAGACAGGCCAACCAACTTGGCTAATTGGCGCTCATTCATAACGCACGGATTTTCAAATAAATGCGCTCTTTGCCGTTTCCTTTACCCAGCCATTCGCCGGCTGCTCTCTTAAATGCCGAGCGCCGAAGAGAGCGCGCAAGAGCGAGCTGGCACGGTCTGGCAACGCCGCCCGCACTAATAACAAAACAGTCCTCGCGCCGCAGTCAACAACAGTTGTTAGTTAGTTGAGTCTGGGCAATGCCAGCAAGCGGTTCTTCCCAAAACGCACGTCGCGCATACAACAGGATAACGGTACAACTGCGTGTGGCGTGTGAGAGTTTTGTGTGTGTTTTGCTTATCTTAACAATCGCGTGACTTTTGCCGGCGGCAACAAAGTAAAGTGCCTGCCTAGCTACTATAAAGTAGTTAACTACACGGCCGGGAAGGAGTTCAAGCCAGGATATTTATGGCATATTCGTGGCGACTCCTTGAGATCTGGCAACATGCAACAAACATGTAAGCCCCGTTAGCAAGTGCAATTTGAATACTTAAGTTAACCTGTGCAATTTGGCTACCCTGTAAAAAGCGAGGGGGCAATCGATAAATTCCTGAGGCAACTGCAGAGCCAACCACAAGATAAAACATTTACTTAACTCATAATACTAAAATTTCAGCACGAAGAATTCTCTTTATTTGCGCCCTCCCCAAAAAAAAATGCGATGCTGACTTAAGCAAATTTTTGCGTGATTTCATACATAGCAATAACAACACGCACACACACACAAACACACTCGCATACTGTGTATATGAATATGTTTATGTAAATGTGTTTGTATTTAGGTGTGCGTGTGTGACTTACTTCACTTCTCTTCACTTCTCTTCACGTCACAACAATGTCAATGAACTCGCCTTGCGTTTTTGGAGCTCCCCCCGCACCCCTCCCCTCCTCCTCTAGTGTCACTGCCCCGGGGGGTTGTTCCCACTTCCCATTTCTTCCTTTGGGGGTGGCTTTTTCTAATACTTTTGGTGCTTGCACCATTGACATGTGTCCAAGCTGAACATCTTCAGCAGCCACAGCCACAGCCACAGCCACAGAGAGATAAGAGAGCTCTTCAGGAGCCAGGAGCCAGGACCTATGATTCATCTACTATGCTAATAATAATGCTCCACTGAAGATGAATAGTTTTATGAGCATCATTGTAAGCTCAGCGAGTCATTCCATAAATTTACAATTGAGCAGCTTGTAAGCGATGCTGCCATGCGAAGCCATAATTAATTCTACTTCTTCCGCCCTAGATACTAGTTACTGATGTCACTACAAATTGTTATTGTTTAGTGGAAACGGGAATGGGCAATGATGAAGCTAGGAAATTTCCTTTATTCAATTATTAAAGTTAAAGTTTGCTTATTCATTTAGTAGCTGCTTTTATATACATTTTTCTTGACCTAAACCAATTCAATTAGTTCAATAAATTTCTCAATATCTCTGACCATATGAAGAAAAGTTATCCTTAGTAGAAAAACTTATTCAAGACTAGAAAAGTGAGTTCAACTAAATGTAAATATTTGTTTTTATGCATTATGCAAGCAATTTAAGCTTGGCCAATCTGTAAAGCTTCCAAAATTTGTATCTTGGCTTAAAAATATTTATTCCTGATTTTTTAATGTTTTTTCGCTACGCAAAGAAATTAGCTTTTTGTTACCAAACAACTCAAATATTTCACAATATGTATTTAGCATATGATACAGAGTTTCCTTTAATTTTGTATTGCATTGTATTTGCATATTATTAAATGCATTTCACAATATTGTCAATTCAAAAAAACTTGAATTTATTGTTGCAATGTTGACTGGGAATTTAAATAAGCTCTCGTATTATGCACATTATCTCAACTTTATAATTGGATAGCAAACCAGACTTTTGGGACTTCATTTATTAAAACCATTCATGCAATTGCAAAATTCAATGTGCGTATAATTTTAATAAAAACTTTCTTTTTTTGTCTGTCATTAATTTATGCAGTTCAATTGCATGGGAATGTAATATGAATATTAACTAATAGCTCAAAAACAGCAAGAATGATTTTGTATTTTTTATATTTATATTTATGTCGCATTCGAAATAACACTCTACATATACATATATACATATATAACAAAAATAAACCATATCCATATGGTATTTATGGTTCATATCGCACTTGTCGAGCGCATCAGAAGGAGCTGAGAACAATCGTCCTGAAGTGGATGGCATTTATTTGGTATTTGGGGTCGGACCGTAAACGAAAAGTGCCATAAAACGTCGCCCGTTTACGAGCGGATTATGGAGTTGTCTTCAGTGCTGTCAAAGATGGCATTTAATGTGTTGTAAAGTGCGCGAATATCCAGGCGACGGCATCAAGGCCAGAGAGTCCATCAATGAGTTATGAATAAATAATGGTATTACCCTAGATGGCCAATATAGCGGCGCTAAGCCGTCGAAAACAAAAGCTGCTTTATACTAATCTCCCTCAAACTCTATATCTGTGCTTTTTATAGATATCGTCGCTCAATCTGTATGCTTTTGTTATCTGCTCTGATTTATAACACAGAGGAAACTACTGCAGTTTATGGCATGAGCATATGGTCATAAGTTAATATAACTGATTAGAAAAAATGTTAAACTATAGATAAAAAGAACACTATGAAAATTGCAATATATTTGAAACTAATGGACTTGATCTAGGGTGTTATCAATAACACCCCATAATTTCACATTAAAATACCTTTTGATATTTCAACTAATCGATTTGAAATTAAATTAAACATAATATCTTACTTGACATTAAAATAACTTTAAATTTTAAAACATAGAGTTACAATTTAAGCACAGTCAGAAAGAATAACTAAAGGAAAAGCATTTCCAGAGTTTCAGAATCTTTAAAGAGCACTTCTTCGTTAGTGAAATGTGTAAAATTAAGTTATCCACTTGAAGAGCTTTTAAATCCCTTAGCTCAAGTAAGCATTTGGGTGTACAAAATAGTTATCTGAATGATGCTACACAAATTTTTGTATCTGTATAAATTTTGAAGGGAAATATTTATATTTCGACAGCCATTAATTTGGTGTATTATCGGAGCTCTTGCCATTATTACTCACTGGCTGTCGAGCGGAAAAAGTTTGTGCTCATTAAAGGCATAAGGAGGAATACTTGGCTTCAGCTCAGGGCAACGCGGGGATAAAGCGTGTTCGAATGATGAATGCATTCAATATAGTTTGTGGAATCGAGTTGAGTCTGATGGCAGTCGACAGGCGACAGGCGACAGACGACAGACGGATTCGTTAGGGCTCCCAATGGAGATGTCAGTCGGGCTATATGCAAATTTTCAATGGTGATTTGCTGCCTTTTGCACCCGCTTGTTACCCACCAACCCCAACCCCCAATCTGTAATAAAGGGTTCGGCTACGGCTCGTTGATTTCCAACTTTAACAGGCAGCTGCTCGGTGCTCTTGGTTGCTGGTTGCTGGCGCCAACAGGCGTTTAATTAGTTTTTCCGCCGGAGAGCAACAGATTTTTGCTTGATGGCGTTAAGTAAATGTAAAAATAGAAGTAAAAATAAAAGACAAATAAAAATTTGCAAGCCGCCATTAATTAAGGCGCGCTTTTAATTTGAACAGGGCAAATGAATGATAAAGAGGCAAAAATCAACAGACGCAGGGCAAAATGAGGCAGAAAGCGACACGGACAGACAGATGGGGGACAGTTTTGGGGCCGTCACTGTGATTGATGTGCTGCCATTTGTTTGGGCCAACGGCAGCTAAATGCCTCGGCTTCGTTTCGTTTGTGTTGTTAATCTTTGATTAATGAAGCATTGCATATTGATAACTCACTATCGATTTGCCTAAATGCGATTGAACTTGTGCGCACTCTCAACTAATTAAGTCTTGTCTGTGGAGATTCAAAACACTACTCGGCACTCGCTGAGGGCGAATGCCAAAAATACTTTCATAACTCCCGCACTAATTGCTGTCCAGGAGCGGGAGAGAGAAGTCGAGACCCAAAGGACGTGCATCCATTATTGACCTAAATATGCGTATTTCGACATTTTCCAAATCACGCAAATGTTAATTATGTAAAATCAATAGGCCAAAAAGGGAGGCAAACCGGAAAAAGGCAGCGCAGCAAACTCTGTGATGGGTATGCCTAAAGGTGGCCATTGATTTTTGCCAGCCACTGTGGCGTGAAGGTGAATGAAGTTGTGCGTTGCTCGGTATCTTTAGCTTAAAGCGGAAATCGCTCGTAGCTTAACTTTAATCCGGCATGTCAGAGTCTAGGCATGACGCAAAGTGGAAATACCTCTGCAAAATGAAATGTGTGTGTGTCGCTGCCCCTTCCCTCCCCTTCTCCCACCTGCCCCACCTGCTCAAATCACCTAAAAGGGAAATGCTAAACGAGCAGCTAAAAGCAGGCAAAGTTGTTATTTGGTGTCGGCGGAAATTCCTTTCACTTTCACCTAGTTCAACTGTTTATGCTTTTTTCGGGAAAGAGAAATGCATAAATTCGCTTTATGAGTCTTTCGGGGATTACTTACAGCTTCACACCTGTTCTTCCAGATAAAGGATTTGCATGTACTGCGAGTGTTCCTCTCTATTTGACATGTACATGCATAATAAGCAAACAACAGAGACACGAGTATCTCCTGCACACTCATCTTTGTCTTGAACACTGCGAGAAAAACAACGTCCCAGACATTTTTAATTATGCATTTTGAAACCTTTTCATCAATGCTTGAATCAAAACCAAAATAAATCAAGATTGATCAGTTTTTAAGTAATCTTGAGCTCAAATTGGGATACGAAATATTCTCTATTTAAAAATATATGTATATTTATAATTTAAGAAACAAATCGTCGAAATTGAATCCAAACCATAAATTCGTAAAACAAGACAAAGTTCTTGAATTTGGATAGTTTTGAAAGAAACAAATTTGATAGAAAATATTCTTTCATTCTTATATGAAAAACAAGTTTTTCTAAAAATCATTATTTTGTATTATATATTTCAATTTCTATCTTTATTCATTATTGATCCACAATTAGAACTTATGAATCAGGAATTTATTTTTAAGATGAAGGTCCTTTTTCTCGCTGTGCACTTTCTCCCCATACTCTCTGGGGTAATATTCTATTTATATTCGCAAAGCAAAGTCGAGTCCATCTCTTGACAGACTTCCTTCTGTGTTTACCTGTTTACTCCGTTCTAGCCACAATAACAACTTGTTACGTTCCATTCGACGGCGGCAAGACAGCAGTCAACAGTGGTGGCCAACGCCGTTAGTTGTTGCCGCTCACGTAACTCAATAAGAGCGGCTGTAATTTAAATAATAGCCAGTCAAGTCAGTCAGTCAGCAAACCACAAACCACAGCGATTGCTCCAGTTAACGTCCTCAAGGTGACACTTGGCCCTCGGACAATATTCTGCTGCTCCAGGCTCCAAACACTTGTCTCCAGTTCCTCGTTCACTCGAGCAATCACATTAAGCAAATGCTACTCGCACTGAGCGCCGTTGTTGCCACTGCTGTTGCTGGTGTTACTTTGTCATTTTCATAAAATATTTAAATGCAGAGGAAAAAAATGAGCAATAAGACAAGATGTGGAAACTCAGGCTCAGTTTTGTAATGAAAGAAGCAAAACTCTCGCTCTGCAGCAGCCGTCGCGACGCCGCTGGACACTTTGTTTCCGCGCCATTTTGTCGCCAGTGTCAGCCGTCGCCCCTCGCCGCCATGCCACGCCCCCTTTTTGTCGGTTCTAATGTGCTTTTTTGTTGGCATTTGTTGCGTCTGCATTTAAATGCCATACCAGCTGAAATTACAAAATCCCAAGGTTTCCAGCTCGCCTCGCCGTACAATTATAGTCTCGGTCTGAACTCTGCTCAAAGTTACCGCGGAAAGTAGCCAAGTTATTTTTTTCCTCACTCACTCATTTCAATGGCTGCAGCCTTCATTTTTTGCACACACACATTTGGGTGTGTTAGCTTCATATTCTGAATCTTTCAGAACTCGCGTTCTGTAAACAAATAAGTTATGACGTTGCCAAGAAACTGAAATGCCAGAAATATTCAACAACTCAAGCTGTAGACTTTCTTGGCGCATTATTGATATTTGCCTTATGCCCGGCAAGTGAAAAATGTTCTTAAACTTTTCTAGTTTTTGCATGTGCCGAAGCAAGCCAGTTTTCGCAGAGTAAACAGATGGGAAAAGCATTGCATTTCCTTGAGCCAACAACAGCGTGCAGCTAATAAGAAAAGAGCACGATTCTTAAAGCGGAAAATCAAACAGCAGCTTGCCAATAACCATAATGACAAAGCTTTAAATGCAAATATCTATAATACCTTTAAAGTGTTCTACACCTTGCGAGTAAATATTTCGAGCATTCGCCTCTGACAGCGACAGATTGTCGAGGTATGGCCGTAAAAAGAATTGATATATTTGCAATAATCATAAAAAAAATTGGCGTGGGTAAATTGCGGCTTGCGTTGCCGATAGAAACTGTCAGTGGAGACCTCAGAGGCTATTGGGGCCTTGATGGATGGCTGAATGCTTGGCCAACCAGCCAGCGACAGAAAGAGAAACCATTATAGACACCCGGCCCCAACCGCAATGTCAATGGCAACCCGCTCGAATCGAATCGAGACGAGTCGAGACGAATCGAGTCGCATCGCATGGAATCGTGCCTGGCAAACTTGCTTCAATCAATCATAAAAAGAAAATGCGGCCTGGATTTGCGGCTGCTTTTGACACTGATGGAAAATTTGACACAATTCAAAACGCTGGCAAAGGAGAAACACCTATGAGTTGCTATCTATATTGCGCATTGGATTGCTCTATGATTGCTCAGAGTGTGCTGTCTCTTTATTTTAAAGCCAGCTGACTGGAAAATAAGTGACTTAAGTAAAAGGTTGCAGTCAATGCTTCGACTTCGCCAGACCCTGCGTTTTTTCTTTGAAGTTCTCTTAAATTGTAGCTAGGTTGATGTGACTACATTTAAAAGCAATTGATAAACTAATACTCACTACTAATCTACATTACTATAGAAATAATTACGTAAAGGGAAAGCTTCTTGACGATGTTTTGACTCTGCCAGACCCTATATTTAAAATTACAATAAAAAGTTACGCAAATACAATTGTTAGACTAATCGGCAAAAACAAATTAAAGAGAAGACAAATTTGAAGCATATTGGACGCTATTTGTTGACATGCATATGAGTAAACAATCAAAGGGAACAGGACAAAACAATTTGGTCTAAACGGTTGATGAAATGTGACATTTGGTAGTCGCGTATAAGGTAGAGTGTGTGACTGTTAACGGCTCCACTTCTTGAGCAGCTTGCAGGCCAGCTTCACGTCCCCGAAGGATATGAGGAGGGCGGTGATGTTGCGCTGCTGATTCGTGTGTCCCAAGGCGTCCAGTTCCAGCAGCTCCCAGCGAAAGTGCTGCTCCCAGCGCGAGTCGTTGGCGGACATGAAGTCGAAGAGCGATCGATTGAAGCGCGACGGCTGCGGAGGATGCAGTGCAGCTGCGGAGGTGGCGACGCGCGTCTCCACCTCGCGACGCGCATTATCCGCCAGGATATTGAGAGCTCTAGCCTGCTGCACCGTCTTGCAGTGATCGTCCTGCTTCAGGCACTGCATGAGATGATCACACTTCTGCTTGAGATCGCTGACCAAGCACTCGGCACGACGGGAGAAGCCATCGCCGCCCAGCTGCAGCTCGGCGAGTTCGGTGCGACGCCAGGGATTCGGCAGCGGCAAACAGTTCTCGCGTCCTCGCTGCGGATTGTCAGCCGCGTGGTGGCCAGCATCGATCTCCTGGTAGGTGGCGGCCACACTGTCCTCGTGCGCCTGCCGCAGAAAGCAGTTCATCTTGCCCAGCAGCGAGTAGCTGCCGGGCATGCACTCCAGCCGCAAGATGTGAATGTCTCGCGTGCGTCCCAGCTCCTGCACCTTGGCCGGATTGAAGATTGTGGAGAAGACTTCGCGCAAGTTGCGATCGCTGCTCATGTAGTGCCGGAACGAGGTGTTCTCGTCCAGCAGCGCTCGGATGCGTGCATCGCTGTAGAGCACGTCGCGCAACGTGGCCGGATCATCGAGCAGCGGCTTGAAGAACTCCACGTTCTTGAGACGCGACTGCGACTGTGTCAGCTTTGTGGCCAGGTTCGAGTCGAAGCTACTGCGGCTTCGTGCTGCGTCCTCGTGCCGCTGGCGCAGCTGGCGGAAGAGCACGTGCACCGTGACACCCTCGGTGATGCCCTTGCGATCGATGGTGCCCACATCGGGCAGCACCTGGCCACCGAAGATCAGCACAATCATGCTGATGGCCTGCTCGAAGCGCACAGCAACCAGAGCACGCAGGTTGCAGATCAACTCGTTCTGGCGCAACGAGACCACAGCGGAGCCGCCGCCCGTCTCGCGAGCGGTTATATCGATGCACTTGGCGCACATGACCAGCAGCTAATACGATTCTCTGTTGCAATTTGCAATGTGCTTGTCGATTTGTCGTTTTGCCGAATTGATGTTATTGGGAGTTTTGGGCTTGTTACATCTGTAGAGTTGCCCAGCAACTGACAACTCTGACTGTCCACAGCTCTGACCCACAGCTGACAGCAAACGCTCGAGGTGCTCGACGTCGAACACATTAAAAATATTAAGTGAAGTTCCAAATAAATTAATATTTTAGTATTAAAACTTGGTTGTTTTAACTCATCGAACTCTCGATAATAATTCTCATTGTCAGCAACTGCGATTGGTTCGTGTCCATGCTAAAGTGCATGCCATGGTTTGTGACTTTGACCATTTTTATTAACAAATGTGGCAACAAACAAATAATATAGCAAATTGTTCCATTTTCACTATAATTTATTTAAGATTTCTTTGAATACAAATGTTAATTACAACAATTTGTTGTAAGTGAATATTTTAGCACTTTGATTATTGAATTATAAAGTAAACATATTAATTAAAATGCAGTAATCAGTTTTTAGATTATCTAATTTTTCGGTGAATTTAACAAATGTTATATAAATTTAATGTGGAACGAATTCACGTCAATACTCAGAGTCAGCAGCTTTTAGTGGCAGAAGTAAAGTGCCTGGCGTGGAAAATGGACTCATTAAGAGGAATAGAAAAATAATTGAATTCTATTGCGATAAACAACAAGTTAATCCGCCTCCATTAGTGGCAAACTGTAGAGTATTCAGGCACAAGCAAAGCTGGCTTAAGTTGTCAACTTTAAGTAAATCTATGCAAAAGTCATTCACAATTATCTGCAGCTCACTGTGATCTCGACTTGTTTGCGGCTCTTTCAGGTGCTTCACAATGAGTTATCATAACAACAGCAGCAGCCAAAGCAACAACGAATTCACAAACAACAACAACGCCAACAACGGGGAGGAAAACAGAAGCAGTCGAAGCTAGTCGAGGGGAGGAGAGACGTCAATCAGCAGAGTGCTCAGAACACGACAGCAAATCAATTGAATTCAATCAAATTGCCACAAGCAGCGCCAGCAAGAGACACAGACAGGAAACGGATACGACAAGCAACAACAGCAGCAACAGCAACAAGAAGCAGAGCAAATAGCCAATAAAAGCGCCCGCAAGGCGGCACATTAATGTAGCTACAAAATGGGCGCCAACTCGTCGAGCAGATCCGACACAAGTCTGCTCCAGGATGATGACGGTGAGTGTGCCGCACACAATAATAACAGAGCAACCTTTGGCTTAGCATTCACAGTAAACCAAACTCGAAATCGACTCCGCTGGCATGGAGCAACTGGATGAGCTGTGCCTGCTGCAGGTGCTGTCCTACTTGCAGCTGCCCGACCAGCTGGCGATGCTGCAGTGCGACGAGGTGCAATGCCAGTCGCTGCTGTGCCACCTGTGGCAACGTCGCTTGACCCGCATCGAGCTGAATCTGCTGCAGGTGCCGCTGAGCACGCGGCACTTTCGCCTGCTGCTCGACAGCTGCTGCCGCAAGTTGCGCGTGTTGCGCCTCAACTATGTGGACAGCGAGAAGTTCAAGGTGCTGCTGAGGCACAGCTTTCCCCAGCTCCAGTTGCTGCAGCTCGATGCGTTGCCGCCCTTCTGCATATGCCACAGAAGACGGGAAGAGCTCAAGTCGCTGCTGCCACACAACAAATCGCAGACAAGCAAATCTCAGTAACAAAACTTTCACTCTCTTTTGCAGTCAACTTTGATCACTTTCAAATACTACGCGCCATTGGCAAAGGCAGCTTTGGCAAGGTGAGTACTCGACTCCTCCTCTGCCATTATCCTTTTTTTATCCTTGCTCGCTTTTGCAGGTGTGCATTGTGCAGAAGCGCGACAGCGGCACACTCTATGCCATGAAGTATGTGAGTCGCTCCGTCTGCGAGTCGCGCGGCGCCTTGGGCGGCGTGATCAAGGAGGTGGAGCTGCTATCCTCCTTGGAGCATCCATTTCTCGTCAATTTATGGTTCTCGTTTCAGGGTAAGTGCACACACGCAAACATATGCAAATACCTGGACATGTGTGTGAAAGTGTGAGTGTGTGTGTGGAAGCCAAGGCTGCTGATTGGCAATCAAAATGCAAATTAACTATGTGCATTTCTTTTGATGCCCAGACCACAGCCTCTTCTTCTCCACAGCATCTTCCATTTCACACATTTTTCTACTTTTATCTTTTCTCGCCCTTCCCCATCCCTCCGCAGATGAGGAGGATTTATTCATGGTGTGCGACCTGTTGACGGGCGGTGATTTGAGATACCATTTACAGAATCGCGTGAGTATTTATCTATAAACAGGGATATAATAAGTTGTACTTAAATTGATTAAGTATATATTTTTAGCATTATCTATATTGGGAATTATTAAACTCAGCTTAACTCCTTTTTTTCGTCACCTGCAGGTGGAATTTTCGGAGCAGAGTGTGGCCTTATTAGTGTGCGAGCTGGGCAGTGCCCTGGAGTACCTTCAAACACAGCGTGTGATCCACAGGGACATCAAGCCCGACAACATTCTACTGGATGATACCGGTGAGTGTGTTTACACTCACACTCGCACTCTCACGCACACTCAACCTCGACTCATGGGCAGCTTCAAGTCAAGTTGCCAAAAATGCGTCCATAATTCATTATAACATATCCAAAGCGTGTTCAAAAATTTATTGATTTCCCCGTCCAAGTCGCGTCGCAAAAAGTTTTGCTTGGAGCTGGCCCAAGTGAATATACTGTGTGAATACTGTGGAGCATACTCAAATTATTCATACTCATATGTATGTGGGGCAGCAGCCCCCAGACGGCCTGCCACCTGTCATTTCTGCCTCCTGCCAAGCTGCCTTTTTGCTTCGCACACACACACACACAAACACATTCACACACTCACACACTTACACACACCGTATCCTGTGAGCAATGACAGAAATTGTAGCATACTTTCGGGCCCCTCAATATTTTACAGCCTTGTCGGCCGCAAAGACAGCTTGATAAGCAAATATTGTGTTGTATTGCATACTCACATCTGTCCAACTGTCAGTCTATGTGTGGCTCTAAATATTTATATATGTTCTTGACGAATCGATCATAATTTAAATAACCATTCGATTGCTGCAGAAAACAGAACAATTATTATTAAAGTCTTTTGAATTTCCTATGAAATACTGCTGAAGCCCCGCAGCTCCCAACAGATTTCTCTGCACTCGTTTTTACCTTCATTAATTACTCGGAGACAAAGAGTTGGTCAAAGAAAATTAAAATATGTATAAAAATGCGAATTAATTAACGATGCATGCGCAGCAAACGCATAAATGTTTGATATTTGCGAAGCAATACAATCAGAGGTAACGCAGAAATTCAATTAAGGCATACGAAGAAAAAACAATTGGGCGGCGATAGTTGCAGAAGTCGACTTTTCAAATTCCCTGTAAGTAGCTAGATCTATGGGGCGAACAAAATTCAACCACATTTTATTAATTTGTTTTATTTATTGAAAATAAGTAAAGACAACTAAACAATCCAGTGCAATGAAGATTCAATTAAGTTACTCTAAACAATTAAGTTATATTTCTGTGAGATTCGAATTTCAGAGAGTTCTAATTGGTGAGCTTTTACTATAAACTAATTGCTCTATCCGGTCGAATTCTGAAAGCCATTAGACCCCAATCACTTGTAATATTTTGACGGTTCGCAGGGTAGCAAAAATAAAAGCTGCAGTCACACAAATATTTGCACACACACACAAATACAAAGCCATAGAGAGTGGTGCATATGGGTTGATGGGTAATTGGAAACCAATTACGTGCGCTTAATTTCAGGACACGCTCATTTGACTGATTTTAATATTGCAACGAGGTTGCAGAAGGACTCGCTCGCCTGCAGCATGTCGGGCACGAAGCCGTACATGGCGCCAGAAGTGTTTATGTGCGCCCTAGAAGAAGTTGGTAAGTGCAAATTGTAAACAGGACACAGGATGTGGGAAGGGAATCCATTTGCTGTCCGCCAAATTGAATTACTGCAGCTGCAACAAAGTTAATTGACTGTATCCGGTCATCGTTTTCGTTTTAATTTTCATTTGCAGCGGGTTATAGCTATCCAGTGGATTGGTGGTCACTGGGCGTTGTGGCCTACGAGATGCGGTCCAACAACCGGCCATTTGTGCTGCACTCCCACACGCCGCTGGTCGAAATTAAGAACGTGCTAAACACCTCGGTGCACTATCCACATTACTGGAGTCACAACTTTATCGATCTACTCCAAAAGGTGTGTATATAAAGAGCCATTATAATTATTAAATCCTCACTGTCAACGCACAAATGTTAAATGGAGGAGGAGGCTGCAATTTTCACACAAAACAGCTTACGACATTCGATACGAGTTGTTTCTCGAAATAGCTATTCTAACTATTTTAAATAATTAATTAAGATAAGCAAATACTTCACCAAATATTTAGCACGGACACGAACCAGTTGCAAATTGCACCTAATTGCAGTGATTCATACAACCGATAGATGGCGCTTAAAATCTTAATGATCTTACCGATGTACCAATGTAGCCAAAAGAAAAGCTTTTGGAATACAACAAATTTTCATACGTATAAACCAATTATTGAGTAGTTTTAGTAATTTGCAAATGTTGTAAATACGTTGTCTTCTTCTTAAACAGCTTCTCTGTGTGCATCCCGGTGCTAGGATTAGCTCTCAGCACGAGCTGCATCAGACGCCGCTGCTGCGTCCCACAGACTTTCAAGTGATACTGGAGAAGCAGACGAAACCTCTGTTCAAGCCACCCGAGGATCATCTGAACTGTGATCCCTGCCTCGAGCTGGAGGAGATGATCGTCGAGACGCGACCGCTGCACAAGAAGAAGAAACGTCTGGCCAAGCAGCGTTCAGCGCAGCGCGACAGCGACCCCGAGACGACGCTCATCAAGGAGTTCATCGTCTACAATCGCTTCAAGGAGCTGAAGCGCAAGGCCATGGAGCAGAAGGAGAGCGATTGGCAGCGTGAGCTCGAGCTGGCCATGGCCAATTCCATCGTCAATAGTCTAGCGCCCATCCAGGAGAAGCCCACGTCTTCGCTTGTCAACGCAGTTACGCCCTCGTCCACACCAACGCCCACGCCGACGCCTACGCCAACGCCCACGCCCTGCATTAGGACAACAAAAGCAGCAACGACAGCACATCAACAACAGCAGCAAGCAAGAGATAGTGATAGTATTGAATTTATAGATCGCACACCTTCCCCGCAGACACAAACGCAGACGGCTGTCACGCCCACGCCTCGAAGATTCTGCTGCAAGGCGACCAGCACGATTCGTGAATAAAGAAAGAACCTCCCGATAATTCCCCAAAAATTCATAATTCAAATCGCACAAATAGATCGCAATTCCTATTGCCACACAGGTTTCACAGTCTCACCTCACCTCACCCAAACTATAATAGACGTGGAATCGGGTGACTTCGGCGCGTCGAAGTCCGAATACCCTTCTAGCTTGCAGAATTACAGCACAACACTTATGGCATTTTAATTCCTAGATAAATTTCAGCTCTGAAATTATCAAATTAGAGAACTAACTCTGCGAGGGTATTCGTTTTAATAACAATTTGAGAGCTACCGCAACCTTCAACAAGGATAAATCAAATATTTTTCGAAGCTTCGTAAACATTACAACACCAACAAATAAAAACTACAAGCAAATAAATTGATAAAGACACGCTGAATTGCACCTTTATATATATACAATACACCGACGATATGTATAAATATTATTTTATAACTTTTCCAACTGTATATATAGTATACATAAACATAAACGATATGTGCAAGTATTCTTTATACATGTACCATTTTTAGATGTTAGCTGAGAAATCAAAATAAACGATAATTTCCCCGATAACAACTTGTTAAATCACTTACTTACAACTACTAACTAAGCATAAATCTAAGAATTAATCAATTTGTTTTCGATTTTTTTGAAGTTTTTATTTCAAGTTATATTTCATTCATGTTTCACATAAGTTTTTTTTAATGCTTTTTCTTTGTATAAAAAAGAGTAAATAATTATTATGGTTTTGTGTGTGTATAAATTGCTGTTCTTGTTCACAAATTTGTTGTTGTTCTTGTTTCTTTGTTTGTTGTTAAAATATATATAATAATTATAATGGGTAAATTGTATTTCATGTATTGGTATTGGTATTAAGTGTCTGCGTGTTGTTGTGTTTTGTGTTGTGAGGGGAAAACACTAACCAAATATTTCAATTATCATGTTTTATTGTTGTTCGTTTCCCGTTATGTTTTTTTTTGTTGTTTGTTTGTTTATCCTTCATTCAGCAAAAATGCAACATGTTAATAGTTTTTGTTTTGTTTTTCGTTTGTTAATTCAATTTCTTTTATCCACGAAATTTTTCAAGTTTTTTAAGTTTTTTTTTTTGTTTTGTAATTTTTTCTTGTTTTCTGGCTTTTGTGGGTTATTAATAATTTACGAATATCAACATTTCTTACACAAAAGCCCATGCCACCACACACGTCGCACGCCGCGTGTTGCACGTGTCCATTCCCCCCATCCCATCCCAGTGATAGCAGCTCAACTGTTCTCAGAGGGGTGGTAAGAGGGACGCACGAACACACGCTCAGCGTGTGGCCGGGTGGAGGCAAAGTTGGAGGGGGAAAAATGTTTAGAAAATCGTACAATATATATATATCAATGTATATATATATATATTTATATATATTTATGCGACTTGCCACAGACAGAAAGGACAAGTGAAGTAGAGAAGAATAGAGAAGAATTATTAATTAAGTTTTGAAATTATGCGTGAACGAGTATTTCATTAATATATGTTTCATTCATTAAAACTTTAATGAAAACTGATTTGTTTGTTGTCTGTAGTATTGTTGTTGTTAACAAATGCAATTGTTAAGAAAAAGCGTCAGTAAATCTTTGTGTTTGATGTTGTAACCAACAAAAATCTAATAGTTGCTGTCGCTCGTTTTTGTTTGTTAAAAAAAAAGGAAAGTGTTGAATGAGAAGAAACTACAAGCTGCAAAAGTATAAATGTGAAATAATGTGTGTGTGTATGAATTTGTATGTGTGTTTTGTGTGTGTGTGTGTGTGTTTTTTGGAGCTCACTTCGGTTTGTTTTGTTTTGTTTTGCTTGTTGTGTTACTTTTCGGTTTGTTCTAAACAAAATGTGACTCTTTTTCGTTGAACTCCACACGTGGCGCTGGCGGCGGACATCCGCCGGGGCCTTTTTGTGGCAGCGCTACTGACTTGATCATACTATACTGTGGTGGTGTCCACAGACTCGATGCGTGAGGCAGCTGCGGCGGTGGCTCCACCTTCGTCGGCAGCCGCACCATTCACTGGACTGGCGCTGGTGGTGTTAGCATTGCCGCCCTCCTCGCCGCCAGTCACATTGCCATCGCCCTTCTTGCGATTCTTCAGCAGCTCCACATTCAGATTGATGGTTTTCGTCTGCACTGGCGCATTGGCGTTCTCGGCTGGGGGCTCCTCGGCACCAGCTGCCGGTGCTGATTCGCCACCGCCGGTGGTGATGGTCAGCGAGAGATCGTTCAGCGACTTGAGCACTTTGTCCACATCCTCCTGGGTGCTGGGGCCGCCATTGCGATTGCCAAAGTGCAAATAACACTTGCCGAAGTGTCCTGCAATATCAATCAATATAATGAACTGAAAATTCTATTCAATTTGCGTTGTTCGCGTGTGACGCACCCTTCCATGAAATCGCCAATGGATTACATTCGCGCTTACGCAGCTCCGTCTTCAGATCCTTGACGCGAATGTCGCGTGTCAGATTTGACAATTTAACACAGAAGTCACGACGCGGCAGATTCTTGCGCTTGGGGCGACGCTCGCCCGCAGCGCCCTCATCGAATTTACGATCTTCACTCTTAGCACCAACCTCCACACCAGACTGATCGCCCTCAGACTGCAATTAAATAAAATAGAAATCAGTACATACATTTTCAGATGTCTTAATCACCGGTCAAAAATACCGAACCAAAAGATCCTTAAATTTGTTTTACGTTTTTTTTTTTTAAAAGCAACTAAATATATTAACTGAATTTCCGAACGAACGTTTTACATCTATATTTATAATAGCAATCTTACCTTGTTTGTGCGTCTGCGACGGTTGACGAAACGACCTTTGCGGCGTGGAGCGCGCTTCTGCGCATTCTCCTGCTTTAAAAAGAGAAAAACGGATTCAGAATTAATTGTTGATTTTATAGTTTCGTAAAAGATTGAGAAACTCACGCCCTGCTGTTCGTTGTCAGTCTGTGAGGTGGTGCGTCCTGGGTTTCCTCGTTGGAAGCGACGACGCAAATGTCCACGACGGCGTCTGCTGTTCTGATGCTGCTCCACATCGGTATCCTCCTCTTTCAGGGCAATAGTTTTGCCCGCCTTCTCCAGCTGCTCCTTCAGCTGCTGCAGCACGGGCAAAATCTTCAAGCGACGCTCGGACAAAAGTTCCCAGAAGACGCCACTGGGACGGGGCAAACGCTTTGCAACACGTATCACCTCGGTGGGCGTCACAATGATGTCAACGGGTGAATCATATTTCTGGAACAAGTCCAAGGGCAATGTGTCCACCACCTGTACATCATGCACAATGGTCACGATCGCTGTTTGGGGCGTAATCACGCCCAGCTCAATCAGCAATCCAATGTCCAGATCGGCAAAACCATTGCCGCGTCCAATGCGATAGCCATCGCGTGACACAACAACGGAACCAATGACGACCAGATCCAGCTTCAATTTGCTGTCGAGGCCAATTTCCGAGCGGAACTTCTGTATGTCCTGGACGCGCAGCGATTCCTTCTTCTGCTCGTCGGTGGCATCCTCGGGTACTTCGACTTTAAGGAACAGAGCCGACGAGTCGCGAGTGCTGGGCAAGTATACCGATTTATTAGCCAGCAACGCTTGTTCCTTGAAATCATGCAAAGCCCGATCGATGGTCACTTTGATGTGCTCTAAAAGGAAGGAGGTGGGAAATTGAAGAAATTTATGGTAATTCAATCATTTAATTGACTTACGTGCTTGCTTGAACTCCTCCTCCTGAATGAGCAATGCAGCAGCCTTGTCAGCATCAACGAATGCAGGGATGCGGTTAAAGATGCCATTGAAGCCAATGCCAACTTTACCCTCCTGGATTTTCTTCCAGGTCTGCACACGCAACGAACGCTTTGTAGGCTCCGCAGGCTGAGCTGTTGAATCAAGATAAAATGTTGTTCATGATTAATACATCATAAATTATTTAAAAATAATTGTTATTACTTAGATTGAGACAAGTATAATTTAATTCAAATAAATTAAATAATATTAAATTTAATTTGTAAAGACAAAAATATATTTAAATTTTGGTAAATATTTGCTACATTTACTTATTTTTATTTAATATGTTTATAAATAATAAATAAAAAACGAATTGATAAACAAATTAGTAATAAAAAAAAATGTTATTAAATAACAAAATTCATAACTTTTCTGTAATAATTTAGCATTTAATTAATTGGTTGGCCACAGCTTTATTTTATAGTACATTTTATGCCTGTGTGTGTGTAAATATTAAACTGTATAAGCTATCGTTGCTCATCATGGATGGCGTATGAGGGGCTAAAAATAAACACAAACAAATGCGGCGACCAAAGAGAGCGAAAGAAAACTACTGAGCAAGAGCAGCAGCGACTGTTACATGGAAAGAGAAAGAGAGAGAGACAAGATCTCGCATTACCGGCAACAAATTAAGTTTGACTTGTCAGCAGTCTCGCGTTGTTGTTCGTCTTATCTCTGACCCATGATTAACGCATGCATGTGTTATCACGCCAGGTTCATATGTCTGACAAAAAATAATTTCTACACCAACTGATAAACCGGTTTTCACGCCCAACCAAAAAATTACTGTACACACACACATTCGCACAATTGTGCAACAAAAACTAACTAAACAAATACGGAGAAAAAAAACACCGGATGGCCATAGAAAATCTGCATAGAAAATATTCGCTGGGGTTGCCACCTGTCTGAGCGAACAACGAAAATACAGTTTATATATAGAGAACTACATAAATAATACATATTTTGTGCTGATGACAGTAATTAGCATTTGTACAAAGTGTGCGTGTTTAAATATCAAATGGGCAGCAAAACATTAAAAATATCGATATTGACGTATGACCAATAAGTTGGCAACGCTGCGCCACACACACACTCACTGGCTCGCTTATTCTTCATCAGTCACACACACACACAAACACACATGCACAGCATTTCTCAGCGATGAGCGCATCAAGCAAGACGCGCGAATTTTTCAATTAATATGTATGTACATATGTATGCATGTGTGTGTGTGCGTGCTTTGATGTGTTGTTGTTTTTGCTATTGCAGGCGCAAGTTTGTATGTATGTATTTGTATATGTATAAAGATAGTTCAGCTATGACAGCGAGCGAAAGAGAAAAAACACACTGAAATGGGCCAAGAGCAATAGTCAAAATGATTCACACTACACTCAGAATTTGGAAGTTCAACTTAGTAATTGCAGCACTTTAGAGCATAAAAATGCGCGCCCGATGACGTAATTAAAATAGAAGAAACACGAAATTGAAATTGCCGACCAACAAAATAGGCGCACATACACACACATGTACATACACATGTAATTTGTGTGTTGTTCTTTTCTGCTGTACTTCTTTGCATTCTCTTCGTTTCTCCTGTTTTAATGGCGAAATAGCAGACTCATAGACGACTCTTATTTACCGTAAGAATCAATCAGGAAGAAAAAAAGCGAAAGAAATATGGCGGCAATTTGACAAGTTTACTCTATAAAAAAAATGGCCGTACTTTCAAAAAAAAAAAAGAGAAAAAATAAAAAACCAATTCTTTTGTGGACTAAGAAAAATTCAATAATATTCAGAGTAGACCGTTAAATAAATAAATACATATGCGTTTTATATGCATATGTATATGTATCTATCTTTGCATGCCATTTATTTGCTCACAAACAGAAAATCCCTCTGTCCAACAAACTCCACCACCCCGCAAAACTTACTTGTCGATGATACCTCCGCGGCGGCGGCGGCAGCGGCAACGGGTTCTGCGTTGCTTTGATTTTCCATCGTATTTCGTTTTATATAAATTGTGTTTAAACTGTTCGTTTTTAATTCTCTTTTTTTTTGTAACAATTTCTTTTTTTTCACAAATTTATTTAACAGAGCAACGTCTACCTTCTCCGGCTGCTTCCAACAAACCACGTTTCTCACCCGATGAAATTGCAGTATATCGATATCACAATTTGCCTATCGTCGTCGCGAGAGATTTGGTCACCATATGCTTTCGATATTTATTTACTTTATTTTTTTATGAAAAAATAATTAAACAAAATCAATTGCAGAACAATGAAAAAAATGAGAAAAAATAATTTTTGTGAAACTAACACGAAGAAGTGTTGCGAGCTAATGAGAAAGTCAATGCAATATTAAGTAAATGGACTTTGACAGCAAAATCAATGACAATCAGTTTAATTCAATTCGCCATGTTTTTGTCGATGGACTAGTGTTATTAATGCCGCTACCATATTTTATTTTTGCACTAAATGTGATCAATATAGCAGACAAAATTAATAATATTGTTTTAGCGCCCAACCATTAAAATTCTCTGACTGCGATTAGTGCACATTTAACAACACTGGTAAAGATACCGCTGTAGCGTGACCGTTTGTTGAATTTAAAATAATTAAAATTTTTATTTACAATCGTAATATGGCAAAAAGTATATTTTGGTATTATGTTACACTATCAAAATTGTTCAATGTGTATGTGTAAATTGAATCGCGAATATTTTATTATTCAAAATTGAACAAGCCAAAATACACAGCGGGAATACTTGGTATGGTATTTACATATTGGCGCAATCGGTATTTTTAATCGTTATCGGGGCGGTCACGTTGCACAGCTGTTTCTCTTCACAACGTGCAGCAGCGGCAGACCGCTCAATCAGTCTACTTTTTGAATTTTATCAATTAAAATTAGATGCATAACTCGCGGCATTATGCAATTTCCACGGGCAGGCGGCTACTTTGCGCAGTGCGCTTGAGACACAGTGTTGGCCTTAACTGTGCTGACAACAAACGCAACTTACACCTTCTGCCCGCTCATTTTTCGAGGAATCGCAAACATGAAACGAATGTTTCGGCTCTGTTTAAGCCGGTCCAAGTGCCGGCGAATGCTGAGGACGAGGATGTGGGCTCCGAGCTGGTGGGCAAATTGGAAAAGTCCGAGCTGCTAAAGATACTGAACAAGTTTGCGCAGCGACGCGAAATCAAAGCACTCTGCACGGAGAACGGTTTGGATTGTAAGTGATGCAATGATAAAATCTAAATAAACAACATGCTAATACTCTCTTCTACTCTTCAGCCTATTTGCAGCAACAGGCGTTTGGATCGTTTCGACGCTACTGCATCGAGGCCGAGAATCTACCGGTTGATCTGCACATTATTTTCAGCGACATTATGCAAGGCGCCGGACACATTGACGACGTCTTTCCCTACTTTCTGCGGCACGCCAAGACTGTGTTTCCTCATATCGACTGCATGGACGATCTTAAGAAGATCTCCGACCTGCGACAACCCGCCAATTGGTATAGCAATGCACGCGCCATCACCCGCAAAATCGTTTTCCACTCGGGACCAACGAATTCTGGCAAAACTTATCATGCGATGGAAAGATACTTGTCTGCCAAGTCGGGCGTCTACTGTGGACCGCTCAAGCTGCTGGCCACCGAGGTGTACAACAAAGCGAACGAGCGTGGCACGCCCTGTGATCTGGTCACTGGCGAGGAACGTAAGTTCGGTATCAGCGAGAACTCGCCAGCCAGTCATGTGGCATGCACCGTTGAAATGACCTCTGTGAACACGCCCTGTAAGTAGCGATCGCTACACAAGATTGCTGTATAAACATTTTATACTGTTTGCTAGATGATGTGGCCGTCATTGATGAAATACAACAGATACGCGATCCGCAGCGTGGCTGGGCTTGGACGCGCGCTTTTCTTGGCCTGATTGCCAACGAAGTTCATGTTTGTGGCGAGGCCGGCTCCTTGGAGCTGCTGCAGAAGATCTGCGAAACCACTGGCGAAACAGTTGAGGTGCGTCGCTATGATCGTCTCACAGAGTTGACGGTGGAGGACTCGGCGCTGGGCTCGCTGGATAATGTGATGCCGGGAGACTGCATTGTTTGCTTCAGCAAGAATGATATTTATACGGTTTCGCGCGAGATAGAAGCAAGGTAAAAACAACAACTTAATTTTAAAAACTGTTCATAACCAATTGACATTTTAGGGGCAAGGAAGTTGCTGTCATCTATGGCGGTTTGCCACCTGGCACGAAGCTGGCGCAAGCTGCGAAGTTTAATGATCCTGAGAACAGCTGCAAGGTGATGGTGGCCACCGATGCCATTGGCATGGGCTTGAATTTGTGAGTCTGCTATGATTGTTCAAATCGTTATTTCTTAGTTATACTGAAACAATTATAGGAGCATACGTCGCATCATTTTCTACTCGCTGGTCAAGCCCACCATGAACGAGAAGGGCGAGCGTGAAATCGATACGATTTCCATATCGTCAGCTCTGCAAATCGCCGGACGCGCTGGCCGCTTCAGAACCCAGTGGGAGCACGGGTACGTGACTGCCTTTAAGTCGGAAGATCTGGTGACGCTCAGGCGGTTGCTCAGTCAAACGCCGGAGCCCCTCAAGCAGGCCGGTTTGCATCCCACCGCTGACCAAATCGAGCTGTACGCTTATCATCTGCCCAATTCTTCGCTGAGTAACCTTATGGACATATTCGTGAATCTCTGCACTGTGGATGATTCGTTGTACTTTATGTGCAATATAGAGGACTTTAAGTTCCTTGCCGAGATGATACAGCATGTGCCGCTGCCGCTGCGTGCCCGCTATGTGTTCTGCTGTGCGCCCATCAACCGCAAGATGCCTTTCGTGTGCTCCATGTTCCTGAAGGTAGCGCGTCAATACAGTCGCAACGAGCCCATCACCTTTGACTTCATCAAGCGCAACTGCGGCCTGCCGCTCAAGCTGCCCAAAACAATACTCGACCTAGTGCATCTGGAGGCCGTCTTCGATGTGATGGACTTGTACTTGTGGCTCAGGTGAGTTGGGATAGCTTCTTATTTTTGTCATTTCTAAAATTTATTATATCTGTCCAGCTATCGGTTTATGGATATGTTCCCCGAGGCGCCAAGAGTGCGAGACGCGCAAAAGGAGCTGGACGAGATCATTCAGCAGGGCGTTTTTCAGATAACTCGTCTGCTAAAGAACACAGAAGCTGGCCTGGAAGGCGATGTGCAGTCCAGCTTCAACATGCGTCGTGCCACGTATGTGAAGGAGCCGCGTCTGCCCAGCTCATCGCGTGGTCGCCTCACGGAGCGACTGCTCGCACAGGGTCTGCTAACGCCAGGCATGCTCAGCGAGCTGCGCAAGGAGTGGGATGCGCAGGGAGCAGGACCGAAAGATCAGCACGATTATGGGGCGGAGAGCGGCGATGATGAGGCGGGCAGTGCGAAGAAGACGTTGCGCCGCAAACGCAGAAAATAGAATAGGATTAGTAAAAATAATGAATTGATTGAGATGAGACGTTGTATGTGTATAGTTAGCGTAACATGGAGCCGTAAGCTCTACGTAGCCGTTGTTAATGTTATCATTTTTATTTGTAAGTCACAATTATGTAATATTAAAATTATTATTTTAATAATCAACAATGACAATTTAATTGCTTTAAATTGAAAAGTAGAAATGTTTGTAATCTATATTCCAGGAAAATCCAATCACTTCATTCAGTTTTTAGTTAATGGAGGGAGTTTTCTACATAGAGGCCCGAAGAAGTACATTGCAAATAAACTTGCAACATTTATTTGCAAGACTCTTTGCGTTTGTTATGTAAACTTTTGTTGGTTAAAGTTAGAATGCACACATAGAAGCTTATAGAATAATAATATGTTATACAAAAATGACTTGACAAGTTTCTTAAGTGCTGTTTACCAATCTGTTTTCTGTTTATGTTTCTGTATCTTTTTCCCTCCAGCTCTTGTTCCTACTCCAGCTCCTCCAACTTCGATTACAACTCATTATTCGCGTCCAAAATTAAATTTTAGATTAACTTTATATATCGCAAAAGTTCAGTAACAACGAACACATATTCATTTTGTGAATTGTGATTATAAAATATTGGACATCGAAAACATAGAGATTTTCAAAAGATACAAATATATATGTATTTTTATAATATATGTAATAAAATATTTAAACTATTTATTTTTAAGATACTTTTGCAGTAATACTTGCTCGATTAAGACGACGACGTTCGACAATAATTAAGTAAAAATCAATTAAGACCAACATTTATTAAAGCTTTCCATGGTTCTCCGTATAATTAGTTTATCCTACATATACAATTTAGTTTGTTATGGTAAATGCGCTCCCCTCTTGCCCTTCATCATCTCTTCAGTAGGTAGTTTAAACGCCAGCGTACTGAGCCTGATTTCAAATGTGCTCCACACACAACTGCCTTTTTGTAGGTAATTAAGTTTATAATCATTATGTTTTTAGATTTGTGTTGTGTTGTGTCTGCTAACATATCAACATTAAATGTTGTGTCTTAAATAGTTATCCGAGCAACCCGCTTGAAATATCGAATAAATGGTGCTGGATTTCCAATATCTTTATAAACATTATCAACGCTTTTATCATTATCTATCTGCTGCCTCCTCATTTTGTCAACGATCTCTCGAGTTGTACCTTCGATTTGTTGTGCGTATTTAATTTGAATCCTAGAGTTTAGGTATATTTGTTGTATTCATATAAAAACTGGAACAATGCGCATGATTTTCTAGGTAAAAATTTCTAGAATTTCCTCTATGTATATGTATATGTTTTGTATGCTTGTTGGCTACAATTGTTGCTTGTTTGTTTGTTTGTTTGTTGCTATTTTGCGTTTCGTTTCGCCAGGACATTCGAATATGCGCGACTTACAGAGTACTGAGAGATAGGTTAATAAATTGTTAATTAAATATAACATTTGGTTGAAGAAGAGGTAAGAATTCCAGATGTTGTAAAGCGCACTCGCGATCGCACACATTCAAATGTTTTGGCCAACACTCGGTTAACAATGCTAATAATTATTTGAGTTTTCATTTTGGAATTTCTTATTTATGGTAGTAATAAAAAGTGCTAGTCCTGCGTTGGGACCATCAAAACCTTTGCGGTTAAATATTTGTTGTTGTTGAGTTTGCAGAGAAAATATTAAATACAAAAATGTATGTCAACATACGTATACTCTTTCCTTAACTTTATCGTCTTTTGCTTCTTCTAATCGATCCTTCACTCTAACCATTATCATATGCTTTATCACAAACAATTATAAAGTTCAAACTTGAGTTAATAAGTTATGCGTTTTGCATATTTTGCATTTTCAGTTGCGTATAAAAGTTTAATAATACTAGTTTAATTGTTAATTGTATTTTTTGTCGTTTTGCACATTTTATCGAAAAATGCTTGCCAAATTTAAGTTAAATGTTTTCTTTCCAAATTACAAAGTGTTGTCGAGCCAAACCTTGGGCTCCAATCTGGTTAAATAGTTTCCAGATTATCCAAAAAGTCCTTGGGGGGTGCGGAACACCCTGAATTCTTTTTTCGGGTGTTCCATTATAAAAAAAAACCAATCCAAAAGGTCTAAAGGCGACCACATCTAGACAAAATCTAGTTCCAATCCGGGCTCAATGTCGACCGCAACCGCATTGTCTGCGTTGGCGAATTGAACGCCCTCCGACTCCGACTCCTTGGGCGGCGTCTTATCCTTGGACTTGTCCTTGAACGCAGCAAAGCTCAGTTTCTTGAGCGCCTTGCTGCTGCGTCCCGAGGACTGTCCCAACTGCTCGAATCAGGAATCCACCAGCACATGCCACCGCGCCAGAATCTCGCCCTTGGGCAGCTCACAAACATCCGTCCAATGCGCACACTCCTCCGGTCCCGACGAGTTCAAGCCCATGCTGAACCAGCCGACCATCTCGTTCTTCTTCATGTGCCGCTTGGCGTACACGGAGATCATCAGCGTGACGTCGTTCAGCTGGAACAGCGCCACTTGGAACGCAAACGTCTCCTTGAACAGCGGATTCGGACCCCGGCGAATGGACGTTTTGGCCCTGGAAATCTCCTGGCCAATGCTGCTGACCATGCACATCTTCACATAAGTGTCGGGCGCCTTGTTCAGCGTCAGACTGCGAAACTGGCTGCCCTTGATAATCTCCACGCTCAAGCGACCCGTCACTCCGTTGTAGCTCAGTCCCAGCAGCAGCTCCGAGACGCCGCCGTGCTGCATGGACGATGTGGAGCCAGCGCTGTCCGACCTGGCCAAACTCAGAAGATCGCTGGTTGAGCCCAGCAGCGATGATGTGTTGCGCGGCTCCAGCGGCAGCCACAGATTAGTCTCTAGCTCCAGGTCGACGGTGGCAAAGCTCACGTACGCCTCGCCTATGAGGCGCTCCTTGCGCAGCCGCTCGCAGCCGTAGAGGCGCACTCGCAGACCCATGTTGTTGACATCCTCGGGATTGACTCGATGCAGCAGAAAGCTCTCCATATACTGTGGATTCTCGCCACTCCTGATCTTGGTCTTGTGCTTCTGCTTCTTGTTCGGCAGCATCAGCATGCGCACCTGAAAATATTACAACTACTTTAATCTCTGATTGATGGAATGGAATGGAGAGGAGTCTCACCTGGGTGTGCGTCTGCTGGCCATTGCCCAGAGGTGGCAGACATCGCGCCTGCATCACGTGCACCGTCATCTTGCGCATGGGCGCGTCGTACAGCAAAGACATCTCCAGCTCGATGGGACCGCGAGGAGCCGCCAGCTTTGAGTCGGTCGTCACTATAATGTCGTCCGACTTGATGGACCGCAAATCACTCGTGTCGAAGAGAGGCTCCTAGACAGACGGTTAAATGTCAGTAAATATCAGCAAGTAAGAAAGCAACTTTTGTGTGGTGCCTAGAGGAAGATCATAATTAATTTTTCGGGAATCATTCAGAGCGTTTATATTAACCTATATTTGTTGAAAACTATTTGTTATACGGTATATGGTATACGATATAGACGATTATAATTCTTTCTCTAGCTTTCATAGTCTCAGAGATCTACTAAGTATTTAAATAAACGAACGGGAAGCCGAAATGAAAATTAATAGGAAATAATGTTGTATACTCTATGGAATAGTTCCTTCTGTCTATTCTGCATATTTTCTGCTGGCACTAATTTGTAACGCTTTTCTACGTTTTTGCGTATCGGGTATTAGGAATATGTCAATTCATCATGCGCTTACATCATCGTTGTTGTTGTTATTATTATTATTTGTGGTGCTGTTGTTGTTGTTGTTGCTGTGGCTGGTGTTGTTGTTGTTGTTGTTGTTATTGGTACTAGTAAACGTTGTAATTGGCACCACGACCACGCTATCCCTATCCTTGTCGACCTTCTGGGGCAGCACGTCAACCTTATGCTGCTGGTATCGCTGTGGCTGCGACAGCGACAGCGACTGCGGCTTGCTGTAAGAGCTCCTTGCCGGAGGAACAGCTGTAATTGGAATTGTAATCGTAATTGTAATTGTAATTGTAATTGTTGTTGAGTGGCATATGAATCAACTGGCATCGAATGGATGAGTCGAATCAATTATTCATACCTCGAGTCTCCCTTTCTCCGGTCAGAATGCCCGTGTGACTGTCGACAGACGCCTCGATGGAATCGTTGGAGCTGCACTCGCTGTGCGACGACGGTATGCCGACCTTGCCCCTTTCGGCAATTGCCAAGGGGTCACGTGTCACAGTGACAACCCTTTGAAGGTCCGCCTGGTGATGATAATTGAAGGTGTGACCCGTCAACGGGTTCAGTTGATCGATGCCCATCCCATAGCCCACAAATTTGCCGTTGGGCAGCAGATTGTTGTTCTGCTGGTGCCAGCGCAGGCGACGCAGCATATCTTCCTCCGAATCGGAGCTGGTGTTCTCATAGCGTCGCTTTCGTGCTGCACCCAATAGTCGTATACTTAATATTCTCATTACTACAATTAAATCCAAAATACACTTACTGATCTTCTGCACGCATTTGGCCGCCAAGTGGCGCTCGTCACAGCAATTGATGCCATGGCGATGGTGGAAACAGCATCTGCGACTGATGTACAGGAACAGCAGAAGGAGCAGAACAAGCACGCCAAAAAAGACACCCAAGAGAGTTGTAACCTCGACCGTGCCTGCAATTAAGAGAAAACAATATGCACACATGCTTCTTTTATTTATGGCGTAAACAAATACTTTCTTACTGCCATGCATATGTAAATAATAAGTACGCAAGCAGAGTCGAGTATGCTCGACTGTCTCATACTCGGTACACGAAATTAGTGTAGTTTCAATAAATTATGGGTTAAGTTTAAGTATTGTGAAATTCTAGTTTAGTTTGTAAACAACACTTTATTTTAATGTGCCAGAAGTGTGGAGAATTTATTTATGGAAACACACGATTTTTCTTGTTATTTAATTTGAGTATAAAAAGTTATTAATGTAATATTGGTATAAGTAACATAAAATTCAAAATAATAGCAATTCGAATGTTCGATTTACGACTAGCAACGGGTTTT